>JAHXJL010000017.1:0-609928 GCA_019395255.1 Botrytis medusae
TTCTACCCCTCCACGCAGTAGCAGTGGCTGGGATGGAAAATTACGTGTAGAGAAAGAAAAGGGCAAGAAGTTAGAGCTTGCCAACCCGGAAGCTATATCTGATCCGGAATATTCAGATGAGGAGAATGTCATGCCGGGAGAAGTTATTAATGTAGATGAAGGTATACATCCCTTTACTCGTCCTGGTCAAAAAATTTTCTTTTCTTCCACATGCGTACTAATATCACAAAGATCTCCTTGACGACTATCCCCTCGATACCGAAGAAATCGACCTAGTACACGCGCGCATTTCCTCCATCCCTTCTCTTCGTCTTTCACGCTTCACCCAGGTCCAACGTCTTTGTCTTCGTCAAAACACGATCAGTACAATCGAAGATCTCTCTTGTCTCGCATCTACCCTCACCGACCTCGATTTATACGATAATCTAATCGCACATATCCGGGGACTCGAAGATCTCATCAACCTCACCTCTCTCGACCTCTCTTTCAACAAATTAAAACACATCAAGAAACTAAACCACCTCACTTCCCTCACCGACCTCTATTTTGTGCAGAACAAAATAACCACCATCGAGAACCTCGAAGGTCTCTCTAAGCTACGCAACTTAGAACTCGCCGCAAATCGAATTCGGGAAATTCAAGGTTTAGACACTTTAACAGGATTAGAGGAACTATGGCTGGGCAAGAACAAAATTACCGAGATGAAGAACCTAGACGTATTGCAAAATTTGAAGATTCTGAGTATACAAAGTAATCGCATTCGAGATATCACGGGTTTGGACAAACTTTCAGGCTTGGAAGAATTATATATCTCGCACAATGCCTTAAGTTCACTCTCGGGTCTGGAATCTTGTTCTCAGCTGCGCGTGCTGGATATTTCCAATAATGAGGTATCATCTTTGAAGGGGTTGGAGGGGCTAAAGGAGTTGGAAGAGGTCTGGGCTAGTTATAATAAAATCGCAGATTTCAACGACGTGGAGAAACATTTGAAGGACAAGGAAAAGTTGAATACGGTTTATTTCGAGGGAAATCCTTTGCAGTTGAAAGGGCCAGCCTTGTATCGAAACAAGGTTCGCTTGGCGTTACCACAGGTTATGCAGATTGACGCTAGTAAGTTCTCTCTTCTCATGTCATAGGTTTGGATTCATGCTAACGTTACGATAGCTTTTGTTAGGGTGTCATAGAATATGCTTCATACAGGCAGGAGGTTGGCATGTATAGATGGAAGGTGGTCAGAAGGTTATATGTGCACATACACGGCTTAAAGATATTATAGCATGGCGAAGGAGTTCTTGGTGGGAATTAATGGATATTCATGGATATCACAGCGTGCGTACACGTAGGAGCACGTCGCGAAGTGGATGATAGAACTTTAACGGTGGAACAATTGCTTTTGTTCAACGCTTCAACTATCTAGATACTATCGCAAGAAATGAAGCGATCGAAAGCGCAGCAAAGTTTGCCATATCAACCTTTATCATATTTATCATGCTTATGCGAAAATGTGTAATGTTCCGAGATACTAAGAGGTCGGTTGTTAGTAAGGGGTTTGCGAAGAAGAAGCTTCGACGGGAAAGGTTTAAACTTACATCGGTAGGGTTGTTGAATCTCAGATTTCGGTCCAATTTGGTAATGGAATCTAAATCTTCCTTCTCCAAATCGAAATCGGTAACGTGTAAGTTCTGTTCTAGACGGGATTGGTTGTTGGACTTGGGGATGACGGCGAGACCGCGTTGGGTTGCCCAGCTGTTAAAAGTTAGCATTGTCTGACGTAGAGGGAAGATAAAGGGAAGGGTAAAGGAGAAGAAAGAGGACTTACCGTAATAAAACTTGAGCAGGAGTCTTCTTGGTCTTCTCGGCAATCTTCAGGATATCTGGATGCTCGAAAAGAGGGGGTGTCTTTTGAGCGTGATCCCATCCAAGCTCGATGAATGATTGTGGACCGAATGATGAGCTAGATATTTGAATTAGTACACGCTTACTCTCAAAAAATTCCCTAGAAGAAAACTCACTAAGCAGTAACCTTAATTCCCTCACTCTCCGCCAACTTCAACAAAGTATTCTGCACCAAGTATGGGTGATGTTCAATCTGCAACGTCGCCGGTCTGATTCTCGCATATCTCAACAAATCGATCAACAACGCTCCCTGGAAATTGCTGACTCCAATACTCTTCGCCAATCCCTCATCCACCAATTTCTCCATCGCCTGCCAGGTTTCCTGAATACTAGCTTTGGACTGTTGCACATCGCCTTCCTTGTCACTGTACTGCCATCCGGGTGGATAACGCACCGAAGGATCAACATAGCGCAGCGCAACCGGGAAATGCACAATAAAGAGATCGAAATAGTCAATACCCCAATCTGCGAGCTGTTTGCGGGTGATGGGTCCCACGCGGTCGCCGTCGTGGAAGGAATTCCAAAGCTTGGACACGATGAAGAGGTCTTCGCGTTTTACGATGCCTTCTTTGATGGCGCGGGCGACTCCTTGGCCGGCTTCGACTTCGTTGCCGTAGTCTAGGGGTGGTTAGTTTGTAGTTTGTGGTTTGTGGTGGGATTTGTGCGGAAGGGAAGAGGGGAAATTACCGCATGCACCGTCGAATAGTCGATATCCGGTCTTAATGGCGTTGTAGACTGTATCGGCGCAAGTGGCATTGTCGACTTTCCACAAGCCGAAACCGACTTGAGGCATTTCATGGCCGGAATTGAGTTTGAGGGTTGGAGAAGCCATGGTTGGTGTGATTTTGATACTTTTTTTGATTCTTTGATGATGGAGTTTGGAGGGAAAGGATGGGAAATGATTAGATTAAAGGGATGGAGAGAATTTGTTTTTGTTTAATATGAAGTGTTTTTTTCCCTCTTGGAGAGCGGGGTTAAGTAGTTAACTTATTTGATAAATGACGAGAAGGTGGGATGGATGGTGGGGTGTGGAGGTGGGGCCAATCCTATAAAGTCAAGAGAAGAAACTCGTGGAAAGTTTGGGTGTTACGATGGAGATGAATTTGATTGAATGCTTGAATGCTTGAATTGCTTGATCGAAATATAACATTCTTTTATTTCATTCAATTTATGCACTTCTTCCACTTCATGGACATGCAACAATACATTCATCCTCCAATGTTGCAATCGCGCTTCCCCTAGCGATAGATCGTCATTTTCCCACCAAAATCACAATGTAACCCCGCTATTAACAATTCCATCACATGCCATCACAAACAACAGGACAAAAATGTATTCTATTCATATACCTCTTACAACCACGTCGTAAAGCTTACACTCTCTCATACATCTGTACATACGTTTCCCATGCATCAAAGTACCGAAAACACGAATCCTCATTTCCGAAAGGATAGTCCCGCTTGAGGCTGAATGAAAGCAAAACTTTGCTCTTTAGCCTAAATGGGTTATCTCGGCAAATTTGTCAATTCTTCCGGCTTTGTGTCTGAGTGGGAGGTGAGGGATTTGATTCGATTGCTTTGCATTGGATTGATACTTTTGGGAAAAACGGATTTTAGCATGATTGAATTGAGGGCTTGGTAAACGGAGGATGTTGGCCCGGATTCGAATGCTGTGCAAAGATGTACGATGTACATATGGGTGTGGAAGGTGGATTTGATCATTGTGCTTATGGATTAATGTTGATGATTAGCGAGGTGCATTCAGGGGGTTGATACAACATGAACGGCGGGTTTCAGTTGAGGAGTTTTTACCCCTTGGAATGCGACTAGTGTTCCAATGTTTGGGTTTACTTTTTCGGGGGGGGGGGGGGGGGGTTGCTTATTCCTGAATTGATGCTTTTCGTTCTTGCGTTTCTGGCCTCGTTTTCGAAAATCAGAGGGGATGTTACATTTACTTTATCATTCATTGGTGGGCAAAGTCAAAACTAGGAGCGTCCCGTGCAAAATTCTTCTCTGTTGACAATTGTCTCTTGAGCCGAGAAAAAGAACCATGAACGTTGATACTATCCCAGGGGAACTGGTGATGGTGGCGATACGTGGAGCTCATGATACACAAAGCTGCGTATTGTCATTCGTATTTTCGATAGAAATTGGTTATTAGGCTATTGATGTTTGATGCTAGTCTACCAAAAGAAAGAGAAAAATCAAGAATTGAATTCATTGTAGATTGGAAAAAGCGGCTTGTTTTAGATTTCAAGATGTCCTATGCTTCGGTAAGATCTCTAGTGAGTTCTGCGAATATTGTATGTTGTGGAGATGCCAGGTCTTTCAGTGAGTCGAAAATCATAGTGTGATTTTTGTGATATCTTAGCAAATCACGGAAACCCGCATCATTAATTCATCTCAAACTATATACACAGATATCCCATCAATTTGTTGTAAGCCAACTATTCTGCTTATAGAATTCATCAACTTCCTCATCAGTTGGACGCAGCTTATTCATAGGCTTCTGATTCTCAACCCGTACGAGTTCGTATCGATACTTTCCCTCCTTCTCTGAGATGGGGCTCTTGCCAGTGGTTTTATAAAGGCCATCATATCTATAGCCAACAGGTGGCGTGTGAACAGAGTTAGAATTCGCTCGACGAATAACTCGAATCGATATGCCCTTTTCAAGGCCCAAATCCATCAAATTTGTATCGTCGCCACAATATCCGAGGATCTTGTGATTTTGTTAGCTATACGCGCATTGTGTCATGAGAATTTTAACATACGTTACCATTATCAATGTTTTCGTAGCCCTTCTTGCCACCGCCAGATCCCACAATGACAGATACAGCTCCAACACCAGCCTTTCCACCAATCCCCCTCAGTATGGATCCATGTACCCTATCTCTTACGTAGCTAATCTGATAAGGCCACCAATCTCCGATGAGATGGCCATTGTGACCTTCAGCATACGGATCTCTCGCATCGTCCTTCCAATTTGTGTACTTTTCTGGCTGTCTGCCCCTTCTGAATTTCATACCCCGAAACATGTAGCCCTTTACATACTCGAACTTTACTTCGGCAACATCGGTATTTGGAAGATTGAGTTTATCGATAGCCTTGAGATTGACTTTTGGATTCTCGAGAACCGTAGACATGGGAAGTGCAGACATTGTTTTCAAGGTGTTTTGAGAATCGCGTATGCTGTGAGGGATTGATGTAAGCTGTGGTATCCGTGAAATTACTCTTGCGGAAGCAACACGGACTTTCACAATGTAGAAAGATAATGCAGAAGTTCAAGTTGCAAAAAAGATTTCAGAGTTTGAGAAGAAACTGGCAGATCGGGTTAATATATGCAGTTCATGACGTCCGTTGTTGTTCATTCGCTATTTGCTTTTCTTAGTTTGCATCATAGCAACTACGTAATTGTCATGTCAAACCTTCGTTGCGTGTTGAGTCATTGACATCATGAGGGAATGGAATATGAGCCTTCATTAACTATCTTCATGACTCATCTTACAGCAACTCACAGTTTGATAGACTCTGCTTGCCATTGAAAATTTGAAGAAGAGACTTCCAGACTCACACAGCCGAGTCGTTATGGCATCCGATTGGTCAGCTTAGCAGAATATCTGATTTGCCTATCCTTTGTACTTGATGATTTAGAGATATGCTGAATAGATATATGTTTATAGCCTGGTTGGGTTTGGATTAAGGTAGATGTACAGCTACTAAATCCTGAGTCATGCATCTCTAACAAAATTTAAGGACTTTCAGGTGTCCCTAAGATCCTGAATATTTGGATTGAGTCAGCACCTCTCCTAAGACGAGACTCCCTCCTAAAGTGAGCTGAACCGACATTTTGTCTGTCGCAACAAACTCCACAGTTATTAATGCAAAGATGATGACTACGCGTCAAGTGAATCAATTCTTAGCCCCGCTTTCTCCCCCGTTACAATCACCATCTGGTGTAGAGAGAAGTAAACAAGTAGTATGTATGTATGATATTTCACATCAGAATTTCTAATTCTTAACAAGTAACCCTTTACTATACATCCGCAGTCATATTATCGACTCAAGTCCTTGGCACCTGATAGTCCCCTCGAGTGAATCTCAAATCGATACACACAAAGCCAAAACACACATCTATATCAAGCCGATACCTCCCATGATACTGTAATTGCAATCTCCTTACTGGCCAGTATTCCCAACAAGGAATATCTCAATAACGATATTTCATGCTCTTGGGCTAAAACACTATTAATTCAGCAGACGGCGTGTGGTCAGTGAATTACAATCGCCTCTTTACAATAGCGCAACAAAATTTTACAAAATCGGTTGTAAAAAGAATGAAGAAGATTCACTGGAAGAACAATCCACAATAGACAAGAATCCTTCTTTGCTTTAAAGTGACTGATATATATTCAAACCATCACCACAACCCTATTATTCAAAAATAAATCCAAAAACCAGCGACCCGCATGGGACTCGAACCCACAGCCTTTGCTACCGGAAAACAATGCGCTACCATTGCGCCAGCGGGCCATTTGTGATTATTATGAAGAAGCTTCTCTTTGAATATATGAAAATACCTTCCTTGCATTGGGATTGTGATAGGAAGTGAGACAAGCCACCGATTCAGAAGGAACGAACCCAATCCTTAACTCTCCGCCATGAAAGGGGCTTGGATAAGGAATGTCAATTGTATGCAGGAGAAGACGAATGAGAATTTTCCTTGCCAGTCAGCAGATGCCATATTAGTTCTCACCTTGAGTTAAACATGCGAAATTCTGATGAATTTCAATCATGGAATCCTTCCTGTAACTTTTATGATCAGCTCATTTGGTGTCAACTTCACCAAGAGAGTTGGAATTGTTTTTGAGACTCTTGCGAATACAAAGATCTTCTCATTCTACTTACCTATTCGCAATGTAAATAGATCACAAATCTCAATGTCTTGGAGTATCTCACCCGGAGTGGTTGCACGAGACGTGATGTATATTTCATAGAACTGAACTACCAAAACGCCGCCTCAAAAGTCTACAGATGAGAATCAAATATAGGTGCGAAGAGGACATGAATATCGACGCTTGTATACCACTGGCAAGCAAACTCATGAAATCTAATCCATGAATCATCAGGTTGTAATCAGTGCCCGAAACTATGTTTGGTAGACCAGGTATACAAGACTAACATTTGTTCATGCACGCCCGAGAAATGTCATTTATAGATCCTTGTATCATTTGTATTGAAATTATGTATGCCAGATTATATGTACTTTAAACCCATTCCGTCTAACCAATTAAACTTGTACCTCCCATCCCTCCCTTCATAAGATGAGTATCGTACCAATCGTCAACCATAGAATACTCCCAAGTCAAATAAACAATAAAGAGCGTCCTGGGTATCCCATTCCAATTTTCCCAACATTAAAATTAATTTCGCATATTCTCATCCCCTACCAACTAAATGTCATCATTTCTGGGTTCAGCGCCACTGGTAGAAGTAAATGACTAGCAACCATAACCCCCAGCGGAAAGATGGCAATGAAATCATCGATATTGTAACTCCAGGGTAAGAAAGGAGCTTTTGCCATAATGACCATTGCTACGATACCGAATATACACATCATGTATGTGTATTTGAAGGTCTTGAGTATCTTGGGTACTTCGAGGAAGAAGTTGGAAAATTCAACTTCTTTTGAAGTGGCACCCCATGACATATTGATTTCAAACATGTGGCAGAGAAGTGCCTGGGACATGTGAAGGGAGACGCCACCGAAGAATATCATGAACATGAAACACCATTTTAAGTTTTCAAGGACTGGAAAGGAAGACGTTAGTTTGAGCGTCTTGGATGATTGTAGGTAGGTAGATGGGGAAGAGAGTAACGATGAAATTGGGAAGACTTACTAGCAGGAAGGAATGATTTTTCACCAGAACGATGACGTTGCACTGCAAGACCGACATTACCCGCTCCAGTAAAAACCACAGTGATTGCGAGCCAGTTTTGCCATGAATCAACGTAGGCACGATCGAGATATCCATTCCAAAGACCAACGAACACATAATTTGCAAGACAAATTATCCATGCACTACCCAATGCATAGTATGTACCAATGTATGCAACAATTTGAACTTTGGAGCCAATATCGATACTAGAACAGATGAATTTGCGGAAGAGAGGTGTAAATGGAGACTTCCATAACCATGTTCTAATAGGGTTGAACATAAGCTCATTACATCCATAAGCTATAAAACAATAAGTAATGTTCAAAAGCGTAAGGAGTGATTGAACTTACCATATTTTTGCCAGCGGGTCAATTCATCATAAACTGTGAGGGATACACCTTCTTTGAATCCATCGCCAGCCCAGGCAGCCATGCGGATTGTATAGTGCTTGAGTTGTAATCGTAGAGCCATGTCAAAGTCCTCAGAGACACAAGATTCAGACCAGAAACGTTCATGACCCTCTTCATCTTCGAAAGCGATCTCTTGGATAGCAGCCCATCGGAGAATTGCATTGTGCCCTACAAATGCAGCCACACCACCATTGGCAACACCGTAACGAATAGCAGAGTAGATGAGATTCGTGAAGAAAGTAATACCATTTTCGAAAAAGTTGTGCGATACTTGCATGACAGCAGAAGAGAACTGAATGATACCGACATCTGGAGATTGTTCCATTTCGCTAGCAGCATCAAGCAGACAGTCTTCCGGAACTTGAGTATCAGAGTCAATGAGCAGAATGTAGTCACCAATTCTAATATTGCCTTCAGCCCATGCTTCAGGGTTCTCATCGAGAACATCCGACATGCAAGATTCAAAAGCTGCAACTTCGTCAACCTGAGTCCAAGTAGCTGGTCTTTCAATGTCTTGAAGTTTCTCTTCAATAGAATTGGATAAGGCAAGTCCGTAGTTCATGTTTGAGGCTTTCTTGAACTTTCCTTTACGTTCATATCCGTTTTGACCATTGGGAGGACGGGCTGTCCAGCCAATGCCATGATCAGCGTAAAAGTCAATTCTTTGTTGTCGACTAGCTTCATCAAGAAGTTGAAGACCGTCGTCGTTGATAAATATATTTGCGGAGCCTCCTTGCAATTCGTATGTAGAAATTGCTTTTTTGATTGAGGAGACCGTTGGGGCAATGACGGCAGCCAAGCCTTCTTTATACACAGGACATTGAATAGTGACATGTGGAAGTGTTGTGCTTAGAAGACGAGGAGGTGCTTTCGCAGAGAAGAACTTGGTGTTTCTATTCAGTTGCTGAATTGGACCGAAGCACTGCATGAGAACTCCGATTACAACGTTTGTGAAGAACTATCTAACGTTAGCAACCATAAAGACGGCATTTGATGTTGCGGGGGACATACCAGGGAAAAGAAGCAATATATTGGTGTGACAATCAGATATAAAAGAGATATCCAATGCTTCAATACTACGACTTCTATTGCCAGCTGAGCGTATCCTAAACCCATGATACAAACCAGAAGGCAGATTGAACAAGAGACCATGAATGAATTGAGGTACATGGTCGGCCTCTCTTCAACGATAGACTGCCCTGACTCTTGGTCAAGCTCCCTGACTTGAGCTCGAGGTTGTGTTTCATTCTTTTCGTGTTCAGTTGCATTCCAGATAGTCTGCAGTAGACCGTCCTCGATTGCTTTGGCTCTATCAAATAGCAGTGTTGGATCATCTTCCCAAACGACGAGAAGAGCTTCTCTAGCAATGAAAGCAGCATAGTGAGCTCTGCGAGCACGAGGAAGATCTTCAAGTGTTGGTAGAATTTGGACTCGAAGGCCATTGGTAAGAGGGACATCAAGAGCGTCGGGCGATCTTGTCAGAAATGGTTGGACGACGGTAGAGTTGATGGTCATAGCAGCCTATACCCCACATTAGCATCATGTTTCCTGGCTAATATTAAGCTTAAAGAATGAAACTTACAGAAACGTTCATGATCTTCATCGCCCTACCAAATGTGGAGCTAGCTAGTGCTGGAGGACGACAGAGATATTCCGTCCTATCTTTGCGTACCATGACACCCTCATGCTGACCCGAGTTGTCCATAATCCACATCAGACCTCTTTGTTTCTGCCAAAGATAATTGAGAATAACTTGATGTCTGATATCATCTAAACGATTGTTGCTATACAAGCTTTGCCTGCTCGATGCAGTAGGTGATGGGTCTGAGTAGCCATGACGAGGAGAATCATTTTCAACGACAGAATTTGGGGCAGCTGGAGCTTTCTCTTTGCTTGATTCAGACTTCTCAGGCTTTGAGATCTTGAAATAGCTTAGAACACCCATGATTAAGAGAGCTTTAAAGAAGGTAGCTCAAGCAACGAAAGTGGTTTGAACGACAATGAGAGAAGAGAAACGGATATACACATGGACGAAGACACAAATACATAATATAGATACTCATAAGAAGGCGACACCGACAGCCTACCATTCTTGCATGCCAGCTCAATATAGGCACAGAGCCAACCTCCAGCCAGACGGGAAAATTTCATGGGTTTGATCGGAGCACCACCTACATGATAGCGTCTAGAACTGAGCGCAAGTTGTGAAAAGCACGAACGTGGATTTCGACCCCAGTCCAATCGATATCCCCCGAAAGAAACTTTGATACTTTTGACGGCTTTCCGCCGATCACCCTGAATCCTAGAAGATTTCCCTTGAAGTTTCCACTTTAATTCATTGAACACAGCCAGACTCTCAGAAGTATGCATAATCGCCGGACCGACCAGTGCTCGAAAGCATGTTGTATTTCGAGCAGAGCTTTGTCAATTACTTGAAACTATCCTTGGGAAGATCTATCGCTTGATAATGATCTAGGTCGGATCAGACAGGGGATATCTGCAGCTCAAACTATCAACAGGGAGAACAATACTCGCACAATTTGGACCATAGGCATCGCTTCTGTTGGGACTCGAAGGAAACAAGCTGAGTTGAAGCCCTGCTGGCCTATGATACCGTTGTACATACGGTGAGGGGACTTCTGCCTGCATGAAAATATTGAACTTTATAATTGGACAACAAGGGTAAAAAACATCCAGGGTTGCTTATCAGTATACGCTCGTATTCACCAGGGACTTCTAATCTCTCGCGATGCACATTGCAATAACTGAATGCGGTTTTTGACAGGCCAATGGTGATTTCAATAGTTAGTAGGGTCGTAGACGCGTCTCGCTGATATTTTTTGTCGTTTATTTCTGACTTTGAGGCTATCGAACTCCAATGGCTCTATCTTCCAAAACGAGCGTTTATCCGTCTGACAGTCGGAGAATTATCGATTTAGGAAATGATACGCTTAAAATGGCCCCATTTCATGCCAAATAAGGAAGCTTATCGCCTAGCACCACTAAATTGGAAACCAGATTGAAGAAAAGAAGATCCAACGTGGCAGCCATATTCTGCCCCGTTCTGCTCGCTTGTATCCGTCCAGAGGAGTGGAACTACAAAATCCACCCAGAAGGCTAAATCTGGGTACAACACCGTTCCAAAGTTCAGCTGGAGATGAAAGATTCTTCTACGCCGTGTCTAGGTAACTACTTCAAGCGATGTTTTGCAAAAATTGGACGAACACGACTTAATGTGCCAGTTACCAAGAGGCGAACATACAGTATTCTACCCAGCCTCTTGCACCAATCAATCTGTAATGATCCACATAGGACCCACATAACGCGGGATGGGTGGTGATGTTCTTCAAGGGCTTAACTATTAGCCATACAGAACCCTGTCGACTGATTGTCGTATCGAAATGCAGGATTTGCATTCTCATATCTCAACTTTCGCAAAAAGAAAATCGGAGTTCAATATTTGATATGCCGAATTTCTCGAGGTGCACAGTACAGGCATGGTGTTATAGTACATATGCGTGAACGATAAGTAAGTAATGCCGTCTGGGATGCTTTTTGTTGTCTCGAAGATAAACATGTGATTGATGTGTCAATGAGATCCCAACAAATCCTAAACGAAGCACATTGCATGATTGAACATAAGAAAACGACGTTGATACGACCGTGCTACAATGGTCAATCTATGATGATATGATAAGGACATACAACGTTATCCTGTTGTGTACCATCGGCCATATAAGTTGTGGTCCCTGAGTGATGTAGTTTAGATGTAAGCTTTCAAAAGCGGAATATTGTTGGTAGTTGGAAGTACTGGCAGTGGAAGTGCGAGGCAGGTCGAGGTGCTGTAATGGGACAGGCACTCCAGACGGGGAGCGTTCCGGAAATTGTTCTGCTGTGTTACTATAATATACTGCACTTTATACCACACTTTAACGGTCGGAAGAGCAGGTAATCTCTAATGCCGTCTTTCCTAGCCGACTTGATGTGACGGTCTCTGGGATATTTCGCCTCCTTTAAGTCGTAATACATGAAAATGTCGCCATTAATATCAACAATGCAATATCACTTATGGTACTATACATTTGATGAACAGTTCAATCTCGCAAAGCTTGGTTTTTATGCCCCCAATTGATCTATATTGAATACAACAAAAGCCAACAATAAGGTATTGTTGGCAGGGAATCTCCCGTTCGTGTACGTTTTATTCCGATGCAGGCTGACAGTGGATCTTGTTTGATTAGCATTTGCAGGTGAGTGTGCGTTGAAACTCGAGGTCAATCAAAATCAAAAACCATATCTTGAAAATTATAGTATGTTGCTTTGTTTGTTCTGTCTAATAATAACTCAAATTCCATTAAACTTATCATATCCAAAGAAATCCTCCAGGGTCCATTTCCTATCCTAATTACGCCGATTGTTACAGTAACTCATTCCTGCCCAGTCACTGTCAAGCTAAAGCTAATCACACTGTTGCCACATGTTCACTTGGTCCACAATCATTTGTCCACTCTTCTCCCATGTAGGAAGCCACTCGTTTCGAGCTTTCCAGAAATCGAGCTTTGCAGATGCACTTCCATCAACCCATGGCTTTCCATCTGCTCCATCCAGGAACCAGCCGTTCTCACCCCCAACAGCAACGTTTATGATAAGATAAAATTCTTGATCGAACGGGGTATTTTTTCGGCCCGTTTGTGACCATGGATCCACGATCGCTGTTCCATTAGCATCGCTCAATGGGAAATTTCCCTGCTGCCACAATGGACTGGAAAACGGCCAATACATGACTTGACGCAGCGTGTTATCAATATACGCAAATATAAACTTCTCGGTCCACTCTAAGCCGTAAATGTGAAAATCGTCACCGAACTGGGAATGTAAAGCAGCTCTCACGTTGGTGGTCTTTTTGTATGCATCGCTGGCTAGATCCGGACCCCAATGCAAAGAACTGGATACGAAATTGTTGCCACCAAGACTGTACGTGTAGTTGTTGCCACGAGATTCCATAATATCAATTTCACCACTCTGTGGCCAGGATCCATAGGTATCCTCAACTGGCAGCATCCAAATAGCTGGCCAGAGCCAGTCTCCTTTTGGTAGCTTAGCTTTGACCTCAACCTTCCCGTACTTGATTGTGGCACCAATCTTGGTATTGATGCGAGCAGACTTGGCTGGTTGCACGATAGTCCCGTTAGTTGTGTTTGTAGAAGTGACACAATTGACAAGTATATTGGAGGCGGTTGTGCAAGTTCCGTCGGCCGTGAGATTGATGATATTGTTGGTGGTAATCAATGATGCATCTTGAATTGTAGGCTTTATGTAAAGCTGCCCATCTTTAATGAAAAGATTCTCGGCATCTGTTGTGGTTTGCTCAAATTGTCCATTTCTGTTTTGATTGTCAGAGTCTGAATGCATTTACGCAAGGGAAGAAACTGACCCATAACCTCCTACTTGAACTTCTTTTGTCCAGATACTTGGATCTAAAGTACCAGAGGAAAAGTCCTCTGAAAGAACTGGACAGTACTTGTGGTGTGTAATCTCAGATAGTTTCAAGTAAATAATGAGACCAGTTAGGCCTAATCCAAGAATCAAGCCACAGAGAGGAAAAACCCATAAAAGGGCCTCTTTTTTTGCCTTTTTGTTGACTGGAAGAGGTATGGCATCTGCTTTGCGAACGCGACGAGATCGAAAATATCCTGTCCCAGGGACTTCGGCATACTGAAACCCAGATCGAGCCCCAATTGTCGAGGCAGGTCTTGAGTATGGAGGTGTCGCGAATGGATTCGAAGTACCAACAGGAGTCTGTGCACGACTGTTTTCCTCAGATTGAGGGGTACTCTTTGGAGTGTTGACGTGAGATATAGCTTTCTGCATTTTGGCTGTAGTAAAGAAACGAGTGATGCTAAAGTAAAAACTTGCACTATCAAAACTCAGACAAAGCTCGAGGAGATTTCACATTATAGCCCAATACTTCAAGCGATCACCACAATCTGTTTCCTGAAAAAAATAGAGTATTCTGCAAGCTTTGGAAGGACCCTTATCGGGTGTGCGATGGTCGAGAAGGTGTGTTGAGGACCCGCAGTATGCATGGGCCCCTTGTGACGCTAAAAATTCGTCAAATCGGAGGTTCCTTGATTAAAATGTCTAGCCCTGTCACCACAACACGACTATTGACGGAGTAGACTAGCAAGAATTTCAATATTGTTCAGCCTTAACTATCGCCCACACCTTAAGGTGTTGAACCGTTCTGGCCATGGCTCTTACAGCCATTACCCATGAATGTTACATTCATTGAAAAGCACGGCAATGAAATACTTGGCTACTCAATACAGACCCCACTTTGCTTATTGAAGTAGGATTGAAGTATGAGAAAGGGGGTTTGATGAGCATCCCTTCATTGAGTGTTCATCTGCCCACTTTGTTATATATGTTAAATGAAAATACTTAGCCACACGATGAAGAAGAAATTGACCTCGGATTTTCACGTCGTACATTGGATATAACGGACGTGCACCCACGACCCATTTCAACACAACATGTTATGAGTGTTTTTTAGTGCACGTCCATAGCCACCACGTACGTGGTCTTCGCCGTATCACACATATCTTTTCAGGTCTTCCTAAATGATGTGGCGTCAAAGTTGTTGTCACCTCACCTGAGAAAGCGAGATTATTGATCAAGTTGTGACCTGTGTTAAGACCAGTCATCTCTTGACCTGTGGATATAGTATCAAATTTTGCCCAGCTTATCTTCGGACATCTGTTTAGGGAATCTTAGGTTCCATGAGGCGTAGCGATGACCCTTGATTGAGAGCAAAGTTGGGGTGAAATGATGAGAATAGCATCGCTTTTTGGATTTCTGAGTGGCCAGATACTGTTGTGGAAATGTTAAGAAAGCTGAAGGCGTTCAGCTGGAATATGAGCTTTGAAAGAGAATAAGGCGATCGTGTACCTCTAGAAGAAAGTATAAAGAACCTCACATCTACAGATTCGTCCAGAAGGGATCAGATCAGCACAAAGCTTCACTCTTCCTTTCCTAAATAAAACCTTTTCTGCAATCCTTGTCCGGAACAATACCATACACCGCAAAAATGAAATCAACAATTGCTCTCTCTACTCTTCTTGCAGTAGCCACGGCGACTCCCTTCCTCAAAGCTCGAAGTCTCGATATCTCAGCATATAAAGCTGTGCCAACCGCTCCGGTCACAGGAGCCCCTGCCGGTAATACGGCGACAGCAAGTATCACATACAACCCCTCATCTGTAGCAGGCGCTGCTATCGCAGCCGCAACTTCCTCTGTCGCTATTGTCAATCGTAGACATAAGCGTAGCTCTTGCTCGAGTACTTGCGCTGTCTTGGCTGCGGGAAACGGGCCCATTGTTAACAGTCCGGATACTGCGGCAGCATTTCAGGCGGATCAAAATCTTTCTGATGCAGCGCTGAAGGCTGTAACTCCCCCAGACTACGCTCTGGTCGATGGGTTCAAAAATGTTGATGCAGCCGCTCAATCCGCTACATATCTAACGTACATCTCGGATTCAGTCACTTCTTATGATCCTGCAATTTGTGCCAACGCATGCAACAATATTCAGGGCTGCACGTCTTTCAATATTTGCAAGTTTGCCCTCCCAATGTTCTGTACCAACACTAACAAGTCTAGTCTTCGAGCGAGATCCAACTGTTGTTCCAGATACAGAGGACTGTCCAAACCCTCCCTCCCAAACCCTTATAAAGTGCTCTCTTTTCGGTGGCTTGTTGGACGCTTCATCGGCTACAAACAGCGGCCAATGGCAAGCTGATTTTCAAGTTGTTATTGCTGGTTCAAACGCATACAATGCGGTTGCGCCTCCAACCATCCCAGGATATGGAGGAGTACAAAACTTCGGAACTGCTGCCGTTAATGCCCCTGCAAATACTACAACATATAGTAAGTACCAGGCAATCGTTGTAGACCCTAAGCCTAACAAGAGTTTACTAATGAATAATTAGTGGGAGTGGAAGCTTTCCCTCAGACTCAGCCATACGACCCGACTGTTTGCGCTGCTGCTTGCAGTTCAAAGAGTAACCCTAGCTGCGCGTTCTTCGTATCTTACATCTTATACGAAAACGGAAGAAACGGTGTATTGTAAGATTCCACTTTCCTCTTCTATATCTCTTTTGCTTTCTTTGTGCATTCTTGCTTGTCCTTTCAACTATAAATGACTTCCTTATTTGACAATCACTGACCCGCCGATTTCATAGCACTTGCACATACTTTACTGTCCCTTACGGACCCGACAGAGCGAACGAGATTGGTCAATATGATGCTCAAGGAAATCATTACACAGTCGGCCACAGCTTTGGATTCACTATCGATGGCGCCACATATGAATAGATCGAGTAAGTGGTCGTGTTGTGGTAGCTGCGGTGCTTCTTTTTGAGGGAGGGAGGTGGGGGTTGTTTTCATGGAAAGGAATTAATCGGGGGAATTAATTGGAAGACCTGGTATTGGAGATGATGTCAAGAGCTTGCTTCTTTATGAATAGACTTATGAATTTTCTGCGATCAAACCATTGGACCCATTTGTAGCTCCTGAGTGTGCATCTTACAATTGAGCCACTAGTAATCAATCTATATGCGTATCATTTTCTCATATCAAATGACATATGCCCTGCGACGGAGGGGATTGGATTTTCGAACAATTCTCACTGCAGTCCGAACTTCACCACCTGTAGGTTTGAACAGTTTAGCAAAACTCAATGTCTCGAACTGCTCATCTCTCAAATGAATCTGATATTTCAGGCACATGCTAGGACCAAGAATCGGCCGTTGTCTGACGGCAATGCGAACAAATCCGAAGCAAGCAAGCAAGTAAGATCAACTGCGCAAAAAAAAAAAGAATCAAACAAACAAAAAGACAGACAAATCTGGGTGCATTTACGCAATCAGAGCGATCAGCAAGAGTGTACTCGGAATCTTGTGCAACTGCACACCAGAAAACAATCTGCCAAATACACACGGCATGCAAGCTGCTGCTATGAACATTCGCTATTGACAGTGACGAAATGTTTCAAAATATTAATAAGGTCCGAAACTATCGGTCCAGAAGTATCGAATTTTGTTTCGCGGTGTATTCCCAGGCGCTGAGACCCGTGTTTGGAAGATGCCGAGACAAGTCACCGATAACTCAATGTGGGGGGCACGAATGCTGCCAGACTCGACCGTAAGAGTGACCGTGTGCACCTATGACAAACTGATAGGTATGTAACTAGAGGGTTAGGTGTCGTAATGAGGAAGGAAACTTAGTGCTTGTCTTGTACATTACTTGCAGCGGTGTCGATATTGTTAAGTGTGATATCCACGCCTGGCCCGATACACCTGCCAAACCTTCGAAATGTCTGGGGAGGGAAGCGCAGCTCTTTATACTTGGCCACTAATCCTGTAAATGCCCCTCACCTCAGCCTCATCGATGATTATTCAAGGCTGGTGAAGTCAAAGTACCTTCAAGCATCATGATTTTCTCGCACGATAGCTCGGAAGGATTATTAAACCCCGCGATAATTGGCCGACCATTATAAAAAGCTTTATGGTTAAATTCAATGTTTCCGATTCAGCGAGCAATATTGAATTGATGTTGAATTAATATTGAATCAATATTGGATAAATCAATGGATATGTTTCAAACCCCAACCAAACTAGTAGATAACACGATAAAAATCAACCTTCGTAATCACGTTACAGGCAAGACCCTCACGTTTCCATAAATATCCTTAAATAAAAAACCTTCCGATCCACTAGCAGACTTTGCTTGTGAAGGGATATATGAGGAAATCGAGGTTTCTAAGCTTTGGTTGGTTACTGGAAGCGCCTACCAATGTTGAACCACCAATCATCGTAGCTGTCACAGTACATGTTGGCGCTAACAAGGTTTCTTCCCCGCGTACGAAATAATCGAATTCGTCGAATTATAGCGGTAAGGCAAGACGAAATCTATTTCCAGACAACGAGCACGGTCGCAGAATGTGAATGTCTCTGGGATCATTATTTTGGGCTGCATACATCGGGAATTTATGGTGTTGTTGAAAATTGATTGTTGATGTATATAGTTGTAGTATCGTGCTCTTTTCTCATGGATTGTAACATTTGTGCTCCTGGTGAATTGTATAAAAATTCGAAATTGTAGTATTGCGAAATTGTTCCCCGTCATGTCAGATAAACCAGTCAGTATGGGTCTACAACTATTTCCACCTCCACCATCAAAAAAACAAACTTGGAGAAGTAACAGCGACGAACGCAATATTTCCTCATCCGTGCCCGATCCCGATCCCGTCAATCGATCGCAATCACTCGATATGTTCGTTGATGGACGCCAGTCACCATTTGGTAGTCGCCAAACTCCACAAGATAACAGAGCATCACCCATGAATGTGCCCCCTCCAGCCGTGCTGGCATCGGGCCGTCCGAGATCTCACACTTCTTTTTCGGAAGCACCTACACTTGTGAGAAGCAACAGTAATTCATCCAAATCTAGTCAGCACCATCACCGAGAAGAGCCAGTAATGAGATCCATTTTTCCAAGGTACAACCCCGAAGTCCCATTAGAATACCAGCAGTACTATCCGACACAGCAAAGTCCACGGCACATTCCACAAAACGCAATAAGTAGACAGCCATACTCTCCAGGGATCAACGAGGTGAGCCCTGGTATGGGTAGTCCAATGTCGTTAGGCCCACAATCTCCGGGATTGGTTGGACGAGGGCTTCAAGACGAGACATGGCCAGAACCATCGAGCTCCGCCGACTTGAAAGAGTTATGGAAAGTGAGCAATGGATGGAAAGCATCGGCATCTGAGGGTCAAAAGTTCATCATGAAAATGAACAGTGCAGTAGAAGAGCCCATACACACTCTTTCCTCCGCTACCCAGCCTTTTTATACACTACGTCTTGATCCCACTTCAACTTCAGCCCAGGTAACGATGACAAGACAAAACCCAGCCAAGCCACCGAAAAAATCACAATCCCCGAAAACTGGTGTATTTCCAAAGGGTGATTCTCAAATGGAAGTGTTGATCACAACCCTTGAGGAACATTCGCGGCGATTGCCACCAAACGATGGTCTCGTAGCTCTCCTCTATCCTCATGCAGCCTCGAGTATGGCTGTCGATCTGGCTGGTCGTTCAAATGTGGCAGACAGTGCCTTAGTGTTAGCAGCAGCCGAGCGCGAATGCGGTCGATTATTGTGGGACGATGATGCAAAGAAATTTTATCTCAGGCATCCTGCGGTCAACACTCCATTTCTCATATCGATAAACTCATCGCCGGCATGGTCCAGAGTCGAATACACGCTCGAGCACCCGGAACTACCACATAACCTTGTGCGTTTGGTGAGAGATGGTAGTGGAACAGGATTTCTAGAAATCGATACAGGGGTAGCGGCTAGAATAGACGCGTTTTATATCGTGGATGTAGCGATTGCCGCTATTATGCTGGCTGCAATGGATGAGGAAAAGAGGATGCATATTGAGAGGTTCGAGGCACCTCCGGCCGCACCAGTACATCCTGATACACCAAGATCAAAAAGGAGATCCTTCTTGCGAGGGGATCAAATGGAACTGGACATAGAAAGTCAAAAGAGTCCAAATTTTAAGACGGTCCCAACCAAGGAAAAGGACAAAAACAAAGAGAAGGTGCCAGGGTTTTGTGGATTGCTCTGGATGATGGTGAAGGCCATTGCTTGGATCATGAAGATGACAGTGAAAGCAATAGCAGCTGTTATAATAGGGCTCAGCAAATGTTTGACCAAGAAGAAATGATAGCGTTTGGACAAAAGGGTACACATGGCGTTTTTGGCATTTGATCACGACTCGGTAATGATTTGGGCTCGGTTATGAACATAATTTCCTTCCTTGGGCTATCCCCGGGGTATCTTATTATTATCGCAGGTCGATGAAGGGATCGCACCCAGTATGATTCTCTTTGGCCATTATCGCTTCAGCATGCAGCCTTCGACATGACTGAGGGCCAGTTAAACAAATTTATCTCTTCCTTTCTCGTGCCTTGAACTTGACTCCATTCTTGTTGACGCCACCGATCGTTAAAGATTTGGCCATTTTCGCTCGCTGTAAATCCAATGCCACCTCTGCATCGGTCAGGGCTTTTAGCCGTTGGCGTGCAATTGATAACTTAGCTTCCAATCTATCCGCCTCCTTCTCCCGAAGTTTTCGTAAATTTTTGGTTGCCATGTCCTCCCCGTCTTTCTTTCCGTCATCGGATCTATCATCCTCAAAATCCGAATCCATATCCATATCCATATCCATATCCATATCAATTTCTGAATCATCTTCTCCTGCCTTTTCTCTCTGTTCTTCCTCATCTTCCACAAATACAACTTTCTTTCCACGTGCTTTGATACCCACGGCTCTCTTTTCTAATTGTTCGACCTCTTTCGATGCCTTATTTCTCTCCGTCCGTACATAGCCCAGATCTTGTGTCTTGAACAATCGCACAGCATCCTGATTTAAAACTTGGTTACCTCGATCGCCGTTCACAGTTCCTGTATATCTTTTGCCGGTTTTCACAGGGCCCTTTTTGCCCACCATCCCGAAGTAGAACTCATCGGGATTCTTCTCGAGCACTTTTTGCTTAAGCACCTTAAGTTTTGCTTTCTTCTTGTTGAAATCTTTCGCTCTGGCAGAGTAATCCTACGAAGTAAATTAGTACTTTGCAGCATTTTGCAAGTCATACAATTGACAAAATTCATACCTTATGCTTTTCGAGAAGTCCCCATTTCTTGCGCTCTTCGGGTTGCGATCTCTCTTTATAGGTGCGCCCATCGCGGACTGATTTACTCGCTTTATCCATCTTCTCAGTAGTGTGCGAATTCAATCAAGAACGAATTCTGTGAAGTCAATTCAATCTGTCGTATGGATGGGTGGAAAAGTATGAGCTTTTTGATGTTTTTCTTAGATGAGGGATTGTGAAAGTAAGAAAGTTTGAATTCCGATAGTCAAAATTTCGACAAGGGTTGACCATTTGCGCTAAGATAAACTAGTTCAACTTGGGAAACTACCTCAGAACATTCGATTTTCTCCAAATCGATTTGTGAGATATATTATTGTCGTACATCTTCGCTCCGGATTTCTTTTCAATTGATTTCATATGGCAGCTATGACTTCACAAAATGAGGAGGCAGAAAAAGCTCCCAGGCTACCCATGCCATCGCGGAATCCTCTGCCATTATCCGCAGCACAAGAAGCCCAAGTCCAAGAAGTTTATCATACAAGAGTACGAAGTTATTGTGCGGCAGAAATTAAAGGTTTGCGTTCGCATATATATATCTAAGAATTAGTTGCTGATAATTAACACTTAGTATTCGCGGAATGTGCCCTGGGAAGAACCTTTACTGCCCCATTCAAATGCAGAGAACAAAATCGAGCGATGAACAATTGCATGATATCGCATGCTACACAATCGGAGAAGGATGCAGCTAGAGAAGAGTGGTTTTCACTGAGATTACAAAGACAGCGGGACCGTGAAGCAAGGGAGGCGAGGAGGAAGGAACAGGAGAAATTTCACAGGGAATGGTGGGGTTTACCGACCGAAGATAGAGAAGGCGAGAAAGGCAAAGAATTGATGAGGAATGCCGAGAGAGTCGGCGGATTTCCAAAGAGGGATGAAGGACAATTGAGCAAAGACCGGCATAGGTGACAGCGATTTTCACCTGTAATCTGGGGTGGTAGCACAGGCGTTGGGGTTCTTTGCAGCATTTTCGACTAGCGTATGGAACGCTTGACTGGGAATTTCATGTACGACTATACTGATATGGCATCAAATCGCATTTCTGGAACGGACGAAGAATTCAAACTGGACTTCCTTGATTGAAAAACTGGATGTTAGTGGCTGTTATTGCCACTTCCATTGAACATTTGCAGGCAAGTGCCGTTGTGTTTTGACCAATTTATCTCTGGTTGTCGAACCACATATCAGAAGCACAACACTCTTGTCGTTTTGAAGTTTTGATAGCGTGCATCATATACTTCATTGTGGCATTCTTGTACTTCTAACGATTTCACTATCAGGTAATGCTGAGACGACGCATGCAAACTACAAGAAATGAAGCAACTCCCAATTTGTAGCTGCCTTGAAGTTGCTCTCGGTTTGTTGATCGTTGACATGTTCTTTCCTCGGTCTCTCTGAAGCCGAACACAATCGTGTTTCAACTCACTTTCTTTCAGGCTCCATGGAGCCATCTAGCCCGAGCGGATCTGCATCCCGAAGATGATATTCGACTGATGCTTGCCGAGTTCAGGCCCTCTATATGTTACATTCTAATACTGCAGATTTTGCTGTTGCCTAGGGCAACTTGTATTGTCATCATTTAAACCACTTTCCTATACTTGCTATTGCGTCTGCCTAGTCTTCATCCTTGAAACTAAAGAGCCGTATCTCTTACTATAAGTTTGAAATGATTTTAACACACCAACCATTCACTGCAGCGAAAAAAAATGTTTTCGAAAAATTCAATTTTCGTAAACGTCAAGTCATCATGACAATTGAAGGCAGCATCATCCAAAAACCATCTTTTCTATCATAGCATGATGCAATATTATTACTGAAGAGCCTGGGAATACCTACTAATATCTTCTTCTTTAGATCCAACTAGGATCATAACGCTATCATCATCGAGCATGAATAAGATGGGCGATACCACTGCTATGTCAACGACACCCACGATTTCGACAGCGATATCCGCCTCCGATCCCTCCATCACACCCTCCAATCTCGCTGAAGAACTCCCTCTTCGACTCCCCGAAACAATTGGTACCGTCATCGAGATTCGTACTTCTCCAAAAGGTGGCTTGGGTATATTCGCCCTCTGTACCATACCAACCAATGTTCTCCTCCTAAGCGAACAACCTCTCGTTATTCTCACCGACACGGGAACACGCACTGATCCCCTTGATGACCTCGTATCCAGCTTATCCTCTTCTCGCAAATCTGCGTTCCTGTCATTACATGCTTATCAAGCAAATCCTCGAGAATCCAGAAATAGAAGCATTTTATATAGTAATGGATTTGGAGTGGGTAAAGTGGAAAATTTGTCAACGGGCGTCTTCGAAACGGCTAGTAGATTCAATCACGCCTGTACGCCGAGTGCAGAGTATAGATGGGAGGTGGATGTAGATGGGGTAGGGAGAATGAAATACTTTAGTAGAAGGGTTATCGAGGTGGGCGAGGAAATTACTGTAGATTATGGACATGGGGTTATGGGATTGAAGAGATTTTACGGCTTTGAGTGTGATTGTAGGAAATGTAGAGGGGTGGAGGCACGGGTTGGGGAAGAAGTTGCGGAAGGGAAGGATGTGGAAATTTCAGGGGAGGTGGAACTCGAAGGGGTTGTGCAGTTAGGCTGAAGGGTTTGGGATTGGAAGTGGCAAAATCCGGGATGTATTTGGGAACTCGAGACTACTGTTGTGACGAAACTATTGGATATCTGAAATTTTTGTGGCAAATAAAGAAATCCGGCTCATTAAGAAATTTGTTTCAAAGCCTGCGAGGAAATTAACGCACCAACATTTTCACCAAGAACCATAAGGCGTCACCCTTTTTTGCTATACTATACATTGACATAAAACTTACCTGTTGTATGATGATATAATTTTGTAAACCCTCGAATCCTCGAGAAGAGTTTGAAAAGAATTAGGGATCACAAGTGGTTTCCTCTTCACATCTCTACTTCAGCTCTCAAGTAAGACTGTAGAACAATACGTGCAACGCATGACAAGCACTTGATAGTTGCATCTTGTTTTAAGCTTTACAATGGTAAATACGATTAGCTATCAGTACCTAAAATTCAGTAAGTTAGAACTACCCGATGCCAGGAATCTCTGAAGGGTTTGAACATTGAAAGACCATCAACATTTGATAACCAGTATGTTGAGATTTCAAAAACTTGTTATATGCAAAACTAACACGTAACAATTATTAGATTCATTATAAAACTTCGTCGCTAGAAGACACGATACTATACACATCATACAATATGCAACATGCGGCATGCAACCTCATCTAATCCCCAAAAATCTCATCTAAGGAATGAAGGCAGCAACATCCTGTGCAACAACGTCCCCTAAACCAGTCAACACCAATTGGCGTTTTTCAACTTGTCCTTTTCCAAAATCTGACTCCTTACCGGTGAGTGCACCTTTGATTATTTCTGGCAAAGCCGTCGGGAGAAAGCTGTTGAAGGCTTCGGTGACAACCTAGGCAGGAATTAGCGGGTTTTTGCAAGAGATTGAAGCGAAATGAAAACTGGAGGAAGTAGAAGCCTACTTTAGTAAACCCGGTGACTGTTTGATCTGGAATTATATCGGCCGCGTCGGATTGGCGACGCACCTGATGGGAGGATGTGTTAGTTTTGGTTTTTGTTAATTGCTATCTATGTGAAGTTGATAGCAGGATCAACGTTGACGCCGCCGTGTTTAGAAAGAATTTGATTGCTATTGCCGAATGTGTTGCCATTTCTAGACAATGGATTAGTGAATAATTTGAACATGGATGGGTATAGAATAAGCTTACCCATTGTTTGAACCTGATTCATTGCCATTACCATTTCCGTTCTCCGAATTGGAAGAACCAACAGTATTGCAACCACCATTGCCCCCCAAAGTGTCTGTAACTGTGCCAACAGCGTTCGCGGCATCTCCACATGATGATAGAGAATTGGTAATGGGATCGATGGCAGCAACCCATACACCGTTGATGTATGATGATAGAGTAGGGGCTTTTGATTTCCTTACCTTGTTAAGGATGCTGAATCCTGAGTTTCCTGACCCAATGGAATTCTTGTTTCCGAAAATGTTGCCGTTGCCATTCGAACTTCCGCTGTCATCTCCATTTCCTTTTCCATTGCCCCAGTTCTTGTTTCCGGCACTGTTGAAGTCAGTTTGAGTACTTTAAGATAGAAGGAAATTGTGCTCGTTAATCGAGACTAGCACGCTATAATAAGATTCACTATCTGGAGAATCATGAGAATTTCAAGATTGAAGTGAATGGAAAAGAAGATAGGTTGAATGCTCCAATAGATCCACTAGTACGAATATTTGAGTGCTCGAGATACTTTGGATATCCAAAGATCTCCGAATCTTGGCCTGTAGTATGGAATCCTGTACACACGGGAGAGAAGGAGTACTCACGAATTGCCATTGCCATTCCCATTCAAGTTGCTCAATGCACTGCCCAAAACATCTGAACCAGATCTACGCTTCAAGATGCTTATTCCTGAGTTATCACTCCCAATGGCATTCCCATTGCCAAATGTATTATCATTCCCATCATATGATCCTGATCCATCACCGTTCTACATAAAATTAGCCGGAGGTTTCGAAAATTACAAGGAACCTATACGTCATTCCCATTACCCTTATTTCCATTGCCAACAGAGTTACCCGCGCCGTTCCAATTTAAATTACCGAAGGCTGAGCCAAGACTTGAGAATTTAGGAGATGGTATGGGAGCAGAAAGAACAGAGGTTGTGAGGGCAAAGAGTACCAGAAGGTTTTTAGTGTGCATAGTGAGAATTAGTGTGATAGATTCTTTGTAGTAATTGAAGGTCGTGGAATGGATAGTGTTCAAGGCAGTATCAAACAAAGTTTAATGAAGTAGACTCTAACGAGGAAATTGATAATACATGGGCGAAGGGCAGATCTATACTTATGTGCAGAATTCTATCCATATCCTGAACAGATGCCGAAAATGGAATATATATCTAGGTTCCAACTGGCGTTCTGGATCTGCAGATCTTTGGGCGCGTCACGAGGACCGATGTTCTGTAGGAAGAGGCATTTATTTCATCTGAGAATTACCGAAGGGTGCTTCAGAAAAGGTTCAACCCGGCTGTTGATAAGAGATCACATCAACGATGCTCATTGTATGTGGTGGTGATTAAGATCACTAAAGAGGTGTATTGAGGAATGATCGGATTTACAGGTACAGATCTGAGCTACACCTTGCGGCTTACAGCGTGGCTTGGTATGCTAAAGATTAGAAAGCTAGCACCGGAGATATACAAGCATAAAATGTAAATTGGACTTTTGATTCTCAATTGATATAAGGAAAAGCCACATTCGTTAGATTGGGAAGTATAAAGTGGGTAGACTGCTCCGATTAGGAATGCGAACAGACGCTTAAGGTTAGCGAGAACCCCCACAACCTAAACAATCTAAGGTTGTTATTAAACCCCCGGAGAGAAATTCCCCTAGGCCTTTCATCTTTGGCACTTGACAATTTATCCTGAATTGAACTAAGTATTCCGTCATCAAAGTCAAAGCAGTAATTGAGTTGTGCACTATTGAAGAACGACGACGCAGGGGTTCGGCAGTCTGCAGTGTGACCCGAGAATCGAAAGCCTTCAATTTCTGGCTTCTGATAAATTATTCAATCAAAATAATTTGGAATGCTGGATTCAAGTGCTCAAATTTAGTCTATTGGTCTTAACTATGAGACATTTTGCAGCGGCAAGATTAAGAGCGGATTTTAAAAGAAGAAAAGACCGAAGGGGGCTATGCTTTTAAATAGCTTCGGGTGTCTTCTATAAATAATGCTATAGGTGCAGCGGAACATTGTAAGTGCCATCAAGAAGACAATGGTAACTACTGAAAATTGAAAAAGCGTGGAGATGGGCGGCATGACAGCAAGCCAAAAGATCATTCATCTCCGCAGCGGCAGTTCTCCGTAGTCGAGAGATCTGCCACAACCTGGTATTCTATTTCTACCTTGTCAATTTTGGGGCCCATAAACAATTCAAACATACCTCATGAGTGCCATGTTACCAGGCACTGTTGATGTTTCTGATTTCTCGTAATTGATAATTAGATTCGCTTGAGATCAAGCTGGAGTGATATTAGGCTAAGCCAGGAGACGTTTGCACTTGAGGTTATTATATGGAGACACTAGAATGGACCTCGGAAGTATAGAATATTTGAATTGTTGGGCGTTCTCTCCTCACTTCACTGAACTAAGTTTCAACCCCCATCTTGCCAAAAGCTATCTAGTGATCTAACTAGCTGGGTGATTTACGCTCCTTATCCTGTGATCTTCATTGCAAGGAGTGGCAATGAAAGGAAGTTAGATTCTAACCCTCATACCTTGCATACATCATCGGAAGTATATCCGTCGAGATTAAACTCAATATCATTGGTGTGTTATGTAGCATCCGTGTCCTCGTCGGATGGGCAACAGAGTATCAAAAAGTTCTCTGAACATCACAATTCCACGGTCTTATATATAATAGCGAAAGCTGTATGGTGCATCTACTTCCAACTGACTGTTATTCTAGGTTGAGTATACTTGATCTTAAACTGCCAGCCATTGGATTCTATTTGGTCTCCGATATCGATATCAAACATGTTCTTTAACATCTTCTCAATTCGATTGGGGGGACTGGCAAATCGAAACTTTGGAAATATTCTTCCGTACCAAGACCCGGTTCAGGAGATCCGCACTGCACTACTTTACCGTCCTTTCACCTGCCGTTCAAAACTTATTTGATATCAAAATTTTCGGTCCCAGGTGCTTGGCGCCATATTTCGGGCGTCACCTAGCATATACGCTTATGTGCCTTACCCCAAATATGCCTTTCCGTGTTGTGATCGTCCAAATGGCCATTCGACGTCAGCGGTACCAATCCGCCAGCCATTGATTGTTGTGGCCCTGCAGTGCAGGCCCCTCATCTTATTTTCCAAGAGATCAACACAAAAATGGAATTTAGACTACCTGTGCCAGTGTCAATCTTTTGTGGATATCGATTCTCAGCGAAGGTTGCGATGAATTCATCGTTCGTCCCGGTTTAATTAGGCAAGAAAAAGCAAATCAACTGCCTCTTGCATGAAAGCCTGGTTCTCGGAGCTAGGGAATGTTTGCTGTGCCGTCAATTTTGTGGAGATATTCGACTATGGGGATATGGACATAAAAGTGCCTTGGTTTCCTGCTTTTTCTTAACAGCCTCGTACTCACAACAACTTCAATCTTCACAAATTTATTTACCTCATATCTTCCTTATCATATCAAAAATTCATAGACTTCATATAAACATACAGCTATGAAGGTAGCAACTATTGTTGCCCTATTGGCATTCACCGCGACTGAAGTCGCCGCGTACCCTCGATTGGCTGCCGAGCATGCTGAAAGACTCGCGAAATCTCAACTTGGCAAGCGAAGTACGGCTGCTCGTGACCCACTCCAAAAGAGAGCCAGTTTTGATGCTGCATCGCAGTACGTTAGCACGACAGGAAAGTATGCTTTTGTACCACCAAACTTTGGCGCAGGAGATGTTAGAGGCCCTTGTCCAGGATTGAATGCCGCTGCGAATCATGGATACATCCCCCACAGCGGAGTCGGTACTATAGGCGACTTTATCGATGGTACCAATAGGGCATTCGGCATGTCTTTGGACCTTGGAACGTTTCTTGCTGTTTTTGGCGCCGTGTTTGATGGCAACCTACTATGTATGTTCGAGTTCCTCTTTTAGTGTACCAATGCTGACATCTTATAGCTTGGTCAATTGGTGGACCAACACCTAAAGTTAGCCTTCCCTTGGGCAATCTTTTGGGTCTTACTGGAACTCCTCGAGGCATTTCTGGCTCCCACAATAAGTACGAATCTGACACTTCTCCAACTCGCCCGGATCTGTGGCTAGCCGGACAGTCCTACAATCTTGAAGTTCCACTATTTCAGAACTACTACGATGCTTTGGTCGAGGGTGTTGGTGCCGACGAACAATATCAGAATCTTCTTGACTTCAGAATTGACCGCTTCAATAACTCTATTTCAACCAACCCCTACTTCTTCTCTTCGCCTTTTGCGGGTGTTATCGTTTCTCCCGCCGGCTACAATTTCCCAGTCCGAATGATGTCCAACAAATCTGCAGAATTTCCGGAGGGCTCATTGACTAAGAAAGATTTGATGTCCTTCTTTGCCATCACAGGCGAGTCTGGCAACTTTCAATACAAAGTCGGCAATGAACGTATTCCAGACAATTGGTACAAGAGGGCCATCGGCGATGAGTATACTATCGCTGGTTTTCTTGCCGATGTTGTCGATTTTGCTTTGCAATATCCACCTCTTCTTGATATTGGTGGAAACATGGGATCGCCCAATACTTTTGCACCTGTCGATCTTGGATCTTTGACTAAGGGTGTCTTTCAAACTGGATCCTTACTCGAGGGAAACAACTTAGAGTGTTTCGTTTTCCAAGCCTCACAAGCAGCACTCCCGGATATTGTTGGCGGTGCTGTTGGGAATCTCGCGAATACTATAAAGCCATTTACTGATGTTGTTACTCAACAGCTTGGTGGCTTGGGTTGCCCGCAATTACAAGGCATTGATCAAAGTCAATTCTCCAAGTTCCCAGGATACACCAATTGCAAGAATGGATGTATGAACTATTAGATGGGATTGAAAGCAAGCGCTGTATATTGGGAGGGAAACATTTTAATGCTAATGTAACGATTTATGATTGCGTGGAAGACTATGGGGAACTTTGGAGCGAAATGAGGTTTTTGTGTATTACAATTTGTACAAATTAGTGGAAATTATTAATTGAATGTACCAGACTTGTTTTTCCAACCATATACTTATATGAGTGTCAAATTTGCATGGGAAAATAGTAAAATAGCTGCGTAGCAACGACTGGGTAGTTGATCGTGTGAAACCTGGCTAGTGTCCTTTGAAGCTTCAATGGATGGTGATTTTATTACCTCGTGCGACTTATTTTTAACGGTCAATATTGATAAAAGAGACGTGCCGTGATCTTCGAATCCTTCACAAATCAAGGGTTTATACAAAATCATCATCAGAATTCAATTCACGTATCAGTATCACGCTTAAATATTGCTGATCGCGCCTGCTTGTCAGCCTTGTTGATCTTTATAAAACGAGGCTGAGATCCCCTCATCCTGCATCTCGAACTTCTGCGATTCTTCACTTCTCGATACCAGCATTATGAATCTGTCACTAACTGATCCTTTTGTTCTTGCACAAGATTATCCCGAATCATCCACACTCACCCTCCGCAGCGGCCATGCTTCCTGCGTGCGCTTCAATCGCAAAGGCGATTTTCTTGCCGCAGGGCGCACTGATGGCACAGTCGTGATTTTTGACGTTGAGACCAACGGCATAGCACGAAAGCTCAAAGGACATACACGACAGGTGCAATCGCTAAGTTGGTCGCGCGATGGTAGATTTCTACTCACATCGAGCCAGGATTGGACATCTATTGTCTGGGACTTGATGGACGGGAGTATTCTCAGGACTGTACGGTTTGAGGCACCAGTATATTTGGCAGAATTTCATCCTTGGACACAGTGAGTCGAGAAATATCATTTTTAGTCTACCATCAGAACGGCGACTAACTATTTCTACGTCTGCTAGTTTGAAGATATTGGTCTCATTATTCGAAGATCCGCCCCTGCTGGTAGATCTTACGAACCTCCAAGTAGTGAAATACATTCTTCCTTCCACAATTAAAAAACGAACAGTATATGGAGAAGACGAATCAAAACCAATCGCGCCGCAAACCACAACGGTCGCGATTTTCACCGCCTCGGGAGATCACATACTATCAGGTACTAATAAGGGATGGCTGAACATAATAGAAGTTGCTACGAGGACAGTTATTTACTCCACAAAATTGTGCACCGGCGTGTTACTTTATATGCGGCTTACAACTTCTGGGCGAGACGTGGTAGTCAATGCTCAGGATAGAATAATTAGGACAATCCAGATACCGAATTTGTCAGCTGAGGATCTGGACCCTGATACGATAGATATCGAAGTCGAGCACAAATTTCAAGATGTGGTCAATAGGCTGAGTTGGAATCATGTAGCATTTAGTGCAACGGGGGAATATGTAACGGCTTCAACATTCAACAATCACGATATATATATATGGGAGAGAAATCACGGAAGTCTGGTAAAGATTTTGGAAGGACCAAAAGAAGAGCATGGAGTGGTTGAATGGCATCCTCACAAGCCTATGATTGCAGCCTGTGGCTTGGAGTCGGGAAGAATACATATTTGGTCCATTGTTCCGCAGCAAAGATGGTCGGCTCTGGCACCGGACTTCGCTGAAGTCGAGGAGAATGTTGAGTATATTGAAAGAGAAGATGAATTTGATATTCATCCACAGGAGGAGATTCACAAAAGAAGATTAGATGCTGAGGACGATGATATAGATGTTCTAACGGTTGAGCCAATCAAGGGAGATGTAATCGACGAAGACAATGCATTCAGGATGCCAGTACAACTCGATGGTGATGACACCGAGAGCGAAGAAGAGTTTGTAGCTGTAGGAAGGGGTGAAATGAGAAGGAAAAGTCCCTCGGATGGACGCAATTACCAGCTTGATTCGGAAGCAATCGGCAGTGCAGATGAACAGCCTCGAAGGAAGAAAGGTAGAAGACGTTGAATCATGCATCCCTTTAAAAATTTCGATAAATGGCGTTTTTAGGCAAGTATGTGGTCTGGAGTTTAAGGTGGGAAAGATATGTTTTCGGTGGGTACTCTACTGACTTGCATATCACATGCAGCCGTCAACCAATTAATAGCTTACACATTAAGAATGAAATAATCTAGCAATAAGCTCAACCAGCAGTTCCCTTCGTTATCTTATCTCACAATTTTTGCATAAAGTATTTATACAAGACATGAATCTCCCGTTTCTAGTTCTTCGAAACAGTGCGAAACTCTTTGGTTGTATAAACAACGCCTCGAATCCTGCAAATTGCTTACACACACCTTTTTCATTCTTGATCCTCCAACCACACTACAGTCTCATTCGCCCGTCTTACATTCCTATCACATCTTTGCTTAGAAGGTGGCTGCATCCAGGGACTTACCCCTCACTCTAATTGACTTATATAAACAACGTGATAAAGAATCCTTTCTCACCATGTTGTCAAAACCCCTACCTCCTCTTCTCACAATAAAAACAACATCTCTTGTACCCCCCACAAACCTCATAGCCGTCTCTACAAACACATATAGTTCCGGCACTGGTACACAATCATCAAGCTCAGAATCCGCAACGACGTTATCAGCTATTTCAGCAGTAGCTAAATCGGCACTCCCGATATCGAGAGCAGGATTATCGAGGAAGATGTCGGGATTGGCGACTACGGGGAAAGGAGAGGCGAAGGAATTTGATTATATTGTTATTGGGGGCGGAAGTGGTGGAAGTGGGACGGCGAGGAGAGCGGCGGGACCAAAGGAGAAAGGGGGGTGGGGAAAGAAGGTTTTGCTGGTGGAGGAGGGAAAAAGCGGTGGGACTTGTGTTAATGTTGGGTGAGTTCTTGAGGGCTCTTTTCATGTGTTCGAGCAAATTGAAACTGAAGTTCGTGAGTCTTATTTTTGAGAAAAATGGAGCAAGTTGAGCTAAGTGACTTGAGATTATACATCGAAATCATCTCAAGTGAAACGAGGATTATATCGATAGCATTTTGCACATCTATTAGTGGTTGTTTGGTTTCTCTAATAACCAAATATTTTCTCTTTTTCTAGTCAATTTGAAGGGAAATCATTTTTTCACACGTTTTTGAGTCTACACTCTGTTCATGTGCTTATAACCACCAGTCATATCCTGCAAGTACTGACAACAACACAGCTGCATCCCCAAAAAACACACTTGGAATTTCTCTTCCATGGCTGAAGCCCTCCGTGCTAGCCAACACTACGGCTATGAAACTCCCTCCAATATCCCCTTCAACTACGCCGCTTTTAAAGCGAAACGCGATGCCAAAATCGCCAATCTAAACCGTGGTTACGAAACTAACTGGGCACGCGAGGGAATAACTCTCGTTCGTGGAACCGCTAAATTCCTTGCTTCAAAAACCATTACTGTGGAATTGGAAGATGGAAGTGGCGTTGAAACGTTCAAATCCGAACATATCTGTGTAGCTACTGGCGGCAAACCCATTGTGCCGAAGATTCCCGGCGCCCATTTTGGTATCACTAGTGATGGGTTTTTCGGACTTGAGGAGTTGCCCAAGAAGATTGCGGTGGTGGGAGCAGGATATATAGCAGTTGAGATGGCGGGAATGTTGAATGCTATCGGAGGGATTGAAGTCCATATGTTTATACGCGGGGAGAAGATATTGCGGAAATTCGATCCGATGATTTCGGAGACAATGACGAGAACGTACGAGGAAGCGGGGGTTATCATTCATAGAGGATATAAAGGGTTTGCGAGAGTGGAAATGTGGAGTGGGAAGAAGAAGGGTGAGGAGAAGGTGTTGAATTTGAGGTGGGATGGGGATGATGGGAAAGGGTTGATGGTTAATGAAGTGCTTTGGGCGGTGGGGAGAAGTCCAGAGACGGAGGGATTAGATTTAGGGTCTGTGGGTGTGCTGACGGATGATAAGGGATACATTCGGGTAGATGGATTCCAGAACACAAATGTGGAAGGGATTTACGGTTTGGGAGATGTGACAGGTCAGATGGAACTTACACCTGGTATGTGTTTCTTTATTATCCTTGATCGGATACAATAAGATGGAAGAATATCTAACATGTAAAAAGTCGCCATAGCAGCTGGTCGACAGCTCTCCAACCGGCTTTTTGGTCCCTCTCAATTTTCTCAGTCCGCACTCTCCTACTCGCTCATCCCAACCGTCGTCTTTGCGCACCCTGAAGTTGGTACCATTGGTCTTACAGAACCAGAAGCTTTCCAAAAATATGGGGCTGGCAATCTTAAAATTTATCACACCAAGTTCGCAGCTATGTTTTATGATTTCTTTCCGCCAGAAGAGAAGAAAGGTATGCCGACTGAGTTCAAGATCATCTGCGAGGGCGAGGAAGAGAAGATTGTGGGATTGCATTTGATAGGACTTGGGGTTGGAGAGATGTTGCAGGGATTTGCGGTGGCAGTTAAGATGGGGGCTAGGAAGAGAGATTTTGATGCTTGTGTGGCCATTCACCCAACAAGTGCGGAAGAGATTGTTACGATGAAGTAGAGACTGGTGGAGGAAATGGGAGTGATATGGTGACAAGCAATGGTGGGCATAATTGATTCATGGCTGGGTGGATAGATGGATGGATGGGATGGAAAAGGTAATAGGCGGCAAATTGAACAAAGCAAATGGGATAGACATGTTGTGAACGAAATCGGTGCAATGAAGTCCTGGTCATGGGAATTTTGGCGTCATGATAATGAATTATAGACTGTTTTCTTTTGAGCTTGAGCTTGCTATACAGAAGTGACGAGTGAGAAAATATATATCCATACTTCATCTATAAGCAACAAATCTATCGACTGTATCTGACTATGAGAGCGGCTAGTCAGTCACCCAAAAATCCACTTGAAGGGTAAGATCATTGTATTTTACCTCATATTAGTACTAGAATACCCTTGGTGAATGTGTATGTTTGACTGGATTTAGCTCGAAAATTGAGTCATTCATATCACATCAAATCTGGATGACTTTTGTAGCAGATAGATGTACTCTGACATCAAACAACATCAAAGCACCCGCTTCGTTACCTTTAGATTATCTATCATGGTTCGTAGAGCAAACAACGGCATTCTGCATAAAGCAGGCAATACATTGAAAGGATCTCCAACTTGAAGCTCAAACCTTCCAAAGCTTTTGCTAACCACCTGGGCGACTGTTACTAAAGAAGTGTTGAGTGCAATGCTGTTTGAGTGATAATAATTTAAGACTTAACTACAAATCTTAGATCCTGAGTACAGGTATATGAGGGTGGAAGAATGGACTGAACCAAGGGGGTAACTCGAGTAAAAGGAGAGGCGAGGTTCGAAGCAAAGGTCTAATCATGATCAGTGATTAGAATGTGAAGGTGAAAGCGCATCTAAGGATAGTTTACTTAGATACACATAGTAACGGAATCACAAACAATTTAATAGGCCTAGTGGTGGAGAATCCATCAGAGAAAGAAATCATACTTGTTCGTCCCTTTGAGCCCTTTTGGATATAGATGTGCCATTTCTAGTATGAGTTTCAAGTGTACCTAGATAGACACTGTACTAGCTCATACTTAAAGTTGAAGCTGGGATGAAGATGAGGATGAGCACCATATAACTAATTTATTGGTAGTAGATAGTTCATCAAAGGACTTCATTCAAGAACAAAATTCACATCTCTTTGAACTTTCTCAGGTTGTTGGTTTTCTCTCCTTTTTGATTCATAGACCGAATGAGTCTTTTCGGGGTGAACGTTTGAAACAATTTCATCAGCCACATCTCGGATATGATTGGCTCACAAGAATACATTTATCAACTAACTGTATTAAGTTAATCGGCTATCCGGGAGCCTCATCAATCAGCTTTCTTTCGCGACAGATCAAAGGAACCTCCTCCTCACGAACCCCATCCACCACCATCAACAACAATACGACAATTTGTGGAATCGCACCAAAAGACGTGGATTCCTCATTGCTGGTCTTTCTAAAGAGGAAGAAACTGTACACACTCTTTTATTGACAACATCACCAGTTCGATCGAGTCGTTCGGTCGGAGAAATCGAAAATTGTCCTTCAGGCCATAGGCCTGGCCTTTCCCTCTGGATCGCAATATCAACATCCTATCCATTTTGCACATAGACTTGCTTGTTTTTCGATACAGTCCTCTCTGCGAATTACTAACAACATATTTTCGAGATAAAAATCGCGTCGCAACGTTTCGGTACAGTGGGTGATCTCTATTTATACCGCTCGTTGCCACACTTACGATTTGACCTTCAACCTTTACAACAATTTCTTAATAAATATCAACAACCGCCAATATGGCGAATCTTAATTTTGCGCATTCAGATGCGCCTTTGCGAACTATCCAGGAGATACAGTTTGGTCTCTTCTCTCCTGAAGAGATCAAAAATATGAGTGTCTGTCATATTTTGTATCCCGAGACCATGGATGAGAGTAAGATGAAGCCGAGAGAGCAAGGTCTCAATGATCCCCGACTCGGGTCTATTGACAGACAATTTAAGTGTGCTACTTGTGATCAAAATATGTCGGAATGTCCTGGTCATTTCGGCCACATCGAACTGGCCAAACCTGTTTATCATCCTGGTTTCTTGAAAAAGACAAAGAAGCTTTTGGAAATGGTCTGCCACAACTGTGGTAAAGTTAAACTAGACAGGGTTAGTTTGCTACCTACTTGAGGTGGTTTGTTTCATGTGCCTTGATGCTAACATCAAAATATCAGAGCAATCCAGCTTACAAGGCAGCTGTTTCTATTCGTGATCCCAAGCGCAGATTCGAAGCTATATGGAAACTCTGCAAGGTCAAGATGGTTTGTGATAGTGATGTACAGATGAACGAAGAGGAGTTCAATGGAGATCCAAAAGAAGCTGCAAAAAAATCGCATGGAGGATGTGGTAATATTCAGCCTGAAGTTCGTCAGACTGCTTTGGCTCTGTGGGGTACATGGAAGGCACCTAAGGATGAAGATGGAGAGGCAGTACAACCTGATAAGAGACAAATCACTCCGGAAATGGCCCTCAACGTCTTTCGCAGCATGACAACTGCTGAAATTCAGGATGTCGGATTGAATGCAGATTATGCTCGTCCTGAATGGATGATCATCACTGTTCTTCCAGTACCACCACCGCCCGTTCGACCAAGTATTTCCATGGATGGTACTGGTCAAGGTATGCGAGGAGAGGATGATTTGACCTACAAGTTAGGTGATATCATTCGTGCCAATGGTAATGTCCGTCAAGCACAACAGGAAGGTTCGCCTCAGCATATTCTGCAGGATTTTGAAACTTTGTTGCAATATCACGTCGCAACTTACATGGATAACGATATTGCCGGTCAACCGCCCGCTCTGCAGAAGTCAGGTAGACCTGTCAAGTCCATTCGTGCTCGTCTCAAGGGTAAGGAAGGTCGTCTTCGTGGAAATTTGATGGGAAAGCGTGTCGACTTCTCTGCCCGTACTGTCATTACTGGTGATCCCAATCTTTCTCTTGACGAGGTTGGAGTTCCTCGCAGTATCGCAAGAATTCTCACATATCCAGAGACCGTTACACCATTGAACATTGATAAATTACATCAGCTCGTCAAGAATGGTCCGGATGAGCACCCTGGTGCCAAGTATGTCATCAGATCTGATGGTACGCGTATTGATCTTCGCCATCATAAGCGCGCAGGTGCAATTTCACTTGAGTACGGTTGGAAGGTTGAGAGACACATCGTTGACGGTGACTTCATTATCTTCAATCGTCAACCATCCTTGCACAAGGAGTCTATGATGGGTCACAGAGTTCGAGTTATGCCTTACTCCACTTTCCGTCTCAACTTGTCTGTTACTTCACCGTATAACGCAGATTTTGATGGAGATGAAATGAACTTGCATGTTCCGCAAACATACGAGACTCGTGCTGAGGTCATGAATCTTTGTATGGTGCCACTTAATATTGTTTCGCCTCAGAGAAACGGTCCTCTCATGGGTATCGTTCAAGATACACTTGCTGGTGTTTACAAGATCTGCAGAAGAGATGTTTTCATCACAAAAGAACATTTGATGAACATTTTGTTGTGGGTTCCAGATTGGGACGGTGTCATTCCTCAGCCAGCTATTCTCAAGCCACGCCCTAGATGGACCGGAAAGCAAATTGTCAGTTTAATCATTCCTAAGATCGTAAATTCCTACAATGCCAGCAAGGACAAAGAGCATCTACACGCGCCATTGAACGATGACGGTTGTTTGATCCAAGAAGGACAGCTCATGTATGGTCTGATGGCTAAGAAGAACGTCGGAGCCTCTGGAAACGGTATCGTCCACATTGTTTTCAACGAGCAGGGCCCAGATGCTGCAATGGCTTTCTTCAACGGCTGTCAACGAGTCATCAATTATTGGCTTCTTCACAATGGGTTCAGTATCGGTATTGGTGACACTATTCCCAACAAGGAGACAATTGAACAAATCGAGAAGGCTATTGCCAAACAGAAGGCTGAAGTCACAGAACTTGTCGAGAAGGCTACCAGTAACGAGCTTGAATCCCTCCCTGGTATGAACGTTCGTGAAACCTTCGAATCCCAGGTTTCTAAGGCTTTGAACGAGGCTCGTAACACAGCTGGTACAAAGACCGAGGATGGTTTGCTGGATATCAACAATGCTGTACAGATGGCCCGCTCTGGTTCTAAAGGTTCCACTATCAATATTTCTCAGATGTCTGCCCTTGTAGGACAACAATCTGTCGAAGGTAAACGTATTCCTTTTGGTTTCAAATATCGTACTCTTCCCCATTTCACCAAGGACGATTATTCGCCAGAATCTAGAGGTTTTGTTGAGAATTCGTATTTGAGAGGTCTAACCCCAACGGAGTTCTTCTTCCACGCCATGGCTGGTCGTGAAGGTTTGATCGATACCGCAGTCAAGACTGCAGAAACTGGATACATTCAACGTCGTCTCGTCAAAGCTCTTGAGGATGTCATGGCTAAATATGACGGTACTGTCCGTAACTCGCTCGGTGATATTGTTCAATTCGTCTATGGTGAGGATGGTCTCGATGGTGTCATTTTTGAGAACCAGAAAATGGATCATATCAACATCAGCAATAAGGCATTCAATGATCTCTTCAAACTTGAGGTTATGTCTGAGCGTATCTCAACCGATGTCTTGGAGCATGCAAACGAACTCTACGGAGACCTCGAGACCCAGCAACTCCTTGATACAGAGTTTGCTGCTCTCGAAGAGGACAGAAGACTCCTCCGAGACTTTGTACACTCCCGAACCAAGGAGAAGGATGACGACCACTTCCAACTTCCATTGAACATCATTCGTATTATTGACAGCGCAAAGAGATTATTCAAGACCGATGACGGAAAGCGCAGTGACTTGCACCCTAAGGATGTCATTCCAAGAGTTCAACAGTTACTTGATCGCATGATTATCGTCCGTGGTACTGACGAACTTTCCGTTGAAGCTCAATATAATGCTACAATTTTTATCAAAGCTCAGTTCCGATCTCGTCTTGCTTATAAACGCATTGCCCTCGGTATGCACCTCAACAAGCTTGCGTTTGAACACATCCTTGGTGAGCTTGAGAGTCGTTTCACTAGAGCTTTGGTCAACCCTGGTGAGATGGTTGGTGTGCTTGCTGCACAGTCTATTGGTGAACCAGCCACACAAATGACCTTGAATACCTTCCATTTCACTGGTATCTCGTCTAAGAACGTTACTCTTGGTGTCCCACGTCTAAAGGAAATTTTGAACATCGCTCCAAACATTAAGACACCGTCCATGATTGTTTATCAAGACGGTGCTAATGCCAATCAAGAAACTGCCAAGTTATTGCGTAGTGCTGTTGAGCATACTACCTTGCGCTCCGTTACTTATGCTACCGAGATCTACCATGACCCTGACATTCAATCTACTACCATCGAGGACGATGTTGACATGGTTGAATCTTACTTCATCATTCCAGAAGAGCATCATGATTCCCCAGACAACCAATCCAGATGGCTTCTTCGTCTTATTCTTGATCGTCAAAAGATGTTGGATAAGGGACTGAAGGTTGATGATGTTGCTATCAAGATCAAGGAAAATTACCCTAAGGATTTGGCTGTCATCTTCAGCGACAACAACGCCGAGCAGCAGGTCATTCGTATTAGAATGATCAAGCAGAGCGACTCCAAATACGATGACGATGACATCGAAGAAGACATTATGCTTAAGCGTCTTGAGGCACATATTCTCGATACTTTGACTCTTCGTGGTGTTCTAGGTATCGACAGAGCTTTCTTGAACAAAGATGTCAAGCTCTTCGAGAAACCTGACGGTAGATTGGTTGCAAGCAGAGAGGATAAGGACTGTGAAGAATGGTACCTTGATACCAGTGGAACTTCGTTGAAGGACGTTTTGATTGTACCAGGAGTTGATCCTCGACGAACGTATTCCAATCATTTCATCCAGGTTTTCGAGGTCTTCGGTATTGAAGCTGCTAGATCCGCTTTGATGCGCGAATTAACCATGGTGTTGGCTTTCGATGGTTCTTATGTCAACCATCGCCATCTTGCCCTTCTTACTGACATTATGACTTCGCGTGGTCACTTGATGGCTATCACTCGTCACGGTATCAATCGCGCAGACACAGGAGCTCTGATGAGATGTTCTTTCGAAGAGACTGTTGAGATTTTGCTTGAAGCTGCCGCAGTAGGTGAATTGGACGACTGCCGTGGTATTTCTGAAAACGTTATGCTTGGTCAGCTTGCTCCTATGGGAACTGGAGAGATGGATGTGTTGCTCGATCCAAAGATGCTTGAAACTGTTATCTCTGACAATAGCCGAATGGGTCTTATGGCAGGTATTCCTGTTAAGGGCAGTGAAGGCGGTGCTGCAACTCCTTACGATGGCCAATCCCCACTCAATGAGGGTGGCTATCTCGGTACACCCGATTATGGTGCTCAATTCTCGCCTATTCAAAGTGCTGGCTCTGACACACCAAGCGGCTTTGCTACTGAGTATAGTGGCCTTGGTGGCATGAGTCCTTATGCATCTGGTTCTAGAAGCCCAGGTGGTTATTCCCCAACCAGTCCTTTCAACGCATCTCCATCCTCGCCAAACTTCTCTCCTTCCAGTCCTGGTTACAGTCCAACTTCGCCAATGATGGGAGGTGGTGCAAGCCCTGGATATGCTGTTTCGCCTCGCTTCTCACCTGTTAGCCCTGCGTTTACACCCACATCTCCTGCTTATAGCCCAACCAGTCCAAGTTTCGTGTCTCCGACTTCGCCTTCGTACAGTCCCACGTCACCAAACTACTCGCCAACCTCTCCTAATATCCATGGATCGCCAACTAGTCCTTCGTACAGTCCAACCTCCCCATCCTATTCACCAACTTCTCCAAATTACAGCCCCACCAGTCCAAACTATGCTGGAAACAAGGTATCTCCAGGCTCAGGTCTCTCCCCAACCAGTCCTGTATACTCTCCAACCTCTCCAAATTGGAGCCCGTCTTCACCCCAACATCAAGGCAACAGCACTTCTCCAAAATATTCTCCAACCAGTCCTTCTTACTCTCCTACCTCTCCCAACTTTTCTCCATCGTAAGTCAAACCAATATCATTCGAGTCAATCTCCAAGTGCTAATACAATATAGATCTCCTCGCGGTGGAAACAACTGATTTTCCTTTTCCTTCTTTAATGTATCAACATTGCCTAAAAAAAGAATATGCATATGGTTTTCGGGAGTTCTGGGTCTATCTGCTCATAATTTTCAAGCTGAAGATTTGTTTATCAGCATTTGGGGTCTTTACATATTCCTGCCATGGCGTTCATGGGAAGTCTTTCTTTTAAAGCCTAGTACCTGAATTTTGCTTTAGATTCTTTTTGCAGCCACCCAAAATTGTATTATGGCTAAAACTTTCAGGATGGGGTGGTGGTGAATGCACGCATGGGATATTTGAACATGAAACGAGATTTTTGAGCATGGAAAGGGTTTCGAAGGAAAAGAAGATGAGAATGGGTGAATGAAGGATGAAGAATGGATTGAGATACACAAAGGGATGGATGAGATAAGATGATCTTAGATGTCTTGAATGCATTTATGAACAAATCAATTGATATTGTAAACTTTACTTTTTTATGTGTATGATTCCTAGGCGTGGTATCTGTGTTTCGTGATTGAGTGAGTTGTGGCCTAATTTCTAACAAGTGTTGATTGATAGAAGTTGAGCAATGAAATGAAAAGATTGATGGTTTGTATAATCGATTTTATCGGTGCTTGCATCAAGTCCTATTGATGTGTATTAATTATTTTGAATGCTCGTGCAACGCTCCTGGGTTTATGAAATGATAATGATAACAAAGAATGATTCTCGCTGAGATGTTCTCATGGAAGCTAAGGGAGATGCGATGCGTGGAGAGTTGTGACTCAAAATCGGTAGTTTACTTGACTCATGGTGAAGTTTGATATGAGTATGGGGAGGGTGGTAGTGAGGTTATAGAGGGAGGAAGGTGTGAGATGGGGAAAAGAGGATGGAGGGTGGAGGTGTGAAATTGCTCGATGGTATTGTGTATGTGTAGCTTCTTTGGGGCATATATATACATATATATACATCTAACCTACAGAGGAAATCATCCATTGCTAAAAGAGGCGTCAATCTTCGACTAACTCTAACATACATATATCCTGCGGAGCCTTGAGTCTGCAGAAGCCTTACTTGTTACCAGGATTGTTAGCTAGGAAGCCTATCATTCTATTTGAAGAATAAAGAATAGGCATGAGGATATCGGGGAGAGGGTTCGCGGTTGAATTAGGAAGAAAGAAAATGGAGGTTAGGGAAAGGAATCTACGTTCACTATTTTGCAGATCAACAAATACACAGATTTAAGAAATACTTAACTCATGGTTGGGATAACTCGATTATGGGATATGGAAGAGTAGTGGGATAACGTCTCTTCTAGAATATGGTACCGACGAGAAGGAAATACTGGGAGAATGGCTGTTATTCTCTCTTGGATTCCACCGAATGCTGTTCGCTGCGGATGATTCTCTCTTCACATACGGAACCAAAACTAATATGACGGATAGTCAGAGATGCTGATAACTGCGAAGAAAATTCGAGGCGACTCGATGATTTACAAAGCGAGCACTAGCATACTTAAGCTTTACCAGAAAACATGAGATCAGCTTACGTGATTGACGTTGATAATCTAGACACGCAGCGTGCTCGCTACACCATTTAAATGTATTTTTTTTCGCGTGCTAGTTTGCTACAAAGATTCAAATGGATCTGAGCGTGTCAATTTGGAAGACTGGTTTTTGCTTTTGGGAATAAGGGGTGGTTATTAATTGTAAAAGTGTTTTATTCACTTTTGTTACTGCTACCGGATAAAAGTAGATGAGTAGTACTAACTCTACAGCTATATCCTCTGCAATGACAACGACATGAATGTGTGTATTTATTGGAGCTGTATTTTGTATTATCGAGATGGTTGTATAGTGTTTAGAATGAGCTGTAACGATATCCGCAATACATCACTGAGTAGCTATTATGGTGGCATTATCAGGATCATTTAGGTATTCTCATATTCAACGAAAACTCAAGCACAGCTATCCCATCAGGAGATCTTATTGTACTTGCTAGAGCTCGCTGAGACTCTCGCAGCTATAAGGACAATCACGAGGACAAGCTTTTCTCGAGTGTTTCATCACAAGTACAAAGCTATTAACGACCTGAACCACCTCTTTAATACCCATTAACTGCCGTATTACAAATTTGTCAACGTAAACGATCTTATTCACTAATCTCCTCCATCACAAGATTCAATATACTCGATCAAACTGGTACAAAATTTCACCTTTCCTACTCAGCCAAGCCCTATCCGATTTACAATCGCGTATTCACCCTTTATTTTACAATTCCATCTTACAAAAACACCTGTTTTGAGCAACTTCTAAATTCACTGTACTCGTATTATTCTTACATATATAGAGGCTACATTACGAGGTTGGATTTAATTTCACTTTGCTTATAAAATATGAAGGTTCACGATCACGAGTATTTCAGATCACTTTCTCTCTGGATCAAATTTTGGATTGAGAATCATCTTACTCCGATTACTTCAAGTGTTATCTCCCATAGTTTGAATCTGTCTCGAGTCATATCTTATTGATTGCGATAATATTGAAAGCTACAGGTAGTTCCTGCAATATATCTAGAGACCGTGCTTTGTCTTGCAGATTGTTGCTTTGCAGAGCCACTCGCGACGATATTACCACCTTTGCTAGAATCGCCTAGTGAAGCCTCTCAGGATCAAAAGTTACCTGCTATTTCCCATACTTCACTCTAATATAGCCATCAACATAACAACCATAGCCTCTAGATAATAATGTCCGCTGTCCCAACACCCGCAAAAGGAATAGGTGGGCGCAAGCTCAAATCTTGGGAATTACCCATTCAAAATCCCGTCGATATCTACTCCGATATGTCCGACTTTCTCGCGCACGTTGAGAATGAACCACTCGGTCCTGGTCTAGCCTCTATCGCAAACCAACTTACACAAATGTACGAGGCAAATGATAACGATGCTCGTCATTTCACTCACAATTTACAGAAAAGATTTCAGAAAGAATGTGATAAATATGATACTGATACGGCGAAGTTTATCGGAGACTTGGCTTTGGGATTGCAGACAAGAATTGCGAGTCTGGATAAGACGATGCCGATCCCGGAGGATTGGCCAAGACAGATGGAGGACGTGGGTAGCTTTTTCGTATCTAATGTCTTGAAGTACCTGATAAAAGAGATAACTGACATCTCATTCTTTTAATAGTGGCATAACAAACAACTCTCAACGTTTCAATTGAACCTCAAGCAAAAGAAACGAAGAGTCACTGCATCTCTCGGTATTCAAGACTCGGAAGCGAAAAAGAAGCGCACAGCAGTGTTTGTAGATCAAGAAAGAACGCTCTTGAATCTATTTTGGGAAATCAAGAGATCCATTGTAAGCTTTGTTCTTCTTCTTCTCACCTCCCATTGTGAAACAAAATTCTGTGCTGACATCAAGCAGGATTCAAAAGAACGAACTCTTGATGAAGTAACCAGCACGTTAGCGCTTCAAACACCGATACGAACAACTGCTCCTAACAATTTTTCCTCGGCTCGTACGATGTTACCATCTAGTCCTACGAGGTCGATGACTACACCGAGTAGAGAGAGGCCGATGGGCCCGCAAAGAACGTCAACGAATAAGAGACAGAAAACTGTGGATCAGTATGATTTGACTGCATCGCCTGAATCGCCGGAGCGGTATTAACTTCTAGATGCGGAGAATTAGTTTATGAGTTTGGAATTATTTGTGATTATTTGGGGAAATTGCTGCTTTACAGTGATTTGGATTTGGTGGGATTAGGGATAGGAAATCAAGGAATCTGGTTACTCAAGTTGCCATTACTGATTGATGCCCCTTTTAACCTCGGGTTGATCTAGAAACAAACAAATTGATGTGATTCTATTGCTGTCAAATGATTCTGGTGATGGATAATACATCAATGATACCATGTTGAATAAATGAATCATTGAGGACTAGGGTAACTTTACCTCTCATATCAAGATTCTATGGCAGTACATATATTCCTGAGCGTATATCGTAGCAGGAAGATAACAAGAGTGGGAGTACGCCAATGTTCCCAAAAACAATAAAACATTAAGTTACTATCGTTTTTCACTTTTCAACCTACCAGGAAGAATCGCCTTGAAAACTTCAAGCAGTACCTACCGGATTCTCAGCTAATCAATTGCATTAACCAAGCTTGAATGGGAATAACAGATTGTATTCAATTCTCGCTTCTGGTGTAGGATAACGAATGACCGCAACTTAGCAGTACATTAAGCAACCTCTTGTCCTTTATCAGATCTGGGAGCCAAAGGAAATTCCATATACTGTATCGGGATGTAGAACTTTCATGCCTGTCATATATCGTCATGCATGGCTGCTATGAGACGTTGGAAAATGTATTTTTACTGACGTTCTGCTCTGCTCTGCTCTCTTCTCTTATGTCGGCATTTGACAAATACTCGAGATTCATTGGGAGATTGAATTTGCCTATCTCATTTGAGTATTTCAAATGTTCTGTGGATATCCCGGTGTTGGCTGAGGATTAGACAATATCCTCTTGTTGAAATCGGCCATGCTTGATGTTGATGTTAATGTTGTGAATTGAATGTTTGCTTTCCATATTCATGGTTTGGTGGTCATCTGAGTAATAAGTAAGCAAGGTATCGACGAGAATGAACGATTTTCTCTCTTACATATATGTATTTTGCATCGTCCCAGCTGAAAGAAGTGTGAAATATGAGTTTGTTACGACAATGACTTGCTTCCATCATTTCTTGGTATGGTTATGTTGATACATTGGAACTTGATGGGCTTGGTTTCGCGGAACCCGAGTTGCATGTAATTCAATATCTTGAAGTTTGCCTAGGAATGCATTTATATTGGTAATGGAGTAAAAGGAATGAGTCCATGCCTTCTTCAACTGTTTGTTGGTTTCTCAATCTGGGTCCAGAATCCGGCCAGGAAGTATGCTAAATCCGTGATTTGATGCCAGAAATTGATTTATGGCATGACAAGATGAAAGAAATAGTAGCGATAGTGATCAGAAACTAGTATATTCGACAGATGATGTCCTGGTATAACCAACTATCTCCTTGGGAATGTAGTGAGTGATAAGCTGGATAACCACTGAGATATTGGAAGTCACTAATACATGAAGTGACCTCACAATACTTTCCATTCCGTTACAAAAGATAAAGTAATTCGACGGTACAGTAGCTAATTACTCTTTCATGTCCACTGTCTGTGCCATCTTCGAAGCAGTGAAGCAATGTTATTCATCCAGCTGTTTGATATTGGATGGTGGTTTACTCAGGTTGATACCCCGGGGTTTACCCGACATAGCAACCATTTCACTTGTGGTCCAAGCTTTCAAGACATCAAACTGCGGCCGACAACACCGCTTCTTCTTCTTAATCAACCAATTTTATACTTTTGTATTCAGACCTTTACCATCAAGTAAATTGACCAAATAATCATTACAAATAGGCAAACGATATATCAAGTAAATCCATTCAATTCTCTCCTAACTTTCTCAATCAAGGCATGCTGACTTGTGTAGTAAACAGTCAAAATCTGGTTTCTTTCTCTTAACCAAGCGGGGTCAAAATTTATGCGGCCGCAACAAGCAAAGTACCTACCTAGTAGCTTTCTTTAAAGCCGTCTGAGCGATTTGACCGAAGATGGATCATCCGAATGGACCGATTCAAGGACCGATTCATGGTCCTATGGGACCGAATGGACCACATGACCCTCATGGACCGAACGGCATGAGTTTCGCATCTCCAGAGCCTGTGCAGCCGAAAGCACCGCAGGCATGCGTAACATGTAAGAAACAAAAAAGAAAGTGCGATAAAGTGCTCCCACATTGTGGCCTTTGCTCTCGAATGCAACGACACTGTGATTATACTGAGCAAACTCCTGCTCCTACAGCTGAGGATATCAATGCTTTACGCATGAAGTTAGTCGAACTTGAAGCTAAAGTTAATGGTGGAAATATGCATGCGTCTTATGGTCCTATGCCTAACAATGGATCCGAATACATGCAATCTCAGATGCCTGCATATGCAGATCCACAAGAAAGCCCGTTTAACAGTATACACAATAAGTTTCCTGTCATGGCTGTTCTCGACAATGAAATCTTCAGGAATGAAGGGCAAGGATAAGCTCTCTACAAGTCAATTCTACTTTGCTGACCAGACTTCAGTTTAACTATCCCCAGGCCTTCGGTTAACCCACCAACAGTAAGTTTTACGTCTTGTTTACATATCTTGACAACCTATTAGCATAGCGAATCCCTTTCCTGGAGCGCGTAACCTTACCATACTCGATCGCCGTTATGTGCGGACCATTCGACCTTGAAACCTGCTGATAACCACTGAATAGGAGGTCAACCAAATGTTGGCAAGTGGAGCAGCTATACCTGCTGTCATCCTAGAATACTTTGGAACTATTCACCACTGTCTTCCGATAATCTCTCATAAGAGATTAGAACGAACCCTCACTACTCCCGCGCGGGATAGTAATGCAGACTTAGTTTTGCTATTTCTTTGTATGAAGCTCATCACATCCAAACCAGTAGATGGCCAGGGATGTGGTCAAAATCCAATGTACATTGCTGCAAAGCGTTTTCTTGCGTTGCTAGAAGCTTCTGGAATGGTATCGTTGATATTGTTACAAGCTAGCATCCTTATCACTCTTTATGAGTATGGACAAGCAATATATCCTGCAGCTTGGATGTCTGCTGGTTGGTGTTCTCGCTACGCTGTTTTGTTAGGTATCAACGATTTTGATACTTCTCCTTCATTGGTTGGCCCTGTTGTAAGCGATACCTCTCCTCTCAACGTCACATTTCTAATTGGGACCAATATTCAGGATACTTGGACCGAGCAAGAAGAGCGATATCGAACATGGTGGGGTGTTCTTATACTCGATAGGTGAGACTTTCACCACAATCATGAACTTCAAAAACTCACATGATAAAGAATGGTCTCCATTGGTAGTAAAAACCACCGATTAACCACCCAAGAACCGAAAGAAGATGATCCTTTACCTGTGGATGATGTTGCATGGGTAGGTTCTCAAGTTCAAGCTTCCCATTTACATGAACTAATTAGTCTTTAGGATAGCGGCGATATGACTCAAACCGTCCAGAAGCATGTGTCTACTTTGCTCACCGAGTCTGTAACACCATTTGCTCGACTTTGTCAAGGATCTGTGCTTTTGGGAAATGTTCTTCGTCACCATTACACTGAGCAGATTCCATCGGAGACAGCCCGTTTTGATATTGCATATCAACTCCTCGAAAATTGTTCTGTTCTCGCTCGCGAAGTTAATGGAGAGGCGATGATTTCTAGAGATTATCTCATGTTAGCAACACCACTCGCCATTATTTACAGCGCAATCATTGCTCTTCTTGACCCCTATTCCTGTCCCGCAGACAAGTTATGGGGCGCAGCAACTTCCTCCGAGAAAAGTGTTATGATGAATCAAGCCAACAAAGGTCTACAAGATTTCTCGGCTAGCGTTGTTCAGTTTTCCGAACGTGTCAATAGTCATGCACAAACACAAGCCGATCTTGATAAAGTTAGTCCATTGATAATGGATTCTTTGTGGGCAGCAGGCCAGCATTACATGTGGGAATGGAGGGAAAGTCGTAATCCACAATCCCAGGAGGCATTGGAGATTATCAGAAATTGTTTGAGAAGATTTCAGACTAGATGGAGAAATGCGGCAGAGTATTTGAGAATTTTTGATGGCCAGGAATTTGGACAATTCACTTCTGCGCTAGGAAGTGGCAAGCAGATTAGTGGTAGCTGATTTTGCTTATGGTCTTTATATGCATATAGATGGGATTCGATGTATTTGGTGGTGTTATCTATTGAAGATATCTGAGGCGACTGAAATTGGACAGATTTGGGTATAATAGGAGTTGGGAGGACATTGTTATAATACCAGGCAGATGGCAGAGTACCAAGTTACTTTAGTCACATGAGCTTCTGTTACTATTTGACTACCTATTGAAAGTGTGAAGTAGCTTGCTAAGCTTGATTGATACATGGTCTAGATCGATGACAAGTATCATTCACTCTCGAGTCATTCGATCAGCTTACAAAATATCTTAGAAAAAATAAGAAAGTTCATTTCCGTAATTATATCCGATTACGACTATACAAGCTTTCCCGGTAACTCCCCCCGTTCGCCCCGCTCTCGGTCCTCCTCGCCACAAGATTTCTCACTATCTATCAACAGGCCCAATTATAATCGACCGCCCTTTGTCATTTGCGTCATAACTCTATCACCTTCCGCGATATCCACTATCTACCTGCAGGGGAAAAACTGAAAAAGCTCCACCGGAGTCCGGTCATGGTTGACAGAAAATCGTTATCATCGATTCTTTTTTTCAGCTGTGAGGTTGTATCAGGACTCAATATGGCTCACACTCCATGCTATTACGAAGCTATTCTGTTTAGAGGTTCCACTATGAGTCGTTCTTATGGGGTTTATAGATCTGCCATGAATGTTTTTTCTCCGATGTGGGTATGGATTATATTAGTAGATGTATATAGTAGGTCCCTTCACATTTTATATACAAACAAATCTATTTGCTAACCTCGAATTTTCCTTGGGAAACTTCTCAAATTCTATAAAGAATTTCTGATACTTAGCATACGAGGAAGTTTTCAGTATGCAATCGTATCTGACATATAAACGATTTGGAAAATTAACCGAAGCGCAATTTGAGAGAGATAGATTGAGGGCTGAGGCGCTGGAGAGGGGCAATAAAGATTTGCAATCTGAGAATCTGAATTTGGATGTGAATGGAAGGGATAGGTTAGGAGGGAATCGTCATTCTTCTTCGTCTTCTTCCTCTGATAATACAGGATCATCAGCTTCGGAGCTACATACGCATGATATTGAGAAAGCAGAGAGGGGTATATCAAATGCACCTTCGCTAAATTCTTATACCGAAGAAAATCTATATAGAGAAAAAGATGATGCAGAACAAGAACAAGAACAAGAACAAGACGATGAAAGTGGAAATGCAAACGGAAACGCGAGATCAGAAGCCCTTGATCGAATAGCTACCCGAGCGACGGCACACACAACGCGCAGTTTCGGAACACGGTTGGGGTACACCTTAACGGGCATCGAAGTACGAGAATTATCTGCACAATTAACGAGGACGCGGACCGCATCCAAGGCCCAGTCCAAATCGAAATCGAAGGAAAACTCACACCCAAACGAGGCGGGAAACGAAAAAGAAGGGCCCAGAGAAACGGTGTTCGTAGTTGGGTATGAAGGCTCGAAAGATCACATGAATCCGCATAATTGGTCGCTGTGGCGTCGAGGTTTCTGCACCATTATGATTGCATCGATTGGATTCATAGTTGGGTTTGCGTCGTCGATTGACAGCGCGGCGTTGACACAGGCGGCGGAGGATTTTGGCGTGAGTGAGGTTGCGGAGTCGTTGGCTACGGGATTGTTTCTTGTGGGATTTGGACTCGGAGCGTTGTTTGCTGGTGAGTGGCTCTTATATACTTCTACTGAATCTACTTGGGTATATGTGTTTTCCTTGGAGCGTACGTGCTGATGCTTCATTCCATATAGGACCGATATCTGAAACGATCGGGAGAAACCCAGTCTACATTTCTACACTCTTCGTATACATGATCTGGATCATGGCTTCCGCGCTTGCCCCCAATCTCGCCACACAACTCATCTTCCGCTTCCTAGCCGGTTTTTTCGGCTCCACTCCACTCACCTGCGCAGGAGGATCCATCTCGGATCTCTGGTCGCCTTTAGAGCGGGTATATGCGTTTCCGGTCTTCGCCAACGCCGCATTCATGGGGCCCATCTTCGGACCCATCGTCGGCGGCTTTGTCGGGCAGTCTCAGCTCGTGAGTTGGAGATGGTGCGAATGGATCACGTTAATTCTTTCGGGGTTGATTCTCCTCCTCATCACATTATTTCAACCCGAGACTTTCGCGCCCATTCTGCTGAAATGGAAAGCCGCGCATTTGCGTCGTATAACGGGCGATGAGCGATTTGTCGCCGAGGTGGAAATTAGAGCCGATCCATTCAAAACGAGATTATTAAGAGCATTATATAGACCCTGTCTTCTCATTACGCGCGAACCTATCGTGATCCTCTTCGCGCTCTATCTCACTGTCGTATACATTATCCTCTTTACCTTTCTCGACGGATACACCTACATCTTTGGCGAAACCTACAATTTCAGCGAAGGGCTCACCGGTCTCGCATTCCTCGGTATCGCCATCGGGCTTTGTTTCGCCACTTGCCTCGTTCCGCTGATTCACCACTGGGCGAAGAAGGATCTCGCGGCTCTGCACGCCATCCATGGGGATAACGCCAAACTGCCACCGGAAGAAAGACTCTGGTTCGCCATGTTCGGCGCTCCATTCATCCCCATCTCGCTTTTCTGGATGGGCTGGACGAATTATCCATCGATTTCTCCATGGTCAGGTCTCGTGGCTTCGCTATTTTTTGGTTTCGGGATCCTGTGTATTTTCATAAGTACGTACCAATACATTATCGATTCCTATGAAATGTACGCGGCGTCCGCATTGGCAAGTTTGACGCTGGTGAGATATGTGGCTGCGGGCGGAATGGTGGAGGTGGGGATTCCTTTTTATGAGAATTTGGGCGTGCATTGGACGCTGACGGTGTTGGGGGGAATAAGTGCGGTGATGGTGCCGGTGCCGTATTTGTTTTATGCTTATGGGGAGAAAGTGAGGGGATGGAGTCGCTTTGCTGCGACGCATTAGAGACTAGAAGGAGGTGAGAGGATTAGAATTTAATGGGAATGTTGGATTTGGATTTGAGCTTCGTGCGTTGGAAAATTTATCGTGTTTGGAAAGCGTAGTTATAATATCAGCGGGAGCGAAAGGCAGGCCATATAGGATTATCAGACATGCTTTATAGATAAATTAAATATTAGATGATGATGATGAATATAGAGCAACATTTTTAATTCATCAACCGCTGTTGCTAATCATAAATTTTACCTTGTGAATACGCATCGCTGCAGAAACAGTACTTCATGGAGAAATTTATACTAAACAGGCTTTGACAAGTGTGGAGAGATTGGTGAGAGGAGGCTTTTGAATGCTTGACCCCCAAAAAAATTGATCACTAAGACGTTTGCAAATGAAAGTCAAAACAATTGAGACGAGGTTAAAATAAAACACAGCAAATTAAGTATACTGAGTAGCGACAAGGACGGAAATAGAATCAAGACGCTTGGGTTGCTGCGGGTATATGTAATTTTTCATTCCAGTCTGTCTATCTATAAGTATCTCTATCTTACAGGTCTAAATTATGATAGCAGTCCTCTAAAATTTATAAACTTGTTCTTTCGAGTATCCCAACTCCTTCAAAATACCAGCCAACTCACCCTGATCCGAAGGAGAAACCTTTGGACCAGAGATGGCCTTGTACATTCCTGGTGGACCACAGACAAAGACCTTAACATTCTCGGTCTTGGGTTCTGGAAGAACAGTCTTCAAAAGTTCCTTGTTGACGAATCCCTTTCCGCCAGACCATGACTTAGGTGGGTTATCCAAGACGTAGAAAGCTCTGAATCGTTGTGGGTATGTGTTCTCAAGATCTTCAAATTCGCGTTTCAACAAGATATCTTCTTCGGTGACGTTTGCGAATACCAATGTAACCTTTGTCTTATCGGCGGGATTGTTGAAGATCGCTCGTGCGAGTTGGTACATTGGGGTGATTCCAGTTCCTCCAGCAATGAGAGCAATGTGGTCATGTTTGTTTGCTGTCCATGGGTATTTTGGAATAGGTCCCTTGAAGTCCAATCTTTGGCCCGGAACCATGTCGTGCATGTGTTCGGACATAACACCATTGGGATACTTCTTTACAAGAAGATCGATAAATCCCTTTTCGCCTAAGGGAGAGTCAGTAAAGCATGATGAAGAGGGATGATGATCAATTCTCACTTTCGTCACTAGTGGGGGTATAAGGACGGATCGCAGGCTTTTGCATCTCTGGGCCCTTGTACTTAGTAAGGAGGGCAGAAGCGACTTGTAGCCCGCTGACTTGATCACTCTCTGGAAGCTCGAATCTGAATTTCTTGGTGTTGTGATTGATGTTCTCCACACTGTCAAGTTTAAGACTGATGAAGCCTTGGTCACCACCAGTAAAGGCAGCTTTCCCAACAGCTCCTTCGACCTTAGCTTTTCCCTGTCCGGCAGCCTCCTTTGCTTTAGCTTCTGCATCCTTCGCTGCATCCTTGACCTTTGCGGCATTATCTCCCTGGTTCAAGAAGTAGTATGCTCCAGCGCCTGCTGCAGCTGCGAGACCGGCGTACAAGGCAGCATTCGATCCACCGCCGCTGGTAGATTCGGTGGCATATCGTCGGTATTGCTATACGCCAATGTGTTAGCTTGTGCAGAATAATGTATTGAAATATTGTGAGCCATTGTGCCGTGATTCTAAGCAAGCTATCTGCTTGGAGCTCCGAGTTCCACAGCAGCGAAAAAAAAAACAGGAAGCTCTAACTTACGCTCTTCAATGGCTGAGCCGCTCTAATGGCTTGTCTTGCAAACATGATGGATTTGGTATTATGTAACGTCAATTGGGTATTAAAAAAAGTATAGAAAGACAATGCTCTGGATTCAAAGTAGAAGATTACTTCTTATGTTGAGGAAATCAATAGCTGGCCTATGAAACTTAAAGCTTTCACCATTTGCCCACTTAGTGACGTAAATGAACCGGGAAGGCGCTAAAGGTCCGTGCAAAGCAAGCTGGATTGACTTTTGATGGGTGCTTAGGTAATCCATCGTACTGGAATCGGATGAATATGATTCGATGTAAGATCTCATTACACCAGACGATACTGAACACCTGGTCACGTGTGGGCACCAATTATGTACAGATAGAATTTATGGTACGTACTGCCTCGTTATGGGCTCCTGTATACCATTTGTTGTTGTAGCAAGTACTTAACTACGGGATCGGGAGCTACCTAGTATATCTATTAACTTCTGTCAGAGAGAGCACCAGAGAACTCCCTCAGTGATGACTAATGTAAGACAGAAAACGATCGTTCTAATTGGTCGGCGACAAACCATTGCAATTGAACCTCACTTCATGACTTCACTCCAAACTCACTTCAATCTCACCTCATCTTCACGCTGTGGCTACAGGAAAGGCGAGAGTAAATGCTCAAGATCAAGTGATACTGAATCATACTCCTAAGAAGTTTCATGTTTGATTCCATCCCCTTTGTACTGTATTGCTTTTGTTGTCTTTTGCCCGAATCGGACATTATGACATGCATGGCATGAGGCACCAACATTGTAGCTACTTAGATGTGTCCTTGTATCATATTTGGAGATCGAGCTCTTTAATTATGTAAAGTGTGATTAGATATTGTTGTTTTTGTTACGGAAACCTCTCCAGCTTGGAGCTACCTAAGTATTACTTCAAGTTCCTTTCAAAGATACTGGCAACTAGGATTACTAGAAACCCACAAACTTGATATATACACAAGCAGATGGTCTCAGAGTAGACATGCTACATGGAAGAATAGAGCTCTACTCATCCGCCCCGGAGATTTTCTCTCAAATCAAAAGGTTCATAAACCATCTCACTCTTTATTAGACACTGCTACTTCTTGCTATCCCAATCCTCTTTTTGAAACAGTAGACACTTTAGTTCTCATTCATGCACATGCATACACGGACCTAGTAATCAAGAAGGATACAGTCATTGTCTCCCATAGTTTCACACTGTAGAGAATTCGTTTGGACAGATTTCTAGACTCACAACCCAGTCTCTAGCCCATAGCACAGCCCCGAACAGAATGGTTTCCCATAAGATTACACTTAAGGCGACAGAAGTATTGAAAGGGTAGTACTGGTTCGGCTCACGGCTTTCCTTCGGTCACGCTAGCAATACACAGTCGTTTCACACCTGAGTAGGTATTGTCTCTCGAGATCTTAATTCTTCCATTCTTTTCCTTTCGACCCCAATAAACCAACAAAACACCATGACCAGGTGTAAATTCATCACCACTCAACTTTGATGTGCTAAGATATCCATCGTCTTGCCTTCTTTATTTGCGCTGTGCTTAATCAGAATTTTAACTCTCTTTGATAATTTTGTTTCGAAGCTCATTCATCTGCTCCAGCTTTACTTGCATTGCAGAGAAGTTTAGTTTAAAGGAATTTCATCAAAGCTGATCATAATGGAATGCGCAAACATGATTGGCGGGCTAGCCACTCCTACGCGTGATGGCAATGGCCATCATCGGGGTGTGTTAACAGATGCAAGCTCCCGCATGAATAGGCAACGCACCAACAGCTTCAACACGAAACAACAATACCAATACCTTTCACCGGATTCCTTTACCACTCCTGATTGCAAAGGATTCAATACTGATTGTTATCTCGAAACTGTTAGCAAATCATCTCAATCTCCTCATAGAAGATTGAGGCGCGATACTAGTCTTGCTCATTATCGACAAACTCGAAGAGATCACAATAAATACGACACAATACCACACACACCTTCAAAACTTTCTAAGGTAATGATTGCTGAGTACGAGCTCGACCTTTCAGACATCGACACACCTTTTACAACAATGGTATGTCGTCTTCATGTTTTCCAATGCACAGCCCCATCATCATTTAAATCACCTCAAATATACCGCGGCTTGATCAATCCCAAACTGACCACTAGTAGCCTACCAGACTGTCCCTCAATAAGAAATTGCCGCCTAAGCCGATTTTCCGCCTCGAAAGTTCACCCGAGCGCCGTGGTCTACTAGATGCGACTGATCTCAGTTCATCTTCTTTGCAATTTCCTATCCTCCAACCAAAACCCGTTGCCAAAGAATCCGCGGCGAAAGAAATTTCTCTCACAGACTCTGTTGCTACAGAATCTCATACTCAGGATCCCGCCTTTGTTGTTACACCCTCATTCTCCTACAATTCGGACTCCGATTCTATTTTTGAAGTTGGCACTACTCAGATTGGTACTGCTTATGGCACATCGACAAATTCACAACTCTTGACTCCTCCAGAAGACCAAAATATGGCTGTCCCACGGGTTCGTGAGACAAATGCTAGTATCAAGCGCCTCCAATTTAATCAAGCCAAACTGGCCAATACACCTGGAACAGCCGCAGCAAAAAATCACGGTCTCGAAATTTCCAGCGGAAATAATTTTCCAGCATCCCCAGGTCACATTGCTTCCATGAAGGATAATGGTAGCCCCTTACCAAAAAATCAACGTCGTAGCCGACTCAGCTTAATTATTGATGAAAGCAGCTGCCCTATGGCCGTAGATAATGTCATTTCCCGCTTTTCTGCTCATCAGGAAACTCCTTTGTCGACAAATGTTGATAACAGCGACGAGGCTTCCACCAGAAATATTATCGACATCAGTAGCAATGATGGATTAACCAAACTTTCAACACAGGCTATTATTGATGGCTCTGATGGCGTAACAGAAGGTGCTGATCAAGATATCTTCAACCAAGATGTCGCTGAAGATATCACCGACAATCAACATGAAGTCACTGATCAAGGTGACCTTGCTCAAGCCGCTGGCGGCCATGATTATGAAGAAGGCCTCATCCAAGTCGCTGTTAATACCCCCGTTCAAAAGATCGCTCATGGTAATCTGATTGGCCGATCTGAGAGCCAAACGACTATAGGTCGAAAGAGAGGAATGTCGCTGCTTCCTTCCACGCGCTTTGCTAGAAACGCCGATAGGATTGTTCTGGGCACGTCCCCACCGTAAGTATATTTGTACTTGATCCATTCCCGCCACTTTCTAATCCTTCTATGCAGTTATTCTAAGGTCAGCACTCGTCTTTACATCGACGAGTTTCCCGAAGATATTGAGCAATCAAATACCGTTCTGGAGAAGATTGCCAGAAAGACGACACCGGCGGCAAAGCCAAAGGGACTTAGCGCTGCTGCCTCGAAGTTCAGTAAACGCAAGTCATCTCTGCCAGATTCTCCAGAAAACAAAACTATTAAGCCGGCCGAACTCACTGTGGAGAAGAGACAGTCGCTGGCAGACCGTCTGTCAAAGCCAACTGCCTCTTCCACAGCCCGTGCCAAGGCAAATGCGAAGCCCCACAAGCCAGCGCCTGCTCCAAAGCCGAGTGCGATATCTTCTGTAAAAAATGCTGGAAGAGGTCTCAAGAGTCGTCTTTCCGGAATGATGCGAAATCGTCGTACATCAGAAGTGGTTGTTATGGACCTACCTAATTCTGCTTCTGGTAGTGCTCCGAAATACACAATTGCTCGGCCCAATATTCCTACCGTTGTCTTGGAGAATGCATCTGAAATTGCTCCTTTCGAAAATGACCGCGACGTAGGCGAGGAGTTCGCGTCATTCTACAGTGAAATTACCTATCTTACCGAACAAGTCAGTCAAGTTAGTCAAGCTGGGCACACCACCAACGATTCAACTGGCCAAAGCAAATTTGTTAGTTCTCAGATTATTCATACTTCTAACGAAGCTGCGGAGTCAACCGCGGAGATGGTCAATTATCCTGCATCAGTTGCACAGCATTCTGTGATGTCCACTGCTCAAGTCGATGCAATTTTTAGAGAGCAAGATGCACAACTCTCAGATTCTGTCATTGAACACCGAATTAAAACTTTGTCCTTGAGCGCACCTAAACGTGCTCCTCCATTAGTCCAAAGTGTATATGCAAAAGCTCAAGGAAATGGTCAAGACAACGTCCAAATTACTGCTGGAAATGGTGCATCAGACCCACCACCAAGAGAGAACAGCAATGACGGTCGTGCGCATGAGCAGCCCCTACCACCATTCGTCGAGGAGTCCCTTGCTGAAATCAAGGGTACGCTTGATTCCCTTCGACATGCCCTTACTGTTGAACGAGACTCAGCTCAACAGATCGTTCTCGCTGGCTGTGCGGTATTTCTTACACATAAAGTTCAAGCTATCAACAATAACCAAAAGCTCTGTTTGCTTTTACAACAAGCCCAGGATGTAATGATGCTTGATGCTTCAGTTGAGGCTTTAGCAGCTAAGAGAACTCTAAGACAATTGGGTCATCGAGTCGACGCCGCAATTATCAATCATAACTAGAAATTTGATGTACTTGCTGCTGTAGCCTCTTGAACACCTTCCAGCTTGTCAGCTTTGCGTCTTTTACGCTTCCTCAACCACAACAAAACTCTTGTTTTCCGGCCCAGCTTATTGCAGGATACTTGTCACGTCTATTCTCCCCGAGCTTTTCTTTCCAGTAATTTCCCATTTCAACAACTCTTGTATGCATCTGAAAACGGCTCTTTTGCTTCTACTCTAGGATACTACAGCTGAATCAGAAAACTCAACAGCTCCAATTCAAGCTCGAGATTTTTTTTAGGATTGTATTGAATTACTTCACCCTACTACTTTTTCTTCGATCTCTTTCCCCACATACAGCTCAACGCACAACTTATTTTCTTTTCTTTATTTTGTATTACGGTTCTTGTGATATTCGGCAATGGTTTGTTGCTTCACTATTCATGGCATCATGGCGAGCGGATCTTTTTGCTTCTATTCTAGTCTTTCATCTACTTACTCAAGTCTTACTGCACATATTATCACTCGTCTTTCCGAAAGTGGGAACGTACAGAGTAGGAGAGATGAAAGGCTTGGTGATGTAGGGATAGGATGGGGGATTACATTTCAAATGGTTTTTGCTGTGACTATCGAGGTTTCGTCTCGAGGTTTCTTTCCAAGAGGATGGAGTCTTAGGGATGGAATTGGAGAAGTTGGTTTTATTAAAGGATGAATGGAAGGAAGGAAGGAAAAAATTATTTTTCTTCACGACAGCTAAAACTTCGTCTTGACTATATCCCTCAGGAGAAAAAAGGGAGAGAAGAACTATTTGGTCAGTTGGCGTTCTTTCTTAGGGTTACGAGGATTTGGTTTACGTGATGGAATAACGGTTAATCTGCTACGATGATGATGAACGAAATGATTGATATGAAATTGAATAATCGAAAGAATGAAAGAATTAATACTTACGAACAGCTCGTTCTCGGGAGATTCCTTATATTGTATTGTAGAAAGCAGCCTTTCAAATAGGTAGATAGATAGATAGTCTCTAGCGAGGAAAAAATTAATGGGGAAATAAGCTACCTCTCTTGTTTTTGAAAAGATGAAGATGGAGAAGGAGTAATTTCTCCTGATAGATATATAGATGGATACGCACCTCCTATATACACACACATAGTTAACGGAATGTGAGAACTCTCGAGTCCCCTTTTCCTTCCTTTTCAACAAGGGCTAGTGGACCTCGAAAGTAAAGTTCATATCAACACGAACTAGGAATCTTAACATCGACGCATCACTCGATTCAGTTCAATTCAACTTGATCCAATCAATACGTCATCAACCGTTTTATCAAATCCATGAATTGCATCAAAATTAAATCAATCGTATTTCTACACATAATCAATCTTACATACATACATACATGCTACTATCAACGAAAATCCAGATAAACACATTCGACCATAACCATAACCATAACCATAACCACACCTACACATACTACAATACTGATCACCCCCTCAAAAGTCGAATAACCTCTCAATTAATTCACAGCCCTGAGCCCAATCCCTCTTTCCTATCTTTCGCTCTTTACTTTCAAGTCATCCCCTGAGTCCTCCTCCCTGCAATATAAAATACAAAATACAAAACAACAATACATAGCTCAAACATGTTCCGCACCATCATCATCTCAATTTCGTATTTCTATGTTTCCCCCTTCCCCCTCACTCTTCAACCTTGACCCCAATATTTCCCCAGAAATTCCTCAATGCTACTGATATTATTATTTTGCACGACTATGCTATATATCTACAGGACCTGTCAAAGTACTATATCAATAGTATGCCAGTAACAGCAAGAACTCCATTAAGAGTCGCTTTTTAAGCAGCCGAATGGTAGCGTTTGACAAATTTCAATTCACGACCGTAAAAGTCATCAAACATCACATGAACATCATTATACCAACGAAAAAACGACATCTTTACGATTGTTCATCCCAAGTCAGACAGACTACTACTTCCACTATCACTCAATTCTGTACAATAATACATCTTGCTCTAATCGCATTCAACCCGATGCCAATCACCCATCATGTGATGTGGTGTCTCATGTTACGTTACGGACCTCTTCCCCTCACTCTGCATTACAGATCTGCACCTTTTCCCTCGCATATTCAATCCTCAAGCTACGAAAATTTATTCTCCCTTCAATTTGTCTTGAGTAACGGAGAAAGCAGTCTCCAACAACTTCGCTTCTTCCTTAGTATGACTAGCCTTAAGACCAGTAGCCACACTGGCACTTGGATCTCTACCTGCGTACATAACGTGCTTTCTGTCATGGTATTGAGTGTTGTTCAACAAGGTTTCGATTCTAGGTTGGGTGAAACTCCATGCACCAGCATTGAGAGGTTCTTCTTGACACCAAACAATGGTCTTGGCATTGGGGTACATGTCAAGGTTCTCTTTGAGTTGTTGCCATGGGAAGGGGTTGAGTTGTTCGATACGAGTAAAGGCAGTGTCCTTAATGTTGTTGTCGGCGCGGTATTTGCTCAAGGCGGCATAAACTTGTCCTGTGCAAAGAATAACACGCTCGATTTGCTCAGGCTCATTGATAGATTTGCCATGTTCAGCATCAGGAATAATCCAGCGGAATTGCGAGTCACCAGTGAATTCTTCAATTGGTGAACGAGCAATAGGATGACGGAGGAGAGATTTGGAGAAGAAAATGATGAGAGCTAGATATTGTTAGCAAATAATTTTCTTTGGGGAAATGGCAAGACTTACGCTTTCTGAATTGTCTGTTCATCTGTCTCCTCAAGATGTGGAACAAGTTAGATGGTGATGTCATGTAAGCAATTTGCATGTTGCAATCTTGGTGTTGACGCTCGAGCTTCTCTGGCGAAGGGAAGATACGAGGGTCTTCGTTACAGAGTTGAAGATATCTCTCCATACGGCCAGAAGAATGCTCAGGTCCTTGTCCATCATAACCGTGAGGTAATGACATGACGAGACCGGATCTTTGCATCCACTTAACCTCACCAGAAGCGACAAATTGATCGATGATACATTGAGCGTTATTAGCGAAATCACCGAATTGAGCTTCCCACATGACGAGAGCATCTGGTGAAGACAAGGAGTAACCGTATTCGAAACCAAGACAACCGAACTCACTCAACGAAGAGTTAGAAACGACGAATTTTCCTTGATCTTTGCTGATGTGTTGAAGAGGTGTGTAGGTTTTCTCGTTCTCTTGATCGTGGAAGACTGCGTGTCTTTGAGAGAAAGTACCACGCTCAACATCTTGACCAGAAACACGGACGTGGTGGCCTTCGCCGACAAGAGTTCCGAATGCAAGAGCTTCAGCAGTTGACCAGTCGATGTTCTGTCCTTCACTCACAGTCTTGATACGGTTGGTCAAGATACGCTTGAGGTTACGGTGGACGTTAAAGTCTTCTGGATATGAACCGATTGTTGTAGCAATGTGCTCCAAAGTGTGGGCTGGTACACCAGTGGGGTTGTGTGGAAGGACTTCGGTAGCAAGTTCCTTTGGCGATTTGAAGCCGTTCCAAGCGGAGGTGGTCCACTCCTTTGATGTTGGTTGATAATCCTTGCTCTTAGCGAAGCTCTCCTCCAACATTCCCCAAACCCACTTTCGGTGCTCATCAATGTCTTCCTTAGTGAAGCTACCGTCCTTGAGAAGTTGATCAATGTAAATGTCAATTTGGGACTTGTGCTTTTGAATGCGCTTGTACATCAAAGGTTGTGTGAATGAAGGTTGATCGGTTTCGTTGTGACCATGCTTTCTGTAACAAACGAGATCAATGACAACATCGCGTTGGAACTCAGCACGCCAATCAGCAGCCAATTGGCAAACGTAATTGACAGCCTCAACATCATCAGCATTAACATGGAAGACAGGTGCATCAATTGACTTGGCAATATCGGTACAGTAAGCTGTTGATCGAGCGAAACGTGGATCGGTGGTGAAACCGATTTGATTGTTGACAACCAAGTGGATTGTACCACCTGTAGAGTATGCGGGTAAAGAGTGGAAACCTAAACATTCGTATACAATACCCTGGGCAGCAAAGGCAGCATCACCGTGAAGGAGAACACCCATAGCAGTCTTGTGGTCCTTTTCATCATTGTTGTAATGCTGGATAGCCCGAGTTTTGCCGAGCACCACAGGATCTTCAGCTTCGAGATGGGAGGGGTTGGCGACCAAGGAAAGTTGTACACGTTTGCCAGAAGGAGTTGGTCGCTCAAAGTTCATTCCCAAATGGTACTTAACATCACCGGAACCTTCATCCTCAGCAGCGGCAGAACCACCGAATTCACTGAAGATTGACTCGTTAGGTTTTCTGACAACGTTACTGAGAACATTCAAACGACCACGATGAGGCATTCCAATAACGATGTCCTTCACACCGAAATCGACACTTCTGTCGATCAAAGCTTTCATACCAGGAACCAAGGTCTCACAACCTTCCAAACCGAAACGCTTGTCGTTAGGGTATTTGGTAGCTAAGAAACTTTCGAAACTTGAACTCCAGATCAAACGATCCAAGATTCTGCGCTTCTCATCAATTGAGTATTTGAAAGGCTTGTCGACCTCAATTCGAGCTCGTAACCAATCACATTGCTCTCTGTCAGGGATGTGGATATATTCGACACCATACGAACCACAGTAGATACGTTCGCATGCCGCAATGATTTCGCGCAGGGTCATCTTCTCACGACCGGCTTTCTTGAAATGTGGCAGAATACCAGGGCCAAGGGAGTATTCGGTATCCAGATCCTTTTCCGAGAATTGATAATGTTCGAGTTGGAGCTCCTTGGGTTTGCTGTAACCAAATTCCTGAGCCTCGCTTCTAATTCCGAGAGGATCGATATCTGCTTTGTGATGTCCACGAGCTTGATATGCACGACACAACAACTGAACCTTCAAGTGATTTGTGACTTCTGATCCCTCTCCGCCACCTAAGCCTGGCAAGAAACTTGGGACGCCTCCGGTAGGTGTGGGCACCAAAGTTGGGGGAGGGGTGAAAGCTTGCGACATTGGCATATCACCACTCTCCATATTCCTGAAGTAAACCTGCCAAGATATATGCACGCTTGATGGATCCTCCTTCCATTGCATATACATCTCATCAATGTAATTTGCGGTGTTTCCGGACAAAAAGCTGTCATTTAGATCTGTGGCACTTGCAGTAGTCGATTCATGTCTCTTCTGGGAAATGATAGCAAGAGAACGTCGTTTCGACGACAGGGCGGATTTCGATGTGGCATTCGAGATGGATAGAGGTGATCTTGAGGATGTGCACAGAGTTCTGGCAGAGCAGCCACCTCTCAGGAGCTGGCTGCTCGATTGCCTCAGTGAAGTTCGAAGCATTGCGCCTGCCAATGCGAATAGGAAAAGACCGAACCAAGAGGTGTTCTATAAGATAGGGTAGGGAGGTTGAATTCAACCAAAGTTGAAAATGAGAGGCGGAGTAAGTCTTATTTTTAAGCAAAATACAAGAACTGCGTAACAGTTCGGATAGAAATGGCAGACGAGTCAAATGATCGCACCGAATCAGATTTTGGGTGGAACAGTTGCATTGATGTTTAACCTCGTAATTGAGGCAATTTTCAAAAACAGCATGCCGAAAATTTCACCCGGGCGAATCAAAAGGATGAAGCGGAATTTATTAATTCCGATTCTTCCCATTTTAACCAAGGTAAATAGAAAAACAAATAGAGCTAAGCCTTTATAAGCCTAGCTAACATTTACCCACCATCATTGATGTGTCAGCATTTTTTAATGATTCCTGGCTGGATTAACAAAGGTCATCCATCCATCATCCATTGAAAGGCTGAATTCAAAGTACGGCAAGGCTCCAGGGGACATCAAGATCTTCCATACGACCACACACATACATACACTACTTGCCTGGACATCTTATCTAGTCAGGTGCTTTCTATTTTATTGTGTGGAATAGCATAATATAAAACCACAAGGGGGACATAAGAAAATATAAGAGCAACTTGGCAATAGGAAGAAACATTAAGAGGGCCAAGAACTCTTTCCACAAATACCTTCAGGCTTCTTTCCATTTTCATCTTATATCCTCGATCTGCTTTCTTGTATTTCTGGTGAAGCCAAAATTCCCCCCTGTACTATTAGGAGAACATATCCATATTCTTTTATTCGTATGCGATAACGTGCATACTCGGGTCTTGCATGAAAACATGGCGCCACCTGCTCAAGGGCTCGCCGTGTACAAGAAAAAAGATGGGACATTGAGTATATCCAAAGACGAAAAGTCAATTCAATGGTTACCTTTGAAGGCGGATGGAGGGGGAGCTACAGTGAATATTGCAGTAGCAGATATTACCAGTAGGTTTACTCGGCTTTTGAGGTTTCATTGGCTTGACATATTAACATTTTTCAGATTTGCAGCAGACACCCGAAACCGCTGCAAAGGTAATGTTGAAAGTTTTTGAAAAGTCAGCAAGTTCCCCGGAATCAGTGACCCATCTTTTCCATTTCAATTCCCCTGCAAATCCACGTGGGGAAGCGAATGCTATCAAAGATGCCTTGACAAATTTGATTAGTGCATTGAAAGCGGCGGATTCAAATGTGCCCAAGGCAAATGGTTCTGGGCCTGCTTCGGCAGCCATGGCAATGGCAAGCGCCGTAGTATCAAAGCCTGATTCTGGGAATGCTAGATTTTATGATGATGCTCAGTTGAAGACGGACATCGAGTTGCAACAATCGCTCATGAAGAAGGATCCAGCATTGCAACGAACTTATATGGAAGCCAGGCGGACCAAGCCAGACACGATATCAGATTCCCAATTCAATTCTCAATTTTGGTCTGCACGCACAAACCTTTTGCGAGCTCATGCAGTTGAATCGAGCCAAAAAAGGGGTCCCTATAATGTCTTGTCTGCCGTAAAACCACGCCAAGTCGATGGAGAGCTGAAGATGAATATCAGTGCGGAGCAAGTCCAACTAATTTTCAGTCAACATCCACTGGTCAAGAGAGTCTACGACGAAAATGTCCCTAAACTCAATGAGATGGATTTTTGGTCAAGGTTTTTCCTCAGTCGCCTATTCAAAAAACTCAAAGGGGAGCGCATTAGTGAACAAGATAGTCTTGACCCTACTTTTGATAGGTATTTGAGTGCCAATACTGACGATGGACTCGATCGAAGACTCCTATCTACTCACATTCCTCATATTATCGATCTTGAGGGTAATGAAGAGAATCAAGGAGGTATTAGAGCAGGCAATCGAAAGGACTTTACAATGCGACCTGAAGCATCAGGAAAAGTACCAATTGTTCGAACTCTCAATAGCTTGAGCGAGAAAATCATGGCTCATGTTACCCCATCTGATGTAGACCCCGCAGACCCTATCGGCATGGATGAGGAAACATTCAATTCATTGGCACTAAGAGATCTTCAAGGCGATGCAGAAGAGAACAGAATCATGCTCAACATCAAAGAACAGAGTCAGTTCCTTTCAAGCGAAAAGTCTGCCATATCTGAAGAAGCCGCACTCTATGCAAAGCAAATACCTTCCGATGTTTTGCTTGGCCTACAATCTGATCTCGACCTCACATTAATGGGCGTTGACTCCGCTGGCGGTCTAGACCTGCGGACAGCTATCGGAGTGAATGAAGAGAGTGATAGCGAGGAAGAGGAAGAGCAGAAGACTCCTCATGTCGGAAGCAAAAGCAGTCTGATGGATGCCCAAAAACAAATTTTTGAAGGCATTGCGGCACGACGGACAGAGATAGATGGTTCCAATACCACATCAGCGTTAGCGGGTTTATCGCAAAAGCTTTTTGACAGATTGACACTGACACATGCCACTACTGTCGAGTTCCTTCATCATTTCTGGCTTTTATTTCTTTCAGGAGATCCAGATCGAGCAGGCGAGCTTGCAAAGATGGTTGAGACACTCGATAGAGCCATGGATCGGATCAATGCAGTTGCGGCTGATGCCGAATATGAAAGAGATGAGATTATCGAGAGACAGAAGGCACATCTAAGGGATGTTTGGGAGAAGACGGGGAAGAAAATAAAGTGGAACCCTGATTCCGTTGGTGGAGGTTCAAAGGTAGTCGGAGAGATGATGCAACCTACCATTAAAACTCTAGAGAAGGCATCGAGGGAGTATCGAAAGGCGTTAGCGGCTGAAGGTGTTGAGGGAAGTTAACAATCATCTTCTATCTAGATAGTCTTACCATAGCGACGGCGTTTGATTGGGAAGGAATGGCACTGGCATGTGAAGGTTGATGGTTCCTTCCACAATATGGTCAACCTCTTCGTAAAGTTTAATTTTCTATACATAAACATTTACTAGGTCTTTGTTCTATTTTACCCTTCGCCATGACATTACTCTCCATGTATATGAGACTTTTCTGATTTTTGTCTTATTCATTCGCTACTTGCATTGCTTCTACCTTCATGCTTTTGGATATTATTCCTTACGTCATGGATATTATAACAGATGTACACCCAAATCCTTCATCGCCAGCTGGTAGTAGAAATCCTCTACTGCCCAGAATAACATCACCTCAGCAGAGGCCGGCAAACAACATTCGTCGGAAGGGGTCTTTCATCAGGGCAATCCCAGACTCTTCAGAAGAATCTCCCTTGAGTTCTGACAATTCAATATTCGAAGCATTCTTATTTTCCAACAGCAATAGTGAGGACAGTGTACATAAATTTGACACATTACCACGTTCTAAACAAGCGGCCTGCGAGGTTTCTTCATCTAACGATGAAAACATGAGACAAACATCAACCTCGACTCAACTCGATACTATAACCACCACAGAGTTCCTCTATGGCCATGGTACGGTCCTGGATACCATAACGGAACAAAAGAGTTATGGCACTATGCGTAGTGTCACTCGTACCAAATCCGCAGATGACATCTTTACTTCCCCACTTCTTGGTCATCGCGATAGTTTTACAATAGCCAAAAATCGTCCTCGGCATAAGCAATCTTTCAGTCTGGACGATATATGGTGCATTAAGAATTCCTATCATGACGCATGTGCAATGATCGACCAAGCTGCCAGAGGCAGATTGTCCATTCACGAAGTCTATGCTAAACCTAAAGAACCTCTTCTTGCACCCCCAGAACGCCCTGATACACCACCAGGATATCCCTCCTGGACTGAAGCACAAAGGCCTGGTCCACGCCAGCATTTAATGCCTCATCATACTCGTCTTCAAAGATTACTAAGAATGCCATCATCGGGGCTCACGCTTTCACCAACCTCTGCAAGATCTTTTTTCACTGGGAGGGTAGTATCTGCTCCAGGACTCACAAGACTCCCTCCTCGCTTCAGGGTCCCAAGAAGTGTTTACTCAGCCATCGATACTCATCCGTTTAGCAGTGCACCAGTCCATAAAATTGATTCTGAACCACCAATCGAAGCGCCGCGTCCTATTGTAGCTCCAATCTTGAGCCATCATCCTCGAACCTCTTCGCTCCCCGCAGCTGCTCCACTGACATCAACACACCCAACCGGCAAAGGAAAGGGAAAAGCCAAATCCAAATTCGTTCGTTTTACCCCCTCAGCAACTGCCCGCGACTCCGAATTACTAAATTTGCAACACGCAATTGAAGCAACTAGTTCGACAGCTCTCCACCCCTTAGTCGATCACAATTCCAACTCTCATTCTGTACCAATGAAGATACCAAAATGTCCGCATAGAAAAAGACGAGAAGATATGAATGATGTGAATCCAAGGTTCAATTCGTCGGTTGATACTTATCAGGTTTCAAGAAGCAACCAATATCTGCCACTTACGTCTGTGGCCAGTCTTCCTAGACTGCAGATGCCTAATATAAGGGGCTTGCGATCGATGGGCGATTCGGCCGTTTCGCTTCATGCTTCTACGTATTCTGGCGAGAGGCATCCTGCTTCAATTGATATCAATCATGGCATCAACGGAGATAATGACGGGATTCGCAGAGTCTCCCTCTCTCCTTCTCTCATCAGTTACATCAATGCTGAACTCCCAAATACGAGTCGAGACGATGTCGATCTCGGCATCATCGATCTGGAACATGAAAATCGCACAAGTGTTCATACAAGATTTCCAGGTACACCACTTACATTTCGATCAGTGTCCGCAAATACGAGCGTGAATACGAGTGGATATTTCATGTCTGGCGCATTGCATATCCCGCATGTGGAGAGGGGTGAGCAACAAGCGCTTAATGTGCCGATTTTAACGGGAGCGAGAATGATGAGTGTGTGGAGTCCGGGTTTGAGAATGGTTGGCGATGGATATGGGACGGGGGTTTCCGAGGGGGATTTAGCTAGTGGTGCGAGAGTGGAGGAGAAAAAGGATATTGATGAGGGTCTTTGTTGGAAGTGTAAAATTATAGGTGCGATGAGGAAAATGGAAGATTGGTTTGATAGAGGGAGTGACTGGCTTTGCTTTGTCTGTTGTGGGGGATGGGAGGAGGAGAGGGGAGAAGGGGCGGACCGGAGAGAGGTGGAGAGGAGGAGAAGAATTGTTTTGGGGGGAGTACCGGGAGTGGGGATTTAGGCGGTGAGATGAGATGATAGAATTGAGAAGATTCTACAAAAATGGTGATTCTGTATAGACGAAAGTAGTCTATAGATGTGGAGATGGAAAGATATGGAGTATGAGGATGTGCGTCAGGGAACCGAAGGGCGGGGAAATTAGAAGACATTGGTTTTGAGCTTGTTTTTGCTTGGCATAACTACAAACTTTGACCCATCAATATTGATACCTATCAATAATAGCTTTAGCATTCATTATTTCACGCATTGGAAATACATTAAACTTTTTCAATTAGTTTAGTCTAACGGGTAATGCTAAGATACTCTCATCCATTCATACTCCATCAAAACAAAGTGGTCCCTTCAAACCTTGGTATCAATCATAATATACGCATGAACTTATCGACGCATGAACACACCAAAACATAGGATTCGCAAAAAAATTACCTTTCTTCACATTTCATGCACATTCTGTCTCGGAGCATAATACTCCTTCACCAGATTAACACTTCCGTCCATTTCTCTGCAGGGAGGCTCATTTGATAGCTCATTTGTAGCGTGCCCACGACCAAATGTTGGCGGGGAGGTATAGATTTCTTTCGAATCGATTTCTTGCGTTGTATTGTTTGCGCGCTTTTTTCGACGTCGTAGTAAGAGGAATACGGCAGCGGCAAGACCGAGGATTATGACGGCGACAGCGATGCCTACCCCGGCTGCAAGGGCAGTCGAGTTGTTGGGTTTAGGGCTTGTCAGCGGGGTTGAGGATGAAGATGAGGATGGAGAAGAGGTGACGGATTCTGGTGTTTTTGTGGTGGTTGCGGCTCCTGATTCTTTGGTAGTGGTGGAGGATGCACTGTTTGTGGAGGAGGCTGTAGAGGAGGTTGTTGTTGTTGTTGTTATTGTTGTTTGTGAGGAACCTATCATGGAGGCGAATACGGCATCGTCGATGTTCCATCCGTTGATATGTTCTCCGTGTACAAGTAGTGTTGAGCTAACTGTCAAACTTGCGGGTTGGTAAATACCGCCGGTGGGAGTTTGATATTTGAGGACATCGCCGGCGGTGAGGGTGGACATGCACTGAGTTGGGTAGTCACCGTATGAATGCGATGGAATTAAAACCGATAGATTATAATCGCTGGAAATGTTAGTGATTTTCCCCGACAAAATTGCTTTTGCAGGATGAGCAAGAATATTGTGATCACATACGTCGGACAACAAAAGACTTGTGTAACACCCGCGCTATGAACGGAAGTTGCGACGGTGCTATACGCTGCTGGGCAATTGAATGTCGGACCCAAAGATATCGTCACACTCGATGGCTCTAGCCACCAACTGGCCATTTCATCTGCAAAACATCGCGGAGAACCAGTGTCAAGAACAGCTTGATATAGGGGATCCCATCCAAAAACTTTCGCGGCATCTCCGCCCGAACCAACATATACTAAACTTGAGCATGCTGCTGTGGAAGGCCATGCTGTAGATAATGGTAACCACGTCGTGATTGTTGCGCTTGAAGTTTGGAGAATCTGATCAGGAAAGGTAGTGGACACCATTTCAGCAAAGAATGTCGGAATTTCAGAGACTTCGATCAATTCATCAACTATTCATTTCTGGAGGAAAAGAAAAAAGAGCGAGTTCCTAACAACGGCACGAAGAGACAAAAAAAAGCAAAAGAGAAAGATATGGCCAGAGGAATATGAGCCGCCTAGATCAGAAATAAGCAGAAGGATGAAAATATAACACAACCAGAAACTTTAAACTTTAAGATTAAATTGGTATCCGCGTAGACCCTTACAACACAGATTGTAGAGCTTCATTTGGATAAAAACCGTAGAGCTGAAGCAAAGATATTGCCGCCGAGATTTAGTGCTTACAACGATGCCATGGGTTGAACAATCCTTTGCGAATCTCGAGTGGGGTCCGGCAAATCTCTCGACACTTCTGCGATTGATTTAACTGTTGGTTCAATATGTAGAAGTATATCATACTGCATTGGCATCAGGATTGTCGATTGACTTGTATATCAAATTCAAAGGTCGAATATATAATTGTGAGTTTGACGTTTTTTGATATAGGATGGAGGGTTGTTGCAGTTATGCTGTAGGAAATGAGGGGATTTTCTTGGCCCACTTCTCCTGACTGTGCCACATGGCTGCATTTATGATTGATGATTCTAGCCAGATAGGGATACCCCGATGGAGAAATCCCAATCAACCCCGAACTCTCGATAATTTGAAGTCGGACAATTCTGATGCAGATTCTAGCCGGACACTAAGTTAGCGTTTGCTATGAAAAGCTTGTAGTTCTCATCATGTCAGGTATTAGTAATCGCAAACGGTCAATACTCGGCACTTACCGGTATCTAGAGTATTATCCATGTTGGAGATTCTGCATGAGGAAACGCGCTATGCGGCCGCTAGTGAATGATTAATGGCAATTCGAGACGGAATCTCTGGCATTTCCTAGTCTTTCTATTCTATAAAGTGTTGCCATTCAAATTCTTTTGGCACATATATTTCAACCTTTACCCGAAGGTCTGCTCGTCTGAACTATTTTTCGGTCTGATTGTTCTTAATTGTTTGAGAATATAATTGGCAAAGACTTGACTTTACCGTCTTGAGAAAGTTCACCGACCTAAAAAATGGCAACATGACTCTTCTGGTCTATCAGAAATGAGACTTCATTTAGTTGAGAGGTCATAAATCCCTATTGTAACTTTTTTGACCCCTACAACATTCATGAGTTTCATGTCGCCTGCCCTTATCGGCGACTTGTCTAGGAGAAAGTTTCTCTTCTCTGACTGACCTACGAAAATCAATAAACTCTTGGGACGCCGGAACATCTTTGCTTCTTATATTTGGCAAACATTTTGCTTGAATCTCTATTCTTGATCGTCTTGGTCTTACCGTCCATATCCATAAGATTGTTCCTTTTTTGCACTGACTCTGTTTTATGATCCATTTCGCTAATTGATCCTCTTGAAATTAGCAAAATTTCAAGGAGCGTACTATGGAATGTACCGTGTCAACTCTACTAGAAACGGCTGGTTTACTACGTGACGTGTATAACTTCTCTAAACCAACAAGCAGCTGTTCGAGCATCCCATCAATCAACTTGAAATCCATACTTGTGCCCAAGGTATATCCCTGCTAAGTATACTTCTGTACCATCCAAGACATCATCGCTATCAAAAAGTTGCAGATCAGGAATTCTCCTCGCGGAGACATTGTATAAAGCACCAATTCCAACATCAGATGCAACAGCAACAAGCAGATCTATGCCGAACTCGACTATAGCCGAGGCATACCTGCTAGAAAACTCTATGCAAACCTGACAATAGCTAGGGCTTGATGTCACCAGGTGATCTGGATATCAGATATTCTCAAGCGGCCTGAAGGGCAATACAGTTGATTGGACCACCACAACGATAGATGTATGCTGTATAGACTTGGTTGTAAATTTGAGAGGGGTTAGTTTTGTCCGGTCAGGAAAGAGTAGCTTGGCGATCGTCGGAAACTCAGAAACTCGCTAAATTAATCGACTTCGTATTTTTAGGTTCAGGATTACACCATAGAGTTTTATACTACATCATTGACTTCCTTTGCCGTAGGAAGTTCTAGAGTTTCGTGGCATGAGCCAGATCTGGCTTCTCGAGAGGGCTGGTAGTTTTTTCTTCTAAACAGCATTGAACGCATATTTCGGTAAGCCTTGCTTCACCATGAACGGGAATTAACACAGCAGATAATACATACCCATTGTCTGTGCAAATTTTGATAGGGACACTGGGATGTCAAAATTGTGAGTAGAAGGTGAAGTTTTCATTCTTACGAATAATCTCCAAGTCGGAACCTATTTGTTGAATGTGAGACTGTTCAGCATTTAGCCCTCGACAAGAAGACCTCCGCTGTCAGATGCCTAATGATACTTTCCAGTACAGAGAGCGAGGCTACGTGGCGCGATGTGCTGGCACCGAAAAAGATTCAGTAATCAAACTTTGCCAAAGCGAACATTTACAGTGTTCGAAGGGCTAAGTCCAAGAGACGGTTTCAATGACACACAGTCCACGGCTCTAGTGAGAGTTCTTCTACAATATGGAAGAGGGGTACTGTCAGATCTGCTATCAAAATCTCTCATTAAACTTTAAATTTTGAAGTTTTATGAATACAGGGATTTTTTTGGAGATAGATTCTCAATAAATAATGGGGTGTAAATTTGATTGGTAATCATTTCGACCAACAGAAATGTATACGTTGAAGATAATGACATCTCAATTTAATCCACTATAACTTTACGACATCATGCACACATATCACAAATGTACACAAGAAAGGAATGAAATTGGTGTCCTGGTGAGATAGCATTCTACCATCTTCAATTCTCGCGTTGACAAAGATGAACTCTCGATTGACTCTAAATTATTTACTAGCCAAAAAAGCAATGTGAGACAGTTCCAGCATTGCAGTTTTAGCTCCAAGATTTTTCATCGCACATCAATGAATGTCAAGATATCGCGGAGATCGTTGAGACTTGGCTGGCTGAAGTGACTAAAGTGTGCATTAGCTCGCTTAAACTGCAGTACATACGGCAAGCTAAGCGCCACTGATTCCTATGTTACGCGCAAGCTTGGGATGATTCTGAACCCTACTTCTGGGCGATTTCGTATATATGCGGAGGATCATGTAGTGAGGTTGCCTCCCCCGATGTAAGGAGCTAGATAATCAATCGAAATTCACCGACACGATATTCGCGAAATCATCATCCGTCGGGTGCTTGTGCAGTGTGCCACTTATATGGTGAATAGAGATTGACAATCAATTCTTCAATTCTCAGAATCCTACACCACGATTGATTTAGCCAACGAACGATGCACCATTGTGTCGATATTTCGTCCCATCCCCTTACAATGTGGAGTATAGTAACAGGTCCTACTATAAATGACAATATATTTCCATCGGCTCTTGACCTCTGAAATACACTAAATATACTCCATTCATATCTCTTTTCGTCAACTAAATGGAATTTGTTACAAAACTAAAACTAACCAGTAACTTCCACATTACTTGCAAACCGAGAGTAGCAAAAATTGCTGACTCACACAGCCTAGAAGCAACACCAGACCAGTCACAAGATGCATTTTTTTTTAACGATTTCCAGTATCCTGGCTCTTTCTTCAACGGTACTCGCAGGTCAATGCTACAACCATATGGAAGGCATGCAGAAAGTGCAATGCGTCCATAAAGATGAGCTGTCACAATCCGCCTCCAACTACTGTGATGAGAACTGGAACAAGCTCATGGGAGACTGGACCGAGTACAATGATCGAAGCGAAAACGTGGCGAATATTGGTAAGTTGGCCAATTTTCGCACGAAGGAAGTCTTCATTGTTGCCTTTCTGCAAGTGGTGGAAAGATGTTACGATGGATGGGGTGGGGGCTTGTGGGTTGATGAGGAGGTTTTGCTGAATATCAATTTCTACAAATGTAAGGCGGAGCCGAAGAGAGTTCGATATGATGCGTTGAATGCTAAACCTGAGGCAAAGAGAGTTGCATAGGATCGATTGATTGCCATTCCTGAAGCTAAAAGAGTCAGACCTGATGCACCAAGAGTTAGATACGAAGGACGCCGCGAAGCAAATAGAGTCGCATGGGATGGATTGAAAAAAGCGTCTGAAGCTAAAGAATCCAAACCTACAGCTCCAAGAGTTCGATATCAAGGACCCCGAGAAGTGAAAAGAGTAGCCTGGGATGGACTCCAAGGTGATCATGAGCACACTACTAAAAGAGTTGGATATCAGGGATTGAGACTTCAATCTCAAGATTTGTGAAAGGTAACAGGGAGAGTGGACGTGATCTTCCCTCATTTTCTTATTCTTCCCCGGCGCTTCTGGTGTAGGTTTGCAGTTATCTATGGAGTTGAATTTGAGAACCAGTGGCATTTATATACACTGTATTATGTTTGATGGATTATAATTGCCCACAATGAACTCGAGGTAACTTCCTGTTGGTTCAATATCATTCATTCTGAAAGGAAATCAGCTTTGTGAAAGTAGATTCATATCGTTTATGTCCTGCATTCAGTTCCTTGTAGAGCGTACAAATACCTCTACGTACAAATAATCACATGTAATGATTCCCACTTTCTTTCTATAACCAAGAAAAATATATGGTCCTCGGGTCCCTAAAAGCGTAGAAAATCAAAGAATCTGAAATGCAATTCCGACTACCTTGTGCATGATCAAGAGTTATTCAACTACAATCTTTCTGAGGAGCTACGAACAGACGCTGCTATATATCTTCCCTATAATTTTGACTTCTCGATTCAATAGAAGAGATCCTAGAATACAAGAATTTAAGAGAAAATTGCAATCATTCTCTCATAGAGTATGGATTCAATGAAAATGAGTACATCATAGAAGAGACATCACGAGGACGGAAACTTTAACGCAATGATTGTATACTATTTTTCGGACAATGAGCTGTCTCCCACTTCACGTACAGTATGTAATGACAATCAAAGCAGAAGACAGTAGTGTCCAATGAGGAACGGTATAATATCGAAAACTATCATCTCCCCTCATCTTCTCTCAGTACCAGCTGAAATAAACTTTAATGCAATTCCTATTGATCGAAGACCTCGATACTTGTTTCACACCTCATCATTCTCAAGAAAAGTAACATGACGTACAACACTCCGCATTTCACAACATCATAATTCTCGAGGCGAAGTGTTCATCGACATAGCGCCAACAAGACATGATGAATAGCTCTCCAAAGACGGCAAGAAAGAGCAGGAGTTAGATTGTTGATTTGGTAATGTGTTCAAAATCCATCCGAAGATTGAAGCCATAAAAAACACGGAGAAATGTCTCAGAAGAATATTCTAACGACTTTGGCATGTGGGGCAAGTTGCGGTTGATGGGACGGGTTGGAGAATTGATCCTATGGAGTGATCTCTCGGGTGTGATGCATCTCTCTAGGTTGGAGGTAAGACTAGAGGCTGGGGAAGATGCGGAGTACGTAAAATTTGTTGATCAGTGCATCAAGCTATTGACCATATCAAGGTGTGGAAATGATCGGCTTTGTTTTAGAGGTTCATAATTAGCGGGATATTCCGGTAGGTTCACCGAGTGTGGGGTAAGCTGAAATTCGTAGTTATAATCTGTGATCTAATTTAAAGTTTAGTTTGGTATCATGTATGATATGATCGAAGGCTACCATAAATGGCGTAGCTGACGAGGCACAGGGAGGATACTGCAAGAGCTGTCATGCGATTAGCTGCAACATGCTTTGCGGGGCACTTAGGTTAGATCATTTGCGTGCATAAAAGATCGCGAAGCGACAAACATGGAAATGATAGCCTATTGTTTAATGCAGATAGATAGTTGAAATTATCTGCAATCGGTAGAAAATAAAGATTATAGTCAAATGTCATGGGGACTGAACCGAAGCGGTCAAAGCGAGACTGCCAGCAGAAAATGACATCATGCTAGATCTCACCTCCGGGAGTTTCATTCTTTGCTAGACGTCTCTGTGTATAAATAGCCCTTCCCAGATCATCCCATCAGATCCAGCAACCATCAATCAACTTTCACATCTTCAAATCTCAACAGCTACTTCAAAAACATTACCTCCTCTCAACATCAGGCAAAGACTTCCTTCCAGCTGTTTTCACCATGAAGTTTATCTATTTTGGATTTCTCCTCGCTGCCACTACCGCATACGCCTGCGGAGACAACGCCTACAGGTGCAAAAATCCCGACAAATCAGTAGATGAAGCCTGGCAAGTCACCCACAAAATCTGTAACAATCTCCAGGAGGACGATTGTTATTGTTCCCACTGGGCTGAATACTACTGCGATCCCTTTGGCGACAACATTCAGAAATTCAAGGAACAATGCGAGTCTGAAGGCGAAAACTGGTACTGGACTGAATGTTAAGCAATGTAGGTAGCTTTTATCTAGGCAGATCTTTCTCAAGCTAATTTTGACCAGTTCTCATGACATCATCTTCTCGGGCCTGAAACAGAGATCGGGGCTTGCTTTAATCACTCGAGCTCAATGATTCAAGTGTTGATGAAGAGGATGGAAGGATATTATGAGGAGTGCTAAGTGCATGTTGCGTTGGATCGGGACTCCATATTTATGTGTGCCTTGGCACCATCTAAATTTTGTTGCGTATTGGAAGTTTGATCATGTGTTTAAGAAGTTCGAAAAGCTTTCAATGACAATCTTTTGAATCTCTCGCAATTTTAAAACATGTATCTAAGCTCTGAGCTCTTGGCTAGATACTCAGTCAGGAAAACTTATATGCTGCACAATAAATGAACACTGGAAATCTCTTTTTGTCCAGATGAAAATGTGAAAATCGTGAATTTAATTTCCTAGGCGAATATATCTAGGTATATAAATGTGTTAATCGTGACAAAAGGTTATCTTAATACCATATTCACGTGAGGAAGCTAAATTTTTATGGTAAACAAGTATACGAACTAATCCATTTGATACTCTTTGAAATGTTTCTTCAATTGTCTCTTTACTAGGTTCCTGTTTAATAAGTGAGAACTAGCCAGCAGCATGGTAGGCTCAAGTACTCAAATACCAAATAATATCATCTAGGTCCTGGTATCTCAACCTCCAAATCGTTTCAACCTAAGCTTTACTAACCCTCTCAAAAGAATATATGAAGAACCTCACATCAAACAAAAATCTAGAGTTGCCATTGCAAAATTCTAGAAGTATTCTAAGGTCATGTCCGATGATAAAAATCTACTTCAGTATATATAATATTGATATCATGGCCATCCAAAGCGCTTCAACTAATGTATTTTCAGAATTTGATATACCTATTACAACTTCAGTAGTTAAAAGATAATGAGTTAGCAAGCAGAAATTTGATAACATCTCAAAGATACTCTTTTCATTCATCTGCTGCAACCTCAACCAACAGCTTCCCTGGTGAACAGTTAGCTTTCTCACCCTGGCTTGAGACTTGATATACATTTGGCCTACCTGTGTTGATACCGTTGTACAGATCTATGAGACCTTGTTCGGCTGCAATCAAGCCACCCTTGATAATTGTTTCCTTCCGTTGTAGTTTTCCATCTAGCAACCATTGCGTGAGCGCTTTCTGAGCTTCGGGAAACCGAGGCGCGTAATCGAAGATGAGAAAACCTTGCATTCTAGTATCCGTGAGCATACAAGAAAATTAGAAAATAGACAGAGCCTTGACACTCACCTGATGCGGTTAATAACGACGCTTGAAATGTTCTAATCGCTTTTTATTAGCATATCAAATCTTTCTTGATTTCGGACCTCCGAATTGATTGTACCTTAGGCCCAATAGGATCGGCACTGTTGTACTGACTGATACCTGGAAACTAGTTAGCCGAAGATGCACAGAAGCTTGAAGAAAACTAACCTCCACACATCACAAATCGAGCATGCGGCTTGGCTTGTGCCAGGGCCAGGTCCAGTATCTTCCCTCCAACATTATCAAAAAAAAACGTCGATGGAGCTTGCTGTCTTCTGTTTAAATTGGCTCGCGAAGTCAGTGGCCTTATAGTTGAGCGCATCATCGCATCCAAGCTCTTTCAACCAGGCCACCTTGTCATCACTTCCGGCAATTCCTAAGACGCGGGCTCCCTGTAGTTTCGCGATTTGACACGCAATGCTGCCAGTCGCACCTGCCGCACCTGACACAACAACAAAATCTCCGGGCTTGACCTGGCCGATGTCTAAGATCCCAAAGTACGCTGTCATTCCAGTGTTCCCCAATAACCCGAGAGTATCTGTCAGCCTTCCTGTCTGTGGGAGTTCCAAAGGTACAGCATCCTTGGCATCAACGACCGCAAATTCAGTCCAACCAGAATTACATGATACATACGTGCCAATATCAAAGGCGGGTGCTTTGCTTCCAACAACTTTACCAATGATACTGCCTCGCATGACTTCCCCAATTTGAAGAGGTGCCATATATGTGGGCGTGTCTATTTACTTGATTAGCAAGTTTGCATCGTAGGGATCGATGTGACAAGTACCGTTGAGGTAAGCTCTCATGGCTGGATCGAGTGACAAGTAAAGTGTCTTGACAAGAATCTGCCCATTCTCCAGGTTTTTTTCGTTCAACATGAGGTGTTTATCCAGAGCGAATGTTTCTCCTGGAACAATAAGCTCCTTAGGTCTCTTCGCCAGGACGATCGAGTGGTATGATGATTGAGCCATGGCTATTTGAAGTAAAAAATTGTTTATCAAGAGTGATGGATTTCCAGCTCTTGTATCGCCATCTTTCTTTACATATTTATATCTTGCGATGAGTGCTTGGCAGTGAACACCGAAATTCAACCTAAGATTGTTACTTAAAATCGAGAAAGAAGTGTTGATCTACATTGGAAATTATGCTTAAAATCGCTAGTGGACACATGATTTTTGTTCTACAGCCCCTCTCTACTACCATCACCCTTGAGCTTTCAGATATAGAGGCCTGCTATTCAGTAGCACGCGCAAGGAAAGAGACCAGGGGGTTCAGCGAGTGAAATTAGAACAGTTGCCCTCTCGAATTTACTCTGGTGGATTCCCGGACGCCTACAGCGACCAGATTTTTGGGATTTTCAAATCCAACTCAACAGGCATTCCACCAATCGCAGTATTCTATTTAAGGCAGACCCTCTAAATAACAAACATTCAAGGGGGAGGATAGTAGCAAAATTGTCTGGCGCCGTCAATGACACAATCCTCGCTCTGACTAATTAGAACAACCAAACCAATAAGAGAGCTTCGTCTGAAGAACACTTGGGGCTTGATTAGATGCATGAATTCAATAAACAGGGTATCTGGAAGTAGTTGAACTTAAAAAGCAAAAGTCGCTACATAATTCTATTGGACGGGGGCTTGTACAAAGTATAGACTTCGGTCATGCTTCCACCTCGGATCACCACCAAGAACAAAGGCCAAGCATGAGGACAGTGGAGCTTCTTTATACAGCTAGACTTTTTTTCCACTCCTCCACGAATTGCGGAGCCCAGGGCTTGGCGGAAGCATCTTTACCCTCAAGAAATTGCACCTGGCTCGGCGGAAGGAAGCGCATGATTGTTAATCGTGCCAAGAAAATAAGCGAATCTGATTACAAATAATTCAGAGTTTCTTAATCAATACGCTAAACTTCAGGGCTTGTTTGTTCGAAATACTTTCCACCTCGCACTTGTGTAATAGCTTCTCGAGCTGTCTCACCAACGAAAAGAGATGATTTGCTCCCTTACATCAAGGCCTTCTGCGGAAGTATGGTAAAATAAAGTACTTTCTTGATAGATATCTCGTACTACACGTGATTTGGAATTACTCATAATTTTCGATACATATAATACTCGATAATAACCCTATGTAGTGTTGAAGATGATGGTTCACGTTATAGCAAGAGGGAGGGGCTAGTCCTATTCCGGCCTAAGGGAGGGGATCTGACTGTAGAAAGAGTTCTTATCATATAGAATCAAGACCTTCTAGGCCCTATCGAATAGATGATATATAGCCTCTAAAAGCTCTCAAAGCCTACCCTAAGCTTTCCATCACATACCATGAAGAGTTATAATCTCAGTAGGTTATAAGCTCGAGTTTACACCCAGATGAGATTATTAACAAAAAGAAACTAACTACAAAAACACAAAGCCCTATATACTACAAAAAGAGAAAGGCCTATACTAGCGAGAGGAAAAAGCTCTACACAACGCTGCAAGACATTCCCTTTCTTTTTAATTTCTATCTTCATACATTTTCGATTTCGATTTTGATCTTCTATTTCAGTAACAACTAAAGTGAGTCGCTTCAACAGTTTTCTATCATTGATTAATCGAATACCAGGCTTAATGTGCGAGCTACGCCCCTCGGAACTTAATGCACTAGGCATGGGCTTAAGCTCACTTGAGTGAGTTTACACGGCAAAGGATCCATACACTTAGCTCGACAATCAACACAATTTCCTTCTCTCTTATATCTACACTCAGCATAATATTCGTCCTATTCAAAAGCTATCGATTGGTGACCGGCAATACATACAATATTAAATATCATTTAATTTTCTTAAAGTTTTTTCAGCGTGAATTTGTTCGTTTGATTACACTTGCAACAAATCGTTTCATTTACCATCAAATCAACGTTTCTGTACAATATGTCTACCTCAGAGAATCCCTTATGGAATGACCACCAAATTGTGGGAGACTACCGTTGTATAGAGCGCATTACACACCCTGCAGGAGAGCTTATCATCGAAAAGACTTATATTCTTGCAAGCTGGAAAAGCAAATTAGTTGTCTTGACAATGCGTGTGGGACCGAGGTGATTTCTCGCATTCTCTACGAGAAGCTAGACGATGCTCAAAAAGCCAATTTGGAGTTGACGTGCGGTGATCTCACTAGCGGCATGATTGCGCACATGAAAAATGTTATTATTGCAGAAAAATGGACGGGTACAAAAGCAAAAATCATTAATACACAGGTAAGGAATATTAAGTCTTGTTGGCAATCAATCTTGACTCATTCTTAACCATGAGACCGGACTTCTTGACAATTTCTATACTCGTGTTATCATGAACCTAGGATTCCAAACCATCCCACACACTCTCAAAGCATTGCAAGGTAAGCCATTGTGTATTCCTGATGTGCTCTAGAAGACTACTAACGGCTTCTATTAGAATGCGTTATAATCCTCCGTCCTAACGGCATCTTTGCCTCTAAAACCTGGGAGCGTCTTGGCTAGATCGAGGTTATGCAAGATGCAAGTGCCATTATTCCTTGCGCTCCTAAATATCCTCAACGAGCTGCAATTATGAAATTCGTATCAGACGATGCATGGGAGAATCGCTTATGGGTGATTGAAACTCTCGAGAGAAAACGTCCAAGGGAGGTGAAAATTGTGGTCCATCCTATGCTGATGAGATGGAACAAAGTTCAGGAGTTCATGGGTTCAACATTCCCAATAATGATGAGCATGGTTCCCTTGAAGTTATGAACTGAAGGGAACTGAGAAAAGTACTGTTGGTTCCTGTGCAAAGCAGGGAAATAATTAGCGTTCAACCCCTAACTCTGACATACTGCACTTCCTCGTTGTCGAAGTAACTAGTGGGGGAAAGCTGAAAGCTCAAAAACACGTTAAGCTTTTTTGAAGATTGCCTCACGATGATCTTCCCCGCGCGCCAAACGGTTGAAGCTGAGCTCCGAAGCAACACTTTACGTCACTTTGTAGAATTGAAGCATAGAATCTAGGTGGGAGATCTTTCAGCTCGTTGCGATTTCGTTAAATTTGAGGGAAATTAGAATTGGGCTCAAGACCCTAGATCTGAGCCCATATGAGACCGGATTTAGTGCCGTTGGGAAGATATCACGAGTCAGTTTTCCACTGTAGTTCGTTCTTCGGGTAGATTCAATCTCAACAATTGTTCCCCTAATTTTACAGATTCGCGGCAATATATCATAAAAGTCGTATACAGCAATTCTCCCACAGATCAACTTATTGGCCCTCATTCTTCACGCCCACTGAGTAAACTATTCACCATGATGAACTTTCAACTACGAAAAAATGTTCCGGTTTACCAGAAGCAGCTCATATCCGCCACAGTTCCAACCATTCTTTCCACAGCCACGAGAGCCACAGCTTTGTCTGCTCGGCCATGCCAAAATGGTGGTTCATGGCATACATCAGTAAATCCAACCTTGAGACAGAATCGCTTCTACGCAATAACTCGACGGGAACCAAGGCAAGTAAAACATATTTTAGACGTATTGACAGTCTATGCCTCAGGTCGGCAGCTTCAAAAAAAAAATCAAGAAGTTGGAGGGCGACGCCAAAGTCCATTTGAATGTGGCTACAAGGGTAGACACGAAGCTCATCCCCGCCTATGCGACTTTGCTCGATTTAACGATGAAGATGGTGGCGGATGCAAACCCCTCTGAGCTATGGAACCAAAATCAAAATGGGGAAACCTTTCGCCAACAATTTCCAGAGTCTCTACGTCGCACAGTGAAGTGGATACAAGACAATTCCAAAACAATCAAACCTCCTTCAAAGAGCGTAGTAGATCTGGCACAATCAGCCGTAAGACCCTTCGAGGATGCCCGGGACTTGTGTCTTACAACGCAAGACAGTCTGGGCAGAATTCACGAGCAGGTATTAACTCAGCGACCTATATTTTATCTCACAGCTAAAGAGATTGAAACCAGATCATGGACATGCAACATGATGTTGGCATTTTCAACATAGAGCTAGAACGGGCAGACAAAATACATCCCAGAGACAAAAAGGTGCTGGCGCAAACACGTGATAACGCAGTAGGTCGCCAGTTTGCCACACAAAACGAAGCATATACAGACGCTCTGAATGATGCTAAGTACGCTAAAAATGCGATAAACATACTTAATCAGTATGTTCAACCGTACTTCGACAGTGGGGAGCTCAAGAGTCTTGGAGATGAGGTTGGTCTGCTACTAGATCGCACCATCGCCCAGAAAGACGTTTTGGAGCGGATCTTAGCAGATCACGTGCGGGGGACGGCGACTATGGCCAATACCTGGTTCCGACCGGTATTCCACCATCGATTTGCTGAAAAAATCTTGGATATAGTGGCCCTGGCTCCCCCGTCCGAGGTGATGCTTCCATACATGCGAAGCATCCTCACCCTTCTTTCATGGCCTGGGACTTCTGTTTTGACACCAGACGCAGACAGCCTCGCGAGATGGAGAAGAAGGCCACAGTCCAATTTAAAAATACGCTTGGAGGAAATTGTTAATATGGCAGAGGGTTATCAGAAGCGATTCCCTTATCAGGAGTCTGAGTCTGCCCTTCAGCGGTACATGAACTGATCCCGCTACAATATTTGTAGATAAGTGGATCCTTATCCTACGTGTATTGCTGAGCGTATACTTTAGGAAATAGAGAGGAGTATTGAAATACGGGTATAGATTGATGAATCATGTATATAATTTTAAGCTATTAGTGCAGAACTGTGAACACTGATCATAATAATTACCATACTGAGGCAATTGAAAAGCCTAGAGTAATAAGCTACCCGACACTTGTCAAGAAAATTATCTTTTAGAAGTCCCTCTCGTTTTTCACCTGCCACACAGCCCCCTCAACTCGTGCTACCTCTCCAACATTTCCCCGATCATGAGCTGCAAGTTCCTCATTTGTACGAGTCGAACTTGTCGGCCTAGTTGAATTTAGCAATGTTCTATATTCTCTCCAACGATATCTCATGTTCAGGATAAGAAGTACTTCTTGTGTTCCCACGACTTGACTCGAGTATGTGTGAGTTCTGACATGAGTTAAAACTGCTTGATTTGAATTTTGACTTTCGAAGTGAATTTTGACATGAGTAGTAATTGAAGTTGAGCACAAAGCTCCATATAATTGGAGAAATATACGCTGTGTGTATAGACCTTTGTTCTCCGTTGCTCGTCGTTTCTCGTCGTTGCTCACCGCTGAGCAATATTGAGGATAGATGAGATGCAAAGACACTATCCCTCCAAGAGATCAGTTCGTTGGTCATCCATGAACTTTGGAATATATGAACTTTGGAATATATAAGTTTTTTACTAGCACAGTTGTTATACTATCGCACTCTTCGATCGGAATTCTTGAAAACTTCCAAATTCTCGCTTTCCAGTTTGTGCTCATTGCACGTGATATGTTCATATCACATGAAATATGCCAAGCCGGCTTCGGCATACCGACATATGCCTTGTCTAGTGCGTTATGGGGCTCTTCGCCAGGAAAACATTTATGTCAAGATTGCAAGCATTTTTTCGTTCGTTTGTGAATAGTAAATGCAAGGCTGGGATTGATGGCTCGGACATCAAGCCGCAGTGTATGCAAGAGCCCGACCGGGCGACCTATCCATTGGGTGATCGCTACATACATTCTGGATCTGGTAATGAATGATGCCGAGACCGAGAAAGAAGGCGCAGTGAGTACATTAGCTATTGAGAGAGTGGAGTGGAGTTAAGCTGTCGATACCCTTACCATAAAGTGATCCGATGTTGTGACCAGATTGTGAGTAGACCACGGGATAGATTTTTGTATTACAAGCATATCGGCTGTGTGTTGGAATTTGGAAGTCGAGTCGGATGAATCGGCTTCGACTATTATGTTTGAGTTTTGTAGAATACATCCATCTTGTAATTGATGTTATTGGTTTGCACACTGCAATAGATGAGATCTTGCGAGTAGTCTCCATACTTGCGAAGACTGCGCCTCCTTCATCAGACAAAAGAACATCACATTCCGATCTCGCCAAACGGATAGTGAGACTCAATTAGGAAGCTCGAATTCGTTTGATTGAATTAGGCAGATGAATTCTTTCCGAAAAATTGATGGAAGAGATGATGATGCGTTGATAATATGTGGGTACAGGAACCAACTAAAAGTTCTAGGGGATCAGTTTAGGAATTCTTGGCAAGGCTGAGCTTTGAGATCTTCAGAAAGGGAATCAAATGAGACATGGATTACAACGAAAGCGAGTATAAAATGACATGAATCGGGTTCGAAGCAAGAGACAAGGCGGATTATATCTTACGTAAAGTAAAGACGGCGAGGATGGCGATGATGGATAGCATGGCACAGCTTCCAACGAGGCAGATCAATGCCAGATGGAGTAAACTTCTAGAAGGTCTGGTGAGCGATGAGCCATGTGGTTGAAGCTACTAGTACCTGACTATCAAACGATTTCGAATTCGGACTCGGGTTGAGTTAATTTGGAACGGGGTTGTGCCGGCTCTTCTGGAGAAAACCGGATGCTTCTGTGATAGGGTGGCATTGGTATTTGTGTTTAGTTTGAGGGACTTTTTGGATGTAAACCTTTTCGCCTTCTTCAAGTGGTAGTGAGAATGAGAATGAGAATGAGAATGGAAATGGAAATGGAAATGGACGTTGCACTTGGCCGTGTGAGTGTATAGCAGATTTTATGTATGTTGCCTCCTGCTTGCTTATGCGACATAGAGACGACCAAGAAGAATGGGGAGTTTTGTGTCCTGAATCGTGAATCGTGAATCGTGAATTGTGCATTGTGCATTGTGAATGCCGTCTATGATGATGCTGTCGACTGAGCAGACAGAGAATTGCACGACGGAGAAATCTCGCACTGTGAAGAATGTAGTGTGATGTAAGGGTAATCGATGTTTGATCAATCCCGCTTTGCCGGGCGTAACGCCTGGAAGGGTTCAAGACTTTCTGCTTCTACAGGGATGATGGGAACCTTTTTAGTGGACTTTGCCTCTGATTGTAGTGATGTAGTGTTGAAACGATGTAGCGATAATCAAGCTTTTCATGGCTCCACAAGGTTCATTCCCATCACGGGATGTAAGATGCCGGTACGTTGCAATCATCGGTTGGTGATACATCAATGGCATCAAGAGTCAAGACAGCATCTACCTGTGTAGCCTAGATATTTGGTACAGATCCTAAACAGTCGCATGTTGATATTTCACTGGGTGCTTGGAAGATCCAGAACATCCTAAATATCACATCAATAATCATTTCTTATCACTTCATCCATCACCATCACTCTCTATCGCTCTATCGCTCTATCGCTCTATCGCTCCATCCCTCTCTCTCCATCACTCTACACAGTCTCCCGCCTTCTCCACCGGATGATGACATAAAAGATCAACCCAGCGACCCACTTATTTAGCTCGTACAGCCCACCAGTCCATCAGCTCACCAGCCCACCAGTCAACCACTAGTCAACCACCAGTCCATCCACCCATTCCTTCCCCGCAAAAAGGTCCAAGCATCCATTCAAAAAAGCTTCCGCCTCTCATCACTCCTCCCAGTTAGGGTAGCCTTGCAGTTGATCACTTGCTGCCCATAAACTACATAATCAATTCAACCTCCCACCTCGGATTGATTTACACAACTGTCACACCACTTCATAAAAGATCAACTTGTTACCACACACGCATGTTACATATTACAGCTTCTTTACTACATTCTTCAATTTAAATACTTGACTCTTATCGACATACAATCAAAACCCTTACAAATCCTCACGCCCTCAAACTCTCAACCTCTCAAAATGTCTTCCAGCTTTGATGGCAAACAGGCTGCGAGCGATGATGCTCACAAACCATTCTCATCTACTTCGGTCACTGGTAATTCGTCAGCTCAACGTAATGGATATAATCATTCTCGCAGTACAGGACCTGCGCATTCCGAAAACCCTTTGATTAGCGTTCAACCACCAAGAAGAGAAGATCTTCAACCTTCCTATGCCCAAGTTCTCCAAGGTGATGATGATACAAGTACAAACGGATGGTATGGAAGCATGAGTAAGTTTAGGACCTCTTCATATCGTCGCGCAATCTAGTAGATCAAAACTAATTGTTGTTCGCACACAGTTAATGCGCTCGGTTCATGTATCGGTGCTTGCGGTGCTGTTCCTTGTTGTATCATCTGCCCAAATCCGTACAAGCCAGTATCGCAGGGTAACGTTGGTCTTGTTACTAAATTCGGTCGCTTCTACCGTGCAGTCGATCCTGGTTTGGTCAAGATCAACCCTCTCAGCGAACGTCTTATTCAAGTCGATGTTAAGATTCAGATTGTTGGTATGTTTAATTCCCATAAGTTCACGAAATCCGATTCTCCAGAATGTGCCACTGACTTTCATTTTACAGAGGTTCCTCAACAAGTTTGCATGACCAAAGACAACGTTACCTTACATTTGACCTCTGTCATCTACTACCACATTACTTCTCCTCATAAAGCTGCATTCGGTATTTCAAATGTACGACAAGCATTGATCGAACGTACACAAACTACTCTCCGTCACGTAGTTGGCGCTCGTGTTTTACAAGATGTCATCGAACGCCGGGAAGAAGTTGCGCAATCGATCGAGGAAATCATTGAGGATGTTGCATCAGGATGGGGTGTTCAGGTTGAGAGCATGCTTATCAAGGATATGATCTTCAGCAACGAACTTCAAGACTCTCTCTCCATGGCCGCACAATCTAAGCGTATTGGAGAATCCAAGGTCATTGCTGCTCGTGCTGAAGTTGAATCCGCTAAGCTCATGCGTCAAGCTGCCGATATTCTCTCCAGTGCTCCAGCCATGCAAATCAGATATCTCGAGGCCATGCAAGCTATGGCTAAATCCGCCAACAGCAAGGTCATTTTCCTACCAAGTGCATCGACTATCGGAAGCCAAATGGCAAATGCTTTGGGAGAAGGTTCAGGAGATCATGCAGGTGCTTCTAGCAGCAGAAATGATACTGGTGACTTTGGAGGTCAGGATTCCGGTTTTCAAAGAGCTATCAATGCCCATGTCGTGGAACATATCTAAATGAGGATTTTCACTAACACTCAAATTGCTTTTGTAGCTTGGTCTACTTGAACATCACTGCATTTGTTTTTCAAATAGTCAGTTCTCTGTTTACGATTGTTTATCGAAAGCGACAACTCTCAACAATGTACTTTAATAAGTACTGTCAATTTTTGTGCGTTTGGGCTTCAATAGTTATATGATGCAAGGATGAATAGAAGAGGGGTAGTCATCGATAATGGTAGGATGATATGTGCGCATACACGCGGCTTTGGCTTCTGGGTACGATGTTATATGATGCGATACCATGGGTTTGATTGTTTCATTGCTTTGAGATTTTAAAGGAATACCCCTCGGTCGTTTACAATGAAAGTGTGCAATTAGGCTTTTCTTTCTTACATACCTTTTTAGTTTGTAGTTAATTATTGAACAAACTTTTTATGTATGGGCGTGTGTATGAGAATTTGATTAATGTTGTGTTTTCAAAGTAAAAGGGAAGATGTATTATTGATGTGATGGAGGTAGGTGTAGGGTAAAGCTCACTATCGAAATTTGATATTGATAAATGAACGAGTGGAACGATGAGGACGATTGGAAAATGATGAATGGAGATTGGAGATAGAAGAATGGAGAGTAGAAAATGGGAAAAGTGGAATAATTGAAAGAAATGGTAAATGAAAGAGAATAGAGGGATCAAGGAAGGAGGAAAGCAAATAGAGGAAAAGAGAAGAGAGAGGAAAAATATGGCAAGTAGAAGATGGGTATAAAACTGGATATATAGATAAATATTGTATATGTATATGTATATGTATTGGACAATATTTCTATTGGGATGGAGTTGAGAGTTGAGAGTTGGGTGTTGGGTGTTAGGGAGGATGGGGAGGACGGTGAGGGGGTTGAAGTAGATAGGAGATGCATGTTTCTCGAAGAGTAGAGTTTAGAGTGTAGAGTTGATAGTTGGTGTAGACACGTGTTTGATGCTGACGGGTTTTGAGTGGGTGTGCTGATGAGATTGAGTAAATACTACACTTCAGCAATCAGAATCGAAGAGAACAAGTTTCTCGTACGAAAATATAAGTAGCTAAATAGGTAGATGGTGAAAACTGGTATAGCAAACAGGTGAATCATCGATCTATAACAATCTGTCCTCTTTTTGAAGTTCCTCGCTTATCAAATTCTTAGAATTGAAAATTCGGCGTGACAATAAATGAATGTGAAGAAAAATGTAATAATGGAATCGTAATGGGATGGAGAATTCATGTCTTGATGATCCAAAAATTTGGTATTGATGTAACGACCGGAGAGGAGATGGCATTCGATTGGATAGAGAGAAGGACTAGATAAGCTTAAATTATTCGAAGACTAACGAGTTTTGATTGAAATTATCTAGTAATCATAAGTATGCAACTGAAATATCTAGGAAGTATCTAGCAGTCATTGCGTGATATCGATAGCAAGGATCTCAATGATCAAACTCGGAGAAGATATACACATCAACGTAATTTTACCCACGAGACGCGCTGGATTGGATAGATGTGCGCGATTTCATATGTCTCAAATTGACGATCAAGACGTTCAAGACATGCATCAGGAAATAAAATCCTTAGGTGGTCGCGTGTACTCTTTTTTTTTAGCGTGTACTAGTGCAACGCTAACGGATCTCTTTTTTCCGATGTGTCGACGTCGTTCTTGTCGTGAGTATAAATGGATGTGTGTACTGATGGGTTCTGGAGGATTTTGTTTCTGTGATATAACGCTGAGTGGAATATTCTTAATCGCCTTTTTGTTCTCGTTCGAATGAATCTCTTTTGAGGAAATTTGGTAAAGGTGGTAAGGCTGGGGGAACGTTAGCGGGGAATTTGAGGTGACGTGTGCGCAGGGTGGGCATGTGGTGGGAATGGAATGATACAATGATAATGAGATTATGTTGTGTTTATGGGATACGGGAGAGGAGTAGGTAAGCAAGGGGAGGAGGGAAAGAGTTATTGTATATCCATATACATATTTATATCCATCGCCCTGTCTGCCAAGTAACGGATCTCTTCACCCTCAGGTATCTATCCATGGCTGATCGAGAAAAGGGGAATTGAAGAGACATGTGATTATTTCGCTAGATTCGCAAAAGGGGGGAGATGTGAAATTCCACGCTCGGACATGACATATCTAGGCCGAAACGAGATAACGAGGATGGGGTTCAGAGATGAGTATGACGTCAATAATTTTGTCAATTGTGTTTGCGTACCTAGTTATTGTTTAGCTGATGAATTGAAATACGAAACACAGTTCGAGAGAATTGATTCAAATGTGTTTCGTCGAGGAGGATTTCGAGCTTAGGATTTTAGAGAAGCTTAATCGAAATGTTTTCATTGTGGATGTTGATGCATAGGATAATGGTATAATTGAGATATAGGTATCTGTACTCTCTTTTCTCTCTATTTGAAAGGAGATCCTACCATACCGGAGCCCAGTCGTGGATGAGATGAAGGTTGTCGAAAAGGAAAGATTAGTGCCTCTTTAATCCCATATGGACCCTGGTCTCCTCCCCAGAACGTATGAATCTATCCTATCCCATCCTGTCCTCCGGTTCGAGAGCATTCACATATATCCAAGATCGAGATAAATATCATTAAGCTGCGCATTGAGTAGCTGCTTTTCAGATAATGAGATGTGCACACAATCTGTTGGCAGGTTAGGTAATCGGAAAATCCTAAACAACTCATCTGGAAGTAATTTATTCAGCCCTATGAGTGATCTAAGCTTATATCTATACTAAAATTACCCTAGCTTACACTAATTTAATCCAAGGATGAACTTGCATAGCAGGTCGTACCTTTAATAGGTTACCTGCAGAAAGTCAGCAAGCACGGATAATTCTTGAGCAGACTAAATGGTATGGAAAATAATTTCTGAAACACTAGTACGAAGGACTTTCAAGCCCAACTGGCGAATCTGCACCTCCTTCGCTTGTAAAGAAAAAGGGTGGGGCCAGGGGGAACATCCGAAGGTACGATTGTGAGTATATCTCTTCCGTATTATCCTCGATTGATTGATAAGACAAATATTTCATATTGTTCTCTTGCGGATCTGAGAGCTTCGATAGTCATAGCTTTGGGGAAATTGGCTTTGGTGTACCGTGAATCATTATTTTGGGTATTTGGGATTTCTTGGCGATGCTGGGGGAAGTTTCTCGGATGTGATGGAGTAAGTATCGTGGGATAGATAGGATAGGCTTGATTAGGTAGATAGGATAAGATATATGGTTTTACTTCATTTTGATTCGTGGGCAGCGACGATTTGGTTTATTGTGACATTGCTGAATACTCCTGTTTTTTCGAGAGATGAGTCGAGAGAAAGAGGCTGAGAGGGGAGGTTGAGAGATAAGCTGAGAGAGCAGTTGAGAGAAAGTGGTCGAGAGACAAGCTGAAAGAATGCTTTCGAGAGCCATTGAACAAGTCGTTACCAGAGACTAGCTGAAAAGTTCATCAAGAGAGTGATTGAAAAGGCAGCCTTGAGCAGAACTGAAGATGCCAGCAGGCCCATGGGCTACATAATGGGTACCCGCAGAGCAGATGATGCATCCAACAGGTAATCCGTGGGTATTTTACCTGCAAAACGGACATTTTAGCATCCGGACGGGTAACCTGCGGATTATCTACGGATTTTTTGTCCAATGTATCCTTCTTATTTATGCTCGAAACACAACGTAAGTACGAAGTACTACAAATACTGGTGAAAGAATTTCAAGGGACGTCTCATAACAATTCAACAATCCGATTGAGTCTGAATCCCAAGGAATGATTCAAGCTCAAAGAAGCTAATCGTCATTATATCGATTCTGATTAGTCATAGTTTTGGCCATATCATCAAAGATTGTATGATCGAGATCGAAAAGCTATATAACCGATATATGATTAAGGAGGTCCTATGCGAGAGGGTATGCGAAGCGTGCCCTCTTTCTCCCGAGCGGGCTCTAATGTCGAGTTTCAGGCTCTGTGGATATTGTATCCTTGATATGCATTCAATTTTAAGCCTAAATCTTTTACAATCTATCGAGTAACCGGGGAATGGCTTAAAATTAAAGCGAAAGTAGATGTTCATCATTTAAACTAATATTTTGTTAGCGTTACACATTTATGTTTATATGAATACATGTGAAATATCTGGGTATAGTATTCAGAGCGTGTAAGGCCTCTGATAGAGAATTCATGGGTACATATAATCTTTGCACATACTGCAGACTCGTCTTAGACGGAGAAGCTCGACGTACGAAACGAAAACGGTCGGTCAAAAGGAGATATCGAAACAGAACAAAAAGCTCCAGACTATCCATTGAAATCATAGTTATATTACAAAAAGTGAAGTTGTGAACTTCACAGTATCAGTACCGAAGTTCACACCAAGGATCTCTCGAAGAGTGGATGAAATGTCGAAAAGAGGACAAAGAAAGGGAGCTGCGCTGGAATCGACTAATATCCTATGTAAGTATCCGTTTTTGCACCTCTTTTTTTGCCCAAGAACGAAAAGTCATTGAACGACTCATTGAATGACTCATTGAATTTTCCACCTCGGCGACGTCTTCATTATCTACAACAAGAATGGGACAAAGTATCGCATCTTTTATTTTCTCACTAGCCACAAAAACTAGGAACTTCACTCCCATTCTTAGATCAAAAGAGTTCTCTGGCTCGTTGTACACCGAAGAATCTAGACAGAGACACACGCAAACTTTGAATTTCCTCCCATCAACTTTAGTGAAAATTGTCCAGAGGAGATCATCAGTCATCAGTATGATATCCAACTCATGATATACTAGTGAAATAACCTCATCAGACTAGTTCTCTATTCGAACTTCAATATCACACATAATATAATGGTACACGCACAATTTTCAAGTGAATACTCAATACCAGATCAAATAAAAGCCGTTTTATGATATCCTCCTTCGATGGGTATTAAAGTAGCAGCATACCCAGGATATCAGAATTTCTATTGTTATTTATCCCGAACTCGAATTTCGTTTTGAACCAAGAAAACCTTCGTTATCGCTAAACTATGAGATTTCTTCATACTAAAATTTTGACTGGTTGAACGAATCTCACGCCAAATAGCTCGCTGGCACTCCTTTTGTGGTGATTCGCTTATTTGGATCCGTTATCGTTTGTTTGCTCCGTATCTTCTACTGGATCTTTTCTTTACGTTGATAAATGTTTTGTTCTAAAAGACTTATTAGCGGCTCTGCGGCCTATTTTTGATGGTTCTTTTCACACATACTATCTCATTGGCTTATTTTTTCAATGCTCTGCGTTAGTAGCCTTTTGTGAGTACCGGCATTAGTTACGGCTCTGATACGCGAGTTCTATTCATATTATTGTTCGCGATTTATATATTTTCCCCAAGAGTCTGATAGGCTATCTTAGTTATTTGGAGTGTACATGTACATAGAATTGATTGTTTCTTCACACATATTAGTCTGTATCTCTCAAACCTTCCGAATTTTTAACTCCTCAACACATCAATGAGTCTACAGCCCCCAATTATAACTCCAACCAACTAGAAAACTTATCCCCATCAAATCAGCCCATCAATCACTAACCCTCACCTATCTTTAAATGAACATCCACTTTCACCAAATACCACGCAGAACACAACATCGAGGTGAGTCCATCACCCTGTTCCCTAGTGTTCACTTCACTCCATTCTTACCATGGCCAACGCCAATTGACTGCCCAGTATATCGAGGATTGGTTTTGAGTCCGAAAATGGAAGAATCGCGTGAAATTTCGGGGCCAACCTTAGAAACCACAAAGAAAGTATGTATTCATTTTTGAGGCGTAGAATGTAGTGATGTGGCTTGATGGAGTTTAAGTCCAATTATATTTCAGTCGAATCGCATGCACATTCTTTATTCATTTCGTATTTGAAAACTCGTGGTCATTTTAAATGGAAGCGAACCGCAGTTCGCATCTTCAAAATGCAGCTTTGATCTTTTGTATAAATTTTTGTGCGTTTTGAAAGGTTTCCTCTGCAATTCTTCGGATCCAAATCCAGCTTCTCTGTTCGTTCCAGCCTTTGCGAAAATAGAAACCCCGAAGGATTAAGCAAGCTTCGACGTTTATTCCAGGTTTGTTGTAAGGAGTTCTACTCTAAAATTCTTGCAAGAATGCGCATTTGTAAAGGACCGAAGGAAAGAGTGTAGCTCATGTTTTTGTCGGGATATATATTACGATAGAAAAGAAGATAGGAGACAATTATATCTGCGGCATCAAGTCAGTTGAGAGTTCTCTTCAATATGAAATGAATTCAAATGGAATGAGATGGGATACCCAGCAAAAAATTTCTAGGACAATCATACTACATACTTCAGTTTCAAACCCGGACGAGATGAGTTGAACACAGACGAGATAAGTCGAACATAGGCGTAGATACAATTGAGGGAAGACGAACGAAGCAAAGTCTTGCACCAGTTTCAGCGTGAGAAGCACATTACATACCCCTTCATAACTCCATTCTAAGAATTAGAAGAAGCTACCAAGTTCTGTCGGTTGCCCATATAACCCCTTACAACTTGAACGAGTCCATGGCTTTTTTCTCAGAGCTAAGTAGCGAAGAAGGGTTAAATTCGTATACGCAAGAATAGAAGGCATCTTGAGTTTTTTAGCTTATTCTGAGATCTCTCTGGAACGCATATCTGCTATTTTTGGATCGAGGATAAGTCTTTGCAAGGCAGTGTTCGGTTATCTTCGCGTAATTTCAGTTGCAACGAGATGAGAAAGAGCTTTCATCCGTTGTCTCGGAGAGCTCCTCGATTGTGAAGATTATATCTCCAATATGTTAGAGAGTCCCAACACCATAGATGGTGCTGATTAGCTAGTGGTTGATGCAATGGCTGATTTCGGAAGGTATCGAATTCCACCCTATTGTCGCCCTTGTCTTGCAAGTCGCTCGAAATGTTGCAATTTTCATGCTTGTACCAATAATTCGCTACCTGGAACTTTGCTTCTGTATCCCCATGTATACATCAGCCATGAGTTTCCGTACCATCACTCGACCGATGAATTATCGTCTAGAAATACTTCTGAAGCTTAGAAACTCTGTGCCTTCTACCAACTCCTAGGTTTTCGCATCTTTGAACAAGGATCCAAAGGATCCAAAGTTAACGTACATACCTAGAAAAACAACTTAGGTCACTCACCCGAGTTTACCCAATTTCTAATCGCCATGGATACTCTTCAATCTCAATCCATCTCTATCAGCCATCCGCGTGTATAGAAGAATAAATTGAGCTCACATGACCTGGTATAAACTGTCTCTGTTATTTTTACTCCGGAAAGGAATCAGTTGAGCGAGTAGCCTTGCGTTTCCGCATTCTCGAAATTCTCGTCATGGCCAATGTGGACGCTAAACAATGAGCACCACCTAACACGCAAACTATGTGTAGAAAGAAAAACCTATATATGGTTCTTTTAGTCTACATCTTTTTCGATGTATCATTGGGAATACTGCACCAACATCGGTTGTCGAATACCAAAATCGAACCTAAAACCTCTGCCTTGCCACTTAAAAGGGGAAACCGAGCATCAGAGATTTCGAATTATTATTCATGGCTTGTTGCACGAAAGCTTCGCTTAGGTCTGTTTGCATGAGGTTAAATCGAAATGATATTTGATTCTATTCGAATGGAAGTAGTATTTTGGGATTTCGGGTCTCTCTCTTCGTTTAAAGGCTTTCGTAGTTTCCTGCACTATTTTCGTATTGTTCCTCGAATTATTCTGAGACAGTTTCTTTGATCAGTAGAAATATCCTCGCACACTAGGATTTCAACTCCAATATTCTTATACCTTTTCAGTTGCTGATAGTATCGATCACATTCATGCGAATCTTATTCGACGCAGTAAAATTCGAGAGTTCGTTTGAACATCGTAATATTAGCTATCTAAACATTGATATGTACAATAAAAGATGCTTTTAAAGAAGCTCCTGATTGCATCAGCAGGGATTGGAATATTTGCGAACCTCTATTTCAAGGAAATCAGTCCTTTTGGCACCTTCAAATCAAACAGTCCATGGTTCAACCTTCGGGCTAGAGTAGTATAGCAATACTGAATATAGATAAATATCTGATGCTGCATTGTAAACCCAGTTTCGATACTGCTAGATAGTTGAATTTGTGTCTCCTAGCCTTGTTTTTATGTTGTTATCGATCCGTTGGAAGCCCATGTTGAATTGATATAACTTTTTCTGGACATCTATAATTCTCCAGGATCGTCTTCGATGACTTGGCAATTAGTCGACGAATTTCAACGAGAGAAATTATGCTATGACTGCCTCATGTTAATGTCGTCAATCAGCGAAAAAATTCTTATTCGAAAAAATCGTGTGCTCACCATTGATCATGTGCCGTCTGCTGCCTCAACTGGAAATTGGCAAATATGACGAGAATTGGTGGGTGATCATGCAAGTGTCTTCAAATTAATTCATTCATTTCGGTATCAATTCCTGTCTTCGATTGGTTTGATTCTATCTTCCGTAATAATAGTCAAAAATTGAGGAACATTCGAATAAAATCGCAGTTTAGTCCTCCATGTGTGTCGCTTTTCCGTTTTCCGCCCCGCCAAACCCTTGTGTTATATCCTGAACCGCTCGCAATTCGTAATTATTCATGAATAATTGTTATTTGACCGAAAATTTCTGAGAAGAGGATTGTTGTGTTGTTATTCGATCATTAGAAGTGAGTAAGATATCAGCATTCGCTAAATCCAGGGGTTAGATTCAACCGAATCCAAGTCTTTTTTATCAACTGCAATGTTTGCCATCGATGTTGTTTGAAGATATTCGTTGTAGATAATTGATGTTGCTAATTTGAGTCGATCGATTGTCATGTTGAGGCTCAAGTGGTCGTGCCTTCCATTTACGTTAGTGGTGCCGCCATTGCCGTTTTCAAACTCAATTTTTTTCTTCTCGAAAGTCCAACTCGATATCCTGATTAATTCAAAAACGGTATTGAATAAAAAACTTCTACTGTTGCTTAAGAAGATCTTGAGGTTCTTGATGATAGAAGAGGTGGTCTGTTGCATGGAAGTGTCTTTCTGTACCTAGCTGACTGCAGATATGCTTCTCATGCTTCTGCTATACTTATTTTTATGCAAACAATTCAGATGCAAAGATGACCTTTTTGACGTACATCTTGAATTCCGAGACGGTCTTTCAATAACAAATGATATGAAAAATGATATTGTCCCTTGACTCAAGATTGGAAGGAGGGTACGTGGTGGAAGAAATATGAAGCATTCATTCTAACTTACACACAACTGAGAAGATCGAGTACAGTTCAACGAAAATCATATTGTCTTGACTTCAAAATGAATGTAGATTTACATACTGTATCATCACAGCAATGTTATCATGAAGTGTAACAGTTGTTCAACATATTCAACATTACATTTCTCATCTCACCATGCATCTGATTTCTTGTGTCCTCATTCTTCATGCCTTAGTTTGTCATACCCTCTTACTTTCCCATAATACAATGATCAGTTTCAATTTCAATCTATGATTATGCCTTTGCACATCTACAGTGAAGGTACCTGTCCACATTTACACCAAGTTACTATTGCTCATAGAAACTCATCAAATCTCGTAATGGATCCCAGTCATCATTGAACAATACATCAATGTCACTGCTGATCTTTTTCTTCATGACACACGCATAGATTATACTTTGCATCCTTTCCTTTTCGTCGTCGGTACTAATATCCTTTCAGATTGAGTTTCACACTATTAGATACTTGAAAAGAATTTTCACTGTAGATTATGATGCTATTCTCAACACGGTGATGCGAAGACTATACTCTAGACGTAGCAACTAAGTCATGACTCCTATGACTCGCAGTTACAAGCTTGACGAGAACTAGTAGCTGTAAATTCAAGGAAGAATAATTTTCCGAAGATCGTATTCTAGCGTCTGATAGACAGAGACTTGGTTATTGCACAACTAGCAGAGCCTCCATATCTCCGAAACGCAATCACCGATGATATCCTTTCATAACCTGGGGTCCACATGATTTGTAGTGTGTACTGACTGGGTTCCTTGTATCATAATCGGACAAACGTGATTGGAAGACCTCCTTAGTTTATTATCTCTTCTCGATTATAAGTGCCGCTGGAGAGATACGTTTTTGCACGTGGCTTTCCAATAGTACGTACAGATCGTCAGATAGCCAAACTGAATGGAGATGTTCAACGATCAGAGGTATTACAGAATTCGAATCTGGGACATTGTTTGAAATTGGTTTACTGTTCAGTATGGGTATCATTTTTTACAGCATTTCAGCATCTATCAGAATTTCATGTTCTAACTTGATTTCTACATCTCTTATCAGTTCAATATCTCATCCAAGTTCAACAATCCAATTCCATACAATGTAAAAACCAAAATCACGCAATGGCAAGTAGTTCAATGTTCCAAGTGACGCCATACAATCCAATATTTCTAATTTTTCACTGGATCTGCAAACGAGAGGGGTCTGCATGCACGGCACATGGCATAAAGCTTATTCGGGGCTATCCTTGGTGGAAAATTTTCATGGAATATTCGTTGTCTGCTTGATGCGATTGGAGCGTCGGCCAATTCCTCATGCTACTTCCTCAATGGATAATCTACAATGCCCCGGAGATATGGAGGCTTGGATAGATTGCCGGTTGCACTTGCCCAAATTTCAGTTTATATTAAAGTTTCTCCTACATCACGACTTCCCCCTAACACTTACCTAACTGTTACCGCGATGATAGGCACTAGCAAAGAGAAAGGACTATGGTGTTATCTCGCCTAAAGAGGAAAGAATGGAAAATTTCAGTCGAAATGGAAATCTCAGATTTTCCTATAAATATCGCTCCAGGGTTGCCATTCTCAGATCTTTATTTCTCCGCTAGATCCGTCTTATCTTCTCTTGATATAACTTCCAATATCAACCTCTCTTACCCAATCTTATATAATTTATTAGATCAACTCTTGAATAATAAATCACCCTTCGTACCTATCTTACCTTCTATTCTATAATTTATTAGATCAACTCTTGAATAATAAATTACCCCTTCTCCACATTACTTTCGCTTATTTCTTTCGCCAATCACCGTACCATTACAACCTACATAATGGTCTATATTGAGATCTTAGGGCAAGATGTGGTCGCTCCTGCCAATTTCTTTCCGACCCTACCGATCGCTCCTGGCTTCATGACTCGAACGAAGCAGACGAGTATGGGGGAGATACTTGAGTTTCCGCCCGGGGATGCATATTTTTTTGTGCCGACAGGGGTGGAGAGACAATACAGACCTGTTAGGGTCTACGGGGCTGACTCAATGGTGTGGGACCACGAAGTCCGGGATTTTCTATTGAAGGAGAATCTCCACCATCTTCGCATGTCTCCTTTGCCTAGTTGTCTGACGATAGAAACTATGCCAGATCCAACTTGGGAGCAGCGCGAGGCTGAAGCTTGCCGGCTGCGTGAGGAACAAGCTGCTCGTCGTCGGCTAACCAATCAGCGATACAACCAGCGTCCTGCTAGACGGGCTGCACTGGCTGCTACTCTACGAGCTGCTGACCCACAGCATGCTGCGCCCGCCCCCATTACTCCTGGCCCTCTCGCGCCTGTTGCGCCCGCTCCTCCCGCCACTGCCTCTGTCGCCCCTGCCTCTATCGCCCCCGCTCTTGATGTGCCCGCTCTTGTCGCCCTTGCTCCTGGTAACGGCGGACCTGTCTCGGAAGTCGCTGAGTGGTTGACTCTAATACATCGAGTTATGACTGGACAAACCATGAAGATCCCAGACGTAGCCCTAGAATAAGAGTCTTTCGATATCTGGTTATAAATTACATGTTGGAAGACTTTGCTCGTTGGGATTGCAATTGGATGGCATGGCAGACAGCGCCACCTCTTACACTATTCAACATTTATAAATAGACTGCTGATGGTGTTGTTGGTTCATGGGTTTTTATTTTTGGAGTTTGGCGTTGGTGCTAGGTAGCAGACAGCGTTGTCCCTCGCACTATTAGCCATTTATAAATGGACTGCTGATAGTTGTTATGATGGTGTTGTTGACGCATGAGCTGTCTTTGTGGAGCATAGGTTGTCGTTATGGAGTGTGGCGTTGGCGTTTTTGGCTTTATTGATGCTATTGGTTTTCCTTGTTAAAGAGTGTTGATAATGTACTTCTCAGCATTATTTTGTTGTTTCCACAAACCAGAACCAAAATCCAAGTCCCTCACTTGAGGTAGAAAAAAAAGAGATTCGTAACGATTTGTACCTTTTTGGCTTTTGAATTGTATCACTTGTAGCAGATAGATTACCATCCCTTACTAAATTGAAACCAAAATGCATTCAAATCCTCTCAGTAGTACAGTGTCGTGAGTATCTTTCGCTCTTTGGTCATACCGCCTGCTTGCTATGTGAAATAAACTAAACAGTGTAACAAGAAGCTGAGCAAGCTTCTTCTATCAGACGACAGTGATCTGATTCCATATCATGGTTGAGACCTGTAAAGTGATAAAGAAGCAACGAATTTATTAATCAAGAGGATTCATATCTTGTTTATTGTGCTTACTGCACCTACTTGGTAGCTACAGTACCTACCCAATACCCAACTAGGTACATAACAGAAGTTTGATTACACCAAGAGTAGTTGAATGTTGAAAGTATTTCTACACATGGAAGGAGTGATTGAGGGAAGCAGACGACGGAAGGCACATTTCGCAACCAGATCCTACCGCTTTCAAAATGCTTCATCTGAAATCTCATTTTAACTCCACACACGAACATCCTCACTGGACTTATGAGTGGGTGATGTTGGTAAATAGATTGACCAATCGAGAGAAAATTGCAACTACTGATACCTTCACACCTACATACTGAGGTGATGTACCACGAGAGACTCTCCATCACAAGATATCGCCAAACATCTTCAAAAGACTTTCAAAAAATCTATTAAGCAGTTGAATATGATACGAGACATTTCATTGCGATCTACTTACCTTGATTATCATCTAACCTACTTGCTCGCCTGAATCAAGTCTTGGAATAACTTCAATTTGGGCTTCTCTTGTGTGTATTCTTGTTGACTTAACTCACGTACGCCTTTTCCTCCTATGGATTCAATAGAATGATCGAAATGAAGATAGGAACTTAGCTTCTTATCTGAATCTCGGAATAACAGGACTTTCTTTTCCACGATCATATTACCCCATCGAGGAAGGAACCCCCCGCGGGTCTTTCATCTTTGACATGAGGAATTTTATAGCCTATCACAGACCTGTTTGTTAAATTTGAAAGCATGGCATGCATACTCTAAAGCTTCTTTCCAGATGATTCTTTGAGCTTTAAACAAAACAAGATACATTATCTTGAATCAAATCTGGCATGACTCGAGAATCTGTCATCACTCAGCTCGTTCTATCTACACTTTCAGGACCATAATGAAATCTCACAGCATAAATCTTCTCAACTTGACCATAACATCAACAATACTCAAGTCAATCATAACCAAGTAAGTCTATGTATCTCCTTGATGTTAGGAGTGCATGCGCTGACAATGGCAGATCTTTACATATAATACCAGTTCATTCGGGAGAGAAGGATTTGAACGCGGAATTCCCAGTCCTCATTTCAAAACACGTTGCAAGGCAAGTCATATTCGTGTTTTTGTATCTGCGATTTTATCTTGTCAACCTCTTGCAATCTTCTTGGTAGCTCATGTATTCCGTGCCAAACGTTTGAGGGAAGGGAAAGATCATGCAGAAGTTAATAAAACTATATTTGCATTACTTCAGTATCTATCCTCTTCCTAAATTCAAACCAAATCTTCTGTCTCAAATCGAAAGATATTCATTGTACTAAACTTTCGCAGTGCCAGTTCGGAGTCCATTCACTCGATTACGATTGAAAATAACACTCTCATCTCAAATGATGACAAGGGAGTTTCTTAAGGACAGCCTACCACAAACATCGAATTATCAAGATATTGTGTCGTTAACAACATTTATCTACCCAAAAATATGAACAATGGAGACAATAAAAGATGCAACATGTATCGTGAGGGGCAAGCACAAAGCGAAATTGGCGGCGAAAGGATATATACACATCTCGAGGACTATTCCTCTCATTGTTTATACGGTCCTCTCCCAAGTACCAATGACTGTCAAATAGAACATGTAATAAACAAAACGATCTATTTGAGAATTCTGGTTTTCCAAATACTGCTCACAAACTTTCGAGATTTGAAACTAGGGATTGTCTTGGATACCAGACTCGAATCCTTCCTGAGATTACGGTATTGAGAATAGGCCATAAAAATAGGAAAACTGTGTCTAGATGCTATATACTCATCTCTAAGTCTCTGTCTGATCTTGGAAGCAGACAAAATACATACAGAGATAAAGGGACCATCGTACACGTTGGCTCAATCACCAAACTCGAACCTCCCTCTGTCCTCAAGTTCAACAGCTGGGTTTCAACCCAAAAGAAGACTAGCACCATTCGTAGCGAGAAGAATATTAAGCTTAAACGTGCCGACGTCTTTAGATATGATCTTGCTACCACTACAAAGATGACTATAAGGCAATGTGATGGTCCTGCCAAGCAATATGAGAATAAAGCTCAACGTACCGAGTTACATGATTTTCTATGTACCACTTCTCTTACTCCTACTTCGCCCAGTATACGCAGCTTCGTCAATGGTAAAGAGAAGGAAAATAATATGATACTCGATCGTCATCCTGTTGTTCGTGTCAACCCAAAGCCAAACATTCAATTCTCCAACTCTGGCCGTCAATCAATGGCAAGTCAACCAATTCCAGGTCTATATCTTTCATTGATCTTACGGGCCCACTTCATTCTGATTTTTTGTCGAATCATCAAAGCCGATAGCTCTACCCAAGCGATCCCGAATCACAGAAACCAGTATCGAACGGCAAGTGCCCAAAGAGAGAGCATATTGTAGACCTAACACTTGATTCTTCCAGTCAACGAGAACCATTTAAGAGATCTCGGGTCACTGACAGTCGCCAAACTGACTCAACTTGAAGTCATTCCAGCAATAAAGCAGCTTACGGATTTCATAATCAAAAATTTCTTTCTCCGGAACTCAAGAGTGGATGATTTACAATCCAATCAAACACATTGTTGTTTGTTCCAAAGACTCGCGAGATAATTCGGACAGAATATACGACATGAGTAGTACAATTGCATCAATATCAGACGATATTGTGGCCCTGCTCAGCATCAAAGATGATGATACCAATATCCACTCCGTACACCTCAAAGATCACAAAGCAGATTCACTAATTCCCTCTCTAGGTAACACTGACACTATGCACAGTTACGTGTGGAGGAATCTACTTACTTCGATCACCATATAGAGTGGAAATTTGAGACTATTGATGATTTAATTTTCTTATGAAGCTTCTCTCTCGGGGGTGCTGATGATCAAGTTTGTACTGTTTATTTGATTTATGATTGTTTATTAAAAATCTTGAGTTTCTTCTGGAGAGGATAAGCGTTGATGGTGTGATTGTGAATATGGAATATTCCTCTTTGGAGGGGAGAGATTTTCGAGCATGGTGGGTGGGTTAATCTTCTGTGTGAATTATTTCGAAGTTATTTTATCCCTTGGGCAGGAGCGAGAATTTTGTCTTCGTTGTAAGCATCTAGGCAGAGAATGAGAATTAAAAATGCTTCTTTGTTCGTTTTCTTTTCTTCCTTCTTGCTAAATGCTAGCTCGAGAACTTTGGATATGTGAATATAGTATGAAAGAAAAGGATTGTCGGATCTCGATGTTGTGTGAGTATATTATCTTTTCTTTGTTCTTTCGGGATACAACATCTGAGATCTTACGTCTTGGAATATCTTTTGTTTCTGTATCTGTATCTACTTTTGATTTAATACTCGGAGGGAAATTGTAATTTTTTTCCAAAGGAGAGAGAAAATATTGTGTGAATGGAATCGAAAATCACAGTCATAATTCACAGTTTATGAGTCAAGCACATTTTTACTTTTCTGTTTCAAGGTGTTGGATTGGGGGAAAAATTTATGGCGAATCTGTGTTTGTGTAATAATATCGCAGAGGATATCTAAATTTTGGTTCACGCTACCAAAGTATCACCTCATATCTACCATCACAAATTTACCGTCACACACCCAAGAACCTACAGACTACACATCATCTCCACCTAAACAACCACAAGCTACAAACACCAACCTTAACAATGTGCACGGAATGGGGCTGGGAATACAGATGCGGACACAAGAAACCCGAGTCCGAAGCGGTGACCATGAAGCAGAATGATAATTGTCGGAATCAGTTACCGGATTTTTCGAGGGCTTGCAGGTTTTATAGTATGGAGTATACGATATTTCGGGAGGAGTGTCCGGCATGTGAGAGGGAGAGGGAGAGGGAGAGGGAGAAGAGGAGAAAGGAGGAGAGGAGGGAGGGGGTATTGGATAAGGAATAGATAAAGAAAGAATAGGACGGAAAGAGGGGGCAATCAGAGTATCAAGTAAAGTGGAATGAATCCAACAGGTTCCAGATTGAAAACATCAGGAAGGGAAATCCAGATCTGAAGAGAAGATAATAGGAGGTAAAGGCTTTAGTGTAATGATGTTTTGAGGATTATGAATGATGTGATAGGTAGAGGGCATGATATAGAAGATCAAGTAGAATATTGGATATGAATATTTGCTTGAAATATTTGGAAGAGGAATGGATCATAGTGGTGGCGGAAGATTCATATATACGAGAAAGGTGAATAAGTTTAGTGTTATGGAACAATCGAATGTAAAGAGTCGTTAGCAATGCTTGAGAAATGTAATAAAACTTGGTTGTGATTGTTGGTTTTCTGTCTATTTGTTGGTTGCAGATTTTACCTATCGAAGTATCTAAATACATACGTGAATCTGATAGAAGGTAATCTTACAATATTCTCAACAATCGTATCTGATCTGCCACGTTGTGATATTTCCACTTTTACCAAGCAGGTACAACAGAGATGGATCTTTAAATCTATCATTTACTTACTTTCATTGCTCCAATAGCAAAGTATGAAAGAGGGGTTTGGTCTAATCATCAAGTAGTTTGATTTAGTAAGGCACAGTTTCATAGAGTAACTGAGATATGGATGAACTGGTACATGTAGCTGCTTAATTATCGTGACAGAGAAGATGAAAACTATGAAATTCTAACGAAGTCAGAGCAGCTATAACGTCGGATTAGAGTGAAGAAAGTTTGAAATCGCGTTTTCTATGAGTGTTTGAAACAACTGTTCATATAGCTGTATGGTTGTCTGTAAACCTTTTTTCTCCAACCGAGGAATTCAGAAAATATATGTAGAGATGCAATGCAGCTTGCCTTGTGTGAAACACGGAGAAGAGAGGTTTTAAAGCTAAAATTTCTCAATAAGAGAGGATAACTGTGGTATGAATTTATAGAGCTAACATTTCATACCTCTCCATATGGTGTGTGAGAATTACATTCAAGAAACCTCTCTCTATCACTCGTGTCATTTTGACGTGTTATTCGATTCATTTGATTCATGACAACGAGAGAACCCGTAACAAGCAAGATGATCAACACATCGCTATCCACCGACTAGCTGTCGTATACATTTATTATGATGGAGACGGAGAAAAAAGCTGGAGCCTTAGACAAAGACAAAGGACGTCGAAGTACATGAAAAGAGGGGCATAGTTGATTCACTTGATATCATAACATGGGGGTGAAACAACAGACGACACGCCATATTGCATCTGAAGAATTCATTTCCGAAGGGTCGGTTCGGGTCCGAAGGATAAACCAGTGAGATGGTATCAGATGCTTTTCCTGCTTCTGGTGATGCAGCCATCGAGAGAAAGGTGCATCATCAATTCCACTTGGATTTTCTTCGTCACATCTGATGATAATGCCAATATTGACGTGTCTTCTATTTACCAAGACGACTTTTATGACAAAGCTTTTACTATTCGTTGTACCACACTGCAGCCGCGCACTAGATGTATTTTTTCAGCAGAAGCTCAAAGATTGTGGAAAAGCGCATGAACATCCAAAGCTTTATGGTCATTATAAACGACGACCAGAAAGTAGGATCGAGATGCATATTGTTCATGACGGGAAGTGGAAGCCAAGTTTGAGCCAGCGGTGCAGAAACTGACCTGGCGCAGACCCGAGTGTTTGTTCCTGCTGTCTCGTTCTGGAGAACCCCACATGTTCTATTGTAAGCGGTGAGACCGTCAGTCTTAAAACAAAGATGCAATATAATTTGAGATCATCCAAAGTTGTTTATCTGTACTGCGTAAGCCGGAAGATGAGTCAGATGAAAGGTCGCCGATGCTCACAATGATGATCATTCTAGAGGGTCGGAAATCTGTCAACAGGTGGGTATAAGTCCGAGGATATGGATTTATGTTGCATGAATATATACATTATTCTGCATGCTTTGGAGAGTATTCTCCAAGGAGATATCCACGTGGCTGTAGCAAACGGGGATAAAATCCCCACATTGTCCGATAGGCTGGCTATATCCGTTGTCTGTAGATTATGAAGGAAAGCGTGGGGGTATCAGAACCTTTCTGACATACATTACATGGTAGGGATATATAATGCTTCCCACGATTAGCCGAATTCTGCAAGAAAATCCGTGTATACCTATTGTTCGTAATAGCACCCATGCAATGGTTGGGCATTAAATTGGTTGCAGGTAAGATTGAACATGATGTACATTGAAGAGCTGTCCTCGGTCCGGGTTGCTCTTTCAGCTGGTAACCTCGGGGAAAGAGTTTGCTCCGGTAGTGCTAATGTATGGTTACACTAGATGCAGGGCTGAATGGCAATGCTGACATCTCACCGTATTCTCCCCTTGGCTAAGCGCGGTGCGAACCGACCATTGCGGATTGACATGCCGAGCATGCACCAATTGGAAGATTTAAGTGCAGCTACACCAATCAGACACGTCGCGAGCTTCTGTGCATAATAGGCGTATTCTAGATTTGTTATGGCGGCCAATCGTATATTTTTTAGGGGCGAATATTAGACCGGCTGACTCTTGAAGTTCCTTCAACAAGGATAAGATTCCTTCCGTACCAGAGTGTCGGTACTGTATAGTAGCCAATCACGAGGCAGCCTAGGGTTACATCTGACGAAACGAATAAGAAAGCCTCTTTCTTGATTTCCTATCTCCATACAAGAAGTGGACGTGCCAGGGCATCTCAAGATGATAATAGTGTGGTACTCAATTGGGACATGATTGAAGAAACTGGGGGGCTAGGGTGCAAGTGTCATATTGCATGCTGGCACAAAGCAATTCCAGATACCTGGTACTGCCAATCAGATCTTATTTACCGGGAACCCATTGGTGAGGCATGGCTAGAAACTAGGTCGCATTTCTTGGGTTCTCTATTTAACTGTTGGCGCCGGAAGTGAGGATCAAGCAGCAACCAATCAGTTTGATGAGCTGTACACCCCATCAATTCGGCATGTGATCTTTAGATTGCGATTGCATTCCGAACGGTGCTTTACACGCTCTCTTTAAGGGAAGAGAATGTTACACCATCAAAAACAATGAATAAAATGTTTGGACTTTTTTCGGTCCATTGAGTGACTTAGAATCTAGGCTTGGCGATGCGGGAGGCTGCATATGTAGAAAAGGACTAGATACCGATACTTTCCCAGCCTTACAGACAGTCGAGTCTGCCCGGTTTCAGTTACATTACATAATGTTCTAGAGCTGCCGTTTGAGACAATATTGATGTGGGGAATGATTCATGAGAGAAAAGAAATGTGATCAACGCCTCTGATACGAATTCTGTACCATGCATTCCGAGACATCACATCGAGCAATTGGGATTGTTGTCGGCTCTCAACTATCCCATTCGTGCTGTACTCATTAGCCACAAGTGTTGTTCGACGGAACACAAACCCAGCTCCATGGTCCTTGAATAGTATATCCCTGTTGTATTCAAATCCACCTTCTTCCAGAATTGGTTATGATCGAAAGGTTCTCCAAATAACGACATCCTGAAACGAAATAGCTTGCACCATGAAGAATAGATTGGTGGTAAGTGCGAGCATCATTTGTCTTCATCTAACTAAGACATGATTGCTGTAAAGATATTGGTTGTGACGTTTAATAGGATGGTGTACTATGTTGCAGAATGATCCAGTGGTCAGTTTTCATTGTTCCTTTTGTTCTCCGTCTCCTCGATATGTATTTACAAATTCTCAACACGTATGATTATCCATGACACGCTTCCGGACCCGCAATGATGATTAGGGTTTGGAACTTTTTGGTGCTAGGAAGTCAAGTCTTGTAAATTGATTGGATAGTGTTGACAAGAGATGACAAGCTGAGTAGATAATTGTGGACTTGGTTGACTCCAATTAAGACAAGGATTTGATAACCAAGAGTTTGATTGATCCTTCAAATCTTGTTAGAGCTGCCTTGTATCTATCTAAGTCAGCGATATCATCAGTCCGGTTAAGATTTTGATACCCTCGGCCGGTATCTACTTCTGGTCGTCGGGTCGTCTATCTCCCTTTGATATATGATACGTTATGACATATATCACTACATCGGATAAGGCGCCTCGCTCCTAAAAGTTGGGTGGGTGATGATAAGTAAGTGACGGTGGGTGGCCCATGTGACTGACTATTTTCAAACACATTAACCCTGTACCTCAGGATCCTCCACATTAGTTGTTACCAAACTGTCGGGTCCTCCCGAAAAGTGGAGATAATTTGATTTACATAAATTCCCACTATTCTTGAGAAGGAAAGTGGGAGAGAGAGAACGGGGGAAGAAAAAGACCAAAATGGGTCTGGTCACTGATTGTTCGGATATTATTAGGAGTCCTGGTGAGAAAGTAGCATATAGAGAAATTAATCTTTCATGTATGCACATGTAATTTCACAGTAGTGTACTGTTATTCATTACAGTATTGTGTGTCGTATCCCATGATAGCGAGATTCAAGAGTAGTCGATCATGTTAAGAATGAACAGCCGAAGCCCACTTAAGGGGCAACACGACGAGATACGACGTGATGCGTAGAATAGTACGCCAGAGTGTAGGTATTGAAACATAATACAATTGGAAAGATGTGCAATATTGCTTCTGTTGAAGTTTGAGCGGTGTGATATGATGGTAAATATCTGACTTGTGATCAACATTTCTGGGGGCTTTCTTGTCATCTTGACATCAAAAGGTGTCCCTTCTCCACGGGTTCCCGCACCTTTGGAGTGCATTACTCGCACCAAAGGGATCCATCGTGTTCCATGTTATCTTCACCACATCTCAGCTTTCGAAAGCGTGGAAATGAGGCTTACACCGACAAGCTCTTGTAAATTTCATCCAGCAAGTTTTTGGCCATGAATGAAACGTCCGCAGGGGGTAACCAGACTGCTGGAATTCGATAGAGTTCCTTTTCTGTGTGAAATGGCGGTAAGAAGAGTTTGCTTATGTTACTCAGAGATGATTTGCTATATTTCCCTGTAAGCGCTGACAGCTGTTGGTGTTTGGGAGTAGCGCGCAATGCGATGTACGGCGTGACGCAAAGGTGCATGCGAAATGTGAATACTAGTGCCGATGGTAGATGCAACGAATTATCACAATAAGACTTGATAAGGTTCGAGCTTTGAACCATGCTAGAATCGCGATATATTAAGTTTCATTTCCGGGATTCGCATGGTCACTCGCATCTATTTCCGAAAATGCGCTTTGTTCGGTTCAGGAACAAGTGGAGAGCAGGGTCAGCACGAAGTCAGAAAAGGCAAATTTGAAGATTGAGTACTGCTGTTGGTGTCTTGGAGGTTTTACTATTGGGCTTGAGAGCGCTAGTCTTGAGGAACGATCGGAAAAAAGGAAACGTAGTTTCTAGGTAGGTACCGCCATTGACCCGAAAGGGGCGGGAATACAAGATTATCAGAACTTCATAATTTGCTTGAAAATGGTATGTCTTGACTTCTGAGGCGCAAGAGTGGGATGGCTGTCTCTTTCAAAATTCCAAAATATAATCAGGCTTATTTGGGAAAGTATAGACAGAGGGGGTAGCGACCAGGAGAGAAAGCCATCGATATCTTCATCTAGAATGAAATTAAATTGGCGAAAGTATGGATAATATGGATAAAGTACCTGAAGATATCAACAATTAGACTAGATAAAGACTAGAAAGAACCCGAAATTGAATATCAGCATCTATTATATGGTACTGATCTCTATCTACCTGGGTAATGGATGTTCTGATATTATAACCCATGAGCTTGTCGTCGAGTCATTACAAACCTTAAAATGGGTACATAATAGCTTCATTAGTACCGGATAAATTCCACATGAGAAAGGATTATGCTTGGATGGTCCATGTAGCAATGTGAAGATGTTCAATCGTACAGATGTAAAAACGGAAAGTCGAGCCCTTGTGCTCCCACATTTTATGGAACGACCAAGCTTTCACATTATTCTCGATCCACTAAATTACTGAACCATCGCAATGGGATCACTGCGAAACATTCTAGAGGTTCACCAATATCCAATCATGTTAGTCTTACGTTCCAAGACGGAAACGATGTTGAATTGAAAATCGATATTAATCTTCCGGGAATGAGGATCTGGTGTGTAGTCGTGTGTACACACATGTGTGTTTTACAACATGTGCAGCAACCTCAATGGAGAGAAACTCATGGGCAATATGAGAGGAGAATGAATTAGACTCACTCTGTTTTTGTGAATAAGTTATCATATCACAGAACCGAAACAACACTTCTGGATAAAATCAGACAAATGATGAATTAGTCTGTCATCAGTCGTTAGTTGTACCGGTACATATGCTGAACCTGTTTAGTGTTTTGTCTTCAAATATTAGTACCAGCTGCAACGGACGGGGATGTCATCGATGTGCTCGAGTATGATATCATTTCTTCATTCATCTTAGTATCTACAGAGTATTGCGAGGGTATTTTGTACACATACCACCGATGAAATATATTACCTAGGTCCTAGGTACTTAGTAGGTATCTCCTTAATTACACCTGAGCGCCGAGCCTAAGAACATCATTAGTTCTTCGGTAAGGGTCACACATATCATCTGTGCAGACTAAGGTACCGAGTTACCTCAGCCTACCTAATAATACACACTTCAATTCCACCCGCAGTGATTGCATTATTTTACGTCGTAATGATTGGACCCAATAATCTCGAGGTATTCTGAGCTCAATGTTCATCATTCTGTTTTTATCCACTCCTGTCAAGTTTTTAGCGGCGAAACTAATCCATTTACTGATTCCATCTCGCTCGCAAGATACACTCCGAATTCACCTAGTCAACCGGTAATTTCGTTAAGTATATTTACATCGTACCTACCAGCGAAAATCATATAATGTAAGCAATTGATGTACCGCCAAAAAAAAGAATGAGTATTAGAGATTTGAAGCATCAGTATGCAGGAGACTCCCATTATAGCACAATATACCTGGGAGTTTATGATCGAGGACGTCCGAAGTTGGAGGGCTGTTGGTTTCTACTTTTCACGCAGTATCCAAAAAAATATGACCACCAAGACATGAATACTAGCTAGCTATTTAAGGGAGGAAGAATTAGTGAGACAAGGCTTGAACGGTAAGTTGTGCCGCTAATTGGATCCCGGCTCCGCCCACTTGGATCCTTGTGGTACAATCTTCCGATACCTACCAGCATGGGACGAGGAGATTGGTAGGGAACATGGAACGAAATGATATAGCTTGATGCTTGTAATCTAGGGTATGATGTAGGTTTGGAACTTTGGAGGGCTGGTAGGGGATCAGGTGTGAGGGGAAATCATTGGAGAATAAGATAAATTTGACATGACTGATTGGAGAATTGGAACGAACTTGAGATGAAAAATGTTGGATAAGTCACTAAGAAGTAGTATGTACAATAAGCCTCGGCCAAGGTCTGTAACGACCAGCAAACAGCCAGCTGTTCTATGTAATCTAGGTCTAAATCAAGAAAGCCAATTCTAATTTTGTTGGTGAACTCAACATACATTCTGCATATAATAGCCCATATTTTAACCATATTCAGTACACAAAAATACACCACTATGATCGTAGAGTTTGTAATGTACCTTGGCAATTCATGTATGGTAGGCATATGCTAGCTACTCATTCTCCTCTGTGCCTCTCGTACAAATGCAACCGAGTGGCGTCGAGATTCTGTTTGGCAAACGGAGCCTTCATGAGTTTCTCAATGATAGTAGTAGCATTCATGGCATCGACCCCTAGAATGACAGCAGTAATAGCTAAGAAAAGAGGTATTTGCGTGGTGGTTCTGGTGAAGAGTGAGTGAAGCGTTGTACACAATACAAGAACTACCAATACCAACAATGTGCCCGTTGCCAACATAATAAATACCCAATCAAGTAATCAATCTTTCTTTTTGGGGGACTTTTCGAACCCCACTGATGATGATTTCACTCTCCCTATAAGTAGTGCAAGAGTGCAGCTGGAAATATGCATTGCCATAAACCACGTTGTCTATTGAATTGCAACTTCAATCTTCCCATCTTCGTTCCCCACGATTCATATCACAAGTACTCTTTGGCTAGACATCTAAACGTCTAGCACTCTTACTACCGAGCACGCACTTGCCGAATAACGACCACTATCACCAGCATCGCCTATCCTCATCAATTATTGCACTTTTTATATTCATTTCCTCCCTTCCCCATACCAACGACAACATATTTCCAAGATCATCTAGGAAGAAATTTGGGGATCCATTACTTCTTCTACCTCTTCTTCCCTTCCCCCTTGATTGGCCATTCAGGCATGGGACAATACACATCGTTGGCGGTATCACACAACGATCGTACGGGAATAATTGAAGTACAGGGCAGAGCAGGACAGGACAGGACAGGACAGTAGTAACCTTGCAATCGCTGCACACTGTACACTGCACACTGCACACTGCACACTATACATATCATAGTTCAGCAAACTATCGTACAAAAAGTTTCTACTCGAGGACTTGGGAATACCACCTCAAAAATCCCATTTTGGAATACCACCTAGCAGAAGTGGGGGATGGGAAGCAAAGTACCGCGACCAAAAACACAAAACAAGCTCTCCATTTCTACCCGGGTTTACATACATCCATACCATCCACATATTCATCCATACACACGCATATACAATCAATCCAACACCATATATTGGACTCGACCCAGTATTTCTTGCAAAACAGAACTTTCTGAAACTTCTTCCAACTGTTCCGGGGCTTAGGACCTTCTGAAATATGGATTCTTGAGATATCATTGGATTTCGAAAATTTGGGAACTGTCGATCATTTTCTTCCCCAAGGCCTACTATCTATGCTTGCAAGAATCAGGGTCGTTGTTTTCTAAATTCACTCTATCTTTCACTCATTCCATTCCATCTCGTCTCATCTCGTCTCGTCTCCAGCGCTCTGTCCTTTTTGAGCTCTGGTGGGTCTACAAGGTATTCTATTATAGAACACAAACCTACATACCTACATACATCTCCTACCTACCCAGTAGAACTTTTCATAATCACATCACAGCCAAATCCACAGCTAAATATACAACTGACAACCAAACATCCAACTCACAACTTATCAATCATCGTCACCATCGTCATCATTCTCTGCTATTTGCTCCTGTTGACTATCGTTCTCCACCATTGTCACCAATTGCCAACATTGACCACCCATTCACCATCACCACAACCAACCACTGGACAAGCCATTGACACTTGATCCAACCCTTGAACCCTATCAAATTTACGAATTCGAACCCCAGAGCCGAAAATACATCACTGGCATTGTCATTAACCACGGGCGTTACCCGTTCGTAACCTGTACGCCCTAACTTAAAAGAAAAAAAAAGTTACCACAGACAGTTACGGCGAAGCACGACAGGGGCCATAAAAAAAAGTCAAAATAGCTTGCTTTACCGCCGCCAGGTAACTAACTAGTAAGAACAAGCTCGAGCCCATAAGTAATTCAATCATAGTTTGGACACTACTACCACCCGTACCACTATTTCACGCGGCTCCTGTTTAGAACACTTAGATCAACATCATTCGAGAACCATTTCTGTACTTCCATGAGACGCAGTCATATATCAGATTACTCGGGTTGAATACCAGAGCCAGCCAGCAGACAGGGAGCTCTGTAAACAGAACACAGGCAATATACTCCATTAATATAGTGGCTGCATGGCAATATAAACCCTTCGAAATTCCCTCAACATTTCCAATCGACCTGCACATACTCACTGGAGAAGAATCCGACATCAACATTTGAGGGTCGCATATAAAAGCTTCATCTATGCTACAAAGTTAGCAGAATAAGCAAAGGCTGTTCGCGACAATAGATTCTTGAACCGGAGTTTACTTGATGGTTGTTGCAATAGCCATGGCTAACAATGGGTACGTGCTTCTTTCTCCATTCCCCTCTGCTCTCAGAACCACTCCCTGGGTATTAGCAGAAGCTTTCGCACATGCCAATTGTATCGGAAACTACTCAATGAGCTTGTCGGCTGCGTTCTCTTCGCGTTTGCTTTCTACATCCCAAATTTTACGCATGCGCTGACAGAATTGAATTGCATAGATCACTTTCTCCTGCCCCTCCTGCGGCTTTCCAAGAGCCCCCGCCCGATTACATTGAAAATGGACGCCTATATCATGGACTACATAAGGGAAAATACATGTTTCCTTGCGACGAGGTAAATGCGCCGGGTGTTGCTAGGTGGGATATTGCACACGACTGAATGCTGATATACGTTCACAGGATGAGAAAGACCGGATGGACATATTTCACAAATTTTTCGAAGTCGCAATGGGAGGTGTATTACACTCCAGGAATACCACTTTCACGAACAATTATGATGGGCCACGAATTTTGGACTTAGGAACAGGTACCGGAATATGGGCAATTGATATGGCCGAGTAAGAATAAGATTTTGTCTCATTTGAGGCCATGAGTCTGCAAAACCAAGGGACTGACAACTTCGGTATATAGCAAATATGGTTCAGATATGGGTACAGGTGAAGTTCTCGGGCTTGACCTTGCTAGAATACAACCTCCAACGTAAGAATTCACGAATCTTTCCTTCCGAGTAACATCGTATACTAAGTATTCCTCTAGTATCCCCGAAAATTTACAATTTTTACAAAGAGACATAGAATCACCTTGGTGGGGGCTCGAAGTTGAGTCATGGGATATGGTTCATATACGGATGCTTTCTGGGAGCATTAATAGCTGGCCTGCATTATACCAAAAGGTCCGCAGGTAAGGCCTTTCGATCTCTCCGCCCTCCTACAATTCATGGATTTACCTAATATGATCTTGAAAGGTATCTCAAGCCTCAAGTAGGCCGTTTCGAGCAGGTTGAAATTGATTTCACTCCGCGCTCAGATTTTGGGGACATCCCAGCCGACTCGGCGCTGGCTACATGGGCGCGGAACCTTTTCGAAGCCACCCGGCGCAATTTCCGACCTCTAGCTTATAATACCGAGATTCGAGCGATGCTTCAAAAAGAAGAGTTTCTCGATATTCAAGAAGAAGTGATACGAATTCCCCTTAATCCATGGCCCGATGATCCACAAGAAAAGGATGTTGCAAGATGGTACAATCTGGCCCTCACCCAAGGACTAGAAGCAATGACGCTTGGACCTATGCACAGAATATATGGGTGGACAAAAGATGATGTCACAAGGCTGATTACAGAAGTGAGGAGAGATATTTGCAATAGGAAAATCCGCGCTTATAATAATTTGTGAGTACCTCTCCCTCAAAATCGGATTTCCCAAGAGATTCCCTTGGGCATTTTCGAAATACTAAACAACTCAATTCAAACCCTCAATTCGAAATTGCACTGCCTCATTGAAAGTATTAAGAGTTCACTGACTTATTTTACCAATCCAGGCATGTATGGACTGCACGCGCACCGGTCAAACCCCCTTCATAGACATCTTTGAGATTTCAAGAGGTTGGAAATTACAAATGAAGGCCGATTGGTCAATGTGGTTTGGATCAGCAAACTTTAAGTTTCTTCGGATATTGCGATCATTTTCAACCGGGGTTTAAGTCCAGCTTTTCATACCGGACCTTACGTTTCGACCTGGCGCGCTTTTCAGATTAGGACGGTTGATGAATGAATTTTATGGGATAGAACTTTATGCGCATTATTGTTGGATGCGCGCGCATATTATATACACCTTAAGCGCCTGCAAGAATAAGGATCGTCATTGAAAGTTGTTGGGGATTTAATGTACCCACGGCCGATTGACCGAAAATACTAGGTACATCCGCGAAGGATGATATGAGAGGCCGGCGAAGTTTGGGTGACAATTTATACCTCAATTCTCATAGGATATTGAAGGGAGGGGCCGGACCGAAGCGTATACGAAGTGTGGCGGGCATTATCATGGATTGGCCCGAGTACAAACACAGCAGACTGTTGCACCCAAGGTTTCGGGTCAAGCTTGCCTAAAGCGTAGTGGGAATGGGTTACACGAAGCCTTGGGAAAATTGAGAAGGCGCAGCACGACATGAACCCGACAATTCTTGGACTGCATGCTACAGAATTTGGTAATTTAAAATACCAAATTAACTGTGGTTTCTGACGTGTCGATTGTATGGTGGAAAATGAGGAAAATAATGTGCTGGCCGTTGCACAACTCATGAAGGTTACATTTTCTAATTTCAACGGATGAGAAAGAACAATTGATTGGCCAATTTTGTCTCATCACTAAAGATCCGAGATGCGGTAGCGAGAGCCAACAATGAGAGCGCAGCCGACGCACGGAACATCAATTAAATGTGCACATACACATACACATACACACGCTTGCTTGCTTACTTCCTATTCTCACACTTCTTCCCCAGCATTTCTTTTTCTAAAAAAAAGTCAAAATTTCCGTATTTATTAAGATTGAAAAGTTTAGAAGGCTTGGATGAACTTCTCAGTCGGTGGACACTGGATACACGGTTAGAAGTAGACGATTAGCACCCACTCACTCTACTTTTGGATTCGTCTGCAGCTTTTTAACGATTATACCCCAATGCATTTTCTGTTTTTATTTTCTCCTTCCATTTGGATGGGTTGACTCATTTGTTGGTTTTTTTATCACGTGGGTTTTATTTAAATTTTCTTCCATTATCAGCATAAGCATCGCATACCGATTTTCATTTATTTTAGATGATATCCCTCTTACAGTTTTTCCCCCAATTTTTTGTTGAAGATGATTTGGAATTCTAACAGCATATATATACCGCACGTGCATGCATAGAATCTGGCCTGGCCTGGATTGGATCGGGATTTGATTTGAAAGAATGGATGGATGGATGAATGAAAGTACGGATTTATACATCCGATGGGAAAAACATTCGATAAATGTTTTTTTTCATCCTCTCCTGGTTACTAACTACACTGGAGGGAATTACTGCATACCTGTCTATCTATCTATATCTGTTTACCTATTCTCACCTACTTAACATTGTAAATATATATATCTACCCATCTACCTATCATACTCACCATGCATATATACACACCTACGCATAGCCGATACGGTACTTGTTTGTTGTAACAGCCTGTGTATTGTCTATCGCATGTAAGAACCAATTAGAAAGAAGTAAAGAAATGGGTTCATATTTGTATTTCCCAAGGAATCGAATGGTGGATTTGTTTTTTGGACCAAGACAAGTGAGAATCGATTTGGTGGTGGAGAGGGGTGTAAATATATGGTGTATGTAGATGTATGATATGATATCCATATATAATTTAAATCGCCTGGTACACTGGTGTTCTGGTGTACTTGTGTGTATAGGGCAAAGGCAGGACACGATGGGGCAGAGTTAATAAGATAGGATAAAATGATGTAGCATGGTTAGCGTAGGGAAGAAGTTCTCGGAACGCGCGATTGTTTTTAAAGGGTGGATGGATGGGTCGAGCTGGAATGGGATGAGATGGGATGGGATGAAATTAATTGAAATGAATAGAAAAAATACAGCCCTGGCGTTAACGTTACAACCGCGCTTATTTTGAGGGTGGGGTGAGTTGACCTGGCCTGCAGTTTGGGGGCTGGGTGCTGGGTACTGGTAGTATTGAGGCGCGGAGGTATGGGGGTATGGGGGCTTTAGGATACTGCGGCGCTCTTGAGTTTTGGGTTTGGGTTTGGGTTTGGGGTGTGTGGATGTTTAGGGGAGGGGGGAGAGGGTTTGAGATATTGGAGGGAGGAGTTGGGTTTGGAGGTGAGGGGGTGTGATTTTAGTGGGAGGTGGGGGGAAAGGGGGGAAAGAGCGGGGGGAGGGAGAGATGAAGATGAGCGGTTGGAGTTGATTGTCTGGGTGGATTGTAGAATAGAAGGTTCTGGCTACATTGCAAAGTTCGATCTAAGAATATGAAGAAGATTGGATCACACTTGATATGAAGAAATGAAGTAATGGAGGAAAAGGAAAGAGAAGGGAATCCCTCGATATCACATCATATCACACAGGAGCGGTAAATGCCAGATTTCTAGGCGCCGCGTCTACAAGAGAAAAGATTTGGTTACAATATATTCAGGATGTATGTATGTATGTATGTATGTATGTATGTATGTATGTATATGAGTAGGCAAGGGTTGAGTGGGATATCTTTTTCAATGGATGGAAGAAGCTGGTGAGCTACATACATATAATACATATTTTTTTTTTTTTTTTTTTTGAATTGTAGAGAAGTTTTCTTCAACACCTTTCTCCCCCCGGAGTCTGTCTATTGATTCTACTGTAATGTAAGAAATGTTGCATGCAAATTCATATGGTACGGTATGGTATCATGTTTGATTAGCTCATCAACTGAGAATCGAATGTCGAGGTATGCGTATATAGTACATATCTCGAGAGTTGAAGTCATAGATTGCGGTGTGGTAGGATTTGGGATTTGGAATTTGGGATTTTGTTGAAGGGGAATTTGTTTCTTGGGGATTGTTTGGGTCTGGCGGTTGGATGGAGGAGATGAGATGAGATGAGACGGGTTGGGTTGGTGGGAGGGGGGTGGTTTTGGTTTGGTTTGGTTTGATTTGGTTTGGTTTGGCATAAGAATGAATTTGGAGTTAAATATCATCTGATAGGTAGCCAGGTGAGTATATTTATGTGTGATATCGGTGGTGTAGACTCCAGAGATCTTAGATATTGTTTTGTCGATAGGGAGGAGAATATATGATAGATAGTCTACTTCCTATTCCTGGGTTATGAATTTAGGGAATGTGTGAGGTCTATCTCGGTCTATGTTGTATGTACGCAGAAGCAACATTTATTCTGTACTTCTTTCTGTAGCCTTGCTTCTGTACGGTTACTGAGTGTTTCATATATTGACAGACATCTATTCCTCGTGCTTTGAACAAGAGATAGGAATTCAGTAGATGGTTTCCTCTTCTGCATAGGTTTTTCTGACAACACTATGGAAGCTAGATTTAAATCTTCCACGACTGCACCTAGTTTCTTGGACCGTTGAAGGATATTTTGATATTAGTATTCGAACCCTCTACTATAATAACCTCTCGTCTCATAAGATTTGATCTGGCGGTTTCAAATCAATTTTGGAAATTTGTGATGCACCATACTTTTTGAAGAGAATTCTTCTCTCGAGACTGTGTATCTTTGGATATATATGCCTCCTTATCATCTTTCTCTTGGAGTTTGTTGTTTTTCTGGATTTGCCTAACAATTTTGTGTAGAGAGCTTTGTAGATGTCCAATACAATACTGAATTTTAATACTTCGGATTTTAAAACTATGAGGGTTGATCATCGGACGATCATCCCTTTAAATCGTCTTTTTGTTATTATTGTATCATGACCAAAGATTTGATAATTGACAAACGAGCTTAACAGTTTGTTTACGTATTGACTGGCCATTTTCGATGAATAGCATTCTATCTCACGTAGACTTTGGGCATAGGTACGAGAGACTTGGATGCAGAATTCTACCTCTCTTTGATGCCGCTAAGCTGGTTCAAAGTTTGTGTGTCTACCGCCCAGACAGGATAGATATCTCAAGGGAAAAAATGGGGAAAAAGTCCTGGAACTTTGGAGGCTTTGCTTGACTACTTTTTGGTTGGTGATACTACAAGAATTTCGAACGACCACACTTGACTTTCAGTGCAAAGTAGATGTTTTCTCAGTAACCCCAACACCCTTCAATTATGCAGGATGTCTTGACCGTTTCACACTCCTAGTATAAATTCTGTGTTTAAATGCTCAAAATTCCTTATATCTGATTAGGCATTAAGAGTTGTACTTCAGAAGTAATTGACGAGATGCTCTGCGTCCTCTTAATTTGTCCGTAGCATCATGCACTCTCACTTTAATCGAGTATATAACCTATGGCAAGGTGATTTTGGCACCGAAAAAGAACAGTTCCAATGCCGCAGTAAACATCATCTCATTTGCTCCGGCGCGGGTTAGATCAACAAGTATCTCCTTCTTGACATATGCAATGTAGGTGATCCTTGGATTACGACGAAGGGTACTGAATTATATCGTCAGCCAAGTGAGAGCTACCCTCTATACTTGTGATAATATTGATAATCAAATTTTCTCTTGTTTCAGTCGTAGGTCGTTCAATTGGTGACATAAAGTCAAGGTCTGTAGATAAGCAAGCCACTTGGGTTCTCCAATAGGCCTATGAAAGCTATTCTACCTTCTCTGAAAAGCGGTACAATGAGAGCCTTTGGCTGATTCGCTCGCTCTTCATGTGCTTCGTAGAAACAGCCATTGCTGGATCTATCCACCGATAATTCTCGACAAAAGTGGGAGGAAAAGTCGATTGTAATGGTAAAGTCCAGATTGACGCATATCATGGGTAAATTACTGGGATTTGTCAGCCTGCAGGAAGAAGGGCGTCATTGTGATTATCCTGGAGAAACGTGTTCATTAGATTGGACAGAAGCTCTGCGCCCTTGAAGCCACAATATTGATCTTTGACAATACTCAAGCTCTCCGAGCCTAGTCGGCCGTTTCTCTATCCTTTCTAGAATTGATTGAGCAGTGAGACTTCTATGGTATCGTTAAGATTCCCAATACCAGAATAGCATGCTCGAGAAAATGCGGTTGATAGATGACATGAAGAATCAACTGAGAAACAATGACCGAATCGGACGTGGCCACGACTTTATGGGATTTATATACGACTAGGTAACGATAACGGAGATGCCTCCGTAAAGCTCAAGAACCTTGGAAGGCCGCCCAAGGATATAAAGGACATAAAGGATATAAAGCCGTTATCTCCGATTTTCGCTCCTTCGCTTATGTAACCCAAAAAGGACCGACCACGAGGACCACGTGCCGACAAAGAGTGCCGAAGCTCTGACCTTGTGATTGATGTGCACCATAAGTAAGTTCAAGGTTCTCTCCAAACATCCCCAAGCATCTCCAAGCACCTCCAAGAATGACAGTATAGTCCGTGTTCAAAGTGTAAAGGATGCAGTAAGTTAACTTGTTTTAGATTCGGATTCTTACTTATGTTTATAATCATGTCAATCATTTCTTCATTTCAACCCATCTAAGGGATACATACCCCTTATCGACAATAGACTACCATTCGCCGAGTGGAAATCTAAGCTGCTAGAGAAACTCAAGGCGCGTCGTAATTGGGCACAAGCTTTTACCCATGGATTCCTTTTGAAAGATCCAGCCGAAATATAATTGAAAGCAGTAAAGTGCTCAGTGACGACGGAGAGTGGCACGGCACTTTTGATCCGAACTTACTCAACCATATTCAACCATGCTGAACCATACTCATCCATTACTAGTACAGGAACATACCACTCGTCATGGCTATCAATCCACAACTCCGCGCGTATTTTAGTGTAGAAGATGCCGATTATCCACAATTACACAAAATGTCATGTATAGACGTAGATCCCCCGCTCACGCTTCATTCTTCTTCAATAATCCTCATCTTGACAATTGCGTTGTCATTCAACATTAGATGGATCGAATAAAGCGCGTTTTATCAAGGCCCAATGCGAAGCCATACCGCACGAAACATATCAACGATGAACACCCATACATAAATGAAAATGGCCATCTGGATTTTGGTCCGGGGGATATCGAGAATCCGAAGAATTGGTCAACCACGAGGCGATGGTATATTACCGTGATAGCGGTTTTGCTCGTCGTGAATGCAACATTTGCATCGTCTAGTCCATCGGGATGTTTGCCAGGAATCGAGGAAGAATTTAATGTCTCTGCCGAAGTTGCAGCGTTGGTCATCTCGGTTTTCCTGTTGGGATATTGCTTTGGACCTTTGTTTTGGGCTCCATTGTCGGAATTCTTCGGACGAAGATGGATCTTTTACATCTCATTTACCTTGTACCTGGCATTCAATTTCCTCTGTGCTTTCGCCAACAATTTCGCAGCTCTCTTGATAGGACGATTCATAACCGGTACCATGGCCAGTTCGCCACTTTCGAATGCCCCTGGAGTTCTCGCAGATATTTGGGGTCCTGTGGAAAGAGGAAATGCAATGGCTTTGTTCTCAATGATGACCTTCGCTGGTCCGGCATTGGGTCCTGTCATTTCTGGCTTTCTTGAATTGAAAAAAGATTGGAGATGGAACTTTTACGTCATCTTATGGCTTGCGGGTATTACCGAATTTCTGATGTTTACTATTCCAGAGACTCTACCTTCGAAAATATTAGTAAATAAAGCTAGGAGAATAAGGGCATTGCAAATTCCAGGCTACGAAAATGTCAAGGCTCCTGTTGAAGATAGCGATCGCACATTATGGCAAATTTTCAAGGTCGCACTTATTAGACCATGGCAGCTCCTAGTCGACCCGATCTCGTTCGCCGTCGCGGTTTACCTATCTGTCGTGTATGCCTTGCTATATATGTTGTTCACCATCTATCCCATTATTTTCCAAGAGAAGCGTGGTTGGAATTCCGGCGTGGGAGAACTACCATTGATTGGTACAATTATTGGAGCATTTATAGGAGGCGTCGCCATCTTTATGGTATCTCTTCGTGATAGAAAGAAGTTGGAAGCTGGCCATGTTGGAGTAGCAGAGGATCGTTTACCAGTCGCAATGGCCGGTGGAATCATTTTTCCAGTCACCATGTTCTGGTTCGCATGGTCTGGAAATTATAATGAGGTGCACTGGATAGTTCCCACTCTTGGAGGAGTATTTCTCTCCACATCAATTCTTCTCATTTTTGTCGCCTATCTCAACTATCTGACCGATACATACCTGATGTATGCCGCTAGTGCCGTTGCTGCAAATACTGTTTGCAGATCGGCAGCTGGCGCCGCAGCTCCATTATTTACAACATACATGTTCGATGCTCTTGGTGTCGGTGGTGGTGGCTCACTAATTGGTGGAATTGCTGTTCTTCTCGCTCCGATCCCCTTCTTATTCTACAAATATGGTGGGGCCATCCGAGAACGATCTAAATTCGCACCAACGCCTACGAAAAGGCCTTCCAATGGAGAGAATGTCGGTAATGAAAAACTTGGCGAGACTACCCAACCCTCACCAGAAAGAACGACTCAAGATAGGACTAGTACCAGCTCTGAGTCATCATCAAGCATACCAAGCATGCCGGCTTCTCCACGCGAAGACACTTATCATCAAGAGGGATATATTGAAGAGGGAATGGGATATGGACGAGTAGCACTCCCCAGTGATACAAGAACACATGATGCCGGGCAGCTTGCGAGCGAGAAGTGAGCAGCTGGCCCGAAAGGTAGAACGTGCCACATGTAATTATTAAAAGTCTTTTGTATGATCGTACTTAGCGTGGAGCAAATATGGAATATCTAAGGCATTGCGATGGCGTTTTAGCTTGATAGCTAATGTAAACTTGGCAATGAATATATGATTTCTTTCAACCCTTTTGTAGTCGTTGTGGTGAAGTAAGTCTGAAAAATTTCTGCAAGAAATAGGAGGGTCAGATGTTGTTTATGATATTTCGTGTCAGCGAGGCGATCAATGTGCGAGTTACTGAGACTTACAATTTTAGCAGAGCCTTTAGATTTGGTTTCCGAATCCACATGGTAACACCAACTCGACCATAGGCTATCTACCTAGGAAAGTCCCCGGGATCCGTAGCACAGAGCGATAACTTACAAAGCACTTCACCTCAAATGATAGACGTTTCATTCCGCACCACTGGATCCTCTCACTCCCAGTTTCACATGCTATGTCAATATTGCTGCAGTGGGGAGTTCCTGATTCTCAAGATGAGCTAACACCTGATTTCCTCGCTTTTTGTTGCTCACTCATAGACCACTTGCTAGATCGGTCCAGATCACCTGTACTGTCTTCAGATACTCCATCTTCTTTTCAGATTGAACTACACTCAGCAAAGCGAAAAGTCCCAATAGCTTTTTTGAGATCAGCCGGTTTTTTCTTTCCAATGCTTAGCAGGATTCAACGCTATATGAAAGGAGGGTACTGGTGTATCTCCTGTGTCCTCTTGATCTTCGGCGAGCGCGGTGAGAGTTACATATCTTCTAAGACGCGGGAGTCGGGACATACTTCGAGATATTTAACTCTTTGTCATTGGTTGCCTCGTGTACCTTTTGAGTACCTCAAGGAAGTTTATCATTATTTGCTAATGAAGAATATTCTAGCAGATTTTTGCTGGGGAATTGATTTCCAAGAGATTATACTGATAATTGGTACAATTCCCCATCAGGAAGATTACGGAGAGTTTCTATATGCAATTTAAGCCTTTCGGATGATATATTATCCTTCTATCTCAGTAAGTAGAAATGTAAATATGTAAAGAGCACTAATCTTTTGTAATCGAATAAATCGCACAAGAAGATCGATCTCTGCACCACGAGTTCTCTGGCAGTCTTCACAATGTAGTCTAGAAGGCTGTAAGATCCGCATGAAAAGTTGATAGAGTTATTTATCATCGGGGTTTTGGAGGTGAGGTAAATTAAATTTCGTGTGATGCTGAGGTAGTTCCTCTTCTGTTTCTTCTATAAATAGATCTGCTGCAGCACTTAAAAGCATTTTTTCGTCCCGGTCCGCCAATGCTCCCTAACGCGTCAAGATTGTCGTGGGATTTTTCTTGTATATGTGTTACATGGGCTTGAGAGCTGAACTCCCGCATGATCCAAGTCGATGACGTGATGTTCGATATATTGTGCCTGTGAGTTTTTGCTTATGGGTCAGCCCCGATAGAGTTTGTTTTTGGAACACGGTTTCTTTTTGTTTTTCTTTTTTTCGGAGCGGATAGAAATATGTCGGAATTTGCGGTTAACGGAAACACGGATCTCGTAATGGAATGAGGGGCCTTTTTAGACCGAAGTTTGGACAGAAGCTGGAAAAACTTGCTGTTATTTGGCGGAAACCCCCTTTTTTTGTAATATGTTTTACACCATGGAAAGCTCAACTCTTTTTCTTCTTTTGAGATGCATTCTTATCATACCCGACATTAGTTTATTGAAAGGATTGATAACTCACTGAGCCAAGCGTGGCTCCCTCATCTGGTGCACTCGCAATATGAAGCGATTAATCATGTGAGCGAGCGCCATACTTTCTAGCTTCTTCTCCACACGCGCTGTTTTTGATACGTTCTCTATCGAATCGATGTATTTACCTACTGGCGTATTCTCGGCGTCTTCATCTAAAGCCTAAACAGGTGGTGGATACTCCTGGATTGTGGGGTTAGTCTGTGATATTTATCTCGGATCACATTCGTAAGTTATTTAACACTATTTCGAAGCATTTTTGCAACTAGTCCAAATATTTGATATCTCTTGCATCGGATAAGTATAGAAAAACTGCACGCTCATACTTGAGAGCGTATCTTGCATTATTGCATAGGCCGGTGAGTTATAGAGACGCAATTCTGTATTTTCATCCTCATCAGTGCCAATGGTCCAGCCAGTTGGGAAGCCAGTGCTGGTTATGAACCACATCCATGAGTTTTGACATGACTTTGATATTTTGAGACTTGGATGGGGTGTCTTTTCGCGTGAATCGGACTGAGGGGAATTCGGGATGTGCTATCTAGGCATTCTAGTTCTTTATTAGTATCTAGGCACCATCCAGGCACCATCCAGCAAATGTTAAGGAAACTTGAATATACCCGTAGTTGATTTGAAGATCTTCTCTTTTTGATGATTCCCAAAAACATATATTTCTTGATAAATATCTTGTCCTAATACTTGCAAAAGGATGCTCCAAGAGGTGAGGTTGCTAAAAGCGTGATAATTATTCTCAGGCAGTGAAGCGAATTTTGAATTTGTACAGCTGAGCCGCAATCTAGTATGTGAATCAATGCTGTATACAGAAATGGTCGTAATCCGAGTACTTTCAACTCAATTCATTCCAATACCTATCGGGCGACATCTGCATTTGCATCCTTCTGACTCCTTGTCTGAGGATCCATTCCATTGAGAGGTTGGACTTTTGTCAACGGCATCCTGGACATCTATATAGAAGAGTAGAGCCCTGTTTCTCAGCTTGAGACTGGATGTTGATAAAAAAAAACTAATATTTGTTATCTACAACTCTGGGGATGTCTGAGAAATTTATGGCTGTTGTGAAGTATCTTGTGCTTTGATGTGACTTTTATTGATGCTGGTGGTTTAGTCGGGTTCTCTTACACGGATGAACTGTTACTGATTAGGAAACAGGAAAAATAGAAGTTTTCAGTATATTCCTCTTGAGCACTGGTTGTTATTGGCATACTGAATTGCCCTGCTCTTTGACTTTATGATACTTTGCCTAATCTCAAGTGAGCCATCTGATCCAAAATAAAGATCTTGAGATCAGATCTAGTTTTAGCGGGGGATTGAGTGAATTGGGGATGAGAAAGCTAAACCTATGAGCCTCATTTTCTCATAATTATTCCATAAAGCCTTGTAACAATCGGCCAATGAAATATTGGAAATGAAGCTTTACAAATACAGTGAATGGAGGGCATCTATTTCGCACACCTAAAAAATCCCAGAACACCTTCTCAACTATCCAAAAAGAAATCTTTGTCAACATTTACGACATACAAAATTCGCAATGTCTTCGCCTGGAGAATCCATCAATTCTCTAGCTAACAGTCAACCAACTTCGTGGACTCTACAGCTTCGAGACGGTCAAATATTACACATCTCCATTTCATGAGGATGTGATTCTAAGTTTTTCCAACCAGGAAAGTGGTTATTGTGGAGTTAACACACATATGGGGTTGAAAGGTGGCTGCTTTGGAATTAAGAGCTGCCCAGTATTCAGTAATCGGGTCGACCTGCTTTGGAGACGGGAATCGAAAGCTGATCTGTTTTCTCAAAGCATCAAATGGTTTCAGGTATGTCAAGAAATCAGCTATTCAAGTATCGTGGTATCTAATTTCATGCTGACGGATGAATTTTAGGAAAATAGCGCGAAGCTACCGATGACTTATAGAGAGGAAAAATTGTAAATTAGTTTAAAGGCAAAGATACACTCTTCGGGATCTCAAGACCAGCATTTTAAAGAAGAATATGAAATATTCATCAGCAACCAAGCTGAAATCCGCGATCATCTTGTGTCACTGGGTCGAGTTGTTTTTGGGACAAAACTAGACTCTAGTATTTCCAATGATACAGCACAGGTAATTTCATTTTCTCTCTTACTTTCTTCTTCTAATTATATCTTCTATGAGGCTAACGCGTTGCTAGAACTCTTTACCGCTCGATACCACCAACAACAACAATGGACGCGGAATAAAGAGGGCTAGAGAGGAAGACACGAACATACCTGGTGGTGATGTGGAAGTTTCACGAATACTGAGCAAACAAGGAAGAAAGAGGGCGGCTAGAAGAGTCAGCGCACTCGCGATCATAGTGGAGTCCCAAAATTAGTCCACACAAAGTCATCATGAGGTTCGGCACTAGGGTTTCCCTTTGTGTGGCTTTGCTGTTAGCTTGCGATGATCGATTTCATTTTGCTCTCTGGACTGTTGTTACGATATGGATTGATGGTTTCATGATTGAAATGATGTTTCATCGATAAATAGTTTCTTCAAGATAGTAATTAGACTTTGCAAGTTCAAGGTTGAGCAGCGGGCGGCGGGGGTCATCACATCTATACCATGGTACTTCAAGATTGTATCAAATACCTTTTTGGGCCATCAAAAGACTTTGGATATATAGATTCAAGTATTCCTACCACAAATAAAAACCTGTCCTGGTCGTCGCTTCTATCTCTAGCGCTTGCTACTCAAATTAGTGCATTTCCCCTTTCATACTTCGAATATTATCACAATCCGGAGTTTACCCGTGATTCCCATGCTACAAGACATCTATATGTAATTTATGTGCGCTCTACTTGCTTGACGTTCCATACGATTGTATTCAGTGAATGTAATTTGTTGCGCTAGTTCATAAATTGGGATTCAGACTTTGTTTTCGTCTCTGGATGTTATCCTCGAGAACATTGCGGACATTAATGGTATGAAAATACTGGAGTTGTGCCGAACTTGTTTTTTTTTCTCACTTGGGCATTAAAAGATCTTCTAAGATAGAATGATGTTGTTGAATCAAGATTTGTCTTTATCACAGCACCGAAGATAATCTACAAGCATGCACATTTATCCTTCACGTTAGCACTAAAATTGCAGATAAATCTTTTATTTTTGTAGTACTGATATTCCTATTGTCCCGCACCCCAAAAGAAGTCTCTCAACTGAGTATACTATGGGATCCCCTCATTCCATGTGATAGCTAGTATCTAGATGAATCTTAACTCCACAACCCCTTCCCTTCAGACCAAGCATCAATCAGTCTACCGAATTTCCTCAAATTCCGCTACATGGCTTCAGAAACCAGTAATTTTAGCCCTGTGCTCCTCTCAAAGCTTTGAGCCGGCTATGATCTTCTATATCACCGCTAGTGATGTAGGTTCGTTGTTTTGCTTATTACAAGAGATCCTTGGCTTCCATGTCCTAGATGTATAAGTTAGTACAATGTCATTTATCATGTGCTAATCAAAGCTGTGAATTGTGAAAGCTTACCTTGAACCAGTCAATAAGCTTGATGCGAGCATTGACCATTGCATCGGTTTGTCTATAGAAAGCGCCATTTTCATCGCTTCTAAATTCAGGAGCGTCTTCAAAGATAGAGTGGCTGCCATGAACTTTCATAATGGTGGTATGGATCTGTCGATCGGAGTAATTTATAGTATCCGGAGCCTCAGAGACCTTGAGAGTAATAACGACGCTGTACTGTGAGCGATAGTAATCTTCTTCCTTGATTAAGGCGTCATATTTCTTTGGGCACATCATCTTCGCAGTTGCGTGATGTTGAAAGGAGTTTGAAGGTTTGAAGTAGTAGTCGAGTAAAGAGGTAGGTTGTCTAATGACTTTCAATTCTCGGTGTCTCTGAAACTTGATTGGAGTATTCAACTGAAGGATATGAGATTTAGAACCTCTTGGAGAAATGGGGTGTTGGAAGCTTAAGTACTTCTTGGAAGGAGCTTCCAAACTGATGAAAACTAGGCCGGCGCCGTTTCTACACGTAAACCGTACTAGATTACAAAGATCGACATAAGTACGGTCAAATTAGATGATTATGAATCATCTTCGTACGGTTTGACCGTACCAAAAATATGATGGAATAATGGGATCGTGCTGTCGTTGATTCACGCTTCAATATCGTTTACCTTGACCAAAAGCAATGTCATTCACATCATAAGCTATGTTCGAAGCGTCGATGTGAAAATTTTCATCATCTTCGTAATGCTAGGCCAATGAATCACCAAACGAGAGGCTTATGAAGCTCTAATTGTGAGAGTGACATATAAAAACTGCTTGAATTAGCCAAGTTGTTTCGATCAGACAATCGGATTAGACTAGACTTAGATATTATCGTCACTGTATTCCCCAAGGCTTTGTTGCCGGGCCTTTAACGGGGTGCCTACTCGTTTGAATCAGCCTAGAACCAATTTGGAAACTAAATTTTAATCTTCTTTCGAATTTCCAATCTAATCTCGTACTTCTACTCTGCATTGTAGTGGACTTTTGTTGTGTTACTCAAATTCTGGTTCGTCAAACTGTGGGGTAATTAAGATGGGCCAAGGTTATAAGCGAGTGTCGACGAGACGAGAGTAACGACGTCAGTCAGCGAAAAATTCATCATCGGCGTTGACCACCAAAGAACAACCTACCATATGTAGCAATCAAATAATTTTGTATCTCAATTCGAAGAAGTCATTTATTGCGAAAAGCCCGTTTGTATAAAGTGTCTGCTCGAACAATTCATCATGCTAATGGCATGCATGTTTCACAACAGAAAGGAGCACACTTTAGAAATAATATAACAACGTAAAACTCAGCACAAAGTCTAACATCTACTAGTTTGGAGTGAATCGTGAGAAATTACTTTCCGCATGTTATTACACCAACTAATCGTGAATTCAAGAAATGTAGTGCCGGGAAAAATGTTAAATTAATGAGGTGCAAGCGGGCAGTGTGAACGTAGATTCACACGAGCTCGCTTAATAGTAGTACATATATGGAAGTAAAGCGATATTCATCAAATAGAAGTACGAATGATGCAATGTTCTTGTACCTTGCCTGGATTCCATCGGCCCCTTTGGAGTCAGCGAATTTCCTTGGTTTGGTCGCGTTGTGCTTTCAAGTTAGGATGCATGCCTCTCTTTCCCTCGCAGTGTTTAGCTTGCTGGTCAAGCTGTGCTTCTATTTTTTTTGTTCTTATTAGAATTTTATGGGTCTTGTTATTTCCAGTTCTTGTCTCATAAATTTCACATCTATTGCCTTTTCTACTTCGTTCGTACATACTTACCGATGTATGGTACCAATGGTCGATTTTGAACCATCTCAATGAACTTCTCTCGATGGCTGCTCTCTGTGTTTTCACGTTACCACTATGATACTCGATAGCACAAATTATTTGCTGGGAACACACCAGTCAAACTACTAGACAAATTTCTAACGGTCGTGTAAAGGAATGGACGACCGCACGAGAGTTTGTCGGAGATCTCTATGCTGATTACCTCATGAACCGCTTCAGGCTATTTGATTACATATCAATGATCATGACTGTAGTCTTAATACATCTTTGACACCGTACACTTAATTCACACACCCAATGTCCGATGACTCTCGGAACCATCAAGTAGTACCGGTCGCGAGATCAAACTCGATACAAGTAACTTCTAATGGTTCTATGTAAACAAATGCTACTGTTGCTCTTCTGTCCTAGCTGTACCAGAATGCGCAGAAGTACGGCCACGATAATCGAGCGTATAATCCGATTAGCTATACGGGGGCTGTATCAACTCTATGGTGGGAATATGAATTTTGATAGCTCTAATAAATCACATTTAGAGTAATTTTTGCTACCTCACTTGTCGATAATATTTATATTAAGTTCATAAGGTTTTGATAATAAGAGAAAGAAGTACTTGCGGTGCAGCGCTTAAACTTGACAGCTCAATGAACACCAACTCTTACATTGAGAAGTCAGCCCCATACGTCTCAACCAGACTTCTCGCTAGTCGCCGTTCGGAAATGGGGTCCACAAATCGAAAAGAGCATACACGTAGCTATCAACATCCTTTTTTGTTCTTCTTTCTCTTCTTCTCGTTTTCTTTCCGCAGACATATTTGATGGAATTAATGATGTTCACGGCTATGTGTTCTTATACTATTCAGTGTATCTATGGAGCTGTTTGGCAATAAATCCAGAAAATATAAATCCGTCAATTATTCTATTCTCATTATTACATTGGCTTCAATTAATATAGATTGGATTGTGTTTATTCCATCTACGTACTAATCACCCTAGAAATATTCTCACGATAGTTGGGCGATGACATACGAAGACAACAAAGCTGAGGTCCACTGCTAAAAAAAATGTAGCTGAAATTTCAGAATGAACTTATTGCATCAACTGAATACCATGATTCTCATCAATTTCGAGAAAGCCTGTTTTACACTTCCATGCATCCGCAATCTGTCTTATTGTAATATTACTGAGGTACAGTGACGAGGCGCATAGACAGATTCGGATTCATTGTATCAATTATTAGAGGAGCTCCAACTACCTCGCTTGCGGGTAAGATTAATACCAAATTAATAGAGTTTTGATAAAAAAAAGAAGAAGCGCTTGTAGTGCAGCGGTTAAGCTTGACAGCTCAACAAACACAGTTACTTCAATTGAGGACACCCCTCTATATGTTCCCAACCGGGTGGTCTTCGGATACATCTACGTTCAGAACCGGAGGGCATTAATCATAAAGGACTAAAGCTATATCTTCTTTTTTTGTCATTTTTCCTTTTTCATTCTTCCCCTCAAATAGTTTCAACCATAATCAACAAATGATGTATGCATTCTTATCCTATTCGTCTTATTTCTCGAATAGGTTTGACAATATATTCAAGTAATCGATCCGCCAATTTGTTTACTCTCTTTTTTTCTTTTGACTTCAATTGAAGTAGTTTTTGTCAAGTTTATCGACTGATCACCTCAGAAATCGTTCCTTGACAGCGGGACAACAATATCTCAAGACAGTACCTATATCTGAGGTCCATAACGTACAGCCACAGTATGAGTTTGAAACATGAAAACGATTTTGCGCGGAATCTACTTCATAAGGCTGTTGTTTAGTCCCACTTGTTCAAATACACGGTGTCATTTTTGTGGGGCTTTGTCATGAATGGCGACGACAAACTCATCCATAGCACACTCGAATTTTCAACTAGCTATTGTTGAATATAAACTAATTAGTAAGAACCCTTCTCAAGTTTAAAAATCGCTAGTAACTTTGATAATTTTGATGCTCTTTTAATATGCAAACGAAAAACTCAGGTACAACGATCAAGTCATAAAGCTGAGTAGTGTGCGTTTATGCTCATCAAGCCTGCCGGTGCTGCTCTGGATCCTTCTGATTGGGCTTTTGAGACCAGTGGAAAGCATCTTCATTCTATTCTTAGATCTCTTATTGGCGGCAATGTACTAATTCTTTATGATAAGTTTCTCACGCAATATGAGTGTGCCATTTTTGGCCGATTTTCTTCAACATTCATGGCTAGTTGTTCCATAATTCTTCCTCCCCAAGAGATGCTTTCTTGTAGCACATCTACTATACTCTCCTGCCGTTGATTTCTGTGAAGGATGTTTCGTCAGTCATATTTCTGCTTGAAATCCACATTCACTCTGAACAGATAATGCATGGGCACTTCCAATCTTTGAAGAGAAAGCCTCAGAATGGTCTCAAAGCCCCTGAGATTAGATTGACAGTACCTAATCTCAAAGTCATTTTAAAAGATTCTCTCAGATCCATCCTTCCTTCCAGAATTTATTCCGCCTTGCCCCTGCCCCGACCCCAAGCAGTATCTCCATGATATTATAATTGTAGGTAGATTCTCTATAGCTCTTGAGATTAGCAAGCCATTTTTTCCTACCAGCCAGCAATTATCTTAGTATCTTGGAACTTGCCCAGAATAATGCATATTGTAAGCACATTAGTAGTATACACTGGGTATCAAACAAAAGATTCTTGTGAGTTCAGGTTCAGTATCTTGATTTTGGAGAATGAATTCGTGCGGCATGTGATCAAAATTCACTCATAGGCCACAGCTTCTAATTTCCTTAATTTTCCATCAACAAGCCGAGAAAAGCCGCTTTTCCCTTGATCTTCCAATTTCTTTTGCATATAGAAATCTCTTCAAAAGTCACATTTTTGCATTGCTTTTCTCTTTCGAAAAACCAACGGCGCTGGATAGCAGACTACTTTCCTTTCTAAGGAGCTTCGTTCAGCAATTTTAGCATTCTACCAGGACACAATCCATCATGAGTACCAACAGTAAGAAGAGCAATAAATTGAAACTTCATCTTGCAGAGAAGAAAGCCAAAATTCAAAGCAAGGTTGGAGATGCGGTCAAGGAACTGTATATCAGATGCCGAAGTCTAAAATGCGAACCTCCTGTCTACTTCCTCGAAAATGATAAAGCTTGTGTCAGTCTCGCCGGATCCTATGCTTTTAGCAAAGCCCCAGATTTCAAAGCAAGAAATAAGGCCGAAAATAAAGAAGAGGGACGTCTGGATGTTGCTAGACAAGCGCTGAGATGGATTGAAGTAAGGGCTCTTAGTTCCTTCCAACCCAAAAATGTTTCCTGATTATCTATAGCACAACACACCGCCTCCATACTATTGGAGAGATATTGAAGCTGAGAAGACAGTGGTGGATCTAATGTCAGAACTGGCTCTTGGTATCTATGAGAACGATACCAGTCCGGGGGAAGTAAACGAGGTCATGCTCTATTTGGAAGAAACAATTGAGACTAGATTGTGTGAGCTCCTTGAGAGCAAAGGAGCAACTAAGCTAGATCCAGCTAAACACGAAAGAGCTCTCAATGCCTGCCGCTTTCCAAGACTGGCCGAGATGGTTATTGCCAGAGAGCATGTAAGCGATAAGGAAATTCCCAAGACTATCTCTGCACCAAATTTTGTATATACGGTGAGTTGATGTGCTTTTTTTTTTTTTCAAAAATATAATTACTGATAGACATGACCAGGATCAATCTCAACAAACCGAGGCAGATTTGGTACGTTGTTTATGAATCCACAGCATTCTTCCGGCTGTCTAACATCTCAATTAGAGTTTTCAACTATGTTTGAATGATGCCACTACTTCAGTTCCAACAACGACGACAGTATCTAGAATTGACGGAACAACTAAGCCTACCTACGTTGAAAAAGTAGATGCAGATGCCAATGAGCCAGTCTCCGAATCCGATTCATCTGCTCCTGAGAATCTCGACGATTCAACCTCCGATTCCGACACATCCGCTCGTGGATTTATTCTCAGGGACGACGTAGTTGCAACCAGGTTGCCTGGCATCAACATGGAAACGGTGGTTAAGTGGATGACAGGTTCCTTCAACAACTATTGTGATTATCACAATGATCACGATAGGATGCACATCGTTTCGACTATTCTATCGAAAGATGGTGATTCTTTCGTGTCGAAAGCAAAGGCATTAGGTGCAAATGTCTCCATCAATAAGGTCCAACTAGTGGATTTCATCTTACAACAGTACAACCCAGCAATAGTTGAGCGACTTTGGGGTTCAAAAGGCTTACAAACTCCCGAAAATCCTGGAGCGTATGATCTCGAACAATTTTTGAACATATGTGACAGCGGATTGCTTCCTGTATGTGATGAAATCTCAAAGGAGTTACGGGGAGGTGCGAAAATATTCCTCAGCCACTTCCTGAATTGGCACAAAAATGGCATGATGAGCCGAGTTTTGAGTCTTTCAGCTCATGTTGGAGACAGGACCCAGGAGTTCATTGATAGATTGCTGAAGTTAGAGAACACTGGACTCTTACCCTTGATAGATGCTGTAATAGCTGAAACTGAGGGTAAGCCTGTACCACTTCTGGAATCCTTCTTACGCTGGAACAAAAACGACGTCGCTCAGAGACTTCTAGATCTCGACGTTCATGGTGGGATGAGCGCGACTAGTCTCGTCGAAGCAGCTTTGGATCTCGGAAGATGTAATATTCTGGAAGATTTTCGATCCCTCCTCATTGAGGCTCGGTTCAACGGCAAGCCGGACGTCTTCTTCCGCCAACTTCGAAAATGGCAATGTAATACGTCGCTCAAATATTTACACAGATTTGATCAAGTCACATCAGACAAATCTCCTGAGTTCCTTCATCTGGCTCTAAGAATGTGTGAAACTGGTCTGATGAAACACATTACTGAAAACAGGGAGTTGATCGGAGATCGGCCATGCAGCTTCTTCAATGATATGTTTGGAGTATCAAGATTGATCGTCAATGTAGAGGCGATAGTCGTCGCTCGAGGTGAACTTGGAAACTTTACACGGGATTTAACACCAAACCTCCGACCAAGACTCCTCAGCACATCACTATCTTACAAGTTGCAAAGTATGCCAGCATGGATGGAGTCTATTTCTGGAGCAGCAGATGGCACAGATCTAAACCAACTGGATTTTGAGAACGTTGGATCTACTGAACTAAACAAGTTCATCAATTTCTCTCTAGATATGTACCGCTGGGGTATCTACCGTTGGGTTTCGAACAACCTAGATTTCATTGGAACAGATCCTGCTTTATTTTTCGACTAGTTGTTTCATCTGGCTGCTGTTCTTAAGAACGGGTCCACAAGTTCTATTGTTCTTGAGGCAGTTGCAGCAACCCAAAAGATTGTAACAGTCAAGACCGTATCCGCAGGAACTGGCGGAATTGGCGCAAATACATCGTCCAACCAGCTATCAGCTGTGGCTTCTCGATCATCTGATACAGCCTTTCAACCACTTCAAGCACTATCAAAATCAACCTTCAGTTTTTAATGGCAAAACGGTCTTCTAGGCTCCAAGTTAGCAGCTCCACCGAAACAAACCTCCACTTTCAGTTGGGAGACTGGCTTTACAGGTTCCAAGTCAACAGCTCCACCAAAGCAAACCTCCACTTTCAGCTGGGAGAATGGTTTGACAGGCTCCAAGTCAAAAGTCCCTTCCAGTAAATTGTTTGGCTCTTCTTCTGCGAAAGGCAAGAAGGCCGATACAACTCTACCCAAGCCAACTAAGAGCGCTGCAAGACCAATCCTCGGCCAAGGAAAGTGTGTCAATTGCCCTCGCCAAGGATACAAGTTAACTCAAAAGGGTCCACTGACTTGCGAAGTATGCAGATCCAAATACAATTGATCGATACAACAACCCGAAGTGATGTATCTTCATGGTACTGCATGGGATGTCCAATCTTGGTTGTACCATACGATATTGCTTTCTGGATCGTGTGAGCAGCAAAATTTTTCCAGGTGGCAATCTTCCTCTTCACGAAGAGATTTGCGGTTATTTAGTGGTGAGTCTATGTTTCATTATTTCATTTTTTTTGTTCATTGCGTCTTTTGAGATCTGGAGATAGTGTGGAGGTTGTAATTCATCGTGCTTTGCGAAATAATGGGAGAGGGTATTGACTACTTTTGATAGATGGTACGCGGGTTGGATGGCGATAAATAGATGGTGATTTTGAGTGGTAATGATAGATCATAGAGAGTCAGATCAAAGATAGATACAGAGGCGGTTTAAGCTTAAGTTACAGGTCGTCAGTGTGGATGATAATGATGAGCAGTACGCACCATAGGCGAAAAAATACACCATGGTAGCGAAAATGATAGTTTAGATTACTACCAAAAAAGCACAAAAAATGTTTAAAATGAACTTCGAATGATTGCCGCTGTGAATTTTGGTGATTTTAGTGACCTGTGTATGGAACAATGCTGAAGTTTCCGGTAATCAGATTTATAAATTCACATGGACAAATAGATTGAAATCCCATCGAAACGTTAAATCGTCTTCAATATTTTGGAGTAGCTAAACAGGGAGATCAAAGTGAGAGTGCCTAATATCATGATTGTCTAAAACACGAGGCATGAATTAAGCAAGCATAACGGCTCCAACATGACATAGAGCATTTTTTATCTGGCTATCGGAGTGGTGCCACTAACGTACTCAAATTCTTAACTCATGGAACTTTTACCCCAAATTCTTCACAACGTAACACAGAAAAAGAAGGGAAAAGGCCCAGCGCCCGCTTCGAGGTGATATCCCCATTCACAAGATTCTTCCAGTCTATCACCATTTTCGTATCCAATCCGGTCCACTGATATCAAGTGTGAACTTGGGATCTTGCTCCTCAACCTCTGCTTTTGTCATTTTTTCTTCTCTTTTTCGGCTTGCTAATTAAAGTAAGCGGTGCTGTGAAATCTGACAACTCAAACTCAGGGTGATTTTCCAGGGTGCAGATTTCAGGAATTCGAGTATTAGACTTTCCAATATCGAAAGTGCACCGTCGAGAAGTGCAAAGACCAGAGGTTCGAGTGCCGAAAGTCGTATTTTCAAGACCAGAAGTGCGAGCGGAAATGCGAGTGCCAAAAGGGACGGACATCTTTGCATTGCCTTGCTCCGAGGCTTCTATATCATTTTCATCTCTTTCGGATTTCATCCAACTATAGAGCTTCTTCTTCTTCTTTTGAAAAGGTGGCGATTTCTTTGCCGAATGCTTGCCTACTCGTATTGCCCGAGTCTCGATGTTTTGATTAAAGATTGATTGGAATTGGGATTTCCAATCTTGAAGTGGTTTGGCGTAGACACCAGAGCTACCGGCTGTTACAGTGTTAAGGCTCCCATCATTGCCCTTGTCCTCCATGTTCATTTCATCATCGTCTTCGTCGCCTGAAAGTCTCTTTCTCTTGCCCAAAGATTGCTTTGTCAATAGCGGAAGACTTCTGCCGTCTAAACTCCTTACTGCCACTTTATCCGGATTCTTCCAAGCCTCATTTCGAGAATATTCCACCTCCATACCACCATTTGAATCGAGCTTGAAATATCTGACAGGATGTAGGGCTTGTGCCGCTTGAAACTTGAGTTCCTTAATTCCAGTCTGTGTCATTCGAACGAGTGAAAAGTTGAGGGGGGGACTCACGGCAGCAGTTCTCATTTCAGGGTTGATGAATTTATCGGAAAGTACTTCATTTAAAAGCTAGAAATATGTTTGGTAAGTGATGGTGTCGAGTTTTGGTCAACACGCGTGAGGCTTACAGGACCAAAGGTCTTTCCACCGTCATTTGATGTTGCCAAACGCAAACGATGCTCTATATAAGCAGAATGGTTGTCGGCTTCTTCTGTAGGTGTTCCTCGCATAAACCTAACCATATTCTCATAAGCCTCTATGGACGCTTGTTCTTCTTTTGCGCCCAGAATCCATGCTGGATCTGGATTTTTCTGCAACTGACTATGTTAGTTTGAGCCTTTTCTGTATCACGACGTTATGTATAACTTACTTCCCAGAAGTGCGATACTTTTGCAGCTAGACTTCACTAAAAATTCAGGATATCTTTAGGGCTAGACGATGAAACATTTTGGCGCCAGGTACCCATATCATGAGCGACGTAACCACCTCGAATATTCAATGAGCCAAACATTTTATCGTCTTCGGAGAAAAATCTCCATTGCGCTCGAAGGCGCTCGTCCAAAACCTTTCGATTAAGTGTACTCAAAACAGTCGTCCGGGTAAAGGCATATTCTGATTCTGATGCTGACTTGTTTGATGCAGTCTGCGGCTCCTGCAAGACCGAACCGTCTGGTTGCGAATGAATTTTTGTTCAGGCGCAGCTTTATATTCCCTGGATGGCTAGGTACTGGAAATAAAGAATGTGCATTGGCCTGTATCAAATTATTGAACCAAAAGCTTGTAAATCTCTTCGACCTCGTTGCCAAACTATCAAGCGGAGGACAATACCATGATGAAGTAGTTACGTAAAACATGAAACTGCTGCGGCTTACGTTTCGCGTGAACCAAGAAGATATTCAGATTTTGACCGCTAGAGTGCAAAACAGTAGATATGAGTGAATTTTCAGGGATGAATGATACCAGTCGTTAAAAAGTGTCAGCTACTCTTGGACTTCACTGTTAGCAAGTGGTTAAAATACTTTTACATGAGTTTTGAACGGTTTTCAATTCACCTAAAGCTTTACGCTCATCGATTCATGCCTGATAAATCACATGTATCAATTGGGTATTGCTGTTCATAATGGAAGACTAATTGAAGGCTGTAGAGGTTATGATTTGGCATTCTCGGAGCAAACCCCTGATATAAAAGAATCATGAAGAGATGGCTAAAATAAAAGTACTCTCACTTGTCAAATTGCTGGGATATCTGTTCAAGGGACAAGTTGTTGTGGTAGCACTCAGTACTCATCCCTTCCCTCCAGCTCCGCAACGTTCAAAAATTCTAATCTAACTTCATCAAGAATTTAGCCCAGCAACATACCGATATCAAGAACTCTTAGCACACAGCTTAGTCTTAGACTTATAATCACAAAAGCTCTTTACTCTTACTATCTGCTAAGTCAAGGCAATTCGGTTCGCCAAACCCAGCTTAAATCTTATATTAAGTAGCTTATATAAAGAGGTACAACGACAACTACCGCAATGATATTAATAATAATATCATAACACAACACCAGCCAAGTCAATCCTTTACGAGCATCCCCAGCTATCTCTAAAAACATTGAGAAAGATTTACATATCATCATGACAGACACCTGAGGAAACTACAGGCTTGTCTACGATTTAAATGCGCAGGGGATTCTTTAGATCGTTGTGTCTTCCCGTCCAATATAATTGCTGTAATTCAAATGGTAGCAGTTGTGTGAACTAAGCGGACTTGTAATGGAATCAGATAGAAGAGAAAGTAATCATGTACAAGTTTTTTTATACTGAATTACTGGAAAGACCCGTATACGAATGGGGCAAATCAACTATGGCGAGGAGCGACGCTTGTATAAAATATTCTGATCCAATTCATTCTCATTAATCCACCACCATATCGCACTAGCGATTACAGGAAAATTCTTTACTACAGGATGAGACTATCTTTTATTTAAGCGAGTACATGTGTCAACTCTTTTCCCTCGTGCCACCTCTGAACATTCTCAGCTTGTACTTCGTACCAATCATTCATGGTACCTTCTTCCACATAACCCATATGTGGGCTCAACAAGACTTTGCTGCTTCCGTTCTCTCCCCATTTCGTGCTCCTCCACTGACTATTTTCTGGCAAAGGCTCTAGATCAAAAACATCCAGTGCAGCCCCACGAATCTTCCCTTTTTGCAAAGTATCCAGCAAGGCTTCCTGTTGAACAAGAGGTCCTCGCGATGTGTTGACAAACAAAGCACTCTTCTTCATCAAATCCAGTTCCTTTTCACCTACTATTCCTCTCGAACGATCACTCAAGACCAAATGCACGCTGACCACATCGGCTGTGGAGAACAACTCTTCCTTACTCACAACCTTGAACACCTTCTCTCCATCCTCATCCTCGGTATCAAAACCACAGTCCCTAGCCTGCTGATCTGCGGTTTCTTGAGTCAAGCTTGAGCTCCATGCTATAATCTTCATACCGAATGCCGAATACATGATCTTGGCTACATTCGTGCCCAATCTACCTAGTCCCAAAGTTCCAAATGTCTTCCCACTCAACCCAGTTGCTAACGTTGTTTGCCAGCCACCCTCCTTGACTATTTTATCATCCCAGGCTACATTTCTCGCAATTCCTAGAATCAATGCAACAGCATGTTGCGTAGTGCTATCTGGTCCTCTTTTTGGTTTCCCCGAAGCACCGGTTACAGTTATTCCAAGTTTCTTGGCGGCTTCCATATCAATGCCCTTGTTTCTGCTTGCTGCATTGAGGAGGAGTTTGAGATTGGGAAGTTTTTCTAGGAGTGATGCAGGAAAGGGAGTCCGTTCTCTCATAGACGAGATGATTGTGAATGGCTTAAGCCTCTCCACCAGCTGATTTTTGACATCTTCCGGGGTTGAAGGATCATTGTAGGGTAAGAGAGTATCTGGAAACGCGGTAATCTCAAAGGTCGACTTGAGTGGCTCGAAATGTTTAGAGGCGATTCCTTGATAATCATCAAGAATGGCCAATTTAAGGAGTGGCCGAGGAACGGGAGGCATAGTGATATATTGGATGGTAGATATTGAGTTATCGAAAAACGAAACGATGCGGGGTAAAATGTGGGGTGACGGTGATATGAAGTATCAAACAATATATCATAAGCAGGGGGAGAGAACTAGCAAAAGTGTTGCTGTGGATGAAGTTATCCAAGAACTCTTCTCGGCGAGACAATATGTGTGAGATTACCAATCAATGATTGATTCATGAACAAGCCTTAAGTCTCCGAGAGGACTTGAGGTAAAAAACGAGGTCTGCATATCCGAGGTCGGAACCAAGCATCCACATGAGATGATGAATGGGGAATGTTGCTTCCAAACCCCACGAGAATCCGCTCCGTAGATTAACTGGAGAGTGTCAGCGGGGTTATTACTAGTTCACTGAGTACCAAATTTACATACACAAAAATCTTCGACCAGGACGGGAGCACGGGTTACTTTGATCAATTCAACCTAGGTACTCCGTCCAAAACGGAGAATGCGTCAAAGTCGGCAATATATGATTGGAGCGCATGAACATTCAATCCTCTTTTTTCACTTCTCTTGGTCGGGCTCTCTTCCGCCGATGTCTTGTCCTGCCCCACCACCATTTTTGGCGGGGATATGATAGTATATCTCATTATGTACCTCTTTTTGTACGCACTGGGAATTGGGTTGATGGCTTGAACACGTATAATTCGTGGAGAACGTCTGTTAGAACTGTCTCATCTCATTGGAAAGGGTGGGTGATCGCGGATAATTCTGCTGCACGCTATTGGAACCATAGGTCACTTGACAAATATTGTAATTACCACAGGTGAATTCTAAATACTTTAACTTCCCCTACCCTTCAAGAATTTGCTTTCCTCAAAGACAAAATAAAGTAGGAACAATGAGCCCTTCAGCAACAGAAATCACAGAGACCACCATGGCAAAGCCTACCAAGTCTAATATTGGTGTTTATACCAATCCAGCACACGACTTGTGGGTTGCAGAAGCAGAACCCTCTTTGGAAAGCATTGAGAAGGGCGATTCATTGAAGCCAGGAGAAGTTACAGTGGGAATTAGAAGTGTCGGTATCTGCGGGTAAGTTTCAATACATTCTTTGGCACATAATCATCCTAACAATCATTCTAGGTCGGATGTACACTTTTGGCATGCTGGGTGTATAGGCCCAATGATTGTCGAAGATACACACATACTTGGACACGAATCAGCTGGTGTTGTACTCGCAGTCCATCCATCGGTTGATAGTCTGAAAGTGGGCGATCGAGTCGCTGTTGAACCGAACATTATCTGCGGTGAGTGCGAGCGATGTCTCACTGGTAGATACAACGGATGTGAGAAGGTCCTGTTTTTGTCAACACCACCAGTTCCAGGTCTTCTTCGCAGATATGTCAACCACCCGGCTACTTGGTGTTATAAGATTGGAAATATGTCATTTGAAGATGGAGCAATGTTGGAACCTTTGAGTGTCGCATTGGCTGGTCTAGAAAGAGCAAACGTTAAGTTGGGAGATCCAGTTCTCATCTGCGGAGCTGGCCCTATCGGTCTTATCACCCTCCTTTGTGCCCGAGCTGCTGGAGCCTGCCCAATTGTTATCACAGATATCGATGAGGGAAGACTTGCTTTCGCTAAGGAGCTTGTTCCTTCGGTTACCACGCATAAAGTCGAGAGATTATCCGCGGAAGAGGGAGCTAAATCTATCGTGAAATCCTTCGGGGGTATTGAGCCAGCAGTCGCTATGGAGTGTACTGGAGTTGAAAGCAGTGTAGCTGCAGCTTGTTGGGCAGTCAAATTTGGTGGAAAGGTGTTCGTAGTCGGTGTAGGCAAAGATGAGATGACACTACCATTTATGAGATTGAGCACCCGCGAGGTAGACCTACAGTTTCAGTACAGATACTGCAACACATGGCCAAGAGCTATTCGACTGGTCGAGAGTGGTATCATTGATATGAAGAAGCTTGTAACCCATCGTTTCCCACTGGAAGATGCGATTAAAGCCTTCGAGACGGCAGCAAATCCAAAGACTGGAGCTATAAAAGTTCAGATCAAGAACGACGAATAGGGTCAATTACGATTAAAATTAATGAAATTGTCGCGATAGTATAGTGTAGAAACTTCAATTGAATGTAATAAAAAGCTTCCATCAAGTTCAGTAAAATGTGAAATTCCAAGATCAATTGCAGACATAAAACTCCTACTGGAAAATAATAGGTTGATCTGTGCTTAGTAATCTGCAATTTCCACACCACGGAACGTTCCTAAGCTTCCCGGCGTCGGCAAAAAAGTCGACAAGCATTTCTCTCGCAATTACACTCCACCACCACGTACTTCTCGATAATCGACACCTCGAGTAACGCGAGAGTCCTTTTCTTTCTGTTTATCGGCGCATAGATTCCATAATGTCATTACATATCTCCCGCACCGTGCTGCGGCAATCTATGAAGGCTCCTGCAAGGGCAGCACGAAGATTTGAATCTACCTCCACTAAGGCCACCGAAGCAGCCAAAGATACCGCCGCGAAGGCATCAGAGAAAGCATCGGATTTCCAGTCGAAAGCTAGCGAAGGTCTTTCTCGTGTCACTTCGTCCGCAGGACCTGCTATCTCGGGTGCTGCCAAAAACCTCGGAAATGCCTTAGGGAAAGTTGGAGGAAGAACCGGAAGATTGATCGCTTTCATTGAACGTAAGTTTTATTTGGCATCCGTGTGTAGAGATGCTTTCAAGGTTGTTTTACAATTCAATGGCTTATTTTGTGCTCATAGGACAAATCCCACCAACCGTCTACTATGCTCGCGTTGGATTAGAGCTCTCCAAATTAGTTATTCAAGGCCAAAAGATGGCACCTCCGTAAGTTCAACGATGCAATGTCTTTTTTATTACGGAATTTTGAGCTGATTTCCGGCTTGCAGACCAGCCTCAACATTTCAATCATACTTCCAAAAGATCGTAAAGGGTGTTAAATCCGGAAACCCAAGCTCTGCTTTCAGTTCAGCAGCGAACTCCAACAAAGCAACACCTACTGGTTTGCTCGAACAGATCCGAAATGTTAGCAGAGCTCAGGTGATCTCGGGCGGTGTTATAGTTGCTGAGGTTTTGGGATTCTTCACAGTTGGTGAGATGATCGGTAGAATGAAGTTGGTAGGATACAGAGGAGATACTGGAGCTCATCACTGAGCGGGCAGTGATAATGGAGCTGCGTAAGAAGTGGAGGGAACTCTCTGTGGGGTGAACGAAAATGGCGTAGCAATCTTTCTCGACCGTGGCATGAGAAGCTGCGGGTGGTGAGATTGAGGTGCATTTGCACATATCCTGATACAATTTTTCTTGTACTCGTAGAACCATGTCTGTACATCACAAAATAAACAGCATAATGGTGGTTTAGAGATCTTTCGGTTCCTGATCCTTACATTGCCCGACGAGAATTTCTCGTCTTAAATTGCTCTGGTACGGGCGTTCGGATTGTGTATACTTCTCGGAAATAGTCTACTTGATTGAGACTTGCTTCCCACTTCCATTGCTTCATCGGAGACCACATAATATACAATCGAGTAAATTCTGATGGGTGCTAGTACACGCTTTATTTTAGAACTTGTCTTATCCATAACCCAAATCCTTGTTCTGTATTCTCTTTCTCCCACTTCATTCACTGAGGGGAGGGGATGGGTGCTCCCCCCTCCTGCCAGACCCTTCAGCGTTAAGAGGTTTCAATCCATCTCATAACACGATGCTATCTATATATTACCATATAATCATAGTACAACCTAGTATAGAAATCATGACCCCTTACGGTAAACAGAACCCTTCCGCCAAAACCTTGGCAAGATGATTTTCTTGCCAGATCTAAAACATTCGGACGATCATGAATATAAAATAAGGATCACCTCACCAAAGAGCCTCAATTGATTCGAGTCTTGCTTGCTTGCACGTGATAATGCGTACTTACAACATACGGGTTGTTGTTGCCACTTTCCCATCTTAATGAACGGGTGGCTTGTAAAGCTATACTGCAGTCTGCACGAAACCGATGTCTTGAACATGAACATGTGTTCAAGACACCGATATTCATACATACACTTCCTAGCCTCAAATGTTCTGACGTCGAATTCGAGGTTCAGATCACTGTTACGCCAAAAGGTATCATCAGCCTCTTGACATGTCGTGTATATACGCTTTTTGGTTCACTAGTATTCTCTAGTTTCTTCGTTTCTTAATTTCCTTCCAACGCTGTGCTCAAGACCTACCCGGTAACCCAATTTCCTCGTCTTATTGATATCAAGGGTTCTACTTATCCTCTTGGAAGGTAGCTGAAAGATGGCGTCCAGGAATAGATAACAGCCGCAGGTAGATATGTACCGTTCCTGTCGACCCCCTTGGCATGGTGGATAAGCTTTCAAGGTTTGTCCGCCTTGATGGTTGGAGGTACCGTTTGATGTTTGTGTTGGAAATCCTCCTTTTCCATGTATGAAGGTCAATAATTAAATCCTATGATGTCTTTTGATTCACTGTGATCGTCAATCACTGTTCTCAGGGGAAGTGTTAGAGTAATCAACACGTTATATAAACCTCTTTGGATTTATAGAAAATAGTGTTCGCGATGTCTACAACATAGATACATACTCTTCTTAATACACCAACATATATCGATATCAACCCATCAACCCCGTTCGTCGACTTTTCCACAATCAAAAACACAAGGTCAAGGATACTGATTAGCTTTTCCATTCTTTGATATAATCTTACTTATGGCAACCAACCCATAGAATTCGTGAAATTCCTCAGATTTGGGCCATCTTATCTTTTTCCCCTTCCTGTTTTGCTTACACGAAGACCTGGAGACGTTAATAAGACCATACACGTCTGCTTCTTTCACTATACCTCGAAGTCGTCGTCACACCTAAAATGGGTTGGGGGAATTAACGGAAAGTCGCGATAAACAGATTCAAAGCTTTGTATCCCTTTCAAGGATTTGAACAAATAAAAACTCCCCCAATTCCAAAGTCATTCCTGGTAGCGGCGGGTGGATTTGAACTTGGCTTTTGCTTTTGCAAGCTACTGTGAACTTTTTCGTTATTTACTTGGTTTCTAGCTCGTGTGCTTGTTTATTACCTGGTAGTTGCTTGTCATCTGCCCTTCTACTTCCTCAATTATCAACAACCTCGAGACAAACACACATTATTTTGCCCATCATGGCTTATAATGCTCTTCATCAAAATGATTTTGATGGGGATCATGATGCTGATCATGAAATAAACTCTACTTCTTCCAATTCTCCATTCCAACGATTGTCATCAAATCATCTATTTTTAGATGCGCAAAATAGCGATACGAGCCACGGGCAAGCATATTCTCCAGAAAATCCACCGAGTCTCAGCCAAATGGTACAATCGATTACTTCGAGGAGTACAAAAACGAGTGGGAGTTATGATATTGTAGAAGACGACGATTACGAAGAGCACGAGGTAGAGCGAGAGCCAACATCCCCTCCTTCACTGGCGCTTTCACCAGAAAGGAAGAACGTCGCATCGCGAGAGGGAACTACACCGGAGAAACCCCTAGTTCTGAGCATTCCACGGCCCCGTCCCCGAAATAATACAGCTACAGGGTCGTCCAACAATACGACTTCTCCTATATCACCTCGTGCAATATTATCAAAAGAACGTGCGCCGATTGTTCGTACAGCATCAGGTCACAGCATTGCGTTACGGCATCCGACACCAGATTTACAAACGCTGCAAGGAGCTTATGTAGGGAATATTGACAAATTGGAAAAGACAGCAGAACGATTGAGTATGACCTCCTCCATCGACGATGCGATTCGAGAACTCCACATGGAGCAGAAGCGTTCTGATAGTCGCCGATCATCCATTCTGTCACAGCTTAACGAAATGCCACAAGTCTCAAGGGAAGTTTCTAACCCCGGCTCCATAATCGAATTGAACAACGCAGCAAGATCCGGGGGGTACTCGCCTGCAGGGTATATGATGTCTCCGAAGGGTTCCTTTTCTACTACTACACGAGGGAGATCTGCGTCAAAGAGCTCGAGATTTGGGAATCGACCAGAACCGGAATTGGAAGGAAGACCGTTGGATTCATTTGTCAATATGTCCTTTCCTTCACTTGTCGACCATCGAACGCCTTCAATCGCGGAGCAAGATGAACGTTCTGCAACCTTGACACGCCCAGCTGTTGACAATCTCGAAACACAAAATACGGTGGAGAATATGGCAGACCAGGTTGATGAATCTCGACCCCAAACCTCAACATCAACCAACACATTTGACCAGGCAGAGCGAATGTTTGCGGATTTTGATGGAGTTCATTCTGCACCTCTGAGAACATCATTTGACCACGAGTTTATCATGGATGAACAAAGCAAAGCTACATCCGAAATGACTGAGGAGTTACACAATGATCAGAGAAGATACTCATCTGGCACACAGCTTTTGCCAGGGGACAATGATCAGAGAAGAGTAGTATCTGGTGATCGGCAGTCGATGGTTAGGCCGCAAACATATGCTGATCCAAGTACTGGGCAGCAGATGGTTTACTACCCAGCACGAGTTCCCATGATGCTTAATTTGCCCCAGAAACTCTCCAAGAATCCATCTTCTATGGCAAGGAATAAGAGAAGATCGCAAGTTCTCAGCAATATTCCTGCTGCTGCTCGGCAATCAGCTGTCTGGTTACCTGATGTGTTGGAGACGAACGGTGAGCCTGTACACGAAAATGACGATGCGCAGAACTTGGAATACGTGCCTCAGCATCAGAGAATGAGTATGGGTGGACGAAGAAATACACAGGATCTGTCGCATATGCCTGCCCACCTAAGAGCAAACGTATTCTTTGAGCTTCCACCGGGGCAAACCGAGGCTATGGAGTTAAAAGATCAATCGGCTGTTGCTACTCTGGATAGCATCTTGGACGCGTCTGCCCATGCTCCTGTCACCGCATTTGTTGATCATGCAATTGCCGGACATCTTGGAAACGAGGTGTACGGTAAAACACACCAACGCAACAAGAGTAGCGCTCAATTACTGACACCGACACCGGAAAGGCCAGATATTTCAAAGAAACGAACAAGCTCATTCAACTTCCTATTGGGTCGTCGGGCGAGTAGTAATAATCTACTTGGAGATGATGGCAAGCGTGCTTCTACAATGTCCAACATTCAGGTAGAAAGAAAGGCGACAAGGTCTCCTATTGAAGATGACGAAGATGACATTATCAACAAGGATACCACACCTTTACGACACACACGTGGAGTTAGTGGTGCTACTGATCTCATACGAGCCGAGGAAGGCGAGGTAGAAAGTGAAGAGGATGAGGGTCAAAGGGACGATGAGATTTACCACGGTCCACCAACCACACTTCTTGCCGAGTTACATTTGCGCAAGCAGCAGCAGAAAATTCGAACTCGACCACCTGTCAGTGTTAATGGTATGCAGTCTACATTACTCGAGATGGACACGGTTCTACAAAGACAACAACAAAACAGAAAACAAAAGCGGGTTAATCTAGCGTGGCAAATTGCTGACAATGAGGATCCTGATGCCGAAGAAGATGAAGACATTCCTTTGGCCATGTTAAATGTAACACGGGCCCACGTTCAAGAAACACGCAGGCCGCTTGGTTTAATGGAAAAACGTGAATTAGAAGACAATGAGCCACTTAGTAGACGAAGAGCTCGGTTAACAGGCCAACCTATGCCAATGCCTCGAGCTACTACCATGATGCACATTCCTACAGGCACTCCTGTTGTGGAAGAAGAGGAAGGGGAGACACTTGCACAACGTATTCGACGTCTGAAGGAACAAGGAGGAACAGCAACTGGTCTCCCAGCTACGAGACCCGTCAGCGGTGACTTTGCATCTGAGATGATGAGTCAATTTGGTGGAGATATTTTGAATGCTGATGGTGGCAAGGGCAAAGGAAAGGAAGTTTCTACAACTCCAGTCAATGAGGAAGAGGAAACCTTAGGTCAGAGACGTAAACGTCTTCAGGCAGAAAAGGAAGCTCGCGAAAAAGAAGTCGGCACGGCTGGTGATGCTGAAGCGACCCCGGAACCTTTGGTAATCAACAAAATGAATAGTATGGCTGACATCCTCTCGGCTCACCCAGCTGCTGGCGCGAGTCGAAATTCATCATTTGCCAAACCATCCCGACCAGCTACTGGTCTCCTTGGCTTGCATGAGAAGCAAACCCAGCGAAGGGCTAGCACAATGACTAACCTCGTCACTCAACAAAATATGGCTCCCCGTGGCAGTCGTATTAATAGTGGCACGTACAATGACCCGCAATCTCATGGACAACCTAATACAATCCGACCGCCAAATACCTCCAACTACAACCTTCACAACAGCGCACTTCCCAACAGCGGCTACCCACAATTTGCTCAACCAACTATGAACTACAATAACTTCAATAACTCCATGACACAACATGGAAATGCATACCCTAACATGGGCTATCAAAACAATATGCCCATGGGCGGCTATAATAACATGATGCCGATTCAAATGCAAATGCAGAATATCCACACAAACCCCATTACTGGCATGCCCACAGGACCTGGTGGTGAACCGCTTAACCAGGGACAAGCTGATATGGTGGAGCGATGGAGACAAAGTGTTATGCATTAAATCAAGTACACTCTTTGATGAAGCCGAATTTTTCATTTGTTTTCATATCTCGATTCTCTTCTTTTATCACATTTCAGCTTTCGGATTTTGGTTTTCTGGGAATGTAAGGATGGATACAAAACAATAACCCAGGAATGGATGGAATTTTATAGATAGATACACATGGATGCAGCATTTATAGTTGGCGTTTCATTATTGCTTTTGAATTTTCTTGAATTTTTGAATCGAGTTTGAATCCGGACTTTGGATTTTGCAAATTATCTAGCGTTGGATAGTTGCGGGATATACTTATTTGGAGCCCATTTTTGTCTTCTTTCGCTTGAGGCTTCTCAGGGGAGACGGGGGAAGGATTTGCAAGATTGAATGTGGGAGGAAAGCATAGCGTAGGATATGGGATGTGCATTTGGTGGCGTATAGGGTCGGTTGATTGCGTAAGTTCTATAATCTTGGGAATGGGAAATTAGAGGTATTTGGAATTGAAATTTGGGATGGAGAGGCTGGGATAGGATGAAACGGGACGGGGTTATCTAGATGCTTGATTAGTTTGTTTGTTGATTGGGGCTTTTGATATAACTAACTGGCATGGGGAGGGAGGGTGGTGAGGTGGTGAGATGGCGAGATTGCAATGGCGATGACGATGGGTTTATATACGTATCTATATATAGTGAATGTGGATTCGTAGGTAGTGGATTGATTGCCTATTTAATAGAGAGATTTAATACTTTATGATTGGATCTGTAAAGTTGTGTGTTTTTGAGGTTTTGTGAGATACAGATCTATATTTATTTATATGAGATGTATAAAAGTTCTTCGTGATATGTATAGATAGATATAAATGAGTAGGTAGGTGAGTGGATGGTTCAATCCTATGTAATTATTTTGTTACAAAGTATGATTGTATATATCTATACTTATTATACTTGGAGATGGAGATGGAGATAGAAAACAGATTAACAATCTTCTGATATTCCTGTCTGTCTACTTGTCTATATGTCTATATGTCTATATTCTGCCTGTCTAATTTTGGATAAAGATGTTGATGATGGTGTGAATTGATATCTATGTATGTTACTTGGTATCATTGGTACCAGGTAGTTTGATGAGGAGGAGGAGAATGATTAGAATGATTGAGTGGGTTTGAAATGCATATGGTGGTGGAAATTGGGATTGAAGGGGTGAGATGAATACCTAATAGTAGATAAATAGATATTTTGTAGATACTAGCTATTTTAATCATCATTTCAAATCACAAGAATGAAGGAATTGCATCTTCTCAATTAAGATTCCAAATGGAAGAATCGTATATTTTATATTTCATCGCTTAGATGTAAATTCAGGTAAGTATACACGATAACTAACAGATATCTTCTATTTTCTGCTCCTTTCCATCATGGGGCCCGAGATCTAATTTGAGGGTTCGTCCAAAGAGTTCGAGGAGGATCTCGAAGCAGATTTTAGAGATGGCGGGGTCGTAGCGACCTTTTGAGAGTTCGTCGCGGATGAATGCATCTTTTGTGTTTGGTGTTAGCGTTAAGGGGGGGGTTGATATTGATACTGGTATTGATGAGTTGAAACTTACGCTGTGCCCACGCAACCTCATACCAACTAAATACAATTCCCTTTTCTCTCAGAGTCTTTCTGATAAGATCTCTTCCCTCGGGAGGCACATGATTATCCTTGCATCCATGGATCATGGCCAATTCGCCCTTAATTTCTGAGGCACGAGCGAGACTGTCGTCTTTTTTGCCGAGACCGAGAGTCGCGCTGTGGAGATCGGTGGCGAAATATGTTACTGCTGCTGCGACACGAGGGTCGAGAGCACAGCGGTAGGCGAGGTGACCGCCGAGACACATTCCCGTGCTGCCGATACGGCCATTGCAGGTGGGGAGGGAGAGGAGGTAGTCGATTGTTAGAGTAGAGTCTTCGTCGTAGGCTTCGAGGGTCTATGGGGGGACGTGGTGAGAAATGGATGAATATTCAGAGAATGGTATAGGAGATATTGATCTCGGATATAAAGGGGCTTAAAGTTGTAGTCGACATCTGATGTTGGAAGGAACATACCTTTGTGATCTTATATTCATTGCCAGCATCAGTTCCGGGAACATCATAAGCAAGAGGTTCTGGACCGGTAAATTCATGGTATGATGAAGGTGCTGCAACAATGTAACCTTGCCCAGCGATCTGTCTTGCAAATCTAGCAACTGGTCCAGTGACTTTTTATAATGAGTGTTAGCGTGTAGTCTTGTATATTTATATGTAGCACGTGAGTGCGGGGTTATAAGATAAGGAAGCAGGAAGACATGGGGTTTTGTGATCTCCCTTGAGCAAGCCCCATGGGACTCCAAGCGATGAGTTGTCACTTGAAAATCTATCTCTCTGATAAGGATATGAGAAGCTCAATGGAGACCAATGATATGACATGAAGAGATATACTGATCAAGGAAGTTGAAACACCCCACCATACCCCCACTAACCTTGATAAATCTCACTGAAAACAACAACGCCGGGAAATCGTCTATATATGATAAAAGGCTTCAGCTTTGAACCTTACTTCGATAGCAGAATAGATTGCACTACACACGCTTGAGGATAGTTTGGAATGGTAGGATGGAAGAGAAAGATCCCTGGGTATGATTAGCTGGGGTTGACTTGTGTTGAGGAGGGGGGTCGTCAAGTTGTACTCATAGATCCCTCTTTCCCTCCAGCTTTCGTGGGAACATCATGGTGAGTTTCTTGGATCAACATTCTGGAGATAGATGTATGATATGTCGTTGATTGTTGAAGATGTAGGAAAGTGTGAATATCCAAAAGTTTACTCAAAGGTCTACGCAAAAGAATCAAGCAATAAGAGATGAGACGTGGTGGTTGGTATTGTCAAAATGAAGCTTTCACAGCTATCAATGAATATTCGATCGAGTACATGTATCAGATCATGCGTTTTCCGCAGTTCGGGTCACCGTATACCGTAGCCCCCTCGTTTCCACCTGAACCTGGAACTCTGTACAAATAATAATAAATATCACAGAACCGTTTTTTCATTAGACCCGACACTTCCGAGCGAGCGAGCGTAAGGTTAAGGGGGTTTTAATCCATGTCATTGAATTTTAATAATATTGATGCTGGCAACTGCAAACACATTTTCATTGATTGCCCTATCCTTTTTGTTGGTGGCTTGCATGCATGTGGGAGAGAGACGTACAAGTTCACATCTTTTAATAAACCTGCGATAAGGAATTTGGTTCTTGACTTTCTACCCATTTTGCCCATCCTACCCATTCTCTAGTATTCCTTTCAAGATAATCAATCCATCAGATCCAAACACTTCCATTCCAAACACTTTCTTCCTTTTCCCGCATTATACTTTGAAGCTTCCATTTCATTTCCATATCCCAAAATCTCTGTTACATCATCTTGTAATCAAGAGGTTCTATTGATCGAAGCTTTGGTACCTAGTCAACAAATTTTACCTACCTCGAAACAGCTCCTCAAAAACCTCCACATCAACCATTTCCTCGAGTCTAACTCAATACAACATTGCTGTTCACACCACAACATCTTTGAACACACAACATCATTGATTTGGAAGCTTCTCGATCAATAGAAAACGATGTCTAGTGTTAAAACTAGACGCCAAACAGCTGCCGCTTCTACACCATCAACTCCCACTCCCGCAGCTCGTGAACAAGTCATCATGAACGGCAATGGTAATGGCTCGGCACATAAATCCGAAGAGGCTGTCTATGTGAAAGAAAACATATTCCTCTTCTGGCCCAATGTTATTGGTAAGCTTCCCCAAATCTCTGTGCGAATAGGATGGCGCATGCTAATCCTTCATAGGATACTTTCGAATCGTTCTCGCATTAGTATCTCTATACTACATGCCCCTTCATCCACGCACCTGCACTCTTCTTTACAGTATCTCCTGTCTTCTCGATGCTCTCGATGGATATGCTGCCCGCTACTTTGAACAATCTACAAAATTTGGTGCGGTTTTGGATATGGTGACCGATCGCTGTACCACAGCCTGTTTGCTGGTCTTCCTTTCTTCCGCCTGGCCTCGATGGGCTCTTCTTTTCCAAGGACTCATCTCGTTGGATTTGGCCAGTCATTACATTCACATGTATGCGACCCTTGTTATGGGACGAGGAGATACTAGTCACAAGCAAGTCGATAAATCTCGAAGTTGGATTTTGAACTTGTATTACACAAATAAGGTATGTACACCTATGTATAGAGTGTCTACTGCTTAAACTGACAAAATATGATAGACTGTCCTCTTCCTCTTCTGCGCTCTTAACGAAGTTTTCTTCATCGCCCTCTACCTCCTCTCCTTTTCCTCTCCACTGCTCTCACCATCTCTCCTCCAAGTTACCAACAATGGCGAAGCAGCAAGCACACTTATCCCTGGAAGCCCCTCCAACCCATCTGCCGCATCCCTTTTTGCCAATCCCTACAGCGCCGGCGCATTGGAGCTTGCGCGCGCCAATAAGATGGATTCAACCTGGCCATGGATTATTGCTGGAATCTCATTCCCCATCATGGCCGGAAAACAAATCATCAATGTCGTACAATTGGTCAAAGCTAGTCGATGGTTGGCCGAGGGAGATATTCAAATGAGGAGAGCAGCCGGATTACCAAGACAGATAAAGGAGAACTGATTTACCTTGTCACAGGAGATCTTTTCTTTTTTTTTCAGTTGTTAGATTTACTCTGTTCGAGTCTTTCCGACTCATTTGTGTATTGTTTGGGCTTTCCGGTCCTCTTTACACAAATCTACACTTCAGATGTGTAGTTGTATCAGATATTTTGGCTCATGTATAGTGCCGGATTTTGCATTCATTCATCCATTTGATTGATTGATTGATTGTTCATTCATTCGTTATATTTATTTTGATATTATACAAATAGGGAGCATAAGGTAGAAGAGGAAATGGCGTCGGGATTCATTTGCAGCCATCTAAGTCTTAAATGATTAATGGACATGTGAAGTTGGGTCTGTAATGGGAATTGAATTATATCCAATATAATCATAATATTCAAAAGTGGATTTGGATTGTTGTTAATGTATGTATGTATGTGTGAGAATCAGTATGGTGGGTTTAAGTAAAGTGATTGACAATGTATATATGTATGAATGTACGAGTGTAGTGAAATAAAAGAAGATGGAAAAAAGAAATTGTGAGACATGCATGCATTAGGTGAATCAATCGATGTATTCAGGGTATGGTGCGTACGTGGTATTCTGTGTGAGAGTTGGAACTTGTAGGCGTTGGAATTTTGAGCAACGAACGAACGAACGAACGAAACGTTTTTTTTTTTTTTGGTTGGAAGTTTAAATTGATGGGTAGGTATGGAGATGGAGATGAAGTGTGCAAGGAGAGAGGAGGGGAGAGGTGGAGGAGAGGTGGAGGGTTTTGGATGGAGTTGGTGGGTATAAAATATATATAGATTGTAAATGAACGGTGAACGGTGAACAGTGAACGGTATGGCATGTATGTATGTGTAATGAATGGTATTTGGTGTTTGGGTGGAAGATGGGAAGATGTACGGAAGATCTATGGATGGAGTTTAGATGGGATCGGGATGGAGTCTAGACTTGAGATTGGGATTGGGGTTGGTCGCGTGAGGGTTTGGATATTTGGTCGGTGGGTGGATGGGTGGGTGGTTGGGTGGAGGAGGGGATTGTTATAGATGTGGATGTAGAAGTAGATGTAGATGTAGATGTACAAGTAGATAGGATGGGATATGATATATTGAATGGGATATGATGAGATATAATGATATGATGATACTTACTACTCGAGTACTATATATATATATATATTATATTGTATCTACGACAGACAGGTGGTGTGAAGTAGAATAAATAGATGGATAGATCGAAGCAAACTAACTGGCCTAGACAATTGGAACGAACTAACTCAGAACTAACTAATTAATAAGTAAACTAAGCCGGATATCTGATTTAGGAAAGACGAGAAATGGGAAGCGGAAAAAGAAATAAATGGTGTTGGAGAGATGGAGAGATGGAGAGGGATGGGGAGATGTCAATGTATGTTTTACAACAGCATGATCATGATATTAGGTAGATAGATGTGTTAATATGTATATATATATATATATATATATGTATGTGTAGTAGATAGATTCTATGAATGTGTTGATATCATGTACTACTCAACTAGTACCTCCCTACCTACCTACTACCTACCCAGATGTCAATATAATGCTCAGATCTGATCTGATCACTAGTTATCTTCTTATCTTATTCCTATTACATCAATTCCCTCGATTCCATCAAGTTCTTCTTGGATAGCCAGCCCAATGATAAATGTGTTGGATTGGGTGGAAAAGGGAAAAGGGAAAAGGGAAAAGGGATTTATTTATTTATACTCGAGTATTCTATTTGTGATTGATTGCAAAAGGGGGGGTATTAGCTAACGTTTTAGTTGGTATAAATGTTGAATTGTCTAAGTAGGTAGGTAGGTAGGTAGGTTTTTAAGTTAGCAATAATAGTAAGTCTCGCTCATACTCAACCTCGTAACCTGAGAGGGAAGGAAATACTAGGTAGGAATGAATGAATGTGTGAATGAATGTGTGTATGTATGTATGATTGTTGCAATGACTGACGGAATAAACAAATAAATGACTAATAAGGTTTTACCTGTGTTTGTAGAATAGAATTTATTCTATTCATAGATACGATGATGCTGATAATGATGATGATGATGATGATGATGATTAAATTATTCAAGTAGACTTCTCGGTAGGTATCTGAGCCCCTCGGTTTGTTGGTATTCTTTTTTACTTTTATATGATTGCTTGTGTAAACTACGTATGTCTAGGCAATGTATATATATATATATATATATATATATGTGTGTGTGTGTGTGTGTGTATGTGTGTTTGTGTATATGGATATGGATATGGATATGGATATTGGATATGGATATAGATACATGTAGATATAGATATAGATATAAAATCAGTTTCAATTTGAATCAAAAAAAAAAAAAAAAAAACATAAAAAAGAATTAATACGTAAATCTCATCATGAGTTGTTCTTAATAAATGTCACATGTGGCCTTCTTAACTAGTCATACCTACCGCCCTACCTACCTACCTATCAATCTATCAATCTATTAACCTATATACTCACTCCCTCTCTCATTCCCTCATACATAATCCCCTGGTCATGGCGGCGGCGCTTCATCACTTCCTAAACTCTTCCTCTTAAACTTCCCAAAAACTACTCAACTGCTTCAAATACCCAGTAATCTATCTATTCAGCCTATACCCTATACCTATGAAAGCCGATGGTTCTCCACTTCAATCTTTCCATCCTTCCAACATACTAGGTGCATAGGTAGGTATTCAATCAATCTCCTCTGGTCTTTTGACTCTTTCGTCTCTCTCTCTCTCTCTCCATTCACTTCACTACATTCATAAACTCGACTCCACTCATTCTTCAACATTCTCGCTTCTAGAACGAAGAAACCAAGGATTAATTCCTCCTTGGCCTTCCCTTCCCCTCCCCACTCAAAGTCAATCAATCCAATCAATCCAATCATCTTCTCGTCTTAGACCGACTTATGTCAGTCCTCTGTAATTCTTCATTCTTCCTAGTACTGACTGGGTGGGTGACTGGGTATCCTATCTCATACCATACTTCCCATCTCAAACCCAAAATTCCGACTTAGTATGCAATGCCATTCACGAGCTGGATAAGAGACCGGGGCATAATAAAATCTACTAATACATGACAACCACAACACACATCACTCATTCATTCACTTTCCATCACAAACTTCAATCTCTTCAACCATTTCACGGGAACTCTGGTATGCATCAATATAATAACAAGATTAGGGATTCATCTTTTCCATTTCTTCCTCCTACTATCCAATTCTCTTCACAATCATGTCAGCTACGTCACCCCCACCACGAACCCGATTCGATCCCACTCCGGTTGAGGAGACGGTGAAGAAAGTGAGAAAGTTTGCCGTTGAACCTGTCGAAACTACTTCGAGAAGTAATAAGAAAGAAAATATAGAGCAAGTCGAGAATGCTATAGAAAAGAAGGACTTTGCTGCTGCCCCGCCCAAGAGACGCTTCCTGCCTCAACCCGTGGAAACTACACAAAAGTCGAGCAAAGCAAAACCACCAAGTCCTCTGCCAACCCCAGACCCTGTGCCCGAGTCCAAATCACAAGCTCCAGCTACCGCAGATGCATCTGCTCCAAGAAGGAGGTTCACACCCCAATTAATAGAAACGTCGAAAAGGTTCAAGAGATCTACCACTCCTGGCCCCGCTACCTTACCTACTGATAAGACTGATATAACACCGGTATGCTTTGCAGTTAAAAATTCTTCTTATTACGCAGTATCTAATGTTTCTAGGGTACGAATCATATCTATGCGGAGAAAAAACGAAAATATATACGTCCAGCACCAGCTCCTTTAGCACCCGACAACACTCCTGTTTCTTCTTCTGCAGATATCCATTCTCGTGTTCCACTTTCACTACCGCGTCGACAACCTTCAATGCGCCCTCACAATAATACCAGAAAAACCACACGATCGAATTCTTACCAACCAGAATTGGACCCTATAGACTCTTCAGAGGAAAATTCGGAGAACGAGGATGAAGATGGCGAGTCTACGCCGTCTTTATCTGGTTCATTGGGTTCTTCTGAAGATTCCATGTTAAAGATGCAAATGGCACGAACGCGAGAAAGTTGTGATGAGAGATTTGCGGGTTATCTCCTGGCACTAGCTGCTAAAGCTGCTGAGAAACAACTCATGGAACAAGCTTTAGCGGCATTCCCCAACCAGTCTGCTTACGAAATTGTGGAACATTTCTACGATCGGGAGATAGATACAGCTTCGGAAGAAGATTCCGTGGAAGGTGTAGGTATGTTAGTGGAGGATGCTCATACTCAGGAGCTTCGTAGAAAATCTACAGAGGTTGGGTGGGCAGCGAAAGAGATGCAACAACATCAGGAGAATCTGAATCGGTTGAGAGAAGAGGAGGCCAATAAGAAGGTGGCTGAGGAAGCCACAGCCCCAACATTTCACGATCCTTTTTGGACAAATGGAATGACGGATAAAACTCGACCAAGTGGTACTCCTCAAGATAAGCAAAAAGAAGCTGAATTGGTTCGAATGCGTAATGCGGCTTCTCCTCCAATGCTTGGTGGTGATTTAGTATTTCGCATGTGTCCTTCTCCAAAGGCGACCAAATTTGAATCCGATCAACGACATGACGTACAGCCACATCGAGTCGAAGATGGAGGAGGATTATGGGGTGGTTATTGTGTTGCCGAGGAACATGAACAATACCTCAGTCCAGACGTTGTTAAAAGACCACAAATGATTGCAACCCCGCATCTTGAAATGGATGATCCGTTTTCTTCCGCGTTCTCCAATGCCGCGCCGAATGTTCCTGCCAAATCATCGGATAGAAACAAGGGTGGTGTTCATATGCTAAGCGGACTCGATGATAGGTTAAAAGCCGAGGTTGCGAGGTCAAAGTCCGAAGACATGTTGTTGGAGGAGTTTAATGACGCGTTTGTTACACAAGTCTACAATTATCTTTCCCTCGGATATCCATCTTTAGCTCGGCAATATGACGAAGAATTGGCAAAGATTTCTCAAATTCCGGAAGAGGAATTGAGAGTAGATGACAAGAGTCAGAATATCAAAGGACATATTGGTTTAGTGGCTGTTGATGGTCATGTAGAAGAGAAGAAAGGGAAATCTATTAATGGGGAGAGAAGTGAAGGGGGTTATGGTGCTAGATGGAAAGCGTTACGAATATATATTCTGGAATGGGCGAGACAACATCCTTCCATGTCAAATGGCGCATCGTCACCTAGTGCTTGGGGTGTAAGAGCTAGAAGGGGTAGTTGGGCGATATGATTCTTTTTCGTATCGTACAAAATTTGGGTCTGAGGGGTATCAATTTTGTTGTTCCTCAACGAAGAGAATTAAAGCACTTTGAGAAAGTAAGACAACGTAGAAAGTTGGGCCAAGGCGTTAAGGGAATGTTTTCTTTTTCGTTGCGTATATATATATATTTATGAGACAAACGGCAGCCTTGGGATATTTATTTATTGAGATAGGTTGAGGTATAAGGAAAGGGAAGGGAAGGGAAGGGAATGGAATATTTATTGTCCATAAATCACGAGTAGCAAATTTTGGGGATTGGTGATAGGGAATGAAAGGAAAGGAAAAAGTGGTCGCTTTTTTTTATGGCGGATCGCTTGTTTGTATATGATATTGTGGAGTAGGGGGGAGGGGGTGTGAGAGAGAATGGTAAAGAAAAAAAAATAGAGGTGGGGAGACGGATAAATATATATGGGTAGATTATATATTTATAGAATGATAGGTTTATGGTAACTTCTTTTCTTTATTTCTTAATGATTTTGTGAGTTTGTGGTTTGGTGATTGTGTAGTTTTATGATTTCTTTGTTTGAAGAAATAGGTAATTGGATGAGTTGGATAAACTGAAATGGAAGGAGAGGGGTGAAGAAGATATTAGGTAGGTGGGTAGGTATATATGTAGATGGGTGAGTGATTAGTATAAGATGGGTAGAGAGATGAGGAGGTGAGATGGGATGAAAAAAGTAAGAAGGGGAAGGGGAAGAAAAAAGAGTTGAATTGATAGTGTGGATGGGAGATGGGGGTTTTGAGGTTTGAGGTATGAGGTTGAAGGTAGAGAGACGGTAGAGGGTATAGTATAATGTGAGAAAGTTTCGGGGGGTAAAGTTGTAGAGCTGTGAAGCTGTGAAGCTGTGAAAGAAGGGTGGAGAGGGGTGAGGATGAGAATGGGAGTGGGAATGGGAGTGGGAATGGGAATGAAAAGAAGTAGTCAGATTCTTTGGAGTGTGAGGAGAAGCGAGACGGATTATCTTTTATACTGCAGGCAAAAGGAATGAGGAATGAGGAATGAGGAATGAGGAATGAGGAATGAGTTGTGGGGATGAAGAGATATGGATGCGTTGCGATGGGGAGGGGAGGGGGGACGGTGAATGGAAAGAAAGAAAGTTTTGCGGGGGGAGAAGAGAAGGGGAGGGGAGAGGAGATGGAAAATGAAAGATGAGAGGTTGAAAAGGGGGGGAGAAGGGCGGGCATAGAGATAAGAGGTTTGGAGAGGTTAAATAGGGGGATAGATTGGATTGGATTGGAAATGTTGGGGGTGGGTTAGGGGATGGGAATAAGAGGTTTCGAGAAGTTTGGAGATTTGGTTGGATGTCAGCTATGAGTTTATTTGTATTATTCAATGATTGAATAGAATGCCCTTTACATTTTATTAAGAGTGTGAAAGATGGGGTGGAGAGAAGAGAGAAGAGAGGGGTTGATGGGGAGAAGAGGTGTGGAATATAGATTTTTTTTTTTTTTTTAGGGAAAGAGGGATAGATGGATAGATGGAGTTAGAAGCTTGAGACTGGAGACTTGAGATTGGAAACTAAATAGGGGGAGGACAAGAATAGAAGAAAGAAGATAGGAATATGAGTATAATCTATCGCCAGAACGAACATAAACATAAACATAAACATGAATATGTATGTATGTATGTCCACACATACATACATACATCTCTACACAAAACCGCCAAATCCTAAGCTCACCAAAAGAAAACAAAATCCTTACAATACCATACCATACGATATAGTAAACTTCCCGTTTCCATATTAAAAAATATATATAGCCTATATTGAATCAACCAAGTACCTAATTATCTAATATTCATTGGTTCTTCTTGGTATGAGTGACAAGGTAAGTATAAGTATAAGTTTGTAGACTAGCTAGGGGGGTCTTTAAAATGATGAGAAAGAAATTGGAAGAACTTGGAGAGAGTCATTTTTGAGGTTTGAGGTGTGAGGTGTGAGGTGTGGATTGTTGATTTGGGGGGGAGGGGTTCTGTGGTGTGAGTTTTATGGAATTTTGGAAATGGAAATGGAAATGAGAGATTTTTGAGGTTTGGAATAGATAGGAGGGTGAGGATGTGAAGGAGGAGGTGAGAACGTGGAGGAGGAGATGAGGATGTGGAGGGATGGAAAGGAGCGAATTTGGTGGAGGATAGGAGTAGATGAGGGGGGGGTTACACTTTTTTATCGAAATTTGACTTGCTGGTAATGAGAAATTGGAGATATGAATAGGAAAAGAAATGGAGAGAAGAGATGGAGAGAAGATATCTGCTTGATCACATAAATATGTATATATATATCTATCAATATCGTTCCATCTCCGAACTATATTCTCCCTCTTCTCTATCTTTCCATACAACCCCTAAACGCCTCATCTCCAATAACCTCCAATCGCTCTCATCCCCCATCTTATCTTCCAATCTCCAAACCTCCAAACCCAAGTTGCTTCTAAAATCACAAATCACAAATCACAAACCACACCTTTCTTCTTCACGTCAAGTCAAGCCGTTTCAATATTCCCATTCCGATCACGATACTTACAAAATTCAAAAGACAGATATCCATCTCATGACAAATCAAGAGGAGAACGAAGACAAGCACACAGTAGTAGTAGTAGTTACTCAGGACCCGGGGAAACAATCCAAGATTTACCCTAAGAAACATTTAGAGATGGAAAAATACTCCATGTCACTCATTGAATATCTCCAGAGTGCGCAAAGGAACTCTGCAGAAGAAGAAGTCACGAACAAAACAATAACTGCCCAACTAAACGGCTGATAAATATAACTTCCCTCGACTATAGAACATGTCTTATACTCAAGCACTCCAGTGGAGACTTAACCCCCTCTTCCACCTTTCCAATCCTACATCTCCATTCCAATATCGAAACTTCCCTCATCTCATCTCACTGCGACGCAAGGACTCGTACAGCCACTTTTCCATTCACGCTTCAAACTTCAAATTTCCATAGCCATTCAAGAAACCACACAAAAACAGCACAAGCACAAGCAGCCGAACACATCCAATTTACATCATTGCACATAGGAAAACATATTCAAAAAACTTATAATTCCCTGTAGACTGAGTTGAGCATCTCAGACTATTTCTCGTTTCTACGCTACTCTACTCTGCTCTTCTGCTTAGCACGACTCTACATAAACCCATTACTTATTTTCTAATCGACCATATATGAATACAGCACAGCACCAAGCATATTCACCCCCTCGAACACACCCTCAGACTCCCTCACTCACAAACTGCACAAACAACAAGTTGCATTAGAAACTCACACACATACCCATACAATGAGTTTTGAGAAGTGATTAATATAAAAGTAACCGAAAGTCCCTCTCCTCCTCCTCCTCTCATATCCAAAGCGATGTAAACACAAGAAGAGATCATAGAAAGAGTAATTACGCTGTGATAAAAATATCGCAGTAAGATCTAATTAGGCACTAACTAATCTGAGAGGGAAAACCCGCATGCATAAGTAAACCCCGGGTCCTTGAGAGTATAAAAACCAGGCCGATTTCGGAGAGGCTTTAGATATGCAACAAAGATGTTGTGAGATATTATGATGCCAGAGAGATATGATTGGTAGGTATGTTATGGAAGGGATGGGATATTTTCCGGGGGAGGGGGTATTAATGTGGGGGAATCTGGGGAAGGGGGACTTCAGGGGAAGGGTTTGCTCGGTATCCATGAGGGAGTCTCCTAAAGTGGTAGGTGGACACATATTCGTTAGCGCTAGAAGACTAATGTATGGCTTTTAAGGAGTGATTGATCTATCGGAGGCAAAGCAAGATGTCAGGTATGCTTGCTGCCCGTTCATTACACTTGCGGCTTATATCCCACAGGTGTACGTCAAGCAAAGTTTCAACGCGAGTATCTACCTAAATCTAAAAATAAGAATGATAGAATGCAGTAGGTTTATTCAAATACAATTGCGATGCCGTTGTCAAAACTGTTGTATGTCGGGGTAAGAAGGAACACGAGGACCCGAGTTCAAGCTCACAACGCTCAAAATTCGAAAGCGTGGTTGGACATCCGTCTTTCTCAGCGTGCCGACTTATGATTTGAGGAAAGGTGAGAATATGAGACACGTAGCTAGAAAGTGTGAGATTCGCAAAAACGATGAGTATGATTATTTGAATTGAATGGAAAGTACGTAAGATCCCATGAATAGACCGGTAACATGTACATGTTGACAGGCGAGAATTCTTCTAGATGTCAACTTCATTTGAGATTGGAAATCATAGGGCACGAATCCTTCGATCATGCAATTTCCGTGAATAAGGGAAATGAGGAGAATTCGTTGTGTAGAACTATGGTGGCCCTCAAAGAGCATACCCCGACTCGGGGTCTTCGGACCAGAAAACTGATACTCAATGTAAAAGGATTTGTATGTCGGAAACCAACTTAATTAGTAACGAACTCAAACGAATATTGTAAAAAGTCAAAATGTAAAGAGTGTGTCCACCAATGGGTGGACAGACTGACGGGAAGCCGCAAAACGAATCTAGAAATAACTCTTAAAATATCCATTCGAATATCTTAGAAACTATTAAAATGATTTGTTAGAGATTAAACCATAATAAGATAGATTCTGAAATTAGACAATCGAAGAATGAATTTGTTGGAGATTTTGAATGTTGAAAAGTGTCCCGTCCGTCTATGAACCCATCGGTTGTCTACTAGAATACGAGAATCGACACGTCATTCGAAATCGCATTTCCACTGTTCTCGCAAAGGAGGGCAATCTAGATGATATTCTGTTGAAATCTAGCCTCAGCCTAAGCCTCCTAGGAACAAGAACAAGGGAAAGAGTACTATACATGATCGAATAGGGTATATGAAGGAAATATGATATCTGGTACTGGATCAAACCAGAAACATTAGAAATTCTATGCAAATTTCCTCATAAGTCAATACTCCCTCCAGGAAAGACTATTTGCATACTATTTTTCGAACAAGCATAATCCTAGGTTCCGCCTGCCTTTTCCGTTTCTCGTATTTCCGCAACTTTTGCCTCCAAAACGAAACGCTGCATGAACTTCAAGCTGAGATGAAAACGTCTGTCTTTATATAGACCACGGCAAAGCGTAAATAAGCAATGTACCGGTACTATATCACACTTCACCAAGTACACATGCGGCACTTGCTACCGTGTTTAGAAACTCGGATAACTTCAGTGTAGTTTTGGATGAAACGACGGTTGGAGAATAACTCACGTACCTTTTCGGCGAGGAACGTGGGTTCATCTCAACCCTTATTGGTATATCTAGTATAACATTTCCAGGAATAGATAACTCTTTTGAGGGTGTGGACTACGGCAGGAAATATACTTTCGGCCATGAGCGAAGTAAATTGAAATGAAATTGGAAGGTTAAAGTTTTTTCCCAAATCGCAATTGGAACTCGGAAGTGATTCCCGGAAGTCAGTGATGCAATATTGTAAGGGTCTCGAGGAAGGGTCTCGAGGCCCAAGCAAGGCACAGTACCATCTGAAAAGATTGCCGTGTTACCTGACATAATTTTGGGATTATGAAATGAAGATCGACGTGTCCTTCCTTGATGGCCTAAACACGTGAAGATCACATGTAAGCCTGGATTGTTAGGGGCTGACCTAAAACCCGAGATTACGGCACTCAACATCAATCCATGAGATGATCCAGAAGATTGGAATGTGTAAAAAGAAAGGGGTGGAATCACCTCTACCAGTTTCGATGTAGTTTGTCTTAAACTTACTCAAGTTCCAGCCCTCAAAAGTCCCTGCCTCCCGAAAATCTTAGTCATTCCCACGTGTGAGCGACAGAAGGAAAGACAGAAGGAAAGACAGGAGATCGTAGTTCATCCTGCAGCTATTCATGTATCCTGCTTTGAGGGCCCATCCATCATACGCATTGATAAGTCTCGGAAGGGTCCATGGCTACCTAGTACCCAACAAGAAAAATGAGACCAGCTACCAAAGTCTCGGGGAAAGCATTTCTCGATTGGGTTGAGTTGTACTAGGGAAATTATGAGTTCTTTGCCATCCTATCCACATCAAATGTACCGATCCCTATCAATAATTGATAAGTAAATTGATACGAACGCCGATGAGGCTCAGGCTCGCTCATCTAATTCTCCGTATACGATGCTGGCTCGGATCCTGATCATGAGAGAAAATTTTCACACGCCTCAATAAGAGGAGTTGGTCTATAATCGACGTGTCATATTGAATCGTGATTTAACATGAAAAGAAAACTTTTTATGATCCTCAAGGTTGACAATGTATTGGAATTCCCAAACGCTCATCCCATGGAATTAAGATCGAAATCGAGAACTTTGTGACCAAGTAAAATAACTGGATCCTAACGGGGAGGGAGATCCCGCCTGAACGGTACGGCTTAGCGGAGATTGCTGCTGCATTGCATGTCGCCCAACAGGTCGGGAACCTTGGTGCATGAGATGAACTTGTTCCCCAACGTATCATACAATATTATATTATATAAGGTAAGATTTCGTAGGGTGTCCAATTGGAATGGAGGTAAGAACCGTTCATTCCTTCTAGAAACCTCGGTAGAACACATATGGAAGGCAAGGAAGCGTTGCCGACGGGGCATTTACAGGGCATTAGAGTAACATGGTATAGAATATGGTACTCCTGAGTAACCACGCATGGGTGTCCAAGATGTTTGAGATGAAGGGGCTGCAGTATGCAGGGACCCGGGCTCCGATAGAACACTTTTCAAACTTCTTTTATTCAATATGTGGGGCGATACTGCAGATGAATCAGGAAGTTGGAAACTTCCTGGTTCTCTTGAATGTTTCTCAATGTTCCATTCGTTCCACTGCATCCTGGTGGTTTGCAAGCAACGGCGAGCGGGTAGTGCAAACGGTCGCGCGTTCGCGCTTCTTCTTCAGGCAATGCTGGAAAGGTGATATGTGTGGATCCTTTAAGTGATGCCTTCGTGGACACAGGTGGGGAGTTTTGAGAGCTGTGGAAGTCAAGGGGAAGCATGGCTGCTTCCGGTAGAGTTAAGTGACATCCACACTTCCACGCGAGAGGTAGGGGACATGAGATCATGAAAAGCGTGGGGACAAGGTTAGTCCTTTAGGGGGCTGACGGGAGGATGGTTACATAATCGGTTGGTATGCTATGGTCTCATTAGAGTACCTGGATAGTTTTTCGGCCGTTCAAAATAGAAATTTTGAATTGATTGTTTTTCAAACTCAAGTTAATAGACATGATGTGAAGGGTGTGTTGTAAGGATGGTGAGATTCTGAGGAATGTAGAATGACAAATGACTACGAAAGTAAGATATAACTCACTTGGATAAAGCTTACGCTGTCGTATACAACACAACGAGGATCGCTATCCTTCAAAATTGAGCTGCCTAATTCATGCTTTGATGGACATTGAATAAAGAGGCACAGGTATTGTCAGTGTCAATGTCAGTGTCAGGCACAAGTGATCATTCATTAATGGTTGTTTGATAAAATAGATGGGATAGGACCGATTACTTTCATCTTGCGGAAGGCCCAGGCGAGGCATACAATTCAATCACTCGATATATGTGTGATAGACTTATGGTATAGTGTTGCAAAGTCAATAGTCAGCAGCCAGCCAGTAGTTGGTAGTTGGCAGTCAGTAGTTGGCAGTCAGTAGTTGGCAGTCGGTAGTCGGTAGTCACTAGTCACTAGTCGCTAGTTGGTACGTTAATTGTAGAAATCGGTAGAACCGGTGGAATCGGCGAGGTGCTCAATACGGAAGTCGCGAGGCCAGCTGAAAGATGGAGGTGATAATTAGCAACAGCATGACGACTAAGTTTAAGCTTTACTAGATTAAATAAAAGAAAATCTTATCCATGGTCGTTCAAAGATAATGTGGACATTATTCTGCTCTCAGTTTTTGAGTTTTTAGTTGGTTCATCGGTCTTGAACCAAGATTGGGTGGACATATCATTCCCTAAGACATTTTTGATTGCTAGCGGATCCCAAAACATGGCTAGAATTCATTTGGAAGCATTCGAAAGCTTCTCCGGGTGATTGATCAGGGTTTGCTTGAACTTGAACCCCGAGACATAACCAGGTCCCTAATATGAAGCAGAGCCGCGCGCAAATAAGAAACCGATACCAATCACGTCCGCCTCTATCTAGGATACTAGGTATATATTATGTATGGTTACAGATTACGGCTTTGGCAAAATCGAGGACTGTTCCCCGGTTAAGGTTGCTAGGTGAAAACGTGAGCTGACCAATATGTTGAACTCACCTCCCTAATTAGTATCTATTTGTGTCAATTGGCCATATGTACTGTATCGTGCTATATTTCCTCGTCATGCAGGATGATTGGGGCTGAACGTTTTCTGAAGCTTATGGTAGTGTCATCGTCCGCTGCACAGCGTACATTCATTTCTTTCTTGCCTGCACCGGTTGGCGATATGTTGCACTGATATTGAAGCACCACATCTAGACTGGTGCTTGAGCATACGCACGTATTTAACCTTGCCGCTTACTCTATTTGAAGCCAGAGCACACAGGATAGCTGGATCGTATTGAATATATCGTCATCTTGGATCCTTTCTTACTCGGGAAATAATTCCATGTTAAATTGCAGTACGCTTTATCACGATGATCATGATATAATCGTCGATATCGTCTCATTCTGTACCTCCGTCGTGTTTGAGATAACAATAATTCTCCATTGTGCAGATATAAATACAGATAAAACCATAACCCAGTGAGAACTTAGAAGCTACTGCAATCTGCCCCTAACCGCTGTCAACTACGATCATCGCGCAGTGGAAGAGTCGACGCTAATGTCAGGTACGAACCAACAACGAACTGTTGCAGTGCTGGGCTGGGATCAAGGGTGTCTATCCACTGAATCGCCAAATCGTTGTTTGGTCTAGCAACCGGCTTTGTTGTGTATGGAGCCGGAACGGTAAAGAAACTAGAGTCGAAAGAAGCAAAGTAGAATTGGTAGCCGGCGGTCGGTCGCGGTCCTTCAGTAAGGTTACAACAGGGATTCTCAATAAAACGGAAAGACTTTCGAGCATTTCTTGGTCGGTCGGGCCACCGGGAGGGTTGCATAGAACCATGCCATTGCCATGCTAGTACCCAGTCACTTTTTTTGCTGACATCGTTAGAAAGGAAGGATAGATTAATAGTCGTTGCTTATAAGTACGGAAAGAAAACTTGGTAGTTTCATTACGACGGCTTTTGCAGCATCTAGCCTGCCACCTCTAGGTACTAACGAAACTTAGGAAGAGTTTTAGACTCTATTCCGGGCCGCACCGTGGTGGTTTGTAATAGCTTTCCGAGCTTCAAAGTCCCAAACTGCTACTGTACTATATAGCTTCAATGCCAGTAGAGTGTAGTCCATAGGTTGGTAGGTGGATAGGTAGTTAGAGAATAAATAAACAATCAACCATCTACTTCATACTAGATCATGCAAGCTGGCTTAATTGGTGGAAAAGGGAAATCATGATCTGAAGTGGTTCTGGCTGGTGATCCGGATTCACTTCCTTTTTGTTATGTTTTGATTGGCTTTAGTTACCCCTGAAAATAATTTGAACTACCTTGTCATGGCAGAGCGTAACCACTTTGACCATGAAATCCTTCTAGGCTGGTTCTTTCCTCTAGATTAGCCCACTTTCCAAGGTTCCAAATGGAAACTCTTTTAAATCCAAACACGCTTCGAATTGTTCTAATGTTCTAAGGGGAGATCAATCAGTCTATCATGCTTGGAAGTATCCAATTGGAGTCTAGAGAGAGAGTCAAATTAATGGAAATTGATCCACTGAAGTTATGTTACCCAAGCTGTCCCGTATTTGTAGATCAATCATAAGAAATTATTTGATAAATTCGATAGCCATCAATAGATGTCTGCCCAGTGCACGCAAAGCCAGCCAGCAGTCAGCGTCCAGCCTTTTCGACCCAAGAGTCAAGTAGGTGGGAAATGGGTAGTGAAAATCCTATTCTTTCGAAAAATCTTGACGTACTGATGATTCCTTTCAATTATGTATGAGGATTGACTCGTTTGAATTGCATTAATAATGAATTATTGATACACTTGAACCACCGAACATCCCCCCTCCAAGAGTAGTCAATCATGCAAGCTGAGGAGTCAATTCTTTGATCAATCACTGGCTGGATTCGAGTTTGTGAATGCAAATATGTACGAGTCTGATGTTTGTTTGCTGGCCAAAAGTAAAGCACAGGTACATACATAGTGACAATCCCCCCCTAGTAGTCAACGCAATGCGGCGTCAGAGCAACATGAAGGCCCAACGAACAACAAAATATCTGCTGTGTTCGATTCTGATTGAAGATTCTCGAGCGAGACGACCCGCGAAATCGGTCGAAATGATCCAATGAGGTGAAATGTTTTAAGCCGAGTTTCTACCATGAGCTCACCATGCTTTTACAGTGGCCTCACATCCATTCCACCTCGATTTTGACCAATCCAGGTTCTTTAATGATCATTTTAGAAATGCCATGTGATCATCTTGATGCTATGCTATGCCATGTATATGGTCGTCAACCGTTGCTGAAACATCTTGAGTCGGTCTTCCAAACATCCTGAGTATGCCCTGTCTAGCTTTAGAATGTTCATCGTAATCCACTTTGTTCGAAATTCTTTCCAAGAGAAGGTCACAGTTCCCAGCGATTCGTTCCCAACCTTGTATAAACCTGGACAATATTCAGGGCAGAAACGAGGGTCCCATAACCATGCCAACCTACCATCGAACATTCCAACCTGTCATGGGTACCTGGAAAAGTCAGTCCAAATTGATCTCAACAACCAAACAGCCTTAAAACTTTGGCTCGAGAAATTGTGCTGCCTCTAGGATAGCACAGTGGCACAGGGGGGGCAACGGATATGTAGCTCAAAATGAAAAGCTGGGTGCTTGACCTCGGGCTCGGGAATCACCACTGCCACAATATTACTCTACGACATATAATACTACCACCCATCGAACGACTCGTGGAAACCGATTCAGCTCCGAGTCGGGGATTTGTTGAATAGATTGTAACTGAGATTTCCAACAGAACTCGCTCGGCATAACTAAGTTTAGCCTGTCTTGTGCACTCACACACATATTTGCATCGCAATTATCCTTATGCTGCATCGTAGCTATGCTTTTCCGCTGCAGTACAACAAGTAAGTATATGTACGATGTATGTATGGTACCTATCCATAAACACCGGAATAGCAAATAAGATGATGTACATAGGCTCGATGGTACTATGATCGGTAAAGCAGGGGGGCATTTCAGAGGGTTATTCAAGGATAGAAACATGCTTTTTTCGGCCATGAAAGGGGGGCCGGGCAGGTCATAGAACACGAAGTTAAAATAACTTACTACTACCACATACGTATTCTTCCAGAAACATGCATGGAATTCTGCATGACAAATTGGCAAATTGATGAATAGATGATCCTGAATGCCCATAGCATTTGACTGATCTGATTTTGACTGACTGAGTACCCATATTTTCTTTTCTGAATTCACTTCACTGGTGTTAGACAGTTTGTGACTTTTTGGCCTCTGAACCATACCAATGCTTGAATAGGTAGGTTGACATACAGAGCAGCAAGATAGAGAATCGAGATTGACACCCTCTTTTCACTCTGGTTCATTTTAACGCTCGTCTAAGCTGTCTAAGCTGTCTAATGTGTTACTTTGCTTGCTTGCTTTGACACTAAACTACCCTTCCTGCCTCTAGGCTTACCAAGGTTGACGCTCCCCGAACCCCAGCTGGTTTGGGAAAGTATAATAGCCGAATCGTAATAATAATAATCGGAAACATAATCATAATTTCATAATTTGATTTTCCCATTTTTTGTCCCATTTTCCAAAGGAAGGGATGCGTCGTGCTCATTTCGATTTGTCTTTTTTTCTTCCGTATTCCCCTGGTCCCATAGTCCCGCAGCCGTCAAGCATCTTTTTGAGCCAGGGCGGAGCCCGAAGAAGATCTACTCCCTGTCTCTCTGGCATGTAATCACTTTGATCATATAAGACAAACTTAAAGCCCCCTTCGCACAAGAAATAAAAAAATATTAATATTGAAATATCCTGTAAATTCCTCCCTCATCCTGCTCAAGAAACTACTCCTCATCCTTCATCTTGAGACTTGAGTCGATTCAACTGTCAACTACTTCCACTACTATCTACTTTTGATAATAATTCCTCCATTCGTGCTATCCACTTTTGGCAGTGTACAATACAATACAATACTACCGAACGAACGACGACGACTACTACTACTACTACTTCTACCACACTACTCCTCCTCAAAACCATTGGCATTGCTTTCATCGGCGTCAAGAGGTCGATATCCGGCGGCTCACCAGTTCACGCAGGATCCCTATCGGCTAGGTACTTTACCACGAACCCTGTACATTGAAGTCACAGCTATCCGATTCAACGCTTCAGCGTCTTACCCATCCGCACCGTCGCAGACTTTGTCGCAAAGTTCTCAGATAGTCAAAGCAACACGAACATCTCCAAGAGTAACATCGCCGGAATAGTTTTCCATAATACCCAGGCAATTTGCTCATCTCCCTTTTGAACTTCAAGTCGATCATTTCCATCCAGTTCTTCAATAACACTTTCATTCACTCGAAATCCAATTACATCAATTCTCCTTCCATCCGTCCACGGATATCGAAAAGTCTATTTAGGATACGACAATTAGCCATTTTGGACATCTTATCCATTCATCTATCTCTATCCACATTTGTCTTATCCTCGGCGATTTACCCCTGGCAATAGCTTTGTAGCTTATAGCTTACCCAAGAAGCTCTTCACACCATCCACGGAACCATCCACCAGTCCAGTTAACCTCCTTTTCTTCTTAAGGAGACAGACAGCCTTGTCAACGCAAGCCCAAAAAAGCAACGTGAGTCAGATATAATCCATGTTCATTCTCATACTTCCACAAACTATATTTATCAAAATATACTTTATTCCTTACTACGCAATGGTGGCCATATGTTACTTAATATGCTTTTGAATTGGCAATCTTATTTTCGCTCACCTGTTTTATATACACATATATATATAACCCTCAAAGAACCATCATACTGATTTAGAATGTTTTTGCTATTAGACTTCTTCAACCACATACACCACCATAATGATTACCAGGATCAACGCATCTTCCAACATGGGTCGTGGCGCATATGATACTACTGGTCTACCTTCACCAAACCCTCCTCCACCAAAGCCTAAATAAATGGCCTTGATGAACCTCCTCTCTTTCACGATTGTCCACGAAATGGCTCACGACCATCAGAGGACCTCATGGAGACGCAGGATCTAGGCCCGGTAGAAGATGTCTTCCCATCGATCCATCATCCTCTACTCTTCCCGGATTCAAGCTTCGTCTATCTCGAACCTCACGATTCCCGACTCAGCTCTCACACACCTCTTACTCTGATTAACATTCTCAACATACACTATTCGAAAAAATCATGCTTTTAATATTGGTCAACAATACCCTTCTGTATAATAATTTTGCCTACGATTCGCGACGAATTTCCTTTTTCGCGCTGCGTGCGACTTTGACCCCCCCCCCCCGATCTACTCTCCACACGATTTTATCTACATTCCAGACAACTTCGATAATCTTATCCGACTCTGAGATACCTCAATTGCACTCCTCACATTCAAAAGTTCGCTCGGAAGAAAGGATGGCGGTCTCGATCCACAGTACACACTGCCCATCAAAAGTCTCTTCTTCGGGGTCTGATTTCTTGCGAGTTTTCCGGGATTACATGCAGATAAATAAATTTTTGGGAGCAAGGGAACGGCGTTGCATCTAGACTTGGGCCCGTTGTTCATTCAACACATTTACATTTCCCTTTTTTCCCCCTCTCGCTGCGGCAGTTTCTTTGGTTGTTTTTGGTGTTTTTAGACTTGCATTGTATTTTTATTCCTTTTCAAATGGTTCGGACAAAAAATTGGGATTCGCTCGGGGTATTAAAAACGTTTGGTTGGTTAGGAGCACTCTTGTGTGTTTTATCTTTGGTATTTCTGCGAGGGTTTGCATATAGACTTGCTGGTTGTACTATTTTCATTTCCTTGGGTCGTTTGGTGCGTTACACTTGTTTTATTGGAAAGAAAGGGTCAGTTGCTATCTTCCTCACGGATTGGGCACGCCTCGTGGGAATTTTGTACACGATGGGAATATTTTGGAATTTGATGAACTGGTGGGACTTGTATGCTTGTACCTTGGAAGAAAGACTTACACTATTATCTTGTATTCTATACTATTCTTTCAAAGCTTCTGCACTTCTATTGCTTGTAATTGCGCAGCGACTTGTTTTGTTTGCAACAAGAGATAGATTGGGCTTCGCTCTCTCTATCCTATCCTACTCTCAACGGACTGGTTCCTGGTCGACGAGCGAGTGATGTCGAGGTGGAACCCATATACCTAATCTAGACTGTGCAAGGGATCTCTCCGCAGAGCGTTCAGAAGAGCAATAGAGCGAACTTTGGCTCTAGGGTCCTTCCTAATTAAACTTAATAATCAGAATTACTACATTAATACTTTGAGTTTGTACCATCCCAATTCTGCTTAATGACGTTGACATGCGCCATCTTCGATATAGATCTCAGAAGCTACGTAACCAAATGAGCGAGGAATAAGATAACTAAAACAAGTACTCTCTCTTTCTCATCTCCCCATATCGATCTACACAAGTCTAGAACTGCCCTTTGAACCAAAAGTAATATATCACATTTCATCGGGAAGGGTTCATGAAACTCAGACAAACAAACTTTCCCGTATCCGAGTCAGCTCTCCCGAATCAAGATATATATAATGTTTGCTTGTCCCTGCAAAAAGCAACTGAGTACAAACAATAAATGCAAAAGCAAAAGTTTCGCGATACGATCATACGGTCATACCCTCCTCGTAAACATGTCCCTCCTCCCCTCCAACCAATACATCAATATATTGATAAGAATTCCAAATATACATTTTTGCTTTCTTTGGGGAGTGCACCGAATGTCCCTGCCTACCTGGGTATTATAATAAGTCAGATAGAAATCTTACGTGTGATGTGATATATATGTATATGCATCTCTTCACGATAACGATCTAGGGTCATATAATAATGTGATGAGATCTGCAGCGGATAAATACCTACAGACAGAGTAGGGGAGGGACGAACGAACGAACGCGATTCTGGAATATGCAGAGAAGGATGAATGGGGTATAAATGCGTTTGTGGTTTGAAAATCATAACGTAGGATTGGAACGGGGGTATCTAAGAGGTTACCGTAGAACAGCGATGTGATGCGTTATGTAATTATAGCGAGGCTTAAGGAGCTTACCGTTGCCATCCATTGCTACTAGATATATTGAATGAAATAAACACTCACTATAACAAGAATCATTCGATCACGATCCAAGACTCGAGGATCCGAAAGAGGAAACGTAACAAAAAGACAATTCAACCTCACTCTACAGCTTACGAAAGCATCAACCAGCAGAATCCAAAGCTCCTGAAACCGCCAGCTCACTCCAAAGATCACAACCCCGCTACTTCAACACCACAAACTCATTCCCATCATAATCCCTCGTCAATTTCTCCGCCATGTCTATCATCCAGCAAGTATCCAACGCCACCCTCTCCGACAATTGGCGCACCATCAACATCGACGCTCTGGATCCCGATTCCTCCACCAACTTCGATATCTCCACGCTCTCCGCCCAGTTTCCCCCTGTCTCCGATGCCGATATCCGTAATCTAGCTCAGCAGGTGCGTCAATTGCTTCGTGGAGGAGATGCGGAGGGTGCTCTTCGGGGCGCGCTCGAAAATGCTCCGTATGGAAGTAGTGATTTGGTGAAGGAGTTGCATTTGGGGACTGTGATGGAAGTGTTGCAGAGTATCAAGGCGAGCGAGATGACGCCATTGTTGAAGAGAATTATGGGTAGTGAGGGGGGTGGAGATGTGTTGGATTGTTTGATGAAATATTTGTGCGTGTTATTATTCTTGATTTCCTATTGGTGTGGACCTGAAAACCCTTTGGGAGATTGTGCTAATGATGTTTTGTTTTGATGGTAGATATAAGGGTATGGAATCCAAGGTAAACTCAAGCTCGAGTAAACTTACTCCTCAAAGTACCGGCGGCTTCTCACAAATCGGAGGGGGAAGACCAGGAGCGCAGAATGAGAGTAGCGGTTCTTCAATGAGTGTGTTGCTCAGTTGGCACGAGAAGGTCGTGGAGGTTGCGGGACTAGGATGTGTGGGAAGATGTATGACTGATTGGAGAAAGGTATAAATTGGGGGGAATAGATATTGGCAAATAATGACGATAGGCGTGAAGGACGAAGCAGCTAGAAAGTTCGAGGCTAGGAGACTGGGGAGCGGGAAGTCGGAAGGTGGGATAGCGGGAAGCTGTCTAGCTGAAAAACGACTGACTCGCTTACTGGAGGAGAGAGACAATAAAAATAGCAAACCGATATCTTTTAGACGTCGATAAATGGAGCGAATTAACAATCATATATTAAGTCCAGGATATTTTCTCCAGCACCACTACTCAAATGCCACAAAATCCATGGGTCTACGCTTGGTAGTAGTCTACTGAATGCAGTGGAACTTACTTCACTCATACGATGTTATTTCTTATGCCCAGCTTGAACCCCTAACCGCAATCAGAATCATTTTGCACCAGAATCCTTTATTCTAGCCATTCTTTCTTCTAACACACAAGCTGAAGAGTTTCCCTCATGTAGCTCACCTAACACCAATACGAAATGCGTTTCTACATTACTTTTTTTTCTCGTTTCCGCACTTCTTGATGGAAAACTCAATATTACATCATTTCAACCCCATCCCACCCCTCTGTACCTTCGAAAAAGCTTTCGTCCCCTCTATTAGTATCAACACTGTAATATACATTGGGCAAAGGAGCGAGTTCTTCTTCCTCCACATTACAATGAAAATTTATGAGTAGAGTTAGTAGAGCAGAGCAAGTCGGCCTTCCTATGACTATCATCATTGTGTACTGTGCTGTACTAGATATGCTTTGGATAGGTGGTAAGTACGAAGAATTCGTTAATATTGCAGTGGTTTATTTGAATTCCTTGTTGAATGTTGAATGTTGAATGTTGAAGTATGTATGCCTATACCGATCTCTTGACGAATAGTGACGGTTTGGAGACGTGGAGTTGGAAGTTAGCGGAAAGAGAGAGGGGAGAGGGAACGAGGGGCTTAGGGTGGAGGGGCAGAAATATTGGTGCTGGGCTGTTGATTCTGCGGGCTTGGAGGATCGTTGATTGATTCCCTACATGAGGAGTCGAGGAGGAAGTTTAGAGGAGAGGTAGAGGTAGAGGCAGATGTGGGGTGGGGTGGGGTGGGTCTTGTATTGCCAATGCTAATGGATACTATGTGGGCATTTAATACTAGGGGGATAATCATATTCCTAGTAAGTATTGATATTAGACCTCATGGATGTTAAGCTGAACTAAAACTATAAATACCTGCACATCGTTCATCCTTCGGTCTTAGGTAGTGTAGGTTTGGGTAGAGTAAGAATGGCGTAGGGACTACGATGCAAATTCTAGGTGTCAAATGGTATGCTATGTATGAAAGTAGTAGCTCTTATATAGGGCTACTGAACGAGCGAGTCTCTTCACATTCGCCTAAGTGTACAAAGGTCATTAAATTGAAGTCATTACCTGTGTTCACATAGATTGAAAATGGAAAGATGCTATTGTGTTATTGACATTTTACTCTCTCAGACATGTTATCAAATATAGAATGCAGAGTATGTAATCAGCTTTTTCAATTGAAACTAACTAATAAGCTAGCTATCTGGAGTGAGGGTTGTTGATTTGTTTCATCTGTCGAATATAACAAATTGAAATTCTTAATTGACTCTGACAAAACATTCGAGATCAGGCTCTAAAATGCAGAATTTGTGTCAGGATTGTTCGCGCCGATATCTGCCGCCACCATTATGACCTCCATTGCCGCAACCTCCATCATTAGCCTCAACACCCTAGGTATCATCATCGACCGCGCCATCATCAGCTTCTTCTACAACTTCCTCTTTGTCTTCAAGATCTAGGTCACCGTAAAGCTCATCAAGTTCGGGACCGATATTGATGGTATCAGTGGCTTCATGTCCAACGCCGTTGCAGTGGAATATCTACTAATCTCTAGAGTTAGAATTTGATCAAAACCCTTAATTTTGATGCAAGCTCGGCAAGAGAGCAATGCGGGGCAAAACTTTCGACATCTCAACGAAGGTGTCATCTTCTTTCAGAGTCTCCGACATATGCGGGTTGTTTTTGAACGCTCCCTCCATAGCTTTGACCCAGTCAACGACGCAACCGTTGTATTTCGCAACCGCCGGCACCATTCCTTCGTCCGAGGCGCCATCCTTCTTGATCAATGTGCCAAAGATGTCTTGAATGCGTTGAATGATATCCTTGTCGCCGTTTTGAATCTTCGAATCGCTTTGTAACAATTCGAGTGCGGCGTTAGTATCTGATATCAACATAATGAGTTGTCGAACATCCAACGCAGAGTATGCAAGCATTCTTGTCATAGTACCATTCAATCTTGTCATGTTGGCTGCAGTCTTTCCGGGCTCTACGAGCAACTCTTTCTGTCTCGCCGCATCAGTTGATTGTACGGCTGTTACTGGTCCGCCCTTCTTGGTGGGAGTTGTGTCCTTCAGCGCCTTCCCTCGGCTGGCGTTAAGTGTCGATGATGATTATTCTTCGTGGTAATCCTACATATTGACCCCGATTATTACTCTCGTAACTAATGCTTGGAAGAAAACTTCGCGCAAGCAAAGCTTTCGCAGCAGTGCCACCACCCTTGGATGAGGTTGGTTTGATAACCTTGGTTGGGTACTTGTCGACTTCTCGTCGCCGCCGTCGAATTGTATGATCTTGTCACATTTGTCCAATTTAATGGCGTAAACTTCTTTCATCGGGGATGACGTAGGAAAACCAAATATCGCAATATCTTTATACGGTAGCCCACTTGAGTCGAAAGTTCCCGCGACGGAATTAAGAGACCTCCAGATAAGATATCTGATTTCAAAATACTGGCAGAGCTGAGAGCTCAAGAATCATGATGAGTTGAAATTATCTTCCAATGAAAGTGAAGTTGATGCTGTGTATAAGTTTTACTGCCAGATAAGTGAAGAGCATCATAGCCTATGATTTGTAGGAGCGCGTACGTGAGTGAGTGTTATCTCCCCATACTTTTGGGCTTCTTACTATGGTACTACACTTCTACGTGAACATCGAACGAGCAAATACATACGAAGTAATGAAGAAGGGGCGGTGGCAAGATTGAATCTTGGTAACGCTTATGGAGTAAAAGAAATCTCGTGAGTGCAGATAACTATGTATCTAGTAATGATGTGGTGTTTTGATTCTCAAATAACATGCGATGATAAAGTGAGGTCAAGAAGAAATTTTGATACTTTTTGATTAACTTGCAATTGTCGGTCAACAATTGAGCTTATTTTCTAAATCTACTCTTCATATATATCATTCCTCTCTTCTCTCCTCCCCTCTCTTCTTTCTTTCGTCTCTTTCCTTCCTTCCTTCCTTCCTTCCAAACAATACCATCCTATAAACAAACCAATCATCAACATCACACACCACCGCACTCAACCTCCCCACTTGTACCCCCCTCACTTGTCCACTTAACTACATAGCGATACTATAACTGAAGTTAGGAGTTCGGAGTTTAGATATGCGAATAACGAACAGTGAATATAAGGTTTATAGTGTGGAGTAGATCATCCAGACAGTGGGACTTTGACGGAGAATTTTACTTCTATTATAGCAAAAAAGAAGTGGAGTACTCTACCTCTACCCTATGGATGGGGGGTGAAAAAGTGGATCATAATATGAGAGAGTGAGTATGGAGACGCTGGAAATTGTAGATCCCATATTGCTAGGTAGAGATGTAATAGTGGCATTACCATGATACTCATGCTGCACATATCTTGAAACCAGTCATCAGACTCTCGAATTATCAAGAATGTTTGGAAGAGCAGAGCGCAAGTTTTGATCGAGTTTAATAGTGTATAATCAAATCTCTCATTGATCGAATCGAAACTTGTTGACTTTCAAGAGATTGGAAAGACTCCACATACTGGAATGGATTTGGATATTAAAATAAGTTCGAACATTGAAATGAATTGGAATATTGAAACAAATCCAAAATACTGGGCTGACTTATCGTGCAGCAAAATTAATATATTAAAGTGTGAAGGTACGACTAAAAAAAGTAGCTCCACTAGATCTTCATACAACTGACATCATTTTCCTTTGAAGAATTGCTCTTGCAACATAAATACGATTCAATCCCTCTCGTAGACACTTTAAATTCCCTTTCCGGACTTGGGAGTCATACGTCTTCAAACCCCCCATCATTCTTCGCTAGGGTAATCCACCCATGCGACTCCAATCACCGACTCTATGCTTTAACCAGAGATTCCACGCACCTAAACAGGTGGCGTGCAACCAAAACTAGTTGCGGAACTAGCTCCATCAAAAGCACTCATTAAACCAAGACAACTGGTATAGATACCTAATGCCGCCGTTGTCAAGGCCCCAAGGAAGTAAATAAAGTTGAAGGAGTTGAATAACCAATTAACCTTGAATCCTCTAATCCATCTCTTGACGCCCCTATCAACATAACTATACGTTCCAGTTGAAGGATCAAATGACTCTTCTGGAAGCATGGCATCTTTTTGGATCTGGTATCCAAACCCGAGAATAGCGGGAAATGTGTATGTAAATTGGAGAATGAAAAGTGCGCCCACGAGACCAGAAATGTAAGAGAATTGAGGGATTGCAGCACACACAACGAAAGCAATTGCCCAGTATAGGGGCACCATTGCAATCCAGAGTATTTTACCGGATTTTGTGGTCAAAGGTGGCGCTTTGAGAAGACCTTGGAAAACTTCAATGTATGCCACTTTGATACCAATGTTACCGTAGAGTACGGCGGCAATTAGACCAGTGATCAGATTCATGATGTTTGCTGCGGTCTGCCAGTTGTAGGGCGAAAGACCTTGAATGACAGGATTGTACGAATATTGACCTTGGTAAGAATAAACGAAGATGCCAAAGAACATGTATACAAAGTAGATGAATAGATCAGCACAGATGAGGCCCTTCCAGAAATCCATGGGATGACGCATTTCGGCGAGGAAAGCAACAAAAAGCATAGCGCCCCCATAAGAATAGACTGCTTGATTGAGTCCATTCAAAGATCCGATGAAACCATCTCCCCCTGTTGCTTTTCCAGGTGGTGGCGTGCCAGCATAACGGTGTACTTTACCAGGACCAAAGGTATCTCCAAATGAAGCTTCAACAGTAGCATAATTAGGAGGTGAATTAGCTACGACACCCATACAGATGAAAATGATGAGGACGTTGATCCAGACTGCGAAGTTTGCGAGCCAGCCGAATCTTTGAAGCGTACGAATTTGTCCTAAGATCATACCAGCAGCCATGAAAACTATCAAACAAGCAACAAAGCATAGATTTCCTTTGGCGATTTGGGAAATGGATTGGCCGTTGGAAAGAATAAGGATAGATACAGTGAATAGCAGTTGGACGCACTGGGCGACATTGATACCATGACGAGCCCAAGTACCAAAAACACGGAAGAACAGGTCAGCAAACGACTTTGTAGGGTATTTATCTGAGTCAAGCGCAAGAAAGATGTTGAAGATTTGCCAGCCGGAGTATAGAGCAAATCCGCCAAATACAGTGTAGAGAGCAATTCCCGGTCCGTCTGTAGCTCGTGTTAGTACTGTTCTTGATGTTTGGATATTTGATTTACTTACAGCCCATCTGAGCAAAGGCCCAAGGAACACTGAAAGGTCCAAGGATATCAGTTGTGATGAGATAAAAGACACCTGACCAACCAGCGGTACGGACAGCACGACTCGCGGTCTTCCACTCAGCCTCCGAAACAGTTGATTGTACTGGTCTACCAGGAACAACAGACTTCTCGTCTAAACCGTCCTTTTCGTTTGAAGCTAAGGTTGTTGTGGGTGGAGTGTCAAATGATTCTTTTGCAGCCTTTCCCGTGGAGAATCGATTTTTGATCGTGGATTTCCAATTTCTCGGTCCTTGAGCAGCAACAAACTTCTCATTCGCAACTTTCTCCTCAGCGCGAGTGATTTCGGCCCAATATATATATTCTTCAAAAGTGATGCTGGGGTCATGTATAGAAGGCATTGCCAGTTCCGTAGCCTTAGCGTCATCTGTTATGGGATGATGAGGATCTCGTGGATCACCACCTTCTAGGGCGAGACTTGCCATGGGTGTAGTCATGCTGGGCAATATATAGGGAGATCAAGTCAAGGGAGTATTCATCCAAGACTTGCTGTAGAATAAAAATAATGAACGGACATGAAAACTTCCATTGTGACGGGAAGAGGGAGTGTATAAATATCAGTTAACTCAATTGAAAACGTACATGAGAGGGGTAAAAACGGCGTTTCGTTCACACCTTCTTCAAGTAGCTAACGTGATGATCATGCAGATAAGTATCAACTAGAATATTAATGCATCCGAAGCAATCAGTATGTATTCCACCAACGGCAAGGGCGATAATATTCAAGGGTTTGAACAAAGGCTAAAAATTGTGATTGCGATGTATTACTATTGGCTGACTCGCTTTCTAGAATGATAGGTGAAGTTCGCTAAACCTTGATAATTTGACACAATTTCGTAAATAAAGTTTGAAAGCTTCGGAAAGCAGCCAATAGTTTATTGTCTTGATAATACTTTCCGGGGTCAAAGCATGGCGGCATGCACACCTTCCTATTCAAGACAGTGGCTTCCAACAGGAGATAATTCCCGTCAAACTGAATGCTGATATCACCAGTTACTCTTCCTTGGACCTTGTCATCTTATGCTTCGTCCTTTTCTGCGCGCCAGCCAAACAGTTATCAACAACTTGTAGAAAAGGCTTGGAAAAGCTTGTTCTAACTTCCGGCTACCGGTCGCATGTGCTTGGCATGTCGCAATTACTTACCATGACAATTCACGAGTGCAACGTTGTAAGCATCGAGCATTTCGATGCAGTAGAAGTCCGGCAAGAGGGGAGGCCACTATAAGCTGACTGTATCCGATTTGAATTCGATGGTGGTAGAGAGTATCGAGAATATTGAAGACATCGATGGTCACATCTACATAATGGCTATTCGCGGCCGGTGGTATCTGTAACAATCTGGTGAAAAGATAGTGATGAGACCGAATCAACGAATGGAGATGAACGATATAATCAGTGGCTTGCTATCTGTGATATTGATTTCTGCCTAACGACAAAATCCTCCGGTGGCACAGGAGCAGGCGACGAGTACAGACAGGCATGTTTTGCTGGGGCTCGAATGTTGATGCGCTTGATGTAACAAATGCTCATGTCCATGAATGGCATCGCTGAGAAAATTGAAGATTCGTGATTGGAGGGAAGGTGAGCTCATGGTTATTCGGCAAAACTTACCACGACACACGTGATCAATTTTTTTTATTTAACTCCGCGATAGGCATTTCCGCCCAGCAGCTACCTCTTACCTAGATACATCAACCTACATGAGCTGGCTCTCGATACTCATAGTAGCGGAACAAACACGAGAATGTCAGATGCATCCAAGCCACGAATCCTTGCTCTTCGTCCTTGCCGTTGCCTTTACCTATCCAATCGGCCTTATCACCGCTTAGATGTATGACCTCATATAATCAATCATGTGTCAAGTGAGGGATTAACAGACTCTCCAACCCTGCTCGAGACGAACGACCGACGCTTTGATAGCGTTACTTTATCGGGAAGTCCAACAGTTTTTTATCTTGCCTCAACCTTTCAATTTCCCTCTGAAGGACATTTCATGCTCAGTCAATGGACATCAAATACAAAGTTGCACTTGCGCTCGCGCTCGCGCTCGCAACTGTACCCGCAAAAACTGTCAAATACTGTGACAGCGGAGATTTTGAACAATAGTTTGTTCCTAATCAACCCCATTTTGTCGCGTAGAATCCACGGATCAAGAATCCCTGAAACCTACTAGATCTAATATGTTTATCAAGATGATAAGCAGGGGAAATATACATAGATATAATTCAAATCAACCACAATATCGGGAATAACTCGATTTCGTGTGGATCGAAATCCTAGGTTCACGCATAGATTATTGAAATGATATTGTTGATTTGTAAGGTGCTTATTGCTTCTCCTGGCCAAGTTTGATCAAAGATGGGGAATCAGCTCACTTCGAAGTGTTGAACGCATATTATTTGATGTTTTGAAATAAGTCGGACGATCAAGATTTTTGAATACTCAGAGTCTGCCTACAATACTTAGATCAGATAATCACTATTCTTCACACAATACAGCATATGAGCACAGAGGCTGGCGCTTCTGCACCATTCTGGTACGCGTCGAATACGTCATTTTAGAACCTGTCTTTAGTATCACTCCCCCCCCCCTATTTCTCTTCTTCTCTTTTTTATCACCTTCTTTAATTCATCAGGAGAAGAGGGCTGAATGCTCCTATCTTCTTTTTCATCAAAGAGTCTCAAAACAGTGTAATCGCACAACACCAATACAAGATACAGGACTACATTGCACTGTACACATATACGATCTGATTTAGTATAGAACTATGCTATATTATGGTATACGATTCATTTGTTTTCCTAGAATCTGTTCCCTTTCCTTTTCCTCATTAATATCTTCCCCTCAATAGGAGGAGGGGGCGGATCGCTCCCTCCATCGTCAAAGATCATCAAAAGCATTGTATGGCACCAACACAATAATGAGCCATATGATCATGTAGTCCGATCTATTATGAATGTTTAAGTATAAACAAGACCACCTGCCTTCGAGTAGATGGCACAGTGAGTTCCCAGAAAGCTATCATGTATGTTGCCTCTATTTCAGCGGAGTTGCAATTTTCATAATAAGTGTGAAGAGAACGTTTATATCAATGCAACCCTGGGCATAAAAGATGCGCGAATTCTTCATTTGAGCTTCTTATAGAATTTACTTGCTTCCTCTCCTTATGATCGAATCCTTTCTATTTGCATCTCGTGGCTCTGAGGTTGCGTCTTTCAATGTCTTTATAGGGATCTGAAACATAACGGCGGAAGTCAAATCTGTGTTCTAATTGACAATTATGGTTAGTCGTTTTAAGAAGCATCTAGAGAATTCTTCATTTCCAGTAGAAGTTTCCAAGCTTTTATCCCAATATACATATGCTTGACGTCTTCCAATCATGGACTTCATTGCTTTGGCCATTGTCGTTACCTATCAACTTTTCTACGGAAACAATCTATCATTGTACAGCACCCAAGCTTTTGGCTATGTTGAGCGAAGAACCCGCTGCGGAAACCCAACCAAGTGCCAAAGACGCAACCCCAGGCGTCAAACTTCCAGTCATAGTCATGGAAAAAAGCGCATCAGAGTCCAGTGTTTAAAAACCTGATGCACATCCTTCTCAATTCTAATTCTTAGATCTTCACAATGATCCCGGAAAATCGGATATGTCTTTGAAAGCTACACTAAAGCTTCTTCACCACATGGTCTTTCCATATAACAAAAATAAAATACGTACTTTGTCCTCAATTCTCGATGAACATTTAAGCATCTGGTCTGAAATCTGCGTCGACAAAAGCAAAATTTATCGTTCTAAAATGGGGAATCTTAACATGTTAGATTTGAACTTGATGACAGCTCTTGTTGCGGTGCGAGAAAAAAGAGACGAACTTTGGCTGGAATGTAATGGCTATGAGGATTACGAGGAAAGTTTCGATGCACGCGAGGTTTATTGCCTTAATTGCGACGGGAGTGGGGAGGGAGATGAGAGTGACGACCTTTGTCACTGTCCCATTCATCCCATCACCGGCACCGAATACCTCGCTTGTGGGATAACTACGAGTTCATGGAAACAGATTCCTTCAGATGAAGATAAGGAGTCCGCGGACACTACGGCGACTTGTAGTGCTCGTGAGATGACTACGCCTAATATTTCCGGGGATGGGAACGACTGTACTTTCCCCTGTGCCACGTTCTGTGCTTCTCGTGGCCTCGACAGTGACGACGATAGTTATGTCTTGCCTTCTTCAGAGTCAGAAAGCGAAGGTGAGATGCCTTGTCAATGTTAGTTGAGTAAAGAATATGCCCAGTATGAAGGGAATGTATCTCGCAGGGGCCTATCTCCTACGGAGATACAAGACAATCAGGCTGGTTTGTTGCTTGGTAGTAAGGTTGAGGTGGAAGACTTTCTTCGTTCTAACAAGAATTGCATCTTGTAGAGAATAGGTAAAAAGAAATGGTGGAACTGATTTAACCTATCACTCATCTTTGCTTTATTTGAAACAAGTGAACATCTATCAGCTCCTGAATAGATAGCATACTCAAGGAAATAAGTTCATCTTGAATTCGACCAATCAGAAGCATCAATATATCTGGAATGCTGCTCATTGCTGGTAAGGCTGTTTGGTTATCATAATCGAGGAGAACTTCTATTGGGGCAAAAGAGAAGCAAATTGATACGTTTTCCTGCTGACAGAGTGTTAGCTATTATTTTTAAAACTGCACATGTCGGTATTACCACGACGTATCTCATACTGTTGACCAATAATGGTCAGCCAACATGGAGAGACGTTTGAAGGAAGGCGGAGGAGCAGCTCTGCTTTGATTGTGTTGGGATTAGGTCTAAAGCAGACTTTACCGTATCACATGGAAAACCATTTGAAATTGTTAGCTTCATTGCTTATTCCCGAGTGTCGAATATTGACTTATCAACTCGAGTTTTGGCTTCGATAGTAAGGTTCTTGAGATTGACCGAGGCTGGTCATTTTTCCTTTTTTCCTAGAAACCAAAAGTAAAGAAAGATGCATACAACATTGAGCCAAGAGTCTATCACCCATGAGAAATGGTCACCGCCAAGCCGTGGAATATCATAATGATAGAGGGTATTGGCGGGAGAAGAACGTTAAGTCGTTTCCCCCAGAGCATGAGACAGAATATTGTGGGGGTTTTGACAGGTCTCCAGTCTTTCCTTGCTACTCTCGTCCTGGAAATGGTAGCATAGAGGCCACATGAGCACTATTCTCGGTTCATAAAATGCAAGCCTGGCACCTAGAAGCAATACATGTTATTCTATTGCCCAGAATGGTAAGAGCGTAAGCATGTGGCCCAGCCTAGAGGCTCTCAGGGGAGACATTAAAGATAATTCCTACATATCTCGTATTAAACAATGCCACATAGCATATGCCATAGCCTCAGACACTGGTGGTATCGGTTGCCCTAAACGATGTTGCACAGTATGCTGAATGTACTTTACAAGGTAGAACAATGAGGAGACATTGCATGCCAAAGAAGTAATTCCTGCCGTTTAAATTATGAGTGGAAAGTATATGTTAAACTAGATCCGAAACTTCGGGGACTAGCTTGGGATGTATCCGACGACTTCAGGCTAAGAACAGGCAAAAGAAAAAGATACAGAAAGTACAATGGCACTGTTATGGTCAGGGGAGATTTAGTAATTGCCATTGAACGTGCTCTAAGAAAATGGAAATCTTTATGTCATGCATGCGTAGTGAAACATATACCATAATGAACCTGTTTTGCCAACATGTGATTGCAAGATATATGGTTTCATCGATGCGGCAGCGGTACATAGACCCGCCGGGCTTTAACATATCTAACAGTAGGCCAAACCTCGTTGCATGTCGCGCATATGTACTCCGTAGTACGCGGATTGCGGTAGATACAAATAGGCACTATCACGAGTCGGAGAATAAGGTTATTTTCAAAACTATGATTTCAATTAAATTCAAGGGGCATGGGCAAATTTGAGCTCCCTGAACAAAACTCTTGCCTATGCTTGTGACGTGCATTTATTATCATCATCACTTTGAGTTGTTGCAGAGGTTTCCCTCCTGCGCAAAATGCGGAGGGACTGCTTCCGAAACCTATTTTGGACAGCCGACGAGCCCTGGTTGCATGGGTACTTCACCGAAACTATCCGGTAGAATCATATTTGGAGGATAGTGCAGTAAAATGGGATGCAGCAAGATATATTGGGAAGTGCAAAAGCCTCTACAGTATCAAGCTTCATGTTGTGATGTTTTACTACATCACATAGGGACCCTGAAAGCAAAACGGGTAAAGTAGATGGATGGCTTGTCAAACGCATAAGGTTATACCAGTAGACTCTTGAGGCTGCCATGTGCTCTTGATACTACCGCCAATCAACATCACAACTTCCAAAGCTTTTTGGAAAATTCGGCGTCGTTCTGCAGGTACAGCATTTTATTAATGCTTGGGGTTTAATGGTACAGTATCCCGGAAAATCGTCCTTGGAAAGCCCTGCCGGGGTGCTTGTCACCGTGAATACCTAGTTGATTGTGCGACAGCGAGATCAAGATATCCATCAATAACTTGTGATATTACAGATCTTCGATTGTAGTATCTTTTTCATGGCCAGATAGTACGTGATTGGTAGAAAGAGAAATCGACACGGATATTATGATACTCGGCATTCAGAATGACTTCCAAACTGTTTTGCTCTTCCGAGGTTATGCGCCGAAGATAATCCGAATGGCTTCCTTGATTCGTCAACTTAATTACCAATCATCAATCCAACATTAACTGTATGACCACTACTCCTCGTTTCTACTCCGTCCGTACATGCAGAATAAATGGATTTCCGAGTCCCTAGTTTTTCGAAGATGTTGCAAAAGTGTGAAAATGACCAATCAGGCTCAATCAAATTGGGCAGTATTGCCTGCCAGAGCTATTATCCCTTCCTTCTTATCCTAGAAGACATGTCAATATCCAATCTTTGTCAAACGCGGGATCAAGACCCCGCACGAAATAATCCCATTTTGGAGCTCCGAAACCTTACATATGGATCCATGAATTTGTGATACTTCTTAAACTTGCTACTCGTTGCTCAAGTCAGAGAACTAAGCAAGACTCAGATATAAGAAGAGTCCTATTCCTTTGATGTTGCTGGTAGATCATTTCACCCACATGCCAACTCTTCTATAAGATACTTGTATCTCCCTTCTACAATGCGTACAGACCATACCTTCTCGAACAACGATTCACATCAAACTGCATCTGCATCGACTTCAACCAACATGCCAGAGCATACCAAAATCCCAATCGATCAAAATTGGACTTTCAAACAGGCCGAAGATGAAGATTCTAAATTCCTCCCTGTCGCACAATTTCCCACGAATGTTCATTTGGATCTCATTGCCAATGGCATCATAGAAGACCCTTTCATGGGAAAGAACGAAAATGACGTCCAATGGATTGGAGAGACTGTCTGGATATACAGAACAACATTTCCATCGCCTACGATATCATCAGAGGAAAAAGCTGGCACCAAAGCAGTCCTGGCATTTGATGGATTAGATACGTATGCAACCGTTCTGTTAAATGGAAAAGAAATCCTCAAGACAGATAATATGTTCATACCAGAACGAATTGATATCACATCTCACCTAAAAGACGAGGGAGAAAATGAACTTAAAATCACATTCGAGAGCGCATATCTCAAAGGATGTGCCATAGTGGAGAAATATCCGGATCATCATTGGGGTTGTTGGAACGGTGATACTTCGAGACTTGCTGTACGGAAAGCACAATATCACTGGGTATGTGAAAGTCTTGCTGTATGCAGAAGAATTACAAATCGTTAACATTTGTCCTCATTTAGGGATGGGATTGGGGCCCAACCCTGATGACTTGTGGGCCGTGGCGACCAATAAACCTGGAGCTTTTCACATCCCGCGTCTCGGACGTCTATTTCACAAGCAATGTGGATAAATCTTTGAAAACTGCGGAACTCGTTGCGAAGGCGGATGTTCAAGGTGAAGCATCGCAAGTTAAGTTCGATGTTACTTTGGACGGCAAGCTTGTTGCAAGTAAGACAGTTACCTCTTCTGAAGGTCATGCTACCCACGCATTTACGATTGAAGACCCTGCACTATGGTTTCCTATCAGATATGGTAAACAGCCATTGTATGATCTTACTGCGACGTTGATTCACAATGATAAAAGTATATCAACGCAAACCAAGAAATTTGGCTTGCGCCGAGCAGAGCTAGTGCAGGATCCTTTGAAAGACCAGCCAGGAACATCGTTCTTTTTTAGAATTAACAACATTCCAATTTTCTGTGGTGGCAGTGACTGGATTCCTGCCGACAACTTCATTCCCCGCATCAGCAAAGAAAAGTATTATGACTGGGTTAAGCTAGTAGCAGATGGAAATCAGTTCATGATTCGAGTTTGGGGTGGTGGAATATTTGAGGAGCAAGCCTTTTATGATGCTTGCGATGAATTAGGTATTCTGGTATGGCAAGATTTCATGTTCGGTTGTGGAAACTACCCCGCTTTCCCAGAATTTCTCTCTTCCGTGAAGAGAGAAGCCGAAGAGAATGTCAAGCTTCTTCGACACCATCCATCCATCGTTATCTGGGCTGGTAATAACGAAGATTACCAATATCAAGAGTCGGAAGGTCTCACTTACGACTTTGATAATAAGGATTCAGAGAGTTGGTTGAAGACCAATTTTCCAGCAAGATACATATATGAGAAAATTTTGGTCGATGCTTGTACCGAACTGATCCCAGATACATACTATCACTTTGGTAGTCCATGGGGCGGAAAGAAAACCACTGATCCTACTGTCGGTGATTTGCATCAGTGGAATGTATGGCACGGTTCTCAAGAGAAGTATCAAAACTTTGACAAGCTCGTTGGACGTTTCGTCTCAGAATTCGGGATGGAAGCGTTCCCAAACATCAAGACTATAGAAGCATTTCTTCCACTAGGTAAAGACGATCCCGACCGTTTCGCCCAATCCTCCACCGTCGATTTCCACAACAAAGCTGACGGCCACGAGCGCCGTATCGCTCTCTACCTCGTCGAAAATTTCCGCTATGCACCTGATCCCCTTGAGCAATTCATCTATTCCACCCAGCTCATGCAAGCTGAGTGTCTGGCTAGCGCCTATCGACTGTGGAAACGCCAATGGAAGGGACCTAGTAGGGAATACTGCGGGGGTGCCCTAGTATGGCAAATCAACGATTGCTGGCCCGTAACATCTTGGGCAATCGTCGACTACTATCTCCGCCCAAAACATGCCTATTATACTGTCAAACGTGAAATGGCTCCTATTTCCCTCGGTATTACGCGCAAAGAACATATTACCCCCAAAGATAAATACACCCGTGCGCATCTCACCAAGAAAACACAAATCGAAATCTGGGGTTCCAACCTAGGTCTCGAAGATATCACAGCCGACGTCCTCGTCAAAGCATTCGACGTCGTCACCGGCCAAGAAACCTACTCCAAAACCATCGCTTCCTCTCTTCTCCTTCCCGAAAATCGCTCCACAGAAATAATCGCCCTGGATGTTCCCGTGCAAACCCCAAACTCAGACGAAGAGTCCCGCACCGTGGTCGCCGCATATCTCATCCAAGACGGCGTGCATATCGCTCGCTACATCAATTGGCCCGAACCGTTGAAATACGTACATTTACAAAAGCCCACGGATCTGCGCGTCAAATTGTCGGAAGATGCCGAGACGGTGGAAATTAGTAGCGAGGTTCCGGTGAAAGGAGTAGCGCTCGAATGCGAGGATGAAGAAGTGGTATTTGAGGATAATTTGGTGGATGTGGTACCGGGTGAGATGGTTAAAGTCGGGGTTAAGGGAGCGAAGGCAGATACGAGCATTGGAGTGAGGTATTTGGGGATGATTTAGGGGATTGAGATTGCTATTCTCCTGTTCCCTTATGCCTCTTCTTTTTTCTTTCCTCTTTCGTTAAGTGGGTCAGTATTGTTTTATAGGGTCGCAGTGACGATTGAATGATGGTTTTTATGATGGATTGGCGCTAGGTGGGAATTCTTTCATAAAATAGATTAAATACAAAGATCTGTCTTTCTATGTTGTTAAATCTCATTTTCTGATAGCAGATACATACAAATTAGACAAGTGCACCCAATCTTTGTGGACTGGAAGTATGGAGTCTTGTTTTCGGATAGTTGTACCTAGATCCTTGAATCCCATCCAAACACCCCAGGTGATCGCAATACAGCCCAAGAGAAATATAGATGAACAGCCATACTAGTACAGAGAACATATATTCATTCAGTTAACTATATACAATAATACACTTGCCGAGAACAAGATTCCCCTATTTTTATTTTGGCACTTTAGATGGGATATCCTGATCCCTCATCGTCCATGCCCCTTCATTTTCCAAAACGCTTACCCTCTGCCTATCCCGACTCCTACGCTACAATATGCACAATCCATAACATTTACTTTTCATTTGGTCCCTTGATCAAGACCTTAATCCCCTTTCCTTCCTTCACACTCTTGAAAGCCTGCTCCGCATCCTCAAATTGAACTTCGCCAGTAATCAATTTTTTTACATCTACCTTCCCTGTACTAACCAATTGAAGAGCCAATGAATAATCACCACTTCCATATCTGAAACTTCCCTTTGCCGTGATTTCCTTAGTGCACAGTTCCATAATTGGGAAATTGATGTCTGCCTTGCCCATTCCTCCTTGGACATATGTCCCCCCGCGACGTACGACATTTATAGAGGTTTGAATGGAGGGTTCTGCTCCACTGGCATCTATGACAACATCTGCACCTTCTGGAAGACCGATTTCAGATTTCAGGGTTGCAGCGTTCTCTGCGGCGGAGACGCGTTGAGGAGTGAAAGTGTGGGTAGCAGCAAAAGATTTCGCGAATTCGAGACGGCTAGGTTGGATATCTGCTGCGACGATAATAGATGCTCCATATGCACGAGCCACTGCCATACATAACAGACCAACGGGACCTGCTCCCATTACCACGACAGATTGTCCTGGGGTAATAACAGCTTGTTTGCAAATGTGGACTGCTACAGCAAGAGGCTCAAGTAAAGCACCTTCTTGAAGCGATACATGCTCTGGGAGTTTATAACAGAAATCCGCTGGAGAAGAATAAAATCCTGTAAGAGTACCATCGATAGGAGGGGTAGCTGCAAAGTGCATTTCGGGACACAGATTGTAGTGACCCGAAAGACAAGCTGGACAACGACGACATGGATAACCAGGTTCGAGGGCAATACGATCGCCAACCTTCAGACTTTTGACTGCGGAACCGACGCTAACAATTGTACCGGCGGATTCGTGGCCAAGAATCATAGGATCTTTCACAACATAAGGACCGATTGCTCCTTCAACCCAGTAATGAACATCGGATCCACAGATACCAGTATAATTTATGGCAATGAGAACATCGTGTTCAGATTCGAGTTTGGGAACTGGTCTCTCTTCAAATTTAACTGAGAAAGGCTTTTCGAGAACGAATGACTTGTTCTATAGGAGACAAGAACGTTAGAAAGAAGATTTGAGAAACAGGGGAAGATATGGAACATTTCTTACGCTTTTTCCTGATATATCTGCCATTGTGTTTGAGGATTATTGCACCAGATAATTGTCAAATTCCGATTCGTTTTGCTTTGAAAATTGAAGAATTGAGTTGAAGAATTGAAAACGAGATGTTGTAGTTTCAAGCTGTGGATTGAGCCGGTCATATCACCCCACTCTAGGATCGACCCCGCGACGATTTATCCATGTTTATCCGCTCCAATCAGACCATATGATGCCATGGAAGAAAGTAATCCGAAAATCCCGTGAATTCGGTGGGAAGGTACGACGAGAGCCTCAAATAGATTGAAAGGTTATGCGACAACAAAGTTATATGCGCTTGTTGGTATGTTTGTACTGCTTGTTTGATCGATATCTTTTCGTCCATTCGATAGTCGACTTCAATGTGAATTTGTTCTTCGCTCGGCTGACGTCATTGTCGACGACGTATGAAATCCTTCACCGGCAATGAATTTGTCACGTCTTTCACTCATCGATGAAGGGACTTGTAGCTGAAGTAAAGTATCCAAGCCAGAATTGCGAAGCCAGACATCCCAAATCCAAAGCTCTCTTTTGGGGCATTGCTCGTTTGGGAACTCGTACTCAGACTACCGGTGATGGTCGTAGTTGACATGGTACTACTAAATTCAGTGACGGTGGACACATCACTAAAAGGTGTTTCTTGAGGCGATGGAGTTGTAATTCCTGTGGCAGTGATAGACAATGAAGAAGTCGTAGAAGCAGCAGCAGGGAGAGATCTATTATATGAACATGTTGCCGGAGTGAAAGTGGTCCAGGAGCTAAGTGCTGGAATATAAGTCGACACAGCAGTATCACACAGCATAGTATATCCGATCCTGTAACTCTCCGTCGTTACATTATCGATTGAATTATTGAACGAACTCGAAGTTGGAGAAGGGGAAGTCATGGTCAGAGAATATGATAATTAAACAAGATATGTGAAAGTAAACATGCAAAAATCCAATATAATGTACAAGTTCTTCGAGTTACTCTCCAAAAACAAGAAAACAAGACAATAACTCCAATTCTAGATCACGAAAAGCGGTGAACACTCATTGTGGCAGAATTTTTCAATGACGCTTACGATAATTGGAGGTCATCAAAGCCGTAGAACCTAAGTATTATCAGAGCTAAATCAGCTCCCAACTTTTCAGGTTACTTCAATTCTTGTGGCCAATTGATAAATTATGAAGTTCGAAATCATATAAGCTCAATTCAAGTCAACAACCCATTCATAATCCTCTCAATCGCTTTCCTCCTACCCCGCAGCCATATCAATTATCATCAACTCAAAATGTCGACTCCAATAAGAGGCATGCTCCACACCCTACGTCCAGTATCTGCTTTCCGCACAATTGCCCCCTCAACCCGACGATCATTCATAACACTCCCCGGCAGCGAACCGCAAATTCTAACCGAAAAGCGAATTCTGCCCTACAAATCCTCATCCCTCTACAGTCTAATCGCCGACGTGGACAGCTACTCGACCTTCGTTCCCTACTGCACCTCTTCCGTTGTAACAAAATGGTCCGCACCTGATTCCACAGGCAAAAAATGGCCTGCTGAAGCAAATCTCACTGTCGGCTGGGCCGGCGTTGAAGAAACCTTTACCTCCAAGCTTCTCTGCGTCCCAGGCACCATCGTCGAAGCACTCAGCGGGGATGCTGCAACTTCCATTCCTGAATCCAAAGTTCCCCATCATTCAGAAACATACCATAAATCCGCTTCTGCCAACAGTATATTTCAAAGTCTCAATACGCGCTGGTCATTGAAACCTTTCCATTACAAACCACCGAGTGGACAACCACAAACTGATAAGACGGAACATGATGCGAGAGAACAAACGGAGGTGAACTTGGTTATCGAATTTCAGTTTGCAAATCCGTTATATACAGCGTTGAGTAGAGCGGTTGCACCTCAGGTAGCACCGAAGATGATTGAGGCGTTTGAGTTGAGAGCTAGAAAGTTGTTGGATGGGCCTGGGGCGGGTAAGGTTGATAACAAGACATCATTAGGCCATGCATTTGATGCAGCTAAGAAACTCGGTGCTTAAAATTGGGGATTAGATTCATTTGATGAAATTGATAGAGTCCTCGTGCTCTAAATGTACTGTATTATATAATGACAATTCTCAAGGCGATAAATTCGTTGTATTATTAGTTGCGCTGCAGGGCAATATCATCGAAAAATGGTTCCATCTCACGATATTAAATGAGACCAATTTAATGCTTCAGTTGCTTCATACGAATACTGGAGTGTGTTTGATTCACTCGATGCTTGAGACAGGGTGGCATATACTTCGAATTTAAATACTGATATCTATATCCCACTCTTCTTCGTTAAAACAACCCCGCCTTCACATCCCGGCCTCATGCAACTTAATCTTAACCCCATTCCCACTACACATCGTCAACGTCACATTAAATGTGACGTCCGTCTTGTCCACACTTTCCATCTGATCAAATTTCTGCAGTAATCTAATGACAAAGAACCCGGCTTCTGTGAGTGCGTATTGCTGGCCTAAACAGACGCGAGGGCCACCATTGAACTATAGTTTCGTGTTAGTGTGAGCTCATATTTGGGACACCCTTAAGAAATTGGGAAGGCTGTGTGGTGTTGGAAGGATTGGAGATGATTCAAACATGTCAAGGAGAGGTTGCAAGCTCGACGGAGTGTTTTAGTGCCTAGAATAATGAAAACTTGCTTCGGAAATAGAAGATAGTGGGAGAGGAAATAAAAGAAGGTGAGAAAAGCGACATAATGAACATACCGGTAAATATTCCCAACCTCCCTTCCTTCCTTCCCATCTCTCCGGTTTAAACTCATCCGCATCCTCACCCCAAAGCTCCTTTCGTCTATGCAACGCAAAAACACTATACTCCACTACCGTACCCTTTTTCACAAAAATCTTGCTATTCCCATCCTTACCACCACCACGCGGCAACGTAGTATCTTTGTTTGCCACTCTAAGGTTCCATGGCACTAACGGATACAACCTTAACGTTTCGTTCAGAACCCACTGAAGATATCTGCAAGTCTTGATATGCGTAAATGTGATATTTTTCGGCTCATTGAAAGTGCCAAATTCCTCCAGGACTATATCTCTTAATTTTTGGTAGCGTGTGGCATCTCGGGCTAGTGTGAGTATAGTGAAGCCAAGAAGAGATGCTGTGGTATCCCGACCCGCGAGGAGGATGTTCATGACTTGTACACGTAGTTCTAATGGATCCCGGGTTTTCTCTGCTAGAGCTTTAAAGAAGACGTAACGGCCTGAATCGCCGACATCCCCGGCTACTTTCATTTTCTCCAGATTTCCGGCAACTATCCGATCAATGACTTGATGGCAAGTTTTGATGGCATTGTTGAAACCACTTGGCCACACCAGCCACTGAAATTTGAGATAGTCAGCAAGGCTATTGTAGAGGAGTTTGGTGAGGATAGGTAGATAGCTTGGGCTACATTGGGAATTTAAAGAGATTTAAAACCTGCAAGTTCACCCGCTTTGGAGTTCAAGAGATGTGAAAAAAATTGAAGCGCACTCACACTATATGCAGCAAATCTCGCTCTCTTCGCCAAGCCCATGTTTCCAATATCGAATTCTCTTGCAAAGGCGTCGGCATCTGTCTTCTCACTCCTGATGCCGAGGGCAGTTTCTATTCCCGCAAGTTGACTCTCAACACTCTGGCCTAAAAGAAATTCCGTTGCAGTATCTAACGTGAATCGGAACAGCAAAGGCTGAACATCTATTTCATCCGTCCAGCCATCTTTTTCAATTCCAGGTAGAGCCTTTAGCAAGACCTGGAAATGCCTTTCTTCCATTTCCAAATCACTTATATTATCCCTTGCAAATTGTGGTCTCATAAGTGCTCTCGATCGTTCCCAATCTTTCCCATCTTGTGCAAATATACCAGAGCCCAAGAATGGCATGAAATTATCAATCCTTTGAGCACCCAAATCGAAGTCGGGGAATTGTGTTCCAAGCATTGCTTTGATGTTTTTTTCGTCAATAGTTGCGAAGCCATCATTTCCGAGAATAGAAGTGCTATAAGTAAGAGCATCCACTTTTTTGTATTCCTTTTGAGTGTCGGTAGGGAAAGTCTTTGCCGCGAGTGACTTAAGAGTTCGAGTCACTTGATCAATGCCTAAAGGGAGATCATTCTTCTGGGCAGGAGGACTTTTGCAATTAAGCTTCTTGGCTTGAACACGTCGAAGATGTGATTGAATTAGATTGTTGACAATGATATAGACGACGTAAGAAATCAAGACGATTATGACTGTTGATTTGGTAGAATACCCCAAGATTGTACCCGTGGAGTGGTCCATGGTCGAAAGAAATGACCATAAAGCTTGAGATCCGAAGCTGAAAGATAGAGGTAAACAAAAAAAGGGCCAAATTTTCTGTATTTATGCAAGATCTTGTCTCACTCAGCCCCGAGACACTTGTATGATGGTTCACGGAGCTCCGTGCAATTGAAGAAATGGGCATGTTGATCGATTTATAAGGTCACAGAAGTGACTAATAAAACCCTGCATGAGCCTATGAAACTACCATGGCGGGTGAAATAGATTATTTGAAACGGAAGGTACTACCAACCGCCTCTCGATGTTCGTGCAATAATACTCGCATGTGATAAGATTGGACAGAACATATCACTCTCCGTCTTGAATGTTTGGAATCCCCTCACTACAAGTCTCGATCGACTGTTCTGTTTCTCGGGAAATGGTACGATTGCGGATTCCGGTCTATGTTTTGATTCCGGGGCCGGTTCTTTTTGTCCAACAATCCGGTATTTATTCCTGTGATATCTTGAAACTACCAGTAAAATATAAGCATTGGACCTTACCAAGTATGCATCCTTACTACCGACAGATAAGTATGTTAGATTTAATATCCGATGATGAGTTTGTGGAGAGGTCATTGGTGTAACAAGTTGTGAAATGACATCTTTCGATGGAGAACAATATGTAATATTGTCAAAACAGGTTACCAAGATGTTTCCGAATCCGCTACCCTCGGCTACCAGATCACTGGATTACTATACACGATTCTTGTGTGGCTCCGATGATGTGAAGATACTCGATTTTCCGTGCACTACGTCCAAACGATTCATCGACTCCTGCGCTCCCTGTGGTCATCTCTATCTCTCCTATATGATCTGTCACGATCATGATGACGATCTCTTTCCCTTTCCCTTTCCCGATCACGACCCTCATCTCTATCCCTACGATGACTTCTCTCATCTCTCTCCCTGGCGTAATCACCCATTTTCTTCTTATCCCTATCACTTCCTCTATGTGAATGAGACGAACCCCCAGGTCGTAACCTTTTAGCATCGGTCTTCTGAACCCAGGCCCCTAATTCCTCTGCATCTTTCAGTTCCTTTGCTCCTAAGCCTAATAAATTCTGCCTCCGCTTGACCTCCTTTCCGCCGCTTTTTCTTTCTTTGCCATCCCACCCCATTCCTCTCAATAGCGCGGCGCCGAATTCTTCCACCGGCACCGCATCATAATCTTCTAATGTCGAAACATCTGGCGCTGATGCAATGGCTCTCTTGTAGGCATCTTCTTCTGTGACCATCTCATTTCCGTTTTCATTAACAGAAGCAATGATCAAGTCTGGCCCATTTCGTTTCGACTCCACCCCCATTAATGCCTCGATTGCCAGCTCATCCTCCGTTTTCATCTTCGGCTTATCTTCCACTTCCGCCACTTGTATAGTCTGTTCAATGGTTCGCTCGCTATCGATTAAGTCCTCCTTGACTTTAGTCTTCACAGTCAATCCCCATTTTATCTCCCCACCATTCCCATTCACAACATCTGCCTTTTCTTCGTTCTCTTCTCCGGCCCTCCTCCTCTGCTCCTCTTCTGGCAATAAATTCCTCCCCCTTCCTTTCCTCTCTCTCGCTTCTCCCTTCCAATCCTTATTCTCTTGTTTCGGAATAACCAGTGGCGCAGCCACTCTCTTCTCATCCCCTTCTCTAATAACGCCTCCATCCGCAAACCCGGTAACAGCCTCATGCTTTACTCTTCTCGCACTTGTTCCATTATCTGAGTTATCTGAATCTTCGTCGTCGTGCACAAAACTGCTTCTAGGCCGCTTTCCTAACTCCGATTTAGGCTGCGGCCTACCATTGGATTTCAGCGAACCATTTTTAGACCCTGCGCCCAAGGAAAAACCTTTCATGGAAATTTTGGGCGCGTCGCTCGAAGGCAACATTCTTGATCGCGGGATATAGATTTGGAGCGTATGGGCGTAATCCAAAGGATGGTTTTTCTGTTTAGAGCAACGGGTGAATAGAAGATATGCACGACTATCTAACTTGAGTATCCGACGGCACCACTTAATAATCGGTATTTTGCTCAAAATGAAAATCTTTCAGAACGTTTTGATGATAAAAATTGAAGGGTGTATTTTGTGATTGAAGTGTTGCAAAATTTATGTATGTTGCAACTCAGCTCAGATTACCATATATTTAGGATGCTCCAGACACAGCATTTAGGCCAATACAGTGGGTGAATCAAAAATAACACGTGATTATATTTTTATCGATACGCAGAGCCATCTCATTTTTTCTGGAGAGACCCAGGACAATTTTGATTAGATATCTCGACAAATGTCGTTAGACTTTCATTGTTAGACTACTTAGAGAGCTGCAAATAAAAGAATCAAGTTACATAATTCTTTTGGAGAAAAAAATCCGAATAGAGTTTTAATTGGATGATTTTTCGAATTGTCTTTCTAAGTGAACTAAAAGGAAATAATGCACTTGTGGTCAATTGAGGCCTGTTTTGTCTCCTCCGAATAGTTATCATCACAACTCTGGAACTAAATTATCGATGCTTTTCACAAATCAGTAAGTTCAGTGAATGGTTAAAGACAGAAAATTAGAGAACGAAAGTGTTCACTCATGCTGGGCTTGCGGAATGTACGAGGTACAATAACTGTACATGTGTTCATTAATGCTTCTTAATTCAATAAGTCATCTGCTAGCAATGCTAGCAAAACTGAGTGCAAGCTCTCAAACTCTTGTGAGAGCTCAGCAGATCTATGTATACTTCTACAATCGTCATCCCTTCAAAGGAACTTGACACGGCAAACCAAACACATGCAACGTTTGCTTCGTCGCGACCGATTAATCAATGCTTCATTTTACCCCATTTTGTTGCGCCCCATTACCATTCCCTTGCCCTCTATTTTGGTTCACGATGGCTTGCGAGTGTTGCTGCTGCTGTTGCTGCTGTTGTGCTGCCTGTTGTTGTGCCTGCTGAGTAATTAGTCTCTGCTGATGATGATTACTCAACATTTGAGCATACATCTGCGGACTAGCATTCTCGATGCCGATTGGCGGTGGTCGTTGTCCTCCTTGACCATTCATTCCGATATTGTTGTTACCGGCCGCTGCGTTCATAGCACTGGTTGCTATGCCGCTTGGAGGTTGGACCAAGCCTCGCTGCTGCAAATGCCTGTTGTTAGCATATGCAGCTATATTTTCACCCACCAATTTGTGGATTTCGTTTGGAGACGCATTGGGATTGGCTTTTTTTACGTTTTGTGCTATTTCACTGAACGGAACATTTGGAGGCAGGCCGCCATTAGGAAGTCCAGAAGGAGGCAGGTCTAGCCGAGGAGAGCCTGCTTGAGCTGGAGAAGGCGCTGATATACCAGGAGAACCAGCCATACCATTGATATGGTTGCTATTGTATGAATTCATGTTATTGGGCATGAATCCAGGCTGTGTAGGCATGCCGTTCATTCGTGGAGGAGAATTTTGAGCTTGTCCTGGGTGTGGGCTATTCTGCTGCTGCGCCATGCTCTGCATGTGTTGTTGTTGTCTTTGTTGCAGAGCAGCACGACGAGCGCCATCTGCAAGCTCAGGTGTTAGGGCAGGATTCAATGGCAAGCCTCCCTGCATTTGAGCTTGCGGAACACCATTGGACATTGCTTGCGGAATCCGAAGATTATTGGGCATCGGCCCAACTCCAGCCATGTGAGGGGGTAACGGACGAGGTCTATTCTGTCCGGGAACAGCGAGATGGCCGTTTCCGTTGGGTTGTCCAATCGGAGGTACGAGACCGTTCGGAAGAGCTGGACCACGTTGTTGTGGTAAGCCATTGGGGTGAGCTTGTTGCTGCTGAATTGCATTTCTTTGCCGAGCTTGTGCTTCCTGATGCGGTGTCAGTATGTTTACATAAGTTTGGGGAAAGTCATGTGACTACTTACTCTTCTAACTTGTTCCTGCCGTAGCTGGAAGGCAGCCATGCTTTTCTTATATTGCTCCTCCCGGTCATGTTTCAAACGACTAAACTCTTGGGGGGTCTTGATAGGTGTCCATGTTTGAGTAGGCTCGGCTGGCTTTCTCGCTGCAGCCTGTGCCGCGGTCAATTGCTGCTTTTGAGCAGAATTCTCGCGTTTCTTCGCTAATCTTCTCATGGCATCAATTAAGCTTAAATGTTTCTGATTTCTCCGTTTCTCCACACGTTGGGTGGTGGTAGTTCGTTTTCGAGGTGGGACTGGTTGACCATTGACGATGGGTTGCCGGGCAGCTTCAGCAGCCATAATCTGAAGATTTCGCTGGGCTGCCTCCATTCTGTTGTTATAGGCCTTGAAGTATGCAGTTTTTTGCATTTCTGCGGGTAACCCTTCTAAAGCTATCCATCGTTCAAAACATTCCCAAGGAGTACGTCTCTCAGCACCTGATGAAAATAGGGATCGGCTTGATAACATATTGGAAATAAGCGACCAATTGTAAGCATACTCTCGTACGTGTCTCTTCAACTCGTCGTCCTCGGAACAGGTCCACTGTGAACATGAACGATTCTCGAAGAAACTTTGCACTGGCATAGGAAATTCTGAAGGTGGCCGGAATTGATGTCCAGCATGAATACGGTCGCGAATGTGTTTGTTGGCGGGGTCAAATAAACCAATGTTGGTTTGTTCGGGTGGTAAAAGAGACTTCTCGCGCCTAGTTTCATCCATTTCGGCATCTTCGTCTTCACTGTCTTCTTCATACTCAAATCGGCTCCTCTTCCGCGAGGGGCCCTGAAACTTCAATTCCATTCTGCCTTCTACGTACTTACTGATACCGACCGCAGGTCGTCTCCAGAAGCGATCAGGGTCAATTTCAGAGGTAGGCAAGTCATTGCAAGGAACACTGAGTGGCGCACCATACAAGGGCAATTCCTCTAATAGTTTATCGGTTGCAGGAGATCTACTCAATCCAAAGACAACATCATCATCCTGAAGGCCGAAGATCGCAGTAGGGCTGACAGTTTCTATAAGACTGAGGCGAAGTTCATCATCTACATCGTCCATTGGAGAATCAAATTCTGCAGAGGCGATTAGTTCGGGAGTGGGGTGCGAAAGAGATTTACTAGTCTCATCATCCATTTCAATATCTTTCGAGGTTTCAGCCAGGACCAATGCTGGGCGAGTAGCATTTACTTGTAGGATTTTTCGTTCCTCGATGCTAGCTTCGAACCACTCGGCACAAGCATATGCTAGGTTCTTAGCCACTGCCATTTTCCACTTTCGTTCCTCACGAAAATCCGTTCGCATCCATTTCGCTTCTTGAAGAAGGACGTCCCAATGCGTTGTTGGCCGAATGGGTTCCTCGGATCGCTTAGGTTGACGTAGAGACCATTTAGAAGTGTTCTGGAGCCCATATATGCGCTTCAGAATCCTTGTGGTTTGATTCTCAGTTATGGGCACGAAAGCATTTGAGGTCGTGATAGTTTTGTGAGCGGTTTGTAGTAGTCCATCCAATGGCGGATAGCCTGTTTTTTGTGTATTGTGGCTATTGAGATACAAACACGCGAAGTAATCCTCATAAGGAGATGCTGCATGTGCTGCATGTGAATTAGCACCCCTAGGCATCAAAGCAGTATCGTTGACTCTGGGACCGGGAGTAGGCTTTTTAGCAAACACGACCGTTGAAAGTCTGCTTTGATTCTTCTCCTTTGATTTCTGGAGCAGACTACGAGTAGAACCTGGCGTACTTCCTCTCGAAGGAGGGTTAACAGCCGATCTGGTATCTGGCTTGCTAACAGGACTTCTTGCCGAAGTAGGAGAAGTGTTCGGCGCCGGCGTTTCGCCTAGGATCTCAGATACAGACTTATGTCTGATTGCCCCTGAAGCGACTCTTGTCGTCATACGCTCAATTGGCGCTTGAACTGGAGCGGGGGTTGACGATGGTGTTTTGCGCGTTGTGGGAGTAGACGTTGCAGATGGTGGCGTCTTGGCATCAGAGGGCAGCTGCATTGGGGCCTCCTCAAGAACGGAGGTTGGCTCTTTTGCATTTGTGATAGGACCGCTTTCTAACGTAGTTTGACTCTCAAATGAATCCTTGACACTAGCCACATCCAAGTCCATAGCGTCGACTGGAGTTTGTCCCTCACCCTCCGAATCTGGTACTTCGCTTGCTTTGGGGTTCGAACGAACCTTTTCGCTTCGCAATGTTTCATCTGGCGGCGAAGCATTTGGACCGTCGCCGGCTCTTTCCACAGCGATTTTTTTCTCCAAATTGCTGTCCTGCTGTGCCAGTATTTTAAGATCTTCAACACCCTGCGAACTCGAAGCTTCAGAATCTGCTATCTCAGCAACTGCAGCAATTTTGGAGCCGGCAGCGGCTTGGTCTTCCATACGAAGTTGAGCATCAGCTGACATTGAATTACTACCCAGTGCCTCAGTACCAGAGAGTTCATTTTGAGTCTTGTGTCTGCTATTTTGTTCATCTTCCTGAGCAATGTCCTCGCGATTGGATTTTGGCTCTGTTGAAGGTTTGAGATTGATCTCATTATCTGGGTGTTCGGCCTCTTCGTACCGAGAATTGTCATTCTCAGGGCTTGTATCCGCAGAAACATCGTGCCGGGCAGGAGTTGTGGTTGAATGTGCATCGATTGTTGAACTTGGAGAAGAAGGTAAATCCACCGCAATCCTAAGTGAATTCGTGATTGAATGTCTACCTCTATCCCCTGTGTGCTCGCGTGCCTTCTCAATCTCCTCTATTCGGGCTTCTTGAACTTCTTTCGGTGGTAAATGAGCAGTTGCAGCATGATGATTCTCATCATTCGCGCCGAAGATGACTGGCTCTTGCAGGTTCGCAACGTCTTCGGCAGATGGAGGTACTGCTTCCCTTGGATTCACTCCAGGGCTTCCAGGAGGGCTTTCCACTACTGTCTTAATACGATCGACTTCGAAATTTCTACTGGACAAATCATACTGTTGCTGTTGATTTTGCGCTGCAGTCGCAAGATGACTAACTATTTCAGGTGCCTCCTCCACCGAAGAAATAATGTTTGCAGAAGACTCGGTCGGTAAATCTGTCTGCAAGCTCTTCGAGGGCGATCTGCGTATAGAAACTCCAGTCGCCCCTGCTGTTGGCCTAACGTCATCTCCATTTTTCTCGACATTTCGTCCTTCGTTACTATTCTCAATTGGAGGAGTCCCACGGCTCTTTCGTGGTATTGCACCATCGCTTTTGAAATAATGTTCTATTTCATGAGATGCATCTTTTACCAAAAGCTCCTTGCCTGTTTGGCGACTTGCTGATTTTTGTTTCAAGGAATCGGATCGAAGCTGTCGTCGGGTGGGTAGATTTGATTCATTGAAGGGTCGATCTCTACAAATGATATTAGTAAATTCTACAAGAGACGTAGAGCAGTTTCAATAATATTAGAATTTGTGCATGATAGAACTATGGTACATACTGTAAGATATCACAAGCCTCGAGAAATTGCGCCTCTGCGGAATTGGTTGGTGGAGCATTAGAGTCTATCCCAAGGATTACAGGTATAGGGCCCTCATTGTCGCAAACTGCGAACAACTCGCGAAGTTTCCTCTTTCTCGATGAATTAATTCGACTACCACTGTTAGTATCATAAAATTAATATCAAACGACGCAGAAAACGATGCGACATCAATTGACAGCATTCAAATAATTAAATTACCTTGCTTCATCTTGTTTTGATCGTAAAAGGCGATTGCGAATGGGCGCTCCAACCTCGCTCATAATATCGCGACCGCGACATCCGTTTTTTAAAAAAACGGATATAGTCCCGATCTTAATGAAAGATTCTGAGATGCTTCAAATAATTAATTAAATGAAAACTGGTGGTTGTGAATTGATAGTAGATGGGTGTTCAAAATTGCTATATCACCGTGTTCAAAAATTGCATGGGAAGGACAATCAAACATTAGGCAATCCGCGATTTTGGGCATTTTAAGCGATTCCCCAAAAGAAGCGTCATAGCCTTTAAAGCATATTTTTTTTCTCCGTTAAGTTTACAAGTTTTCCTTTTGAGTTTCGAGTTATGATCAAGTCTTTCGTTCTGGCATTATTGGGGAAGCTGTTAGATTTTTTAAAGTTATATGTTCAGGTGTTAACAAAATGTTTCGTGGATATCTTTGTGTTGCATCGTAACCGAGGTGAGGTGAGGGTCTTGTGAATGTGAAGTCAGCCATATATAACAAATTGGGATTGTATGGAGCAGTCAGTCAATGATTGTAACGACGATATGAATACGTATAGATGTATAGCTAGCTTCTCATAGTGATTCATTAACCAATTGATATGAGTGAATAGGAGGGATTGAAATCAACACCTACCTGGATAGTCAAGAACTATCATCGGAATAAGAACAATTTGGCATTACTAATAAATAGGTATTTGGAATTCACTTCTTCCTTACATGCGTGTTTTCCCGAATGTCGTCTCTTCCACTCCCCCTTAACGCCTGCTATCCCAAAATTTATCATGCCGAAAGTCATCGCTAGGTATTACCTATCAGGTACTGTACATCTTTCCTTCTTCCAAAACCAAACACTAAATCAAGCTGAGGGGCACGGTTCTTTCCTCATCAAGTACTTTTAGCATTCCATTTCGAGAAGCCGAATGCTGGATTCTTTCCCTTCTGCTTCCAAATTCAAATTCTGAATCCGATTCGAAGTTGTGGCACTTTTCCTCATCACTGCAATTTTGGCGGCAGCCTGATTGAAATCAATCTACAGCCTTATGCTGGAAACCGAGTTGACCTAGATCATTGTTCCATAATGTTCCTCGACATCGCCAAATAATAAATGTTGCTTAGTGTTCCTTAAGCATATGAAATAAAGTTCTCTTCTCAAATGAACGTTCTGTGAAAAGCGTAGAGAAGAGCAGAAAGTTTGTTTCATAATGCTTGACAATTGTTTCCCAATCTTTACATATCCAGATATCGACCAAAGAAGGCATAAGTTTTTGTATTATCGCAAATGTCTTGCAGCTTGCACATGTCCCATTGACTTTCTTATCGGTTGCTCGCTCAAAAACGAGGTCCTTCTTCTGTTGCTGTTGAGCGCTAGCCTTCGTCCAATGTTTCCAAAACAAACACAGCTGCAAAAGAGAACACTAGCAATCCATATCCCAGCCTCTAGGTTGCCCCTTGTAACTAGTTTCTCGGATTCTGCCTCTGAGTAATCAGCCGGTTGATGAGATACAGTAGTGTTCTTCATGGAAGCGGCCGGACTGGGCATCAAGTCTGAGTTCGATGCTAGGAGAAGTACACTTCCAGTAACCCCAACTGCGGCTGAAAACGCAAGTCCAGGTTTAGAACGATCAATAAGATACCACAAGACTGGATTCACTAGGGCAAGGGTTAAGGAGGCTTGCATATCGGATGCCCAAGGTAGTTTGCGCTTAGAAAACGGTTAGTGGCATTGAGTACGAAAACTGAAAATAGGACGTACAATGGCATAAGCAATTCCCACAAAAGCGCCCACGCTTCTCACTACTAGTATCCAGTCTCCTCCAAGAACACCCTGCGAATTGCTGACATCGATTACTTCTTCCGAGGGAGTACCAGAGGATTCAAAGTGTAATTGCACCGTTTCCTCCCAGAATTTGTCGACCAGTGGTAATATACTTCCTAATCCTACCCCAGCTATGCCCCAAAATACAAGATATTTCCAATCATGGCTAGGTTTTATAATTGTCTCCACTTGAAGTGGTGCTAGATGTCGGTCATCGTGTAGATGTCTGACAAGTAGACCATACAACAGTCCTAAACCGAATAATAGCACAGACCTGAAGACTCTGGAATATATAGTAGCCGACTTTGAGGTAGGAACGTCGGCAAAAGATTGTCTTCGATAGACTGGAGGGCTGCGTTCTCGTTGGGGACTTTCAGCGCCTGTTCCCCAAGGTGTGGACGGCGTCTCTGGCTCAAAATCACCATGGCCAGTCGCCTCGTATATTCCACCCAAAGTGGAGGATGTCAAGTCGAGAACGGAGTGAGTGCGGCTTGGTGCTTCAATGAACTCGGATGAAGGGGTAAGAGAAGGACTTGGAGTTTGAAGGGTAAGAGAATGTGCCTCGAAAGGCCGACGCGGCTTGGGGCGATAAATATGCGGAGCAGCCATTGGGATTTTGTTTTTGTAATAATACTAAGGCGGGTAGCAGTCAAAGATACTGTCTTTCCAAAATCTATCCGGCGTAATGAGTAGCAGCTAATGTGGAAGAGCTGCTTTCAGTTAACAAGATATAATATACACATATCAATCGGTGGCCTAATGTCTATCTTCTTTTACACTATTGACTGAAGCCTGATTGACATGTCTTTGAAGATGCGAAGGGCAATTGCCAAGTTTGGGAGAGTTACCTGTCGATGTGTTACGTGAACCTCAAATGTACATTACTTCATGTGTATACACCAATCAAGCTTCTCAGGGTCAACAATTGACAAAAGAGAGAGAGAGATAGACGAGATGTATGGAAGGGACTTTCGAAGTACTAGGTAGGTAATAGAGAAGATATGTATGTTTTGTAATGAAGAAGTTAGGAGGGTTATGCAGCAAAGTCGTAGGTAGAGATTCATTTAGCCCACCCGTTAATATTTCACATGTCTAAGATGAAATATTTGCCAAGAAATGGGTCGGAGGTCGGGGGCTGGAGGCACGGGACTTAATGCTAGGATGATCTACTGGACTAAACTTTATCTGGGGTAAACTCCTTGCATAAAAATTCTTTTTCCCCTCTTGACATGACATTGAACACAAGTGATTCGATTCGTGTTAATAATTCATGCATCTATCATAGGCTGAGTGTCTTGATGAGTGGTTGCCCGTTGTCGTTCAAGAAAATTCCCCTCACTGGAATGGGTGGCTCAAATCCATTCACTATCACCACTCAATGACACATCTTGTTTGGGAAAATCATGAGGTATGGAATCCAACTATCTTCATGCAATCTATATTGCTAAGAGAGGAAAGTTAGGCAGTGATGATGATGTCACTGATAACGGTTGGAAGCCTCATGCGTTTCCTTTCTCTCCAACGTGCGTATGGTTTCAGGTGAGACGGCAGGAGCTTGACGCTCTGTCGCCTCTTTGATCAGGTCTCTTCAGACCACTGAGATTGTTTTTGACTTCTACCTACATTTCCAATATTCGCAGTAACTGGAAAGAGAGATGTACTTTCGAAATTGTCTTTTGATATAAAACCACTCTTCTATAGCTTTCACAAACTTGTGACTTTAACCAAAATCTTTCGTCAGTATCACGATGTGCACGTGGATGTATATTCAACAATAGGCTGGATCGATCGACATCAAAAATGGATTTGATGGCTAGATACCCAGTACGCAATAAATTTCTGTGGTTCCAACAGGGACAGAAAGATCAGAACAACAAAAGCACATCCTCTCATCTCTTTAGTAATCGATGCAAAATCTGATATAATGATTGATCATTATTTTAATTTGAATATCAAACAGATGTGTTCAAAAGTTTTTGACTTGTTGTTAATCTCCGAATTTCTTTAAAATATAGTATGTATAATGACATTGTTTTTCAAAATCAGAATGTCAGTGTTTCAATGTATGTTTTATATGAGTGATTGAATACACGGATTTATCTCTCTCTATGGAGGTTAGCTAGCAAGAAGCACAGTCATAGGGACAAATGCTTCTCTCCATTGTTGAGATGTTGTTGCACAGAGCAGATGTATAAATCACTATTATTGGCGTGCAGTATCGAATTTCTTTGTCGAGAAACAAGCCAGCACGAAACTTTAGAATAGATTTGATACAAGAATTTCGCAGGCTTCCATCTCAAGCTCTCGGTAAATTGCTGTATGTTGTTGTATGTTGTAGGGATTAGATACACAGTGAAATCTGTTGGGGCTGGAAGAAGATGAGATTATAGAGTTTGGATTCTAGTATGAATTAAGCATGTTTGAGCATCCGCCTGATGTATTGAAAATACCCTTACCAATATTTGATGATACATAATGCCTCTGCGGGTACATGAGAGGGAGCAGGGAAGATAGTGTTATCAGTGACATATTTTCAAGAGCTCTCATACAGAACATTCAGAAAATTGTTATAGATTTCCAAAACTGATGGTGTAGCACATGAGAATTACTTTGAGATGATAGGTCGGCCCACCGGTATATGAGTAGTCATGGTCAGCCATCATAGAGTGAGTATACTTCTGTAAGATCTTGATAGGTCACTGCATCGTGCGGAACAGGACTGCGTGCTCGGATCTCAAATATTGACAGCCATTATTGCCCGCAGGTTCCTGTAATCAAGGTAAAATATAAGTACCATTAAGTAATGAACGTGAGATGCTACTATTTGAACCTGAAGAAACATGGCCAGCCTATGCAATGCTTTAAAAAGTGTTTCTGAGGGTATATCTGCAAAATAAACTTGACGTAAAGGGTGGGTATCTGTATGGCTGTTTGTTGTAAAGGTGTAAAGCCAATGAGATCCGATTGCCCAATTGCAAATGGCAACCTGTACGCAAAACAGCTTTAGTTACCAAACACTTATTGGCTGTTAAAACTAGAAAAAGCGGGAAAGCGATTTGCACATGCTTGATACAATTTCATGTTTCTCTTTATCTCCTTGGCCATCATTAGATATGGATGAACTTTCACACAATCGAATTGAAGAGAGTGAGCTTGTTGTTTGATCATAAATAGCATCGGCTGCTACTTCGAGTTCATATATTGGAGCTCGATGGGGCCAAAAAACACACGAGTAGCACCAAGAATTCGAGATATGCTTCAACTCTTGAGACACAATTTTGTTTCCGTTCCTTTCAAAATGTTGAGGAGTTTTGACGACGAAAGTACTATAAGGATTCATTATCAGGTGACTTCCATCTTATTAAAGCGGCATGCACTTATCTAAAGGCGGCCTGCAAGAAGCAACTCCCATGTGGTAAATCCCTGCAATAATTTTAACTCTCAAAAGTTCCCAAGAGCTTTTTTCTCGAAAGCCGACTTCTCATCAACCTAACAAAATATCAACTCAAATTACAAAATGGCAAAAAGAAAGAGAAATACTACTGAATCAGCGCCTGCTGTCGCAGCACCATCAGTACCAACGAAAAAATTGAAACCAACAGCAACATCGAAGACCAATTCCTCCAAGCCTACTACTATTCAAATCATTACTGGATCTTACGACCGAGTCCTTCATGGTATCACCACAACAATTCGCTCTGACGATGACGTCCAATTTGCAGATACCTTTCTCTTTAATGCGCATACCTCTGCTATTCGAACTCTAGCACTTTCTCCTCCCTCTGCTCCAGTCCCCAAACAATCACAAAAGATCATTCTCGCAACCGGCAGTACTGACGAGCGCATAAATCTTTACCACATCTCCGCACACCCTCCATCCAAGATATCAGTTCCTGCAATTCCCTCTCTTACAGCCAAGGCCGTTGTGGAAAATCCACAAAATCGTGAACTTGGCTCATTACTTCATCATGCCTCCTCAATCACCGCCCTTTATTTTCCTACTCGGAGCAAGCTGATGAGCTCTGCGGAAGATTCGACAATTGCTGTTACGAGGACAAGAGATTGGAGTCTATTGAGTACTATCAAGGCGCCGATACCGAAAGCCGTAGGTAGACCTAGTGGTGATACTGCTCCGCTCGGGGGACAACCAAGTGGAGTTAACGATTTCGCTGTGCATCCAAGTATGAAGCTCATGCTTAGTGTTGGGAAGGGAGAAAAGTCTATGAGGTTGTGGAATTTAGTTACAGGAAAAAAGGCGGGTGTGTTGAATTTCGAGAGGGAGATGTTAGTCGAGGTCGGGGAAGGGAGATTTAGTAGCGGAGAGGGAAGGAGAGTCGCATGGGGTAATACGAAAGAGGGCGGAGAGGAATTCTGCGTAGGATTCGAGAAAGGAATATTGGTTTTCGGAATGGACTGCAAAGTTAGGTGCAAGGTGGTGCCAACACCAAGGTCCAAAATCCATCAACTCTCCTACGTGCAAGTGGGAGATGACGAAGATTCTCAAGTCTTGGCTGTCTCAACAGAGGATGGAAGAATTTTGTTCTATTCCACAAATGCCGGAGACGTGGAAACGACAAAAGGTGTCGAAGGCAAATCACAACCAATACCTGCCGCTAAGTTATTCGCACAACTTGGTGGTAAAGATAGCGGAGTGACTGGACGCATCAAGGATTTCACCGTCTTGAACATTGGAGAAGGTTCTTCCAGAGATATTCTGATTGTGGCAGCAAGCAGTGATGGTGCTGTCAGACTATACAAATTATCCGCAGTCAAGGATTTGACGCAAGTTGGAGAGAGCGTAAACCAAGTCGGAAAACTAATTGGTACATACGAGACCGGAAATCGCGTTACATGTTTGAAAGCGTTTGTCATGTTACCAACTCCTGAAGGGGCAGAAGATGAAGAAATTGAGATAAATGAGGAGGACGAGGAGAGCGCGGATAGTAGTAGTGATGATAGCGAATAAGATACCCTCTGATGAAGGATTTCCATCGACCTTAAGTTTTGTTGCACTGTGCTGAGTCTTATTTGTGGTTGAGTCATGTGAGAGTTCTTACAAGTGTGAAAGAAGGAAAGCTGAGCTTTGTCATTTAAGCCTCTGGCTTGAGATAGGTTATGTGACAGGTAAAACACGACCATCAAAATCTAAGACGAGATCTAGTAAGATCAATAATACATTGCTATTCTTGATCATCAAACGTTAAAAGAAGGATAGCTTCTTCAGTAAGGGATGTTCTGTCGAATCTGAATATAGAAAATATAGCTTCCGGAGATCCCATAGCTCTAGATGTCCTTCCCAGTATGCATTCGAATCTTGTCACTCAAAGTCGCTTTCAGTCATACAATTATCATATCTATCCTGTACATCGACTAGTTGCTGTCACAGTTTTAAACTTTCATTGCATATCGGATTCGAAAGTTTTTCTTGATCTAATAAATAAAACATGAGTTTCGGTTGAGATTGCTCGCACTTATCTCCATGGTATTTTGACTACTGGGTGTACACACAAGGGGCTTGAGGGGTGTACCATCGCTATATATGGAAATAGCTCGTCACAGGGTAATATTAGGAATAATCATACTTTCATTCCTTCGTAGAGCAGTATAAACATTTTGCAGATCTATATTGATCAAATACGTTGTCTAATATAGTGTTTCATGGCTTTTCAGAGCCTCGAAGATTTGTATATCGCATAGCTAGCAATTCAATCATATGGTGAAGTATGTAATATGATGTTATCATCTGGCTGCATTAGAGAGGTAATATCTTTTAGTGGCGACTATTGGTAATGGCATGACACAAATGGAACGTCCGTATTTGCAGGTCCGGAGGTTGCAAACAGAACAATGTGTGAACATCATGAGCGGTAAGTCGATTCTTGCCGATGTTTCCGATGATGAGTGGTTTCAATGTTGCTTCACTAGAAAGTTAGACGATTGCTTGTGGGGGGTCAAAAGTTTGAGCCTTCTGTAGACTGGTTGCGTCGGTATACAGAAGTATTCTGAAGTATGCCAGTCCTGCTACATAGCTCCTTCCTGATAGTATCGCAACTGTATGGTTTTGTGTATTGAAATCAGCCAGTTTGGTCCCTTCATACCAGACCAGGATCTAATCTTCACAGCTAAATGGGTAGTCAAGTGTTCGATTCATGCACTCAAATCGATTATCCAAAGCTCACATATGGTATTGAATATATCCGTCTCCTTCTTCAGAGGAGAGTGAACATGGACCGGTGGTGGGTGAGTTGAGTATTCAGTATGTCTTTGAGCTACGGGTAGACGATCTTGCTGTCACTTGAAATACAAATTGAACGTTCAGGTTTAGCTTGTGATCTGGGGATTTACGATAGCTATAGTGTAAAACTTTGTGTATTCAAGAGGCATCTGATCATAGTGGAGGTACTGTTCAACAGCAAGAAAACGAAGAATTATTCTTCGCTTTGATAACAGACGAGATGTGTAGAAGCACGCTCAAATATAGCCTTCCAGGTAAATTTGGACCATCATTATTAGCAGCCATCATCCATCTCTGCTATACCAAGGGGCCGAGCAAGTACAGCTGTTAAATGCAAATCGACGTGATACTTCGCATGCGAACGTTTTGAGTCATAATCCCAATAAAGTTTTCAATCCAGATAGCAAATCTATTACGCCACCCACCCTTGAGATAGCTTGAGATCTTGCATCCTACACTGGTAAACTCCTGAAGTGAGCAGCAACTATGCCTCTGGGCCCAAGGCTCAGAGTACAAGTCAAGTTTCTGACATCAGACCTACCATCGTATTCACACAAGAATTTGGAATGGATTTCAAGGCGCGGAAAGGAGAAATGAACCGATTATAAACAATGTATTGACGGAACTGGCGTCCAGTTTTTGTGTTAGACACTGTCAGTTCTAGCAAATTCATAGGTTGAATTAATAAAAGGAGAGAATGATATGATAGTGTGCATACAATCTACCTACATAGCCAGCTGGATTACAGACAAAACATACTCTCATAATCTTGCAAACAACCTGTCTAGGCTTTGCTCCCAGGGACGGGAAGCAGCACTGAGATGAACTATTTTTCACCATTGGATGCAGTCAGGTATTTTACGAATGATCTGACAACGGTGAAGCCGAGACCAAGAAGCCCGGACAACTTATTGCGCTGGATTCCACGAATGCCCAGACTAGAAATAACGAGCTTTCTGCAAGGTTGTGTGTGGGCGATTGCGGGTGAAAAGAGAGAAAAGCGGTTCGCAAGTTTAATGTAATGACAGGAAATTCTGCTACTGACACAAATCGGGAGACATACAGTGAGGTTGGTATCATTGCAACAACGGGAAGACGGTTACCTTGCATGAGAGCTGATTGTAAGTAGAGGTCAGGCCGAATCCGAATCTGATTGAATTTCAAATGCCCCTGACTATCAATTTGCGGAAGTCCTGTTTTCTTGATGATTCAAATCTGAGTGGAGCATCGATAATATGTCACTCGGATTGAAATTCAGAACTCTACCGAACCATACCAAAAAAAAACCTTTCAAAAGTCTCAGTCTCAGCCGACCATACCAGCCATCAAATGTTCCTGTGGAACAACAGCTTCCAACTCTTTGACTGCTTGCCTAACATTATCGCCATAATCGATTGGGGGACCAGTGTTTCCCATCATCATTGCCATTCGACCGGTTGTGTCGGTGACAATCACGTTCAGCATCAAGGTTCGTCCACAAACTTCTTGAAATACCTTTAATGCAGCATCTTCACCTGCGCCTATTGTGCATGTCAGTTGGATGTTAACACTCGAGGAGCATTTGGTCACAAAAGCATCTCGACACCCCAAGGCTTAACAATTATTTCAATTGCTTAATTGGGTTCAAGAATTGAATGCCTCCAGATATGATGTATCAAATGTCGGGCTGTAATCTGGACCATTGTAACCCCTGTACAACGCGAAAATCAGGAAAGGAAAGGTATAAGTACCTGGTGGTCCTTGGCGAAATTGATCGGCATGTTCGATAGGACGTCCATTTAGAATGTTATCGTATTCTAGAAGCATATATTCACCACGCTTCACAAAGTCCCAGAGAAAGTAGATACTTGGGTTTGGATTGTTTGAGCTCCAGAGGGGATGTGCTTCTAATGCTCTGTGTTTGGATTAGTATTGGCTAAAGAACATCTGAGAAGGACGGATATACTCCATGATTTTCTCTAATTGGGTCTTGATATCATCTCGAAGTCGAGTAGGGATGGGCGCCATGATGGGTCTTCTCTTTTTACTGCCAAGTTTTGGAGGGATATCAAGTGGAAGAAGAGAATGTATTGTTGGAATGATGAATATAGCTCCCTATTTGTGATTGTAAAGTAGGTAATGCAATTGGCTTCCTCGTTTTGGTTATCTACATGTTTTCATGTTTCTAAAGAGATGCGCGGATCGACAATCAACCTGATATGTTAAGGATTGACGGGAACACGATAATCAGTGAATCAGATGCGTACAATCAGAACTTATATAGGCATGTATGTTGAATATCATAGTGAATCCTTTATGCCCAATTGTACCTCCCAACCTACCTAGATCAATAGGTGTACTCCGGGCCATTGGCATCAAGGACAAGATGATATTGCAAGTCACGAACCTCTCCATGGAGCCATGTGCATAGGTGTTTAATGAATGAGTGCTACCACGATTCAGTGAATACACAGTATTCAAAACTGTTGATGTATTGTATCATAATGCCTTGGGTATCTAAACCCTTGTTGCCAATAACGTTCCACAATACTTTGGAATGAACGGACTTGAATCAGTTTTGGTTGAGTGAAGGGTCGTCCTGTCTACCCACTCAACCTACTCACCGGTACGTACCTCACCAGCTCACCATTTCCCCTATTTAAATGAAACATCGGCAGAAGGAGGGAGAAAACCCCCGACGATCTGGCCAGAAATGATCCGTGCACATTGCTGACTCTCCAATCAAGACTAGTGCCCCCTCCATTAGCGTCTCTCAAACTCAACACGCTAAGGTACCGGTAAACGTAACTTTGTTGTATCTTAGTTGTCACCTTCGTACCTGGTGAAACTCAATTGCAAAAACATTTTCTCTTTCTCTTTTCTTTATACTCGAAGGAAAGTTGAAAGGAAAGATGACTTCCAATCCTCAGAGTACCAATGGCTCTGAGAGCGAATTCGAGTTCATCGAAACCCCAAAAGCTCCCACACCGACCTTTGAAAAGTTCGAGCCATGTGGTGTAAGGACAACAGCTGTAAGTAGATGAAAAAAATTCCAGAATTTCCTCATATCTGTCAACTCGGATTTTGGGTAAACAAAAAGGTCAATTGAATCTAACATACCATGGCAATTAGTACCCCGCTATCAAGAATGCTCCTCTGCCTGCAGATGCTTCTGGCAATGATAGTTTCTCGAATACCCTCCTTTTCTCCCTCATTGGTGGTGTCCCTCTATACTTATCCTGGAAGGTTGGTGGTGGATTCAAGACTACCATCTTCTTTGGTCTCATCACCACTATCCCCATTCTCCTCGCATTCTGGACAGTATTCTCCACCTTCTCTCCACGCAAGAATGAAAAGGCCAAGTACCCAGGGCGTCCAGTCGAGCATTATCTTACCTTTAAGAACGAAGCCGATAAAGTAAAATACAGCGGAAAGAACAAGATTCCTATGGAAACTTTCCACAACATGTACTTCGATGGAGACGTCGACTTTAACGGTGATGCTCTCGAGGTTCTCGAGTACCGTCATGACTGGGCAAGCTTCAAGTTCACAATCAGTCTTTTCAAATACGTCTTCTTCAACTTCGCACCAGAAGTTATCATGCATACTCGTTCCCAAGGTACGTGGCAGAAGATTTTCCTTTACATGAAAACTACTAACGATGTTGCAGATGAGGAACAAGTCCGTGATCACTACGATCGGGGTGACGACTTCTATGGCTGGTTCCTTGGTCCACGAATGATCTATACCTCCGGTGTTATCTCTGACATTAACCGTGAAGAAACATTGGAGGAATTGCAGGATAACAAACTCGCCATTGTCTGTGAAAAGATTGGTCTTAAGCCTGGTGAGAAGATGTTGGACATTGGTTGTGGATGGGGAACCTTGGCCAAATTCGCCAGTGTTAACTTCGGTGCAAAGGCTACTGGTATCACTCTTGGTCGTAACCAAACTGCCTGGGGTAACAATGGACTTCGCAAAGCTGGTATTACTGAAGAACAGAGTAAGATTTTGTGCATGGATTACCGTGATATTCCAGTCCCTGAGGGAGGTTATGACAAGATTACATGTCTCGAGATGGCTGAGCACGTTGGTATCCGACACTTGACAAGTTTCTTGAAGCAATGTCATGATATGCTCGAGGACGATGGAGTTATGTTCCTTCAAGTAGCCGGTTTGAGAAAGACTTGGCAATACGAGGATCTCATCTGGGGTCTTTTCATGAACAAATACATCTTCCCTGGTGCTGACGCTTCTACTCCTCTCAACAACTACATCAATTCTCTCGAGAGCGCTGGATTCGAGGTTAAGGGTGTCGATACTATTGGTGTTCACTACTCAGCAACATTGTGGAGATGGTACAGAAACTGGATGGCGAACAAGGAGAAGGTTGTCGCTAAATACGGTAACAGATGGTTCAGAGTAAGTCTTAATCATGATTGCACGAAAGGTCGCACATACTGACAATAACAGATTTGGGAATACTTCCTCGCTTCCTCTACTATTATCTCTCGTCAAGGATCTGCCACCTGTTACCAAATTACCTTGGTGAAGAATCTCAACTCTGTCCACCGTATTGAGGGAATTGCAACACAATTCGGATTGTCTGGTGCACTAGCTGCTGCCAAAGTCGATGTTCAGGCATACCGATCCAAGAAAGCTGCAGGTGGTGTCAGTGAAGATGTCGCCAGCGCATAAATAATTGAATGGATGAATGATTATATTAAAATCGGTGAAAGGGTTTGGAGAGCCCAAGCAAGATATTCAAGTATCTATATATTTATCGATGGGAATACACAGAGCTAGATGTGTGACTGTATTCGTGGCTATATGCCAGAAGGAGATGAAGAGCCAGAACTCATGTAGAAAAGCTTCAAGCTTGTGGTATAGCCTAGGTGATGCAAGTACTTGTGTACCTGAATACATGTAGCTTCAATCAATGATTTTTCGCACCAAACGATTAAAAGTGATTCAAATACACGAAACTTTTCCAATTAGTGACTTCAATTGACGTTGAAACATGAAAGTTGAATGATAATACGATACACTTTACTTCAGCCCCTTTAACATTTTGTCGCAAAATCGGTGAAACTTGGGTTGTATGTATTTGTATATTAAAGGTCGCTAAGCCCAGCCTCTGTGGTAACAGATTACCTGAGCTTCGTCATTTCGACCCCCGGACCGTGGTATCTTCTACCAACCTCGAATCTATTCCTTCAAATAAATGTCACAAATCTATCTTTCTTCATACCTATTTCTTTTTTGTTCATACTCATAATGTTTTCGGGTTCGAACTCGTACCTTGGTGGTAACACCGGCCGCCAACCACCACAGCAACCGCAACAACAATATGGTGGTTTCCAGCCAAACCAAGGTTTCCAACCACAGCAGACTGGCTTCCAGCCACAACAGACTGGTTTTCAACCTCAACCCACAGGATATGGAAATGCAGCTCCATTACAGCCCAATTTCACCGGCTATCCGCTTCAAACACAGCCTACAGGATATTCTCAACCCTCTCAAGCAGGCTTCCCTGGAGGCCAGCAGCAACAGCAGCAGTTTAACAATGCTCCTCAACAGCAGAACTTCCAAACGGGAGCTCCCCCAATCCCGCAGATTCCGCAGCAATTCCAGCAGCCTCAACAGACGCAACAAGCTCAACCACCCCCTGCACCTCCTGTGCAGCAACCACAAGCGACCGGATTTGCTGCAATGGCAGATTCATTTAAACCTGCTGCTGCAGAACCATCAAAGCCAAGAGGACGCAGAGCGTCTAAGGGGGGAGCAAAGATACCTAGTATAAGACTTTCCTTCATTACAGCCCAAGATCAAGCAAAGTTCGAAACTCTTTTCAAGTCCGCTGTTGGGGATGGGCAAACACTTTCTGGAGAGAAATCGAGGGATCTTTTACTACGCTCAAAACTAGACGGAAACTCGCTGTCGCAAATATGGTAAGCATCAAATTACTCAATGGATATAGTATTGTGCTTATGGTCATTATAGGACGCTCGCAGACACTACAAGATCTGGACAGCTACATTTTCCCGAATTCGCATTAGCGATGTACCTCTGTAATCTCAAGCTAGTCGGCAAGCAATTGCCATCCGTGCTTCCCGATGTTATCAAGAATGAAGTTTCTAGCATGGTGGATATCATAAACTTCGCTATAGATGATGATGCACCAGCGGCAACGAATGCGCCCAGTTTTGATGGCCGACAAAACACCGCGACACCTCCGACTATCCAACAGCCACAGCCAATGGCGTCTAATTCTGCCCTTCTCACTGCGCAAATGACTGGTTATCCTGGACAGCAGAATAACTTTTCGGGTGGATTTCAACCGCAACAAACAGGCTTCCAGGGCCAAATGCAAACTGGCTTTTCTGGACAGCAAGGAGGATTGCAATCTCAGCCAACTGGATACAGTCAGATGTCAAACCCTCAAGCAACGGGCTATAACGGACCGCGCCCTCCAATGCCTCCTATGCCATCTAACTTCAGTTCTCACCTGTCTCCCGCTCAGACGGGTATGCAAGGCGGAATGATCGCGCCATTGAATAGCCAGCCTACAGGAGTTGATGGCCAATGGGGCTTGGTAAATGCGCCAGCCCCCAATATCGATCTACTACATTCCCGGATGATGCCGCAACAAGGTCGAGAACAAGGCAACTTTACTACAGCTGGTATAACAGGCAATGCTGAAATCCCATGGGGAATTACGAAAGAAGAGAAGACGAGATACGATTCTGTTTTCAAAGCTTGGGATGGGTTTGGTAAAGGATATATTAGCGGTGATGTCGCTATTGAAGTTTTTGGGCAGAGTGGTCTTGAGAAGCCCGACCTGGAGCGCGTATGGACCTTAGCAGATCACGGCAACAAGGGGAAGCTCAATATGGATGAATTCGCGGTTGCCATGCATTTGATTTATCGAAAGCTTAATGGATATCCTCTACCAGCCCAGCTACCTCCGGCACTTATACCCCCTTCCACTCGTAACTTCAACGATTCGATTGGGGCTGTCAAATCTTTACTTCACCAAGAATCTAATTTTCGCAAGAATTCTGGTGCTACCCTTTTGCCACAGAAAACTGGAGTGAGCTACCTCAAAAACCATTCTTTCCGTGGTGACGCTGTCCCAGGTCGCACAGGCCGTAAAGACGCTACAGTATACAAAAATAACGACGATGATGTTGGATACAAATCTAGTGCTCGTCGCAGACTAGGAGCCTCTTCCCCACGACCTTCGTCTCCGGGATCAACAACTTCTAACGACGATCTTTCACTAGACCAGCTTAGAAAGAAAATCGCGGAGAGACAAGTGATACTAGATGCAATTGATTTCAAGGCCGAAAATGCTGCGGATGAAGATGATGCCCTTGATCGTAAAGATCGTCGTGAAGCAGAGGATCTTTATCGCCGCATTCGCCGTATCCAAGAGGATATTGATGCGCATCCAGATGCATCGTTGCGTAACGTTGATTCAGGCGCCGAGCGTCGTGCTTTGAAAAGACAGTTGCAGACATTGACGGATAAACTTCCGGATATTGCTTCGCGTGTACGACGAACGGAAAGAAGCATTGCTGATGCCAAACTTGAACTATTCCGTCTAAAGGATGCCAAAGCTCACCCTGGAAGTGCCTCTAGCATTGTTGGAACCGGTCCTGGCGGCGCCATCACCGAATCAGATAGACTCAAAGCAAGAGCCAAGGCTATGATGCAACAACGTTCTGCTGCTCTCACTGGTAAGAAGATCGAGACGAGTAATGATGACTTGGATGCTCCAAAACGTCTCGAGGAAGAAAATCTCAAGATTCGAACTGAGAAGGAAAACAACGAGCGCATGGTTCAAGATGTTGAAGAGAGTGTCCGTGATTTTTCACGAGGACTGGAGGACAGTCTCAGAGATGGTGGTGAGAGCTCGTCCAGTGAGCATGAAAAGAGACGTTGGGAGGATGGGCTAGGTGTCGAGGATGAAGTCAAGGATTTTATCTTTGATTTGCAAAGGAGCAGCAGAAGTGCCAGAGTTCGAACTGATGATCGCAGCAGGGAGACTCCTCGCACTGAAGCGTCTCATGCTAGCCCTGCTCCAGCAGCTCGTAGTGAAACTCCATCTTCGCAGCCATCATCTACACCAACCCCCGCTGGAGGTTCATACTCACAATACAAGACTCCAGAAGATAGAGCAGCTTATATCAAGCAACAGGCCGAGAAGCGCATGGCTGAACGTCTAGCTGCTCTTGGTATCAAAGCACCGTCCAAATCTGGAGAGACAACACAACAGAGATTGGAGCGTGAAAAGAATGAGCGTGCAGCCAAACTCAGACAGGCAGAAGAGGAAGATGCTAAACGTGAAGCTGAGAGGCAAGCTAGGATCGCTGAAGAGCAAGGTGTACCTCCACCTGCCCCCGAGCAACCAAAGGAAACCGCGAAAAAGCCACCTCCACCTCCTTCAAGGAAGGCCGCAAGAAGTGACGCTAGTGAGCGCAAGGCCGAAGAGGAAAGAATCATCAACGAGCAAAAGGCCCAAATTATTGCCACAAATGAGCTAGAGTAAGCGAATCTTGTATCTGACATCTTCTACAATGCTAAAATCCACAGGGACGATGCTCAACGACAAGAGGTCGAGCTTGCAAAGGAACGCGAGGCGGCTCAGGCTCGTGTCAAGGCCTTAGAAGACCAGATGAAGGCCGGAAAATTGAAGAAAGAAGAGGAGAAAAAGAAGAGAAAGGCTCTCCAAGCTGAGACCAAACAACAAGAAGCTCGTCTCGCAGCTCAACGCGCAGAAATTGAGGCCGCACAAGCACGTGAGCGAGAATTGCAACGTCAACTGGAAGCTATTGATGATTCAGATTCATCTGATGACGACGAAGGTCCTGAGCAAGTTACCCCTCAAGCATCAACACCCACTCAAGGAAGTCAAGAGCTTGAGCGCAGAGAACCTTCTCCACCACCTCCTCCACCTTCAGTTCCAGTTGTTGTATCACCAGTCCCTGATGTTGCAACAACAACTAGTCTTCCATTACCAACCCCACAAGTTACTAGCCCTGTCGTCAGCCCTCCAGTCGATACAGAGACCCGCAATCCTTTCTTAAAGAAAATGGCTCAATCCGGTGACGCATCTACCGCATCTACTGCATCCAACAATCCATTCCATCGTCTTCCTGCCCAAGAGCTTTCTACACCTGCACCAATTCAAGTTCAACCAACAGGTAACAGGCCATCTCGCGTTCGTCCAGAAGAAGATGATTGGGATGTCGTTGGATCTGACAAAGAGGATGATTCCTCTGACGACGAAGGACCAGGTGCAGGTGGTGCGCGTCATTTGGCATCGATCCTTTTCGGAACCATGGCACCTCCTCGTCCATTGTCATCCATGGGTAATGAAGCTACATCTACGCCTGAATCTCCTGCTGTAGCATCTCCACCAGCGGCAACCCCCCCGCCTCCACCAGTACCTAACTTCAATGCACCACCACCTCCTCCAATGCCATCAGCCGGTGCGCCAGGTGGCCCTCCTCCGCCACCACCTCCTCCACCAGGGATGGGTGCTCCACCTCCACCACCAATGCCCCCAATGGGAGGCGCTCCTGCTCCACCAGCAGGTGGTCGACCAGCTGGTCTCTTGGGTGAAATCCAGATGGGGCGATCGTTGAAAAAGACACAGACTAAAGACAAGAGTGCAGCTGCTGTTGCTGGAAGGGTTTTGGATTAAATATCTTTCAAATCATTGAGAAGAGACAAGATGAAATGGGGGTTTGTGATTAGCGAGGCCTAGAACATGGATTGTATTATAAATTACTTTCGGTTCATAGTATTGGGCAAGAGGACGTAGGTGTGAAAGATGCGAAACAGGAAAGATAAGAGACGAGCATAATTTGTAGTCGAAGTAGCAATTTGAAAATATTCGTTCGTTTTGATAGCCATTTGATGTTTTTATCTCCAGTGCAAGTCTTGTGGTTTTACGTTTAGAAATAGTATTTATTGAAGGCCTTGATTCTTGTCTTCACATTTTGATCCATCTAGGTCTTATTATCACAGCAGAATCCATTAAAAATCCTTCCATGAGTTATGCATAGAATTATGGAGCGTCGACTAAGGAACTTGAGGATGTCAGGTTGCAGGTGGTGCTAAAATAGTATTATGCCGTGTTCGTTAATCTTTCCAAACAAGAAAAGGAAGTCTTCGTATGTTGCGTTTGGGATGAATGCAAGGGAATTATAGTACCCTGTGGGGCACTACGTATAGTTAATTAACTAGTTAAACCCAGATGTCAAATCTGATGTGCCTTACTCAAACAACCATTCTCTTTCCTCCATTCCAGAGCATTGTTCATGATAATTTCCATGACCTTAAAACGGAGCCCCAATAGTTTTGTCCCGCAATTCATCCGCCTGTCCATAAATCAGTTGTTCACTCGCCCACGCCCTGTCTTCTGGATTCATTCTCTCCAGCATCTCCCTAATTCTAGCTTCCGTCTCCTCCTCAATCCTCGCTTGTGACATCTTTTCCGTGTCTCGATGGGATAATGGTATATTTCTGAACGGCATGGGGAACCCTGGTATGTCTTCCATGACTCGCATTTCCAGGTCCCCGCATTTTCCAGACTGAAATTCCCCTCCATTATATACTGAATGAGGCCATATAGTCGGTCTTGATCTGCGTTTTCGATGAAACCAAAAGAATCGCAAGCGCGAAGTTTCTGGGCTCAAGGTCGAATCGTCATCCCTCACAGGATGTAAGAAGCGTTTTGGAACGGGAATTTTTAAGCAGAGGATGAGGATAAAAGCGACAAATACGCTCACTGAAACGACTATAACCGGTACGACAACTGCCGAATTAATATCATTCGAGCCAAAAGGTTTTGTGGGCAGCGAAGTATCTGTCGGAGAGGCAGGTACATCGACAGGAGTAGCGATGGATAGAATATCCGCCATTGTCAAGGCATATCGGGAAGCCAAGAGCGAGACTAAAAATACTAAACGTCGCATCGTGAGACGATGAATCCTTTTGCCTGATTCGAGGGCGCGAGGAACGACATTTGTGCTCTGCGCAAAGTAGCACAGCAAACGAGGTAAATAGAGCAAAGGACTCAAGTGTGAGCGAAACACGGATATTTATGGAAACTCGTTGCAGCGCTCCTCGGAAAAGATGGCTAAATGCGAGGGTACCACCTAGTAGAGTCTCATTTGTCTGGAGAAGGAGAGGTCCACACGGAAGACTAGCTGGAAGAGAATCATGATTATTATTTTATCCTAGCTTGCTTCCTTCGCTGCAACCCCCGCAAACACTTCCTTCACCGTACCATGAAATGCTAATTTTATGCCACCGTAGTTAAGGATTCCAATCTGATGGCTGGGTAATTCTAGCCTGTTTTACGAAATATAAATCGCTTTGCCTCTTTAATGTAGCGAGTGAATGAGTGGCTTGTGAGATACTAGATTTTAATTTTTGTTGAGTACTATCATGGTATTACATTCTAGTTGCTAAAGGGTTAAGGTTACATTGCATTTTTGATATCGATAATTGGAACATTTCTGTGCTTAAGATGTTTCTTCTATCCGGAACCTAGTACTATATCAATATGCTTCTCTTTTATAAGGTGTCTCATTTATCGCAGGTACAGCTATATAAGTTTCATCACGATTACACACATAAGTAGTGCTTACTAGTAAACTAATGAGGATCATATAATCATCAGCTTATATATCTAACAATTCTTAAGTAGACTAGACTTAATGAATACCTTCATGAAAAGTGCTGGGTCATATTCATCCAGAAATCAAGCACATGGTCTTACGATATAAATACACATGCGATTTCTCTCATAGTTCTATCAGTTCCAACTCTCGAGCAATCCAGTAGTTTGGATTAGCGAAATAACATACATAAGGTACAGTCCATACTACAATGTCTGATTGGTGAAATGCATACAAAATCTCTCTCATCTCCCACACAATCCAAACGTTTCTGCACCACCCCGCTCAGTTCAGCAGATGAATCATCAGTCTAGACAAATATCGGTTAATCCCTCGTTTGCGAACCCACCTAACCTCCACACTTCTCCCTCGTAACTTCCCCGCAATCCTTCAAATTGATATCTTCCCGTCCCAAAGTCTACGTGACTACTTCATATTTCTACAAATCTAACTAACAAAACTATATTCATCTCATGTCGCGAGACATCCTACCAACGGACCAACAGCAAGCAAGCAAACAAAGAAAGATCTCTTCTCACCAGAGAATTCGCCCTCACATGCTCAATACTACTACACCTTTTCGTGTGGATCCTAGCTCAGCCATGTGAGATGATTGGTTACATAACCCCGCGATGAGCAGCTGACAAGCCATCAAGCCGGAGATGTAATTGGTGATAAAGGTGCTGGGGCTCTTTGGTATACCATCTGCATGAATATTGTTAGGGCGTCTGCCGATTTTGTTTGTATATGGTGGTTCGAGTTCCCTTTCCATTATTGTGTTGATTTGGGCTTGGGTATAAAACTTGCTGTCGTTGTCCTAGTCCATCCATAAACGGAAGAATTACTCCGTTCCTTTGATCACATTTGTGATACCGAAATGATAATGTGTGTGAAGATGAGTAACTTGATTCGTAGTGGGAATAGTGATTGACGATCAAGACTATTCGAGATCTTCTCATGATCACATGTATGTACCTACTACCAAGTATCTTGCATGCTCATCAACCAAACCCAACTACCAAGTAGACGAGCCTGAAATTCCAATTTATACATTTTGAGGTGATGCTTAGGCACTAAATGAAATGTTTCCAAACTCACAACCTTAGAATTGAATATCCACCAAGTGCAGTATCATCCTAGCTTGCATGCGCGCAGATGTTAGTTTGATGCTGTGTTACCCCTATAGAAATTATGGGTAACTTGTCACCTCATAAAGTGCAAATGCAAATACTGTTGCGGATGCCGAATACTACTCTGTATATAATTCGGTATGAAATATACAAATATCGGTAATGATACACAGCCGAAGAAACAACCTCGCCGATGTTTTGGACTAAGGGTGCCGAATCAGTATCGTGAGTAGTATTATCTCATCCTCGTTTCATATATTAGATTCGATCAATGAATAATTCTCATCGAATTCACTTGCTATTTGTATCACAAAGTCTGAAAATGATCCCATGTCATTTTAGTGACATGGTGCAGAAATCCAAGTGCTCGAAAAATACAAGATCGCCCCTCCCCCATTACCTTAGGACTGAAACTGTAAATTTCAATATATGAACAACGCAGAAATTCGAACATGGTCCGGACTACATAGTACGAGAATCTTACAATGTTCAAATGGACTTTATAGGGGGTAAGATATGAATTATATCACGGAATGCTAATGATCTCAAATTGACACCGCGATGCCCTTTAATGATTTGGCATGTAACGTGAAGAGCTAACAGTAGTCTGATAACAGTATAGTATAATTTCTACCCAACCTTTCTCCCCCAAGCATTCCCTCAAGCCCAGAGATTCATGCCATGATAGAATACACAGTGCCAACCCAGTAAGTGTATGCCTCAATATTTGGAGAACGGACCCTTAAATAGCCAGGCACCTACCTGCTCTAATATTTCTTCCGTCCTGAGTTTCCGCATGGCCTCTGCATCAGGGCCCTTGTTATCCATCAAATCATGAGTGAAGGCATGACGAACGTCCCTTACTAGCGTCCATTTATAACCGTCCTTTTCAAACCCATACATTCCTTCTTCGCGTTCTTGTTCATTCAAATCAGCAAGATCAAAAGCTGTATCTCTAGCTTCTTTGGCTAGCATATCGTACTCTGCCCCTATTATATATATCCATTTGGGTATATCGTTCCTGCTCACAAATCTAGTGCTCAATAAGGGATCTCGAAGATTCTGACCAACAGGAACATGACCCCATTCGAATACTGGTCCAAAATTTGGCAGATCATCTAAGTCCTTTGAATTCCGATATGGGCGCGAGGCTTTCTTCTCGTCTGGTGTGAGCGTGAAGTCCATTACTGGATACCAAGCCATTACCCCGTTCAATTTTTCCCGCAATTCAGGTACTTGGGCAGCGGACAAAGCCAAGTTTCCTCCTGCACTAAATCCTCCTAAGACCACACGCTTCTTGTCAATATTCAGATCGGAATTGTCGATTGTTGCTTGCGCGATAGCAACAATATCGTTTGTCAGTGCCGGGAATCTATTTGAAGGGGCCAGACTATATTCAATGCTAACAACAATGACATTGAAGCGATTCGCAATCATAGCACAGATCTCATCATCGAATTCGGCAGACATCAAAGCATGCCCTCCACCGTGGAGATCGAGATATAGTGGGAGTGGCTCATCGTCAGCTTGCTTGGCCGTTGGGACGAATATTCGTGTTCGCAGATTTGGTCGACATGGGTATGCCAAGAGCTTGGTAGGACGAGATTCAGGAGGTGTTGGTCGTAGAAAGCGCAGGATTCTGAAAGTAATTACAATAGCTATCTTCAATCCCCAAAGCTGAATGAAATACCATGCGCGAGTGAGAAGTGAGAGTTGTGGCTGGAGCAGATCTTTGTTCTCTTCAATGCATTCACGTCCATACTTGTTAGAAACCATCTTGCGATGTGAGAAATCGTGAACATGAATTAAAACAAAGGGGCGCGCATTTTTAAATACTGCTCAGCAGTGAGATCCTATACCTAGCTTGAGACAGTCATCCTATTGGAGGATAGCACAGCAAGTGCAAGGTTGCAATGGAAGTAATATCGCGCACCAGCGAAACTCTTCGATACGAATCAACTTACAATATTGTTTGGTTCAACAATCCCAATGTTATATCATATCGTATCGAGAGGTTTTCACAAGACGTGTTGTATGAAATCACAATAAAAAAGCAGCACTTGGAGCGAACCAAGCTTTATTAACCTTAATTTACATGCCCCACCAAAGATCAGATGAAACACGTGATCGATGTTGAGGGAAGACAGCAACCATTTTTATGACCAAATTTCCCTACCGTTATTGGCATAAAGAAAGCTAAAAGTTGAAGACCAACATGACAGAGAACATTAAGAGTCTGGTTGACTGGGCCACAGCTTCTGGGGCCTATCTTCATCCCGATGTTGAGATTTATAAAGATGCGGTAACAGGTTTATCGTTCAAGGCGCAACAAACGATAGCTCCCCAAACAAGTATTGTACGATGCTCGTACCAAATTTCTCTATCATATCTAAATGCAATTGGTACATATTCTCGATTTCCCTCTACGGATCCATTTCCAGTTGAGTTCTTGGAGAATTTCAAACAAGATGATCCCAACATCATTGGCCACTTCTTCCTCATACAGCAATATTTGAAGGGTGATCAATCTCCATGGTGGCAGTATATCAGATTACTTCCTCAGCCAAATGATCCCAAAAGCCTTGGGATTCCTATCTGGTGGCCAGAAGAAGATCAAGAGTTCCTTACCGGGACGAATGCAGAACCTCCACTTCAGAAGCGAGAACAGATGTGGAGAGATCAGTGGAAGAAAGGAGTCGTGCTTCTGAGGGAATTGCCAAATCATAAGGAATACAGTTACATCTTGTATCAATGGGCTGCTACTATATTTGACAGTCGAAGTTTTCGACCATCCTTGACAGTTTGTCCTGAAGCTTTAAGTGGGAGTTCCACAGATATGAATCTTGATCTAGATCATATTCGCAATGATAGGTTTTCGATCTTATATCCACTTGTTGATATAGGCAATCATAATGGTATCAATCAAGTAGAGTGGAAAAAAGATCCTATCTGCAATTCTTTCGATCTAGTCCATTCTGCTGGTGTTTTACAGGGAGATCAAATTTACAATTACTATGGGAATAAATCAAATAGCGAATTACTAGTTGGCTACGGTTTTATTCTTCCAAACGATCTTGTGAATCGGAATGTTGCGAACCTTAAATTGACTCCAGACCGTAATGCTATTCAATTACGCAGAAGTCAGAATTGTCACATCCGTCCAGATCCAAGACAGCCCGAGGAGGAATTCATGTTTGCTGTGCAACAACCATCTGTGAATGGGCCACAAGATTCTAGGATAGTGGAATTTCACAGCTTTGGAGAAGGTCTAGTGGATCTAATTTGCTGTATTGTAGCAAATGAACGAGAGCATTCATACATGTTGAAGTTCCCAGAAATATGCCCAGAAAGGATTGCACAGCCATTCCAAAGCCCTCTATGCAGAGCAGTGATACAGGCAACGTTCATTATTCAATCTAAGCTTGCATACGAAATTGAGAAGATTGAACAAATCGGTGCAAATCTAGGGTGAACACAATCCCCGTTTCTATATTTGACCAAGCTAACAATATCTCAGTCCCCCTCACAATTTCAACCAATCCCTCGCTCTAAACTATCGGAGCCTCCAACTCGCCACCTTGAGATCTGCTCTTAAACCCCTGGATCTTCTAACCACGCCAATTCTCGCCCCATCGTTTGACCCCTCACCACTTTCCCCAACAGGAGATTTGAAGATCCTTTCAATCGAACAAGCCTACTTACTACTAGCCCAACATTACCCGTTACTATCTACAACCATCCACAATCTTATAGCCTCGGACCAAGAAGAAGAACTCCCTCTAGATTGGTCCGTACTTCTCGAAGATTGGAACTTTACATACTGGACTCTTTGGGTTTATATCATCATGATCAAACAATCTGATGAGAAGGCTCTCGCGGCTATACATCCAGCTTTAGTAAAGTGGATCAGAGAAGGAACTTCGTGAGTTTTTTTCCCTTCTGTCATTTCCATTTTCTCCCCTATCTTTCCACTCCACTTCATCCCAAACTAATCCACCACCACAGAATCTTCGACCCTCTCCCCGAATCATGGAATCCCGCAACCACTTTCCACGGTGCAACTGACGAACACGAAACTCTCACAACCACCATCTCCCAATTACGAGAATTGCACCCTGAACTGTTCGCGCCTCAAAATGTAAATTATGAGCACTTACTCAATCTTGCAAGTTACTTGGTCAAGGAGCAAGGATTTATGGCTCCGTATATGATTTTGAATGGCGCCGCGAAGGGAGAACGGATTAGTCAATTGGTTATGTGTATTTGGGGTCCGGGCTCATGATGTGTTGGGGTAAACGATGGTATTGGAAAAGTTCTGCCATACTTATGCTTTTCTAATTAATAGATGCTTGAAATTCGAGTTGAATAATTAGAGATGGAATTTTCTGCACTCCGAGCTTTTCTCTAGACCCTAGTGTATTTAGTAGTCTCGACTCAAGTAACAACAAGGGAATTATGTCTCACGAAAGATGGATCTATCTATTCTCAAGTATTGAATAAATGATAGATTCTAAGTCGAACCGCCGTATATTCCTGTGTGACAACAATCTCAACACTGCAATTGCAATTAACCAACCAACCAACATTTACCCATCTCATATTCCAAGAACCTCTTCCTCCATCCCCCCCACTCAACCCACACTCTCTCACCCGTCCGCAAGCCTCCTCTCCCTCCTCTCCCATCCCTCCAGATTCCCCTCTCTCCTTCCCCGTCTCCTCTCACCTCCCACCTCAGTTCTCCATCCCCTTTCGTACATTCTTCCCAGTTGTTTTCCCCATTTCCTGAACCACATTTTCTCCCATATTTCTTTTTGCCAGTTTTATTCTTCTTTCCTATTTTTCTCCTTCTTTCTATTTATATCCTTACCACTCAAACCAGAATCCAAATCGAAAGCACAATCAAAAGAAAAAGAACCAGGAATCCGATAATTAAACCTCCCGGAACCACCATCGCAGTATGTAAGAAGCGATGTAGAATCCCACGAAATATTCCTCTCTCTCGCCGCTCTGAGATTGTTGGCCGATTGACTGATTCCTCTTTCTTTTTCTCTTTCTTCTTCTCTTTCTATGTTTATATATATATCCGATAATCCGCGTAAATCAAATGGTCCGGGGATAGTCTCCAAGTCTGCAGATAATATCGCGATCTCTTCCACTGACCCGTTTATAACTCCTCTTCTGCGGACGACCTTCTGCTTCTTACTTTCTTTTTCTCTCAACTTCATAACATTTAGTCCATCCCCTGATTTCCCTACTGTGTGAAAAATTCTCGATGTATAATCTAGTCCGATCCCAAACTCCCCATCACCCCTCTCACTATTTGCTGCTACCTCCAACGTCCGATTCGGATTCCCATTTGTCTTTCCTCCTCCCTTCCCGTTCCCCAAAAATCCGCGTCATAATTTCCTGCATCGAATACTTCTCCTTTCCTTTCCCATTCCCAACCCACTCTTGCGCAATCTCCCACGCTCGACTGCATACCGCCTTCATATCCCACACTTTCCCCATCGCTAACGAGCTTTCGATAAAGCGAAGGTACTCCCCATATTGATCTATTTTCCCACCCCCTATCTCCAACAACGAGGATTGAGGAATCACACCCCCGTAACAAGATTCTACCTCTTCTGCATCTCCTTTCTCACCTCTTATAGCACAATATTTCCTAGCTGCAAAAAGTACTTTCTGCGTATATTTCTGCGGTCACACTTTCCCTATCGTTCCAATACCCGTCGTATAATCCCTCTCAACTCCACATTCTTCACGTAGCTTCGCATTCACCCCCCGCCTATGCCGTAAAAACCTACCTATAACAATTTCTGCTGGAAGTTGTAGCCACGTATTCGCATTCAAGAGCAGCACTAAATCTTCATCGTGCATTTCTTTCCCATTGAGAAAATCAAGTGTGTTTTGTATTTCTTGTAGCGTGGATGCTTCCTTCTCCTCTACTTTCTCCTCCAAATCCAATTTGAAGGCGAGGAGTGTTGGAGGTGGGTAATTAAGGATAGATGCTGTGAGGAGAGTTTTGCAGAGATTGAGTGATTTTCTGCGGACGGGGATTAGTAGATGGAAGTTTGGGTTTGTGTCTGAATTGATGTCGATTTCATTGTTAGGAAATAGCATGGTGTCGTCCCATTCAGAGCTTTCGATGATATTGTATGGTGCGAAAGCTCCCGTTAGTTTTTCAAGAACGTAGGAGCTTAAATATGATGCTGAGTGTTGAATTTTATACTAGAAGACATTAACTAGCTAGGCTCTTGGGAAGACGTGCATGAATATTAGGAGTTGTAGAACATTTTCTGCTTGGTCGATACATATCAATGAACTATACCTACTACATGCCATTTACCAAGAACAATAAGAATGATAGAAGATGTGAAAATGAGAAAGAAGAAGATATGACTACGGAATCGACTAGGCCGTTTTAACTCTCTTAGTTTGTGAGCCATGAAACTCATGGGCGAGATTTTCCGACTGGCAGTTTCGGGAACAGTCACATTCTCGGTAGGAAACTCCTCGTAATTCATCACTAATTAAGAGAAGTCAAATTAGAGAGATTTCTCGTTCTCTCAAATTTCTCACTTCGATTGACTCATTGGTGTGTTCTCCATCTAAATGAGCTGAAGTCTCGAAAGTTAATAGCAGTGAGTAAGTTATCAAGTACGGTACAATAATGAGTTGCGAGAAAAAAGTACCAGAGAAGCAAGTTTAAAAACGTATTGTAATACTGAGTTGTGAAGATTTTAAACGTTGTAAGTCGTTCATTGAAATGATATCAAGTAAGGGGCGAGGCAAATGCTTCTTCGGGAAAAGCAACTAGCTGCACCTCATTGCTATTATTGGAGGTTTTCCTTAAAGTATAAATTCTTCTTAATTTGGTATATTGATATGATATATTGAATCTATAGCAAAAATAATCAATGAGACCATTAACCTAAAATCTGGCTTCGGATCAATATGGGGCTCACTCAGCTTATTTGGAGGTCTGGGATGATTAATGAATATGAGAATATGGTTGACAAGAGAGGAGAACAAGCAAATTTTTGGGTATAATAATCAAGATTACTCTATCAAGAGCCTCTGAGTCGTTGCAGTTGATTGATAAACCCATATCCACTCTGTATCCTATTCTCGCCAATACCAGAAATCGAAATTTCTTGGTCTTGCAAAGCCTCTACTCTTTGACTTAATTGGCCATTCTGTTCAGCATCCTTTAATAGATCTCGATGTCTGTCTTCAACCAACTTTGCAAGACTTTCAACAAATTTACTCCTTGCCCGTTCTTCAGCTGTGCCTTTCCACACGAGTGCCAAGTCCTTCAATTCTTGTACTCTTTTGGCCGCCGCCTCAATACCATTGATTGGATCATCTCCAATTAACAAATCAGCAATTTCATCACGTAGTTTCTTGGAAACTTCTTGTCCTTTCTCTTCGGTGCTATGTGCTTCTGACCCTGGTTCGGGAGCGGAAACAGAAAGAAATGATGAAGTGACCGACACTTCTGATGGTGGAAATGTCCATGCCATTGCATCTCCAAACGTCTTTATAACAGTATCCAATCGTGACCGTACAAGTGTAAGCGTTCGTAATTGTGCCACATAAGGAGGATCGACGATTTTGGTGCTATTTGTGTCTTCTAAAGTAGGTGTTTTCGGCATGGTAGCTGTGGCAGATCGCGCCCTAGAGTCTCCAGACTTTATAGGTCTTCTTGACAAATTTTTCTCAAGTCCTCCAGGAACAAACTTTGTAATATCATCGTGCAGTCCTTCGGTCAACGCTTCTGATAACCCCAATGTCTCTCCTCGTAGTACTTCCACCTCATAGGCCAATCGACTTCCACTTCGCAATATTTCATCTGTGAGTTGTGTAAGAGTAGTCGTAAGCCTAGTGGTGTGTGCGCTAAGATGCGAAAGAAGAGTCTGTGTCTGTGTAGATAACTCAGCTAATGGGACGACATTTCTTGAAGACGACAACGTATTCGAAGATTGTAAAGAAGGCAAGGCTGAGTTGAGGTAATCCGCAGGATCAAAAGCCGGATTTAAGAACGGTTGGAGAACAGGATCCGAAACATGTGTAGATTTCGATGGTAAATTTAGTTCTGATGTAGAGTCGCCATTTCGAGATTGAGATTGAGGTTGAGGATGAGGATGTTTGAGCCTAGGATTGTTATTTTGTGAAGAGGGAAGTGTTTTAGAATCCCAAGCCATTTCCACAATGTACCTATGATCGACCGAATTGCTGTTACAATAAAGTGAAGATTGTTTCCTGTTTTCTGTACACGTACAACACCTCGAGACTAGCTAATGGTATTTTGAGATCATTGAGTTGAATGGTGTCAACGACTTGGATCATTATTGTGGAACCAGACTTTGAGGATAACGGATGACTAATAATGATAATTGGGGGACCAAAGCCGTGCATGAAGCCTCAACTCGATGGAGCAAATTGATGGCGGGGCATTGGGGGCGGAAGGAAACAGTGGTAGGTGCGTTTGCATTTCTACAGGGATTATAGCTCCAGGTAGGTTCCTACCTAATAGGTATGTCATCTTCTTTCTTCTTCCGCGATAGAGCCAGCCCGTACGCAGATGGATATTCCTTTTTGTCTCATACTTCACTTCGCTTCACTTCACTTCAATCACCCCTCTTCTCTTCTGACTTCACTTCACTTTACCTCAACCAGTCCGATCTCACCTCAATTAGTGCTTACTCGTCTACCTACCTAAACAGCTGATATACAGAGAAGCGTCTTGCCAATTCGAAAGGACCGAAAAGACTGTATTTGGGTTTCATACTTGTCGGTACATCAAAAGCTTATTCTTAAGGGATGTCGAACTCTGTTTTGTCTGTTTGTCTGGCAGGTTAGACGTGGTGGATGCCAAGTGATAGAGCTGGGTAGGTACTTATGTACTAATGAAACTTACTGCTTATTCATAACAAGTCCAACGTGTTTAATGTCCCTTCCGACATTCACTGGATTCATTGGGAAGATTCAATGTCGTGAACATCCAATACCGATGACTTTTGCCAAACTTGCTCCGCATCGTACCAGGCAACCGGACCACTTCGAAATCATCGACCAATGACAATTGACTTCCCAAGTTCGAACCACTGTATACACCAAAATCAAGGCAACTAATCAAAATAACCCCATACAAGGCTGCAGCTTGATGACCATTATACGGCTCTTTTCCTTATTACCTCCAGCTTCAGAACTTCTTTCAAGAACTTTCAAAAAAGACTGATATCCTTTGACTATGGTAAAACGAGTTGAATATCGTTCCCTTCACTTTTTGAGAAGCAGGTCAAGACTTTGATTTACAAACCATCAACTCCATCAACTTGATATCAATCATCTCAAAAGTACAACTTTGAGCTATCGTCAAGTTGAGAAAACTTTGCTACTTTTCAGTATTCCTCTCACCACAATACCTCAAGAATAATTCCAACAGTATTTGGTAGATTCCTCAACAAGGCATATTTACAATATCAAAATTGGACCAAGGGCTTCATCTCTACAACAAGCTTCCGTCCACTTTTGAAGTCACAGTGCCAAACGTGTATCCAATAATTGCTCTGCACGATGACACGCAAACACTTCCTAGCGGATGTTAAAGAAGCGTCTGAGAAAGGTATTCCTAACGTCATCTCAATCAGTCGGGGAGATGACGATGGTGATGTGAATTTTTGCTTCTTGCATGATTCTATAGAACCCATAGAAATCGGTCTCTTAGCATTAGGTATGTTTTAATATATCCTATTTCTCAAGTAAACAATCGAACCTTCTACTATGTGGACTTGACAACTGTTTACGCGCTTGGAGACGAAATGATATCTTTAAATAGGGAAGAAAAGAATTGTTCCTCATCATACTAATTTTGACAGATGTCTCTGAGTACCCAAGTGGGAATAATTTCATGATTTTCACCAAGTCCGACGGCGCTCCAAAAGTTGTCAACGAAGCACTAGAACGAATCATGACCTCCTCAACAGGCGTACTTTTACCAGACTTGATTAGCAGTATTTCAAAAAAGCTACAGATATTACTTTCGGCAGGTTCGCGAAGATCGCCTATCAGTCTCGACGAGGAGGATGAAGATGATGAGATGGAAGATGCGGAAGAAGATGAAAGCGAAGATGATTCTGGCTTCTCTGATGAAGAGGAAGAAGACTTTCCAGACGAGCCCATAACCTTTTCCAGCGGTAATAATGTATCGACATCGACTAGCAGACTCACACCAAAGGCTGCTGCACAACTGAACCGACGCATTCGAGCAGACATGCGTACTGTCCGATTGCTGGGCCATCGAATCGGAATTCTAAGTGGCATGAAGGCTGAATCTCATAGTGGCATCCTTAGCATCTCTATTCAGGCGACGAAGTTGGGCTTATCGGAAGAGGCTATGCAAGCTTGGGATATTGAGCCTAACCAATATTTGACCTTACTAATACGCTACTCGGATGGGTACAAAACCTACGAGAAACTGATTGCCGAACCAGCGAAAAATAGTGGGATTGACTTCCGTGTTGGAGTCTGTAATGGTTACAAGCCATCCGCAGCTGCGGCATTCTCGGCGTTCTCGGACTCAAACAAGATTGGCGACAAAACTACTAACAACGATGGTTCGGATTCACAGGAACAGAGCGGAGAATTTTTCAATATATTCATCAGTAGCTCCTTGAATGAATTCATCAATACTAAAATGATATCATTACTCAAGATCCGCAACGCCACGGGTCTTGGATGGGAAAACGCAAAGAAGTTTTTCGATGAACGCCAAGGACGACCACTTGAAAAAAATGCAGATTTATATTCTGAGCATCAATACTCGGACGAGGACACAATGAAGAGTCATGCATCACGCATTTTAGCCGATGACCATCTCACGGATAATCAGAGCGGTAACTTGTCATTTCCGCTTCTTGCTGCACAATTTGCGTTGATGTATCTAGTCCGCTGCACAGAATTTTGTCTTGTCTGCCACGATAAGATTGCAGGAGAATTTGAGGCATTGAAACCTTATGTTTGCGAAAAACCCTTGTGTTTATATCAATACATGTCCTTGGGTTTTGGACCTAGTGTCGAACATGTAGGTGTTTGTGGATTTTGTATACCCAATCCAAATACTTGAATGCTAACCATGTATAGGAGATTAAAACCCAGCCTTATGTTGTGGACCTTCTCCTGAACTTTTGTTATACCAGTGCTTTTGTAGGTCTATCTGTGTATAATTTCCATAGATCACAGCTGATTCTCAATAGGGCGCTCGAATCCGTGAGTACCCCACAGGCATGAGTCTTTCTGTTCCCCCCGCCATCGTCGCAGGCCACACGGCACCTCAAGAATTTTCCCCTGCACCAGCTGTTTTGGACCAGTCAGGCGATGATCGTCGAAACAAAGAGTTCAAAATTAAGTACAACAGTGAAACTTATGAGTTTACGTTCGAGGGAATGCCTGAGATCTTAAACCCTCCTGTTCGCAAAGGAGACTGGGTCCGTATTATGGTTGAGTCCGGGCCAGATACCGTAGCTCATGCGCTCCATTCTAGAGTAGAGGATGTAACCTCAATGCCGATTGTAAAACTTTCGCGACCGATCCCACAAATGGCTCAATTCAGTACATACCAAATTCCAGGAACCGGTCACATATCGACAGTCAGTCACGCAAACATATCCGCGGCTCGGATGTCTATTTATAATAGCAACTTCGACGAGATGTCTATCACAGAGAAATGCAGCACTATAACAATGCTTCTCGACACTCTACCAACCATCCAGGAATTAAGAGAATATATCGACCGACAAAGCCGGACTGAAGAGCCGAACCTTCGTAAATGGACAGAGCGTATGTCACCAGCGGCCCTAGGTTTACTACGATGGGTCATAGCTTCTAATCGCTCATGCCTCGTTCAAGTCGATAAATGCCCCGGTCAAATTGATAGTGTTTTGACTGATGCAAAAATTAGACCAGATCAAAAGGTCTCTCAGATTGGGGAAAATTGGATGCAGTTTCGTTTCGCGCAAGGATCGCCAGACAAGGAAGAACGATTCTTAAATGCTCTCAAAGAACAGCAAGCCAGTTTAGATCCAAAGTATCCTACTATGTTTGCTTTTCATGGTAGCGGCCTGCAAAACTGGCATAGTATCATTCGACATGGATTGGATTTCAAAGAAACTCTCAACGGACGAGCATATGGACATGGAGTTTACCATGCACAAGATCAAAACATATCTTGTCACTATAGTAATGTTCGAAATAATGCAGTAAGTATAAGACACATTGCAATTAGTTTGGTCTAACTTTCAATTAGGGTTCCTGGCCTGGGTCTCAACTCAAAATTACAGCTGTTATGAGCATCAACGAGATTATCAATTGTCCAAAACAATTTGTTAGTTCGAGTCCATTTATAGTAGTACAGCACATCGATTGGATTCAATGCCGATACTTGCTTGTTCAAATTGAAGGTCAGGTGATTGCAACTCCAGCTCCGACCAGGTATGCTGCTTCCCCATCAAGCAATTCGTTTTAGGGAACATGAGACAATCCGCGATGGTTGATGCTGAAATTTAGTTTCTTTGCAGGGAGGCCCATTCCGAAATCGAACAAGATCCCAAGTATACAGCAACATCCACAAACAAGAAGCCTATCGGTGTCCCATACTGTGCTGCCTTGGTCTCTAGAGCATTTCGTAATGATGGCGTCGGTAGTTCTTCCCCAAACAAGAAATTGAAAGGACTATCTTCTTTGAATGGGATGGGATATATGAGTGAAGAAGAGGACATTGAGGATACGAACTTTCTAATCTCTGATGATGAAGACGAAGTGGAAATATTGTAAGCAAATTAACTCTCCCTTGTAATTTTTCACTTGATCATAGCAGTTGAAAGCGACCTCAAGGTTGTTTTTGAAAGAGCCATCAGCAATCATGCTATCTTGCTTGTCATAATTTTTTTTTGAATCAACTCTCACTAACTATTTGTACTAGATCTTCTGGTTCCAGGAATCCAGAGGCTTCAAAAACTGATTTTGTTCCTGGATCACTTGACCAAAGTAAACTTCCAATGCTGGGACGTCCAGCTTATGCTACACCGTCTGCAACCATGCGTCTTAATAGGGAGTTACAAGCAATCCTTAAGATACAAAACTCTACACCCCTTCACGAATTAGGATGGTATATCGACGAAAATCTTGTTGATAACATATATCAATGGATTATCGAGCTACACTCCTTTGAGTCCACCTTACCACTGGCCAAGGATCTCAAAGAATCGGGCCAAAGCAGCGTTGTTATTGAAATTCGCTTCGGGAAAGAATACCCTCACAGCCCACCATTTGTACGCGTTATCAAGCCACGATTCTTGCCCTTTATGTCTGGTGGTGGTGGTCACGTAACAGCCGGCGGAGCATTATGTATGGAACTTTTGACAAATTCTGGCTGGAGCGCCGTCTCCTCAATTGAGTCCGTTCTCTTACAAGTTCGCCTTGCACTTATGAGTATGGATCCAAAACCTGCACGCCTGGAAAGCAAAAACCCACAACAACAACGTGAATATGGAACCCAAGAAGCTATGGCAGCTTTCATCAGAGCGTGTAATATGCATGGATGGGAGATTCCGAAGGACTTTCAAGACTTTGCTGCATCTGATCTAAATCAGTTTTAAGTTTGGGAAACTCCATTCAGGAACACGATAAGATAGTATTAGACAAGGGAAAGAAGGGAGATAGGAGTGATAGGGAGAGGTGGAGGATATGCGCGCGGATTTAGGGATTGCTTTTGCTTCTCTGCTGATCTGATTTTAATTTCTGATTGGACTGGCTGGCGTTATGAGAAACTGAAGAAGGGATATCATGATAAGATGACTGGAACTGGCGGATAGATACCCAAAGAAATGTGCTAAGGAGTTTTACAGGGGAGAATTAGGCGTCAAATTGTGCAATGGGGCGGTATGGTAATGGGTCGATCTTTGGGGGTGAGCGCCAGACTATTACCATTGTGTAAGATTTCTTTTACAGAAATCGACATGATATTTAACAATTTAGATGAGTAGATGGGTAGATACATAAATTCTTCCCTTTGCAAGACTTGTTGTGTTTTGTGGGCGAGTAAGCGAGTGACTTACTAGGTGTATTTCTTATGAAATGCTGCTAGGTTTAATGAATTTGAAAGACTTGTGCTGTAGATTCTGTGTATTTTGTTGTGAGTGGAAAGGAGGGATGTGATTGTGATTCAAGTATGGAGGTAGGTAGTGTAATTATTAATATACGCCAACGTCAACTCTTGAAGAATTGGATGAGGGGCATCAGAATCAGATCTTGGTGTTTTTTATGAGAGAGAGAGAGAGAGAGAGAGAGAGAGAGAGAGAGAGAGAGAGAGAGAGAGAGAGAGAGAGAGAGAGAGAGAGAGAGAGAGAGAGAAGCTTTAACATAATACTGTGTATTTGTGTGATATAGTATTATTAATAGAAGTATGTATGGAATTTGGGGATGAGGTGGATTTTGTGAGACTGGACGGAGTTGGGTTGGGCTGAGTTTAGCTGAGATGAGTTATATTATGTTAGCTTGGGTAAGGGGAAGGGAAAAAGAGGCAAGGAGTGTACAAGTATATGTATTTATGCATAAGCTTTAGGTGTATGAGATATGAGGTATGGATATATGTAATGATAGATATATACAAGTGTTTGATTGCTCAAATATCTTTTCTACTAAGAATATACAAAACGCCTGAAAATGAAGTAAACCACCGGTATGCTAAACATGCTATTTTCCAACTTCAGAAATCAAAATGTGCCGCCGCTGCTTAACAACCGCTTCATCCCTTACTCCTCAACCGTGCTCTCACACCTCAAACACCAATCAATCAACTCCCAACCTGAGTGGCATCTCATCTCATCTCATCTAGACATTGATATTGTGACCCCAAATTTTCTGTTCCTCGCGGGCACTGTAAGTACTAACCGCCAAGATTTCTTGCATCTGCTCTGTTCCCACAAGCATCTTCTGACCAGCAACAAACCATCTCAATCCCTCTGTACAAGGAGGAGAAGTGAGACTTCCCTCATAGGTCCAGAAATCCTTCGCGTTGTTGATCTCGGTAAGTGCTTGTTTGAGATCGAGATCTAATGGGATGCGAGTGGTTACATCTGAGAAGGCGGGGATGGATGGCAATGAGAATGAGTCGAAGAAAGTAGAGTTGGCGACGGTACCGAAGGGGACGGGATCAATCATGAATGCTACGACGGCACGTTCGGCGCCGGAGGCGGTGGCGTGCACGAAATGGAGCTCGGCTTTGGAACGAGCGGAATCAATGGTGTGATCTGCTGGTGCGTGAATGTGCCAGCCTTTGAGGAAGACGGTTTCGTTGTCGAAGGTCATGGATGGGTTGCCGCTAAGATCAGTGACGTTGGAGGTGAGGGAGAAGGCAGGGCCATAACCCCAGTTGTAGAGGGAGCCCGCGGTGGAGGTTGAGTAGTTGAAGGTTGGGGTGTGGGTTTTTGAGTAACCGGTGCTGGTGGTAAGATGGATAGGGGATTGTTGGGTGCCGGTTTGGCAAGTGGTGTAGTCTGATGGATGTTAGAATGGAAGCATAAGACGGTGGAATGAAAATGATAACTTACTCTCGTTGATCATTCCCCAGTTGTAAGCAGCGTCGTATGCCCAATCAGCAGGTCCATCAGCTCTCTTCATAATTGATGAGCTGGAGAGATCGTGCTGGGGACAAGCCATAACAGCTGACAAAAGAGTTGCGGCGAGAATGAATGCTGACATGGTGAAAGAATGCAATAAAAGATTGAATGGATGAGTGAATGAATGTAGTAACTGAGTATAAAAGATTGGATGATTTGATACTGTGTTACGAGAACAGCTCTAGTATTTATATATAAGAAGACTTCCTTCCATTGTTGATTTGAGATTACTTCTCTTGGCCATTTTTCACTGCCATCATTGTAATATTGAAAAGTCTGATGTCTAGATTGTTGCATAAAACAGCTAAAGGCACTTACCAGAGTTCACTCAACAGCGATCTCAGTACCAACTTGCGAAATTGTCGATGGGTATGGCATGCAAAGATGAGGATATACTTTTCTTGGCCTTCAAAGCCAAGAGCCAAGCCGACTAAGATTCCTGTCAAACAGACGAAATTTTAGATCGTTTGTCATACAGTATTGTACTTGAACCGTCGATCGAAGAACATCCGCACTTCAGGCGCGAGAAATTCGCAAGGCCGACCCTTATCTAGCCAAGATAAACAATGAAGGAAATTTGGAGGCGCCTGCCGAGCCACAATTATCTCGTGATCTTTGAACTCTATATTGCTCTCCTTTATGCGATGTAGGATAGCAACGCGAACTGTAGAAGGCTGTGCACACTTGCTGTATCACACTATGACCACTCCAAACTTTAATTCCTACCACAAGCCAGTGAGTACGCCTTGAGCAGGCCACGAGGTGTTCGTAGAAGCTCGAGGGAAAGAAAGAATTATGAAATTTGTAATTATCCACTCAAAGCTATCTTCTCTTCTCCTTGAGCTTGCGTCCCGCCTCTTGGTTTATGCATGTTTGATAGGGGAAATCCAGGCCATGTCGCTTATATTGTAGATGACTGAAAATAGCACCTGGCTTATTGATTGATGCCAATCGGATCACCAAGATTTGTAATCTTTAGCAGACTTCATTTCTGCAATATAATATTTCGTGCAGTGGCCTCATGTAGAGTTGTGATTGCGGGGTAGCATGTGAGTTCGTGTTGTGTGTAAAGTATTTCATGCCCGTGTAATTGTTTTGGCTGGCCCAGAATAGTGCGTGCTAGTTTATCTTGTTATTCTGATGCATGTGGACAGGACAGCAGCAGGCAAAGGCTTGGAAAAGGAATAGTATCATCAAGGAATCGAGAAACCGAAAGTTCGGCATTCAATCAAAATTTGGAAAAGAGTCAAGATTCTAAAGCCTCGAGAGATGATCTATCTGCTTCTCTCTTCTAGAGCGTAGCGAAAAAGCCTCCACGGCAGTGGCCCAGCGGAGCGTCACCATTTAAACCTTTGTAGTTTACCTCACTCTCACTCAGTAGACTAGGAAAGGTCTGAGTTGAATGCAAGAAACAATTCTGCTCATATGATATAAGGAACTTTAGAGTTTTGAAGACCTTCAAGTAAAAAGCAGTAGATGTTTCAAGGCATTCATTTCATGCATGATGTTGGAAAAGGGATAATTCCGTTCGAGATGGAAGCGAGGAAAAAGGGTTCAAGACGAAACTACGCTATATAAAAATAGAAAAGGGTTAAGAAACAATGATTAGACGGTTGATTCCGTCTGAAGTATTAAGGTCTTAGTTATATATTCAATATCATCTCGGCCTGGGTAGGAGCTTTTAACAAAATCAACAGAGGTTCGAAGAGTGAAGAGTGAATTTCTTATGAATAAGACGGAGACAGTATCATCAATATGGAGTCTGAAGTTGCTACGAAGAGAATCAGCGATAAGCTAGAGATAAGATAGCTCTGATCTACACTAAACCTCATTGGCATTAGCGTCGGCAGTAGATGTGCTGAACACCGACAATGTTCAAGCAGGCGTGGCAGGGATTCATTATCGTCATGCGCATACAGGTAACGCAGTACCTAGTGCTAGTATTGGTAGTTAGTAGTCAGTAGGTAGTAATTGGATTGGATTGGATTAGAACCATTTTCAATACCATCTGCCGATTCCATTGCTCTGTCTTTCTCTCTCCCTCTCTCACACCCATTCTCTTCTATTACTTCATAGGAATGAAATGATTCAATTGTTCTACCCAAACTCTTCCTTAATACATTATTTATCTACAAATCAAGTCTGCAACAATCCACCCAGACATTGTGGTCAATAATCTTTCATGTTGGAACTTGTGCCCATATCTTGAAAATCCTCAAAACCCTTCTACTTATTTTTATCCTGTTCTCTCTTTCCCCGTTGTCCCCAATCATTACCCACAAACAAACATAATTAACGGGAATCTCCCGGATTGGAAAACTTCACACTTCAGTCCCCTTTCACTCTATCTTATTCACTCTCAATAAATATACAGGAGTCGCACACTGTTCTGGTAGTTATGGCTATGAGTCCTTCTCCTCAAATGTCTCCGACAACATTCGGAAAACAAGTCGAGAAACAAAGATCAAACTCTCCACCTCCTCACCAACTATCCAAAAGAGACAAACGTCGATCCGCAATGCAAGATAAACTGCACGAAATGACGGTTAGCTTTGCTTCAAACAGAGATCATCATTACCGCGACCAACTCAAAGGATTGCAAATCGACATGAATCTCATTCAGGAAGCTGACGTCCATGGTAAATACGCCCTCCCGGATGGCAATGAGGTTGAGCAATTAGTTGTAGATGGCATCAAGAAAGTTAAAGGAATTGCCGGTCATCATCCATCTGCTGCTGGAAAAGAGTATGAGTCTTTTGCAAGGGAAATCAATAACGCCATGGAGGAAAGGGACGTCGCATTAACTACGCATATGGTATGTGCACTTGTTTCCTTTGAGTCTTTACTCTCTTTACCGCGAGCTTGAAGCTAATGCCCTGTTTGCAGAGAGACTACGAAGTTAAAGCAAATGAAATCGAATCTAGTTATGCCTATCGAATGCGACTCGCGGACTTAGAATACAAAGCTTTGATGTCAACCTTGAGAGATCGTTTGATCAATAAGCTCAATAGCAAGAAAGCTCACTTGTTGAAAGATAAAGAGTCAATCGAGATTGGAGAGAGCAATGCTTTACTTTTACACCCAAGCAAATTCGGTCTCGCTAACCCCGCCAGCCCTGGTGGGATGCATTCTAAAAGAGCTACAAGGCATCGTCGAGAAGCTGAAGAATTACCCAACATGTTTGATCACTCTAAACGCAAGAGAAAAGGAATTGATGGCGACGAATCCCCAGCTCCCTCACGACAACGTATGGATAATGGCGGTAATACCCCATTAGGAACATATGAGCGAAACGGCAACACATCCGCACAACTCGAAGCACCAGCAAATAGCATAGAAGGTCTGTTTACAGATAAAGAGCTCGGAATGAAGTACAATGAGGCAGCTCAAGCAGCGTATAGTTATATGGTTCGACATCCACCATATGAAGATGATAATAGTCCTCAAAATGGCAGATCTGATTCAAGTCCCGACACTGATAAAATAAATGCAACATCTGGGGATGCCGAGAATGATGAATCAGATTCTCCTCAATCCGCACCTCAAATGGAACGCCAACCATCACACCTTACTAGGAGCACACGCGGTGGAGGCGTAAATTTCAATACAGGCACAGGAATTGATATTCTCAGTGATTTAGCATATCCTGGAAATATGGCAGCAATCACGAAACAAATCCCTAAGTTACCACCACTTCTTGCCTCAAATATGCAGAAAGGATATGTAAAGGGAGATGCTGCCAATCAACCACAAGGATTGGCTCCTGATGAGATCAATGCCGAACTAGAAATTATCCGAAGGGGTCGTACATACAATGATGAAAGGGGGTTTGGCAAAAATCTTGACTTGGAAAATGGTGGGAAAAGTCTTCTCGAAGCAGTCAGTACACCAAGAAGACCTCAAACCTATTATGTTAAGAGCGACAATAAAGGTTCAATGCTTAGCAACTTGAGAGAAGAACTGGGTGCAGAAGCAATGTCAAAACAAAGTTCCAGAGGAGGTAGTGAAGTTGGAGGAACACCAATGTCAAGACAAAATACTAATGATGGCACATCATCAAAAGCTGGTGGCCGAGGGAAGAAAAATCTTTTGATTTGAGGGAAAAGTTTATTACGTTACTTTATTTGATTAGGTGTACATTGTTGGTCAATTGGTTATTAGAGAGCGTTGGCGTTGGGGGATTAGGAATATCATGAGGAACATTAGATTCCGATCATCCATTGATGAGGTGGGAAGAGGTATGGGTATATTATATCATGATTAGTTGTTAGTTATTGACGACTGGGAGTTTGTATCCAAGTGTTTTCGTCGTTTCCATAACTACTCCTCGAGAAGGATATACTTTTGAGATTAAAGGAGATGAAGACAATCAGTTCCAACTCCGATTTTTTTTTAAATGTCTATTTCATTTCGCTCTCCTCTCTGCTGAAAAGCTAATTCTTATCTACCCATGTGTGCTTGCGTAGGCCTTGTATTATTATAAGTTTGATTTGGATGTTCGAAATGATTTAGATGTTCATTTTGATCTAAACCTTAACTTTTGTGCTATCTAGGGAGGTGTTGACTTGATTTAGAGTTGTAGATTTACAATTACAATTGCTGTATTGAATTTTATCTATCTAGTTTGGGTTGTCTATCTAGGTAGGTGTGGAGATAGGTAGGTAGGTAGATAGGTAGGTCAGCTAATGTATTCCATTTTATGGAGTGGAGTGTATGATGGTGTATATAACGTTTCTGGTGATAGAGGGATAGGGATAGAGATAGAGGGATATTCTATATAACTAGATATATATACACGCATGTATTATTCGAGGTCCTAAAGATATCATGTATAATTTACCTGTCTATCTCGTTATACTATCTTAATGAATAGATAGATAGGTATTATATAGATACCTCCTAGCTAGATAAACACAATAAGTAGACTGACTCACTCTTCATGAATAGAAAAAATTCGTATACTATATAGTAAGCAAGTAAGTAAGTAAGTAAGTAGTGTTATGATATCAAATCTCTCTAATAACTACATTACTCTGTAATATTCATAACAATCATACTCGAGTAAAAATAACAATAAATTCATCCCATCTCATCTCATCTCATCAAGCTCTCAAACCCTTCACTCCTATCTACCCTGCACCTTTCCCATGCACAAAAAATATATATGCTCTCCCTCGTCTCTGCCATATCAAGAAATCATAACCCATAAATCCGGCATGGTGTAGTGGCTAGCATTTCCGCCTCTCATTCGAAGCTCTCAAGTTTCAATCAAGTCGCGGGAGACCGGGGTTCAATTCCCCGTACCGGAAATTTCCTTTTGAATTTTTGAGTTGTCTCTCTTTCTATTTATTTTTCATTTTTGAAGGGTTTGATAGTTTGGGGAGGGAAAAAGAGAGGAGGGTTGTTTGTGTGTGTATATGTGGATTTTTTTGAAGGGGAGGGGGGGGAAGAATTAGAATGGATTTTTTTTTTTTGGTATATTGTTTATTGTGTGCATTACCGAGGTTTTTCCGTTTTTTTTCTTTCAATTTTATCTTGGTATTTGTTTGTTTGTTTGTTTGTTCGTTGAGGATTGATTTTTTGATATCGAGGTCTAGAGAGAGAGAGATAGAGAGAAAGAGAGAGAGGAGGGAGGGGATATACATACACGCGTATGTGTATATGTATTATAAATATAAACTGTTTGCTCAATTAGTTACTTAGCTATCTACTTAGCGACGCTGAAGGCAGATTTAACAATACATTATTGTACACCTACCTACCTACCTACCTATATATCTAACCTACATGCGATAGTTTTGTTGCTTCCACAGTTCTAATTCAAGTCATGCATTCATGTATATATTTTCTTTACTTTCTTGCCTCCATCCTTCCCTCTTATTCCCGTCCCCGGTGATGGCACTACATGTATAGAAAGAGTAAGGTAGATGGGTTGCTAGTGAGAATTACTTCCTCCTACCGTTATTTCCATTTCAGTTTCTATTCAATAATACTGATATAATCACATACTCATTCTAAACTTCTTCATCTGTCTCAATAACGACAAGAATACATAATACATACATACCCTTCAACTTTTTAACACTAGAAAAAACAAACTTTTAAAAGATTCAAGATTCATATTGATATTCTCTACCAGTGCCTGTACATATTGTATCTTTATTTTCCTCGTGTGTATTTTCCATGTGTATTCCTATCCATCGCCATCAAACCCACGACTCCCATTTTATTTCTTCCAGCAATCACACCTCCCATCATCATGCAGTCCATCATACAACCCCGTTCTTGATTGTCCATCCCACCCTCTAACGAACACCACTTCCTCTCCTAACAACAATCTCCTCTATCTACGAGATCTCACTACTCCGTAGCCTTGTACTTCTTATTAAACTCTCCTACGGCCACTCCAATATTCTTATACAAAAAGTTCCTCGAACTTTCCTCCGCAACTGGTATAAATGGACCATTTGTTCCTCCTCTCAATGTCAAACTCAGACCTGTCCTCTCTTTACTAATCGTTTGAATATCCTTCAATGGTACATCCCACTCACTAGTCAATTTCTTACTCTTGACCAACATAATCCTCGAATAAGTCAACATAACCACCACATCTTCTCTTGGCAGTTCCAGATGTGCAATGTATTGTTCATTAAAGTACTTCCCATTATCCAGTTGTTTGAGCCAGAATTGTCCTAGTGCTTCCCGTTGGGAGTATGGGCGTACAATTCCATCTTGTCCGATGAAACGAGTGAGTCGTACACGATCGAGTCCGCTATCGTCAAAGACTGTCGTGGTATTACGAATACCTTCACTGACATTTGAAGCGAGGTCAAAGACACCAATAGCTGGTTTCGTAGCAAATCCCAAAAGTCCTTTACCGACACCCTTGAAGAAACCAGCAGCACCTTCTTGTTCTGCCCCTTCGAGAGGTTTACGTGCTAATCCACCTACACCACTGGCAAAACTACTTATGAGGGAATTTGCGCCTGCTGTAACACCATAAAGAGCGTGTTTGGGTCTGTTTCGAGATCGGGTCATACGGCGACGATCTTGGAATTGTTTATCCATAGTAGCTTCAGCGAGACCTTTTGCAATACTACCCGTCCATTTCGAGAAACTGTCTGAAACACCAAATACTGATTTCTTGACGAAACTAGTGGCACCTTTGGCGATACCGATACCAAGTTGTTCTGGATCATTCATGATGAATCCTTGGTATGGTTCGTAGAATATATCAGCAACACCAGAACTGATGTTGGTGAATAAGCCAACAGGATTTCCAAGGAAATCAGCTGAACCTAGGATCTTATGAACTTGATAAAGTGCTTCTTGTGAATAATGATTGGAGATATTCATCATCAAAACAGCGGCAGAGACTCTTGCATTCTCCAACATCAAGGCATTCATACGAACTGGAGCATCATTGATATTACCAATAGCCATCGTTAAAACATTCATGAAGAACATCAAGGGATTCTTTGATGATGTCTTGTCCTCAACATTGACTCGATCGGTGCGGACAAAAGATAAATCAAGTTGCATCGGTTGAATGTTGAGAAGTTCGAAATAGATATCTTGACCCGATTGCTCTTGTTTTGGTTCTGGAATGTCGAGACTCTCATCACAAAGTACACCTTCATGTGTTTCTGACCAGGCAGCTCCAGGTACCTTTGAGAATTCTAAAACGGCAAAGATAAAATCTTCATCGATTTCGAGAGTCATTTGCTGTACCAAAACTGTTGCATATTTGATGTAAATAACTCCGTAAGAATCATCCTTCACTCTAGTAACCATAGCATGAAGAGATGGATGAGCTTCGGTTTCCTTGGTGCCCTTTTGAACAACACTAGGATACAAAATCATGGGGAATATTCCCCCATAAAGTTGATTGTCAATTTGTATCCACTTAATAGAGGCAGTGATTGTTTGATATAGAGGCGATTCGGCATATTTGAGAGCGATATCACGCAAAGTAATATACGCAAGTTCCCTGAGTTGAGCATTGACCAGAGAGATACCAATACCACCAAGCTTGAGTTGTGCTTTGAAGTTGACGGCAGTATCTTGACTCTTGACCTCAAATCCGCCAGCAAAACTAACAGAAGAGTTTGTTCTTGTCTTTTGCTTATATAAACTCTTCGATGCTTTATAGTTAGATAGAATGAGAGTTTGTGTCGGACCATCTGCTGCGACGTTGAGATCGATAATCTTTTGGTTCCTGGGATTGGGATCATCTCCTCCAATCTTCATGGGAATGAGATTACCAATCTCTGCAAGTTTTATATGACGTTCTCTTCCGTTTGCAACAATTATCAACTCTTTTTGTTTAGCAGCAGGATAGTCCCAAGCGTATGGCATGATACTTCTGGGCGGCAGACGATATCTGATCGGTTTCCATCCAGATCGATCCTCGGCATCTTCATCGTCCAAGTTAGGGTTCGCTTGGAAGAACATGAATTCCGTGTCACTCTCATTTCGCATAGAGAATGGCCAGTTCTTGGTCTCAGCACTGATATGCAAGAAAATTGTAGCATTTTCCATGAGGACTTCAACTCTGATGAGCTTTTGTCGTTGTCCAGCCTTGGCCAATTTCACATGTGTAATTCCAAGATTCGAGATTGTGAATGGTGACGACCACTGATTGTTTAGCCCTGGGAAGCACATCGTGAGTTGTTTCACATGACTCTTCTGAAGGAAATGAAGAGGTTCTAAAGCTTGTGGCTTCAAAGTCCAAAGTTCAGATGACCCAGGCTCTCTAACATTCAGCTCTTCGCTCATTTGATTCTTTAAAACAAAGCGAGGAGCAAGTGTGACAACCTTCGTCATCTTATATTTACCCTCTCCTGCTTCAACACTGATACCCACATGAATTTCGGTATTGTTCTTCGAGGAAGGTAATATGACATCTACATTGCTACCGATAGCATCCAAACTTTGCGGTTTACTCCAGTTGGAGTCACCGACCTTCAATAAAGCACGATTTCGTTGATCATCTCCGCCATAAGCGAACATATAGGGTAGTGCTTTGCGTCGTTCAGAATCGACTGAGTCAGTATGAAACCCTTGACCTGCTGCCGTCTTTGCTTGCTGCAATAGCGATTTTTGTTTGATGTTGATCTCTAGGCCAGTCTTATTTAGGATTACATAAGGACTGTACACGGTGACTCTAAAAGCTCCACCACTATCTGGAATCTTGAAATAGTGTAATCTGAGGTTCAAAGCAAGTCCATCGCGATCCTTACAAACGAGAGCTGTCTCCTTACGGAAGTCATCTTGGTTATTTGAATTGATGATTGCAAATTCGCTGGCCTTGAAAACTGTATCCTGCATATCAATGCTCATGAGAAGTAAATGTGAAAGTTCAACGACATGAACAGGACTTAGACCACCTTTACGAAGGAAGTTTGTCCAATCTTTCTTCGTATTTTTATCATAGATACGATACTTGAAGTCATACGGTAGTAGGTTCTCAAGCTCAATAGGCGCCGAAAGTCGAATTCGCATGTACGGATAGATGCTAAAAATGTTAGATGTTTCCGAATAAACCAAGATATGAGAAATTCTTACCTCGTAATAGGAGTAGTCTTGTCAAAAGTGGCATTCATTTGGAAATAGAACGGAGGCGTCTTATCACCGCTTTCACCCTTGCAAGTAATTGTTCTGGTAGGTCTCTTCAGAAGATCTTTCCAGAAAATTGATTCTGTAGACCAAGAATAACCGAAACCTTGATCTGGTCTCACCAGCAGTGATTTCATGAACGCCGCCCCAACAGGCGCGGGACGACTTTCCCCAGGTGCGATTTTCTCAATTTTTAGTAAATGGCCCTCTTGAGGGTCAAAGACTCCGAGTTCCACAGGAATTTGTGTCTTGTTTTCCATCAGGAGCGGAGATCTAAAGGTGATATACTTGACATTATCTTCTCCCAAGGTAACTTCGACAAGCAGTCGATGTAAGATCTTATCCTGACGGGGTCGTAGACTGTAAAGAGTCTCCCCTTCACGGTTGACTGGAATCTTGCTTAGGCTATCAAATCCACTTCCCTCCAATCTTATTCCTACATATCCACTGGTATTCTCAGGCGAGAGATTCTCACGCATCTTCTCCCAATCTTCAAATCGCCAAGGTGCTTCCTCGCCATCCGTCAGCGTAGCGGCCATGGTGTTATCAGCATCAGGGACATCTGCCCATACATTAATATCGAAACCGGTATAATTTCGGATGCGATATGGAGCATCGGCTCCTCTTGGTTTTGATAGAACATCATCAGACTGGCTAAGGAACTGCGCAGACTTTGATGCTAGTGCAATAGTCGCGGATGTGACAGTAATCTCGAGCGTCTTTTTCGAGATTAGATCGACGGACATACAATCCGGGTTAAAATCTTTCGCTACCAGTAGTCCTAGTTCCCAAGGCTCAATGAGAGGCTCCCATGCTGACTTGGAGAAATTGTAAACATTGATGAACATATTGATTGCGGTATCAGCTCTTAAGCTACCTGACCAATCCGCAGCAGAAGCCGTGAATTTCTTGACACTAAGATCAAGGATTGGCAATTCATGCAGATCACCAATCAGAATGAGTCTCATCCCAGCCAATGTCGCAGTCAATTCCTCATGCTTCTTCTGGGCAGGTTGAGTATTGGTTTGGGCAGCTGGAGTTTGTTGAGACGGTACAATGGTGCCGGCATTGGTTCTTTTCATTGTAGATGCACCTCTGCCGCTAGCGGTTCGTTGTTTGAGGCTCGAGGAACTATGTAATTGTTTTGCCTTGACATCAGATGCAGCGGGTTTCTTGTCACTAGATTCATCATCATTGCCGGAAAGTTCGGATGCTCTCTGTACAATTTGGATCGCTAGAAGGATATCACGTAGCGATAATCTCAGAACAAGAGGCTCAACATCAAGATAAATGCTTTGAGCGTTTGGCTTCGAGCTATCCAATGACATTTGGAGGGAGAAGTCGTCAAGAATTCTCAGGCGAGTATCCTCGAATTTATCCATTCGGCACAAGAACATGCCCATCTCGGATACCTGTAGGGTGAGAGCATGTTGCTGTGACATGAGGATTTGCTTTGTTCCAAGTACAATCGCTTCGGAACTGGTACTGAGTGGATTTGCAATCAAAATAATCTGTGCATCCACGACATTTACTCTGAAAGCTATTGACATAGAAGATTGATCGGACGAAGATGATGATTGACTGGGCGATTTGCTTGGCGATCGTGTTTGGCTAGCCACAGTCTTAGGCCTGGCTACCTGCATGGAATCCACATCGGATGCATTCTCGGATTCAGTTGATTCATCCTCGTCTTCTGGCGAAACGGGTTCTTCAACAGCAAGTCCCTCTGTTATGAATGCCTGTAGAGCGAAAAGATAATCCAGAGCAAAGATAACCTTTGGACTATCTATTGACAAGATAGCAATGAGGTTACGTTCTTGTCCTCCAGAGATAGTAACGCTAGCCATGAATTGTTGTACATCCTTATTCGAAGATGTCATAATCTTTCTAAACTTGTTTGTCTCTCTCTTCCTACTATCCTGGATCGTGAAAGCGTGGATTAAGAATTCTGATTCTAGTGAGCCATCTGTCATCATACGAAGCTTAATCTTCGTGTCATCCATGGAGAACCTCGATAGACTTGCGGCCTCAAGATCACCAACTGGCTCATTCTCCTTTGCTAGTATGAGTTCGAGACCGATTGTGTTCACATGGAAAGCTAAGTCAAGCTTCGTCCAACTCTGTACACTAGAACCGAGTTCTGGACCAAGGTCAACCAATTCCTTATTATGGTTATCGTCTGAGGATTTCTGGGTGATGGCCTTTGCTCTTTTCGTCGTCGGGCTGGCCACTTCATCCACAGCTTGTTGTTCGCTGACATCCGAATCAACCATGAAAGCGCCTGGAACAGACTTTGCTAGCTCAAGAAGAAATTTCAATTGCATCTGTGTAATTCTCAGATTAAAGTCAGACATATGACCTTCAATCTCCAGATCCGGACGAAGTGCTCCAGCAGTGTGTTCGGCATAAGTGACCAAGAAACCCAAATCAACCTTGTCAATGAGTTCAAGCTCTTCTGTCTTCTCATCGGGGAAATGGAAGTCAGATGTCAATCGAATATTTCTAATGCCAGCAGTGAGCTTCATCGCAATAGTCGCATCTTTCGAGTCATCAATTGGGACAAATTTGTTTTCTGCATAAATCTCTCCCAGGTAAGCAGTTATCATGTCTCTTTTACCACTGCCTGCATTCATAACACGAGGGAAAACAACAATCGGTGTTTTGATGTTGACATCGAATTTAATGCGGCTGGTACTTTGCTGAAGTTGAGAAGCTTGATTCGCTGCAGCTTGTCGGGCAGCATTGAAAAGAGCTTGCATCTTGCCAAATTTAACCAAAAACTCAATAATCTTACGATATGGCTCTTCGAGGAAATTAACTTTGATAGAACCTGCGCGTAAGTAGATAGAAGAATCATATCCAGGATATGAACTGCCTTTAGCATCAAAGGTCTCATATCGGAAATCGGCCAAGTCGTCCCCCTCGATAGCGATCAATTTTCGAAGATTCGAATCGCTAGAAGCCCCGAGATTAACATCATCTACTAAAGATAAATCCCCCAACTTTGCGCCAATTCGCAAGGTATTTCCTAATATAAAGATTCCTATGTCCGCATGATTGAACGAAAGAGTAGCTAATCGGATGCCATCGTTATTGAGTATCAAGCGTATACTCTTCAAGTCAACCTTGACACGAACTGACAATTCAGTGTTCTTGGCTGGTGATACCACCTCTTCTTCAAAGGGCGACTCATTCGGCACAGCTAGTAGATCATCTGTGGTTTCTTTGGTAGGTTTAGGTAATTGAGCTGGGCCGTCTTGATTTGTAAATGTAATCAAGATGAAATCAAGCAGAGTCAATAGAGTCTTGCGGGTAACCACCAAATTTATTGTGGAGACGGAGACATCTACATTAATCTCAACTCCATCGTATTTTGGCATGAATTCTGGCGAATGTGGATTTACCTTCACCACTTTTACGTTGATGAGGGCGGTTTCATCTTCTGATTCCATGTCTCCAGAAGAAACTATTGATTTGAATTCAGCTGGAGGATTATCAATGAAGTCATCCACGACCACGGATTGCAGAACGGTTTCCACAATCAGATCGTATGGGCGAAGGACAAGATTCACGCCAAAGTTCTCGGCGACTACTTCCACCAAAAGTTGATCTGGCTTCCTACCTTCCGGATCACTTCGATAAAGTGAGCCCTGAAGTCGTTCCACTTCAAATTTGAGCTCAAAATTCTTTTGTTCCAGTTTGAGTTTGTCGCTCTCTTTGCCACTAGGAGCGTCTTGAAATTCATCATCATCGTCATCATCAGACGAGTCATCTTGGAGAATGATAGCCTCTTGTCTTGAGAAATTGAACGATGTAGATTGTGCCCGATCCCTTGGCTTTGACGAGAAGGGTGCTCTTATTGACAAAGTCGAAGTTCGGCGACTCTTGGCTGATGTCTGTGCTGGAAGTTCCTCCGCATTTACATTTGGAATGGCTGAGTTGATAATACTCATCAAGCTTTTATATTTCTTGTCCGAAGCAGAAGCATGTAGTACAGGAAGATGACCCGAAACTCTTACTTTGGTCAAGTTTGGCGCTTTTGGTATGATTGATGTTTCAACAATGAAATCAATATTGATCTTCTCGACAACGCGCATCGATTGAGGATCTTCCTTTTCCGTGACTTGTGCTTTCGTATCTTCGATGGAAGGTCCAATGAGAACTTGCGTATTGGAAAGCTTGACCACGAATCTATCGTACATGAGAGATTCTAGGCGTTTATAATCCGCATCGGTATAAACTGTCTTCTGCTTTGATTGTACTTCACGCATTGTTTCCTCATCCACAAGTTCACTGTTCACACTGATATGACCGGCATCGAGAATCAGACAAGTTGTTTTCCCCGAGGTAATGTTTTCGGGCACAATGATGAGAGGTGCTTGAAGATCTAACTTGGCATTGATTGTTTTGTGCTCCTCGAGTGCAAACTCAAGTCCTGCTCTTGTTTGTTGTCTGAGTCCTTCTACTGTTGCTCCTGCAGATTCCATAAGAGCACCAATAGACTCCATATGTCTTTCTGGTGGCTTGAAAAATTGGATTATACCCACAAGGAAATGAGGATTCCAAATGATCTCAAGCGGCTTGAGTTTTCCGGTCACTGCAACATCACCGGCATCATGCAAGGGATTCGTTTCAACTTGGAATTGGAAGAATGGATCGGGAGTATCTTCCGACCCGTCATCATCGCCATTAAGCAGAAGTTTCGTCTTGGGTGTTTCAGGAGCATCTTTAACACGAACAATTTGAGGAAATAGACTATCAGGGGTCGTGCCGTCGTTTACTCGCAGGCCTCCAAGGCTTACATCCGCTAACATTGACTCGGGTCGCTGTAAGAATTTCGCCTTGAAAGCATCAAAGTAGAGACTGAGAACTTCTACCGTATTATTATGAGGATCACGCTTAAGTGTAAAGCTACCGGTATTGAGCGATGCCTCGATTTGCATCTTGACGGTCTCTTTTGGTAAATCGATACTTTCCGCAATTGCTGTTTTCTCGTTCCAATCAATGGCATCATACAATTCTTTCCGCTGTTCCTCGGTCATAGTCGTTTCTTCATCCTCTTCCTGTTCTTGTGGTTTCGAGCCCCAAGCCCATGCGACCCACCCTTGCTTTTGCTTCGGTGCCGCCTTTTTAATACCAACATTTTCTTTCTTCAATTGGTTCCTAGCCAAGGATCTCCAGAAGCGTATATCCTCATAGTCGAGTTTCCACTCAAGTTTATCTAGCTCTTCATTCTCTTCAGGTGATAATGGTTCGGTCTGCTTCTTCTTTTTCTTGAAGAGCTCAATGTAGCGAATCCGATCGTCTCGTCTCTCCTTGAAGAAGGCCCATGACCAGCGACGATTGCGTTCATGAATCTTACTTAAAATAGCATTGCCAGCAAATTTGAACCAAGCACGTGGGTCTTCCTTTGGCCGGACCCCTTTCGGTTGGAATTTCTTATATTCTTGATGAAGGATGAAGTAGTGGAATAAGTCGACCATCATTAAAGCATCGCGATATTGATGATCGTCAAGAACCACTCCAATTTCGTCGAACAGCAGCCCAGCCTTCATATGCGGTACTTCTATCTTACCGCTTTTGTCCATCTCGAGCTTCATCTGACCACTGACAGGCTTTAGAATAAACTGATGATTGGCTTGTTTTGCATCTTCGCCTCGCACAATCATCTCTTTGAATTTCGTCAACATTTCATCATGCGATGCAACCTCAAGAGGTGTAGATTCCTCTGCCTCTCTCCCAGTGCTCAACAATTCTGCATCCGTGTTCCAGTACACTGCTAAAGCGCCTAGAGTTGCAAGCTTATGTGTGGTCCCAGAAGAGTTTTGTATGTATGTTGGTTTCCAGTTACCGTCCGTACTGATAGCACTGAACTCTTGTAATGTAAGCCCGAGAGCAAATGGGTGACCAGGTGCCGAAATTGAGTCCTCATATCGTACGTGGATATTCTTGACCGTAATTTGGAGATTGTCGATGATTTTGGTAACCAAACTATCCGTGAAGCTCTGGTTCTTCTGCTGTTCTTCCAAACTCATGCCCTCCTGATTTCTATCCTTCAGCATCTCGGCACTGTCCAACTTCTCAATCTTAACAACCTGTCTCCTCCTCTCCTCTTCCTCTTCATCCCACTCTGCATCTTCTTTCGGCGATGCGAGTACATATATATCTTCGATTTCGACTTGCACAGGTTGACCTCGCAGATTCGACCATGGTATTTTCAAGGTAAGTTGTCCTAAATGTCCCTCCACCACATTTATAGGCAGCTTTAATTGATCCAAGGCCTCTCGTCGTAGCTCCAAATCTCGTAGCTTAACATCTCCCGACCAAATTCCTACTTTCAGTTGTCCAGGATCGAAATTCCGTATGTACATGCCCAGAAATCGATTTAGCAACGATGAAACCAAACCTTCCAACATCTTGAGTTCCTGTTGCCGTCACCCGGGCCGGGAAGCTCTAGATTAATCTGTTCGAAGAATGATGGTTGGCATCCGCGATGGCGAATTTTTGAAGATGATTGTGGCAAAGGTAGATTGAATATCATTTAATCCATCGCTTTTGAATCGAGGCTTCCTTCGTTTTTCGTGGCAGATCACGATTCGTTCTATTTTATTGTATTGTATTGTATTGATGGTGGTGGTGGTGATATATGTGAATGTATCGTACGAGAGGGGTATCTGAAAATCGCCCCCAGCTGCAGTGTCCCACTGGTTTGTGTAAATATTCTGGATTCAAACAATAAAATGCACGCTCAGTAATGCCAGTCACGAAGGAATAACGGATTATTGGTATGATAAACGATGAACGATGTACGATGGTATGATGTTAGAATTCACTTTGGATAGAACTGAAGATCACAAGCATAACCATAATACATAATGATAATGCCACGTAAAGTCGATTCCCAGAAAACATAAAACCTGTAATCCTTCCTTCCCAACCCTTTGAACATCCCATCCCATCCCATCCCATCCCGTCCATCTATTTGGATGCATTGTGTTCATTGGTGCGCAGAGATCTTTTCCCTCGAGGCCTGAAGGCTTGTATGATCACTGTTCGCTAAGTTGACCTTGCATTCTCTATGGTGGAGCTGGTCGAACTGGCACGACCTGGCAGAACACACGACAGGGCACAGTTGCACACAGTTGCTCACAAGCTGAAGCTCTCAGCGATGACGTATGAAAATATATCTTTCTTTGGATTTTGTTCCCAAGTCATTACGAAACAACTTATCTTGGGATCCATAGTTGCCGGTATCACACTTTTCGCGGTGATCGATCAAATAGATACAATTTTCTCTATCTAATATGTAATTGTTCCACACAAAGCCAATAATAGTAATAATTACTGCCTCCATTCAATTTTCCCGGTTTGTTTGCTGTCTGTTTACTAATTACCTAGAGAGTTAGACTACAAGTACGAGTCCGGCCTTTCCTTTCCTTTCCATTCCTTCCTTCCAATTTTCTCTTGTACACGCACTTGCACAATATCTCCTTCTTGATTCATTGGATTTATTATTGAAGATACCTTTCAATATACCCATTTGTACCAATTGCATTCTTGACCATCTCACATAAGTAAATAACCGCGGGGTAAGGTGTTGTAGAAACCAAAACCATGCTTCGTACAACAGCTACACGCTCTCTCTTGAAGAGCTTCACAAAACTTCCCACCTCTCGAGCAAGCTATTCTCAAGCTTCCGCAGCTCTCAAAAATACTTCCTCTTTCCGCACGTCAATTTCCAAACGCCCTGCAACCATCTCTTCCCGTCTCTTCTATGCCACCAAATCCGAGCCTCCTTACGTACCCGACCAAATAAATTTTAAAGAAGAAGAAAAGATTGCAAAACAAACAATCGAACCTCATCCCGAATCCGTATCATCACAGTCCTCTGTTCGTCCTGTATTCGAGGAAAACCCACACCACGAAGGCCACGGATCTGTAAAAGATGATTTGGAAACTATCAAGGAAACATTTGCTCTACGAGAGGTCCCTAAGGAATCTTTGATAATTGGTGCTGCGGGTGTTTTACCTTATGCTGCTACATCGGCTTCTACAGTGTATTTGGCTTATGATATCAATCAAGCTCATGCTACTGGACAAGGCATTTTATTCTCACCCGAGACGGCTCACCAATTGTTGGAGTATATCACACCTATTCAAGTTGGATATGGTGCCGTTGTAAGTTCTTTTTCCCGGTTCTAAATCACCAAACTATAACTAACTTGACAAATAGATCATTTCCTTCCTCGGTGCAATTCACTGGGGTCTTGAATATGCAGGTTATGGCGGACATCACAGCTACCGTCGATACATGATCGGAGTTGTTGCTCCCGCTGTCGCATGGCCTACTATACTCATGCCAGTGGAATACGCGTTAATTTCCCAATTCACCGCTTTCACATTCCTCTATTTCGCAGATGCCCGAGCAACAGTTCGAGGATGGTGCCCTCCCTGGTACAGCACATATAGATTTGTCTTGACATTTATTGTGGGAGCGGCAATTGTGGCAAGTTTGGTCGGTAGAGGAAGAATTGTCAGCCATGATAGACAATTGAGAAGTGCGGTTGATTATATCAAGGAAGACAGAGATGGTCAGTGGATAGCATTGGAACAGGAAGAAAAGATGAGAAGGGCGAAGCTGGCTGAAGAGGAGAAGGCGGATGAGGAGGAGGAGGCACAGGATGAATCCGGAGATGAGGAGGAGAGTGATAATGAAGATGGGAAGAAGGATGAAAAGAAGTAGATCAGCATCCGGGTTTATACATACCTACCTTTCTCTCCATCTGCTTTCGTCATCCCGATTTTCCCCGGATAAATTAATGTCTGATATTACTTCAGCTTCAATTCAAATTAATCCATTTCTGCAGAAGCATTTTCTAGTATATAGCAAGTTACTAAATCTAAAGAAAAAAATCAATAATGTCCTCATCACCATGGTATCAGAGCGCTAGTGAAGTATCCCCTCAGCTGCCATTCCTCCTTTGAAATTAAACTCCCAAGGGAAAGCTGGCCTTCTCAACCACCGCTCACAGAGTTCCTTTACACCAAATTTGACTTTTTGTAACTACGTTCGTTTTTCCGACAGTATCTCGCTATTGAAATGATCCTGATCAATCTTCATTTATAGTTCAAGAATGAAAGGAATGTTATAGCTGCTTGGTATATTGCTTTTGTCTATTCAAGTATGAGACGATACACAAGACTTATGAGTCGAATGGGCGCTTTTTGAAAGGGGAAAAGCAGAGTTTGAGCTCGGAGTGGAAAGATATTGTAAGTGCATTTATTATCTTCGGATTGGAATGGGATGGGATGAGATGGGATCTAAGTGGGTGGTACGGCACGCTATGGTATAGTCGCTTCAAATTTCGAAGTCCTAGATACTACTTTCCCAGCATGATCCGAGTTCATGTTGTGGGAAGTTCGGGTACTACGACGTATGAGGCACGAGGTGACAGGTAGGCATTCATCATCGAAATCATTGGAGACACATGAGGAATAAGGTACATGAGATTGTGTTACAATTCAATTCTTTCTTTCGCTTAGAAGGCTCGATATAGATAATAAGAGTATAGAAGCTCAACTTTCCTTCTCATTTCTCCCTCCATAGTTGGCGAGGATATTGAATATTCATTTTGTTTAATTGTAATTTATTTTCGAATTCACCTACTTATTGGGATTGTGATTGGGATTAGGATCGTGCTACATGCAATGAGGCATGGAAAGAAGAATTTAGGATAGAATGATAATGTTTATGTGAGCATAGTCGAGTCGTGCAGGAAGTGAAGAGAGAGTTGTAACATATTTCTTATCTCTCTTGTGCTGGAAGTCCTGAGAATAGGCAAAAAGGACATGTGAAATATTCCAAAAAGGTAGAACTAGTAACTAGTGAATAGTTAATTTACTCGTCTATGAAAATACAATCGATTACATCATAGCCAGATGTGGCATAAGATTACAATTTCCATAGTCCGCGGGAGTGGAGAACCTACCCGTCTACATAATGTAATATAATCTAATGAGTTTTCGATGCATACATGCTTGGGTGAGAGAGAATGATTCGAAAATGATTGATCAACCAGATTCCGGATCTGGAATAATCTGGGTACGAAATCAGAGATGGGGATTTGGGGACTAAAAGTCTATGACTATTGAACTGTAATCTGGAGGACTCTTCAGGGCTTTCAAGCGGGCGATGGATCTTTCGTTCTGATGGACTGGATTCAAATTACATGTGTCTCAATACGTCTGGGAAATGTGATAGGAATATCATGTGATTCAAGATCCGGATATCCTCGAAGCCGCTCTAGGAACTAGCAAGTCGGCACCGTCGCAACTGCTAAACTGTCTAGCCAGTTCCATTTCTCACGGCAGTAGAGAGGGAGTGATCAACTTGAAGAGGATGTTGTCATTGCATCACTTGAATTTAGGAGAAAAACAATGTACAGGGAAAAGATCTGGTCTGAACAGGCGAGAACATCACATCACATCACCTCAAGCTCGAATCACACACTACACCTTTTCAATATTTAATTGATTATGATTGTAATCACCGAGTAAAACTCAGATGAATGAGGACCATGACAAGGCCCATAACTATCTAATGAAATTTGATCCAAATTGAATCCATGTGTTATGTTATGATATGATAAATCAATGCAGCTCCATCTGCATGTAATCTTATTTGATCTCTAACGACTCTCCTGTTTGATTGTTCCACTTGAGTAGAACTAGACCAATCAAACTGAGTCAAACTAATCTATCCCCAGCACAACGGGGTTTGTAAATTACCTAGCATGCCTCTCCTATTCATCAACTTTTTGTTATATTTGCATCCGTTACTCAGTATTTGATTTTTTAAACCTTCGTTGCGCTGAAGTGTCGTTGAAACCACAATGCAAATGCTAAAAAAATCCTCCGCGGGTGACCGACTGATCTATCTCAATGTTCAATCCCATCTATATCCACAAGAGGTGAAGTGAAGGAAGAAAGAAAAGGAATGAGAAAAGAGGGTCTAAAATCTTGATGTGACATCATGAGGGATGAAGTGAAATAAAACGAGGTAGTGATTTTCAAAAAAGGTTAACTGCAGTCATCATGCATGACGATTTGATGATAAAGACGGAATGAGGATTTCAAAATGGAGTTTACCATTCGTATTCTCCAGTTGCCTTGTGGAATACGTATTCCTTGTTATTGACAGTGAGTACACCATCTTTCATAACGCACTTCCTGTACGATGGGTTAGCATGTGTATGATGAAAGGAATACGGGATTCATACCACTTGTTCTTGACTCTCTGAACTTTGTCATACATGCAAAGCATAATATGACCCATGCTCTCATCGTCTTCATCATCATCATTCAATCCATCATCAGGATCATCCAAATCAGAATTAATTGCGTCTTCATCTAGTTCATCCTTAACCTTGTCGTCATCATCATCAGAGCCAAGACCATCTGTTTGTGGCAATGAGCCTGGTAAGGTCTTACGCTGGCGCTTGGTCGAAGGGATCTTATTAGCCTCCTTGAGTGGAAGCATTAGACCACCGCCTTCCATCGCCTTGCCCATAGATTCGATCTTGTTACGGATGAGGTTGTCAATCTCAATTCGGCCCATGGCAATTTCATTACCTTGGGAATCAAATTGTTTGATAACTCCGATAGATTCATCGGTATCGTCACCAGCTCCGTCAGTTTGCGCACCTCCAACACTACCTTGAAGGTTTTGTTGAGCCTGAGGAGCTTGAGAATTCTGACCATTCTGACCATTTTGGGGATTTTGAGGGTTCTGAGGGGCTTGGCCGTTTTGGAAAGCTCTCTGCTGCTGCAACTGCTGCAGCTGCTGTGCTTGTTGAGCTGCAACACTCTGTCTATAAGCCGCCGCAGCCTGTTGACTTTGTTGGCTTGGCTGACCTTGGTGTTGTCCTTGTGGCTGTTGCGGTTGAGCTTGGGGAGGTACACCACTACCTGGTCTCTGTTGCTGCTGCTGCTGCTGCTGCTGCTGCATTGATTGCATTTGCAAATGTTGTTGTTGTTGCATCGCTTGATGCTGCTGTGGACTCATTTGAGGCATGGGTTGCTGCTGGGGTGCACCTCCTCCTCCCTGAATGGATTGAATTGAAGCTGCAGCTCTTTGTCCATAAGAAGCATGAAGATTTTGAGCAGCACGTTGTTGAGCAGGTGTAGCATTTGGCATAGTCATAAGAGGTCCCTGAGGAGGTGCTTGTGACATAGGAGACGGCATGAAGCCTGCATTCTCCATACCAGGTTCAGCCTTAATGCGAGGTCCATTTGGCATTGGAGTTTGATATATTGGCTGTCCTGGAGGTATACCTGTATGCTGGTAATTCGAAGGTACCATCGGTGGGTTTTGCATAGGTGGCTGGTCAGGCTTTGGATCCCATGGAAACAGAGCAACACCGAGTGTTGACAACTTGTTTTGCCATCCCTTTGAAAATAATGCGTTAGCAAAATTATTGATCAATTTATCTTAAAAACCATATTTTTTTATGGAAAAACTCAAAGAAATAAGATCGCAAAACTGTAAGACTATGTGTAAGGAATACTGATGACCCGTGACCTGAACTGCTACATATGTGCTTCCATGCACATATATCTCTAAGAAGTACCACGTGATACAAAAGACAGAAAGAGACTAGTTCAAGAAAAGTGTTTTCACAACCGAGAGGCTGAGGTCAAGGGTATAAAGCCAAATACAGAGGATCGCCCACCCCCAAAAACTGGCCCGACTGTGCACAGGCAGCAATCAAGCAGCAACAGAAGAAAACCAACGAGACCAGCAACAGAGATTCAAAATCGGAGGAGAATCCAACAAAATGACATGCCAACGAAATCGAGACCGTTCGAAACTCAAATAATCATTCACGAAGAAAACGAAACAGAGAATCCAATTGAAGACCTTATGAAATGCGCGATCGCGGAATCCAGAACGTTGATATGAGATTCAGAAACATACCTTTCTCAATTCCTCCAATACAACTTCATCGACTCCACTCTCCTCGAAGTCAACTCTAGAGCTATCGACTACATCTGAAATAATCTGCTGGTAAACATTTCCGACCTGAGTGTTCGACATTTTGTTGCTTGCGTTGCTTGGGTATAATGGAAGAAGTATCGGTCGTGTGCGCAAATGGAATTCGTCTTCAGCTATCTCCCCAACGAATTTATTCTTTACACGCGAGTAATCGAATTTGCAGATATGGCGCTTTCAATTCTAATTACTCAAATATCATAAATCGGAGATCGAAAGCTGTGGAAAGAGGTAGGTGTTGGGAAGTTGTTGATGGAACTGTGCTATTTCCAGCTTGTGAAGACGGTCAGTCGTTGGCTCGCAACAATAATTGCCCCCTCCACTTATTTCCAGATTCGTAAATTTGTATGCCACTCTTTGATTGACTTAAGGATCCTCTTGACTATCTTATGTAACTTTGCAAACAAATTAAATGGAATTCTGAAATGTAAAGTGATATTGCTCTGTCCTGGCTTGTGGAGTTGTATGGGGGAAGGTCGCTTTGGTAGAGATATGGATAATCTTAGCCCGCTTTCGCTTATATAATGACTTAAGAGAGCCTGAAGGCTGAGTCTTCGCCTTTCTCTTTATTTCTTTCCAATTGCTTGTTACAAATCGACAACAGGTTCATTCTTAATAATTATTGAATAATTGAGATTCACTCCCAAAAGGAATGAGAGTAGATTGATCTCCGGAAACTAATCTAATTGGGCTACGGGGTCTATACAGTCGAGATAATTGGCTGATTTACTTGCTGCTTCCATCATATGTCTGAGACTTGAGCAGTGATAAGCCTTAATTTGAAGTTTAGAGCATTTTCACAATTGGTAGATGAATCAATTCAGTCACTTTTCATGTTGCAACATTCAATTGGTTCAAGTGATTAACATTTCCTAACAAAAATAACTAATACAAAATCCCATCCGAAAAGGTGTACGCCGTATAAGCACCAGAGGTATCCATTCATTCATCGTCAAAGCATCAACTTGCACCAGGTGAAGCACTTTCTGCCATGGGCATTGTGAAGATCGAAATCCACCAAACACCACGCTAAAACATCCCAATTGCTAAAATGCTATTATGGAATTTGCTTTATACTTTACCTGTAGCTCCAAGAGCTATTCTTGACCTATCTATCTGATAGTCATTTGCTTGACCATGTCGGCCTTTCCTGATGCACCAGCTGATGCGGATGCACTTGGGCCAGTCTTCTTCTCGAAAACCTTCCAGAACTTCAAGCTCTCATCAGCAGCTAATGAATGTTAGTAAATATCAATACAAATATGGAAGGGGTAACTTACCAGCTGTGGCGAGCATTTGTCCATCTGGGCTGAGACAGCTGTGGAGGACTCTGGTCTCATGGGCTGGAATCTCGACATTGCGAACCAAAGTAGGGTAGCTCCAAATGCTGATGGAGTTGTCTGGGAATCCACTGGTGCTGACAATCTCGCGGTAATGAGGGCTCCATCGGAGACTGGTAACTTGGGAGCCAGTGTCGATGCTGTTAACACGTGCACCGGTGGTGGTGTTCCAGAAGTGGATGTGACGATCGTATGATCCACCACCAGTAGCCAAAACGTTTGGTTGCCATGGGCACCAGCTAAGGGCCTTGACAGCTGCCTTGTGGTTGGTCTTGGTAAACTTTGGAACAGCCAAAGAACGAGCATCCCAGATAGAGACCAAGTTGTCGTTGCCACCAGTAGCAAGTTGAGCACCATCGGCGCGCCATTCCAAGCCACAAACTTCGGAGGTGTGAGAAACCAACTCGGCAACTTTGTGTTGAGCGATGCGAACATCGTGGTTGTAAACGAGGCCACTTCGTGCACCAGTGGAAAGAGTGTGCTTGTTCCATCCCATTACACCAACACGAGTATCGTGTCCGTGCATGCTTCTAAGCTTGGTACCTTCTTCGACATCCCAGATTTGAACTTCTCCGGAACCGAGACCAACACTGACATATGCTCCATCACCGGACCACTTGACACTGCTAACATAGGTATCTGGGCTAGTTTCAAGAAGAGAGCTGACAGTACCAGACTCAGCAGACCAAACATACACATTGCGTTCAAGACCAATTGCAACTTGATTGTTGGAGCTCCAGTCAAGGAGGTTCAAGTAATAATCGTCGACGAGACCAGGTGCATCCAAGACACGCTCTGGTGCAGTTGCAATGCGACGTCTGAATTGGGCAGCGGAAGCGTTGGTGTTCTTGAGTGGACGGTTGTATTGAGATCGGAGGTCAACAGGTTTGGAGGATTCGGGAGCAGCAGGCTTGAATGCGAGGATTCTTTGGCCTTGAGAAATACCACAGGCAGATGCCAATGAGTCTTGGTATGCAATGGTATTTGGTGATGGACGGGAGTATGAAGCTGGCTCTTCTTCGTCATCAATTGTCAATGATTCAAGCGCAGCGAGGGCATCACCGGCACCTGATGCGAGAACTGAAGAGCTCTCATTGATGCTCTTTGGTCTTTGCTTCTCGGCAAAGTCGGCTTTTCCGCAGCCAGCGGTTGTGATGGCTGAGCTTGCAGCACGATCTGGGATAAATCTATCACCAGAGTATGAGACGGTAGTCTTGGTAGATTTTGAGCGGATTGGGCCTTTTCTTGTTCGTGGAGCGACAGGAGTCTTACATCCGGTACCAGTAAGAGCAAAGTCAGAGACACCAAGCTCAAGGGCATGTCGAGGAGTTTGAACACCCTTGGCAATGTTGGACTTTGGTGAGTCGCGGTGAGATTTTCTGGAAGACTTTGCGAAATGTGATGTTAAGTTCCCACCGTATGTTGACTTGGATGACAATCGTACATTCTCTTCCGATCCCTTTTTCTCGGGTGGAGTAAAAGGAGATGAGTTATTGATCGAGAGAGTTTGGGTGCGTGTACGAGGAGATGGGGTCAAGGGCATACGTCCGCCAGCGGTACGTGTGGAAAAGAGCCCAGTGTGGGACTTAATGGGGGTTGATACTGCGGTAGCCATCTTGCAATATCAAGGTATGATGTCGGTCGAAAGACAAACAGTAAATCGATCGATGTTAGGAGTAGATTCGGTATAACGAATGAGCTCCAAGAGACTCAACCTAATGGTTCCTGGTAATTGTTTGGGGTTAGTATAATTCGTATTTGTGCTCGATATATCGAAAAGTCCTTCTATATAAGAATGGCTTATGAGTCGGATAACGATCAATGGCGTGTGGCAGAAAGATCTGATAGACTTGAAGTATTCTTGTAATTGAAGGTATGTTGTTGTATGTTTCGTATGTTATGTGATTATGAGGAGTGAGAATGAAGATGAGAGGTAAAGGTACGGAAGTATAGAGAGATTGCGAATGTTGCATGAAGAAAGAAAGAAAGTCTTTGGAAAGGGAATATTCAAGAGCTTTTCTACTCGTTTGTTTACTCCACTGAATTAGTTTGGTTGTGAGGGGCAACCATTTGGCAACGATTAAAAACGTAAAACATAAGCCTCAGGCAACAACTTAGTCCTTTTCGAAATCTTAAGCCACAAATCCCAGAGCGCGTATATTAATTCCGATCCGCCGACCCACCTGCAGCCCCCATGGACTCTTTCCAAAATACTTCAAATGTTCCATCTCGTCGTCACCCGTGCATGATTTTTATGTATGTTGAGGTTGAAGAACAATGAAAAGTTTAATGTTATCAAGTACATCTTGATTTACCATCTGAACTGTACCCACCGTAAAATACAATTCATACAATCGTCTTTGTCTCACCGAACAAAGGAATCTCCATCCTGCTTCTTTGACTTCTTTTGGTTTGATCTGTTTGTTCGCCATTGTCTATTCGTCTGGGGGATTTGTGCACATTCGCACAGCATCAACTCTTTTTATTAACCAATCTAGCATGACCACATAAGATACCACCTCTTATTATGGCTCAGCCTTCTACACCCGGCGGTACACCCTACTCCATCTTTGGCCCTGGCTCTTCTACTCCTACCCATACCAATCAACTTTCGGGAGGCCTTCCTACCACTCCAGGTGCCGCTCCTTCAAGCAATACCTTCTTAATGCCGAATTCGCCCGTGAAGAACAGATTGGGTATGGATGGGTATAGGCCCAAGGTTACAAGAACTCTTGGTCAGGTAATTTATAAAACTCTCGATACTTTGCAGACTATTTTCTAACCCATGCTCGAACTTATGTAGCGCCCAGCTTGCCTTGTCAATGCCTCTGTTACATATTGCGGCAACAATCAGATATATGCCTTTGGTGGTTTCGATCAGTATACCGACGAGGTCTACAACCATGTTTTGAGACTTGATCTAGTTAGTCACCAATGGAATTTGGTAGACAATTATGGCGACATTCCCGGTGTGCGAATGGGTAGGTCTGATATGTGCTAAATGCATCTGCGGTTCTAACAGGTCTTACAGGTCATACCGCTACACTCTATCAAGGCGAGAAACTACTCATATTTGGTGGTGAAAACGAACATCGTACATACCTCTCTGACCTCATCATTTTCGATCTTAAGACCGCACACTGGACCCAACCAACTGTATCTGGACCTATACCAAAAGGAAGAGCAAGACATGCTGCTGTTTTGCACGAAGACAAGCTGTTTATCATTGGTGGTATCACCGGCCACAACAATTATGTGTTGGATGATATTTGCTACCTGGACTTAAAAACTTTCACCTGGTCTCGAGCATGGCGTTTCGTTGGACGATTTGATCACTCGGCATATTTATGGGGAGATAGAGTTTGGGTTTTTGGAGGTCTCAGCGAGGATATGGATAAGATTGGTGATGTATGGTGGTTGGACTTTAAGGGTAGCCCAGCATTCGAATCCGCACCTTCGTATGGTTCCATGGACAGGAATGCAGCTCTCAGTCGTTCTCCTCGACCTTCATTTTCAATGTCGCAGTCTGCTGTAGGCAGTTCAGGCTATGCCGCAAATTCAAGCAGCGCACAGGTCAATCCACCTTCATTTCAACTAACTACTTCTCCTCCTCTTGCTCCTGGTACAATTTCTTCGTTGAAATTCGTATCCGGTCCCAATATACCCGCTCAAGGCTCAGGTATGCATTTCCATGTTTATACATCCGGAACTCTTCTCGATTTTGTCACCCCTGCAGCAACGATAACACCACAAGAGTGTTCTTTGTCATCTCTGGAATTGGACACACTGCGTTGGCAAAAGCTTGCAGAAGGTCGAGATATTTTCAGATCAGGTTATAGGTGGCATTACTGTACTTTGAATGACGAAGGTACAAAGGCTTGGCTTCTTGGTTGTCCAACCGATCCCACAGCAACAGATCTAGGTCCAGGTGGTTTTGAAGAATATTTGAGGTATGTGGCCATTTACATGTTTATAGATAGTAACCGTTGCTGATCATTGTTTCTTTAGTGATATAATGGAGATAGATCTTCGACGATATGGTTTACTCGGCAACGGTTTAAATCCTGAGCCCCGAGAAGAAACTTCGCGACTATCATCCTCTGGTAGAATGAAGGTCGAAACCTCAAAAGGCCTTGGTATGGACTTGGCCAAAGTTTTCAATCAAGCACCAGAAAGTGGTAGCGGGGCAGATTTTATCATCACCGCATCAAAAGATGATGAGTGGGATGAGGATGATTCAAGCTCCAGAGGTTCTATCAGTCAGGTGCAACAAAACTGGTTGGCTCCTGATGCACCAACGTCTCCTCCGATCCATGTTCACAAACTCATTCTCCAAGCTCGATGGCCTCACTTCGCACGTTTATACAATGCACAAATGGCAGAATATCACACAAAGAGAATGCACATACCAGAACCCTATCCAGTTGTCAAAGCATTTTTATACTATCTGTATACTGACAGTATTCACCCAGACGACTGTGCGGAGTTAGATGACGTTGCTGGGCTTTTGGTCATGTCGAATATCTACAACATTCCACATCTTAGGTTGTTATGTGTCAATCGCTTATCCAAGGAATTAGATGTCGATCACGCATGTGTTATTTGGCATTCCGCTGGCATTGCCAATGAAGAATGGTTACGCAGACGTGCTGCTAGCTTTTGTCTTACGCATTGGGGCAGAGTCGTTCGCACGCCAGGGTTCTTAAGATTGCCACGCCAAGCCTTGGTTGATTTATCGCAGGAAATCGATATGGAAGGTCGTGTTGTAGGAGGTGAGCATATTTTTTAGATCGATTTTTTTTACCGAATACTTCTAACACAAACTTTTAGGTGAAGAATTAGAATTTGTTGGAGGACTTGGTGGCTCTCGATTTGGTGTAGGTGGTGTTGTTCGAAAGACTAGTGTTAGTAGCACTCATACACAAGGTGTAGGTTCCGAAATTGATGACAATGAAGAAATGGAAATGAATTAATGAAACGAATTGATATGGTATAAATAAGATTCAGATTGGGTCCACATGGTGGCTGGGCGTTGGCTACTTGCAAATTTTGCATCGGGAATGTCTAATAGGCACGACAAGGAAGGAAAGGGAAGCATTATTAGGCGCCTGGATCTTTGCTATTATATTTGGTAGCTTTTAGTAAGGAATATAGAGATACCATGTTACGATACAAACATTATTATGAACCAAATGAAAATTTCGAATGTGCAGATGTGCAGAGTCGGGTGATAATCAAGTGGCCTTTGATCGAGATTATTTCTGAGGCCTTTGATGAAAGTTCCTTTAGTCGCTCAACCTGCCTGCACTTTGATGTCCAATTCTAAATTTAAAAATGTAATAATTATTTAGGTATCCGTACTTCGGCTATGGGCTGTATTGATCTCGCTTTGTTTCATGGTGCTACAACAATCTGATTGATCAAAGTCAACTCCACACAAAGATTACTACCTCTTTATTGTTCACTATTCAATTATGGATTAAATGGCTACGTTGTTTGTTGGGATCCAGGAACAAGTGGAATTGAACAGTGGGTGCATGGATTCAGAACACCCTCCTCAAGTTTACAGGAATCGTGATTAACTCTAATTATACCCGATTCTCTTGAGAATCATTCATCTGACTATTGGATTTATATTGAATTAGTGGACAGTAGCTTAAATTTCTAGGGGAGTAGTGAAATTGTTTTATGGGTCGACTGCTGATACCTAGTTGTTGTAATATTACGTCACCTGGATGAAAATAGACATCGATGAGTTGAGTGTTAAGCGAGAAAATTGTGTCTACTCGAGTATGCTTTGCACTCGTGTTTACATTCATGAATCTTTAATGAGTGTATTGAGATATCTTGATTTGCAGTTACGGAGTGGTAGTTTGGTAAGTGTTGTATAAGTTCACGATAACTCTTGTTGACTGAATTAGATGTCGAATATGTAATGGAGTGGAGGTCCGCACTAATTCATGGTTGCTATTCGCATGTACCAAGTTCACGTCTCCAGCGCTACAATTATTGGAAGGCTTCTGTTGATTTGAACTTGTGTTTGGATTTCTAATAAGTACAGATTGATCTATCTCGAAATTTGTAATGAGAATAATATGCGCTTGTAGCTGGGGTCGAATTTCTTGCTAGAATATAGTAGTGCTCAGGTGAGAAGACTTGAAATCTCCCTTCTCCCTAGCCTAGTCAGCTATTTCTTACCCACTTCTTCTCTTTCCTATCCTCGTTTCCAGGCCCCTCATTCCCATCTGCCTTCTTCCTCACCCCACCATTTCCCTACAAAATCCACGTTTTCTTCTCTGTCTCCTGCAAAAGATTCTCTCTCTCTTCATTCTCCCTCCTGCTGTTCTCTTTCTGCTTCTCCACATCTCGCCTCACTCCCTCTCTCTCTCCCCTCAAATTCCCCACTCGCTCCTCCAAAGCTACTTCGAGCTCCCCACCCTTAATTCTCTCTCTCATCTTTTCTCCAAGTACCTTCTCCCTCCCCTCCACACATTTCTCTCTCGTTTCCTGCTCTTCCCAACACGCCGCACAGAATCCATTCCCGCTCTTAATAATCTTTCGCTCGTATCTGATCTTGTACGCAGGACATATATTCGTGGAATCGATATTTGTAGAATGTTTTTTGACAGGATTCGAACAAGGGATAACATATGGACGCCAGCTATGCGTGCAGATGCTATAGCGGAATGTTATGCTGCGACACATTTGGCGAGGTTTGGCTGTGTTGAGAATAGGAGTGTGGCGGATAGATGGCTTTGAAGTGTTTGAAAGTACTGAGCTATCGATTTGAATAGTTGAGACTGGAAAGTGTTAGATTTAATTCTGTGCGGGGCGGGAAGAAGAACGGACTGGATTTCTTTTGTATGTTTTAGCTCGGTTTTTGATCTCAAATAGTATACTCGTGTTCCTATCCCTCTTCCTCTTCAAATTCCTCGTTGTGTGATTTGTTCGATTTCTTGACTTCGACCGTGAAGATTCTGTCGATATTTCTTGGCGTAGTCTTTGATCTACACTTCAAGCTCTCGATGAGATAATGTATAATATAATCCACTCTATTTCTCATTCGTGATTTCAGTTTCCCATAAATCAATATTAGACACTTCGAGTATTCAAGTATTATAAATAGTTCCTAAACAAGCTGTCCAAGAATAATATACTCGATAATCGGTAATTGATACACTAGGCTGTACAAAAGCTTCGCCGTGTAATGGGATGGCTGTAAAGTATCTATTTCTCTAACCCTCGGGACTATTTATCGTATTCACTGTTTATAAAGTGGCTGTATGTATGTATGTATGTATGTATATCGCAAAAAATAGCGTGATTGTCTACCTGTCTTTCCTATTGTTAACGAGAATGAGTGAATATATTCAAATATGGTATGTAGTATGTACCTCCCTACGTCAAACGGTCTATAAATAAACAAATAAATAAACCAACTCACTTTTAAACTATCATTCCTCACCTTTCCCTTCTCCTTCACTTTTAGCTTCCTCCACCAGAAACGCAAGTCCACGTTATCAACATCATTCTCTTTCCCCTAACCATCTCCCATCCCACATCATCACCCTCAATTCCTCTTCCTCCTCTCTCCTCCCCCTCTACCCTTCTAGCAAACCCCAGTATTCATCATGAACGCATCAGAAAAAGAAAACCTTCCCAATTCAAATCTACGATTTGTACCTTCTCTTACACACTGCAGATATATTACATCCTATATCCAATTTTCTCCTTCCTCTTTTCCTCCCTTCCTATCCAAGATTCCCACTCACTTCATCTCAATCGACTGTCCCCGCTCCCAAAAAAAGAAAGATTCCCCGTCGAGTCGGTTAAATCATCATCATCACAACCACAACCACAACAAAGCAAAAGGGGCTTCTACAATAATCCGTGAATACCAATCAATCGATAAATAGCACAGATCTACCTGATTCTCCCAACCTCCGCGTCGAAAGAAAAGTAAAAACAAAATGACTCCGCGTAGATAGTTCGACTAGACGTGGGAAATGAAATATAAATTATGTATGTATGTCAATGGAAGGAATTGAATTTGGTATTATCTTCCCTCGCCATCAATCATTCTGATCCCCAAAACTCTGGATATCATGTCCTATCATATCACATACTATCATACAAACTACCCCTTCCCCTACCCTACCCGTATCACAACATCTCTCAACCTCCTATTTGACCCCACTCCACGCCATTCCCAAAAGAACATCTCTTCCCTCCTCCTCCTCCCACTCAATCCCCACCTCCATTTTCTCCCTCGCTCCCCCTCGACTCTGCAACGCCACCAATCTCTCCCCCCTAAAATAGACCAACACACCGCCCTTCCCATTGCCCTGAGCCGTAACCCTATAAAGAGGTCCTGCACTATGCAATACCTTCTTCTCTGGAACAAACTGCAAATCGTTCTCAATACACCAATCTTCCACCCTGTCCCTGAACGATACTTCTTCCGAAACATGCTCCTTTTTCGGCGGCTGCACAGTCGCAGGCTTGACGGGATGCGAAGATACAGAAGGACTTTCCGGCGCAGGAAGATTTCCCACTTTCTCTCCAAGTCGCAGTGCTTTCTTAATCATCTCATGTCCCTTTTCAAATTCTTCCTGAATCGCATTCAACTCTTTAATTTCCGCTGGAAAAACCCCATCACGCCACCACTCAAACCACTGTCCGATTTCCTCATTCGGACCAACAATTGTAAGCCATTGATGCAACACATGATGCCACATCGGAAAGACCGTATCCACAATCACTTGTCCCACAACCCTCGGTTTCAGTATATCTTTCCAAGCCAGTACACCTTGAAGACTAGCCATATATGGAGACTGATCATTTGGATCGACTCTAAAATTCTTCTCATTTTTGAGGAACTTAGCCATGCTAGGAAGAACATGATTCATAATCAATGGGGTCCACGTATCATTCTTAGGACTAGGACACAGCACCTCGCGCCATTGTGAAAGACCTGGTATGACACCTCTATGGAAATCCCAAGAATCAATTAAATGTCTAAATTTTCGCTTGACATCGCTGACGAGACCAGTTGAGCTTTTAGGATCGGCGTGATAGGTGGATAGATGTTGTAGCCAGGGGAATAACCAAAGATGAGGTAATTCGTGGTTTCTTCTTTTCTTTGGATTCCACGATGATACCGCATCATTAAGTCTTCCTACTATTGCCTGATCTAAAATCTGTGATCCGACAAACTTTGGTAATAATCCTTGCCAAGCATCTAAAAATGCTAACACTGGGGCAGGATTGTATACATCCCAACTTTTGTTGATAGATGATACAATCTTAGGGAAAATTATCTTATAAATCATACTTTCATAAGGAGTAGTAGATTTAACCCTATTCTTATGCGAGGCATTCATAAAGGAATCCTGACCAACAATAGCCTTTTCATTAGTCACAGCCCCTAAAATATGTCGAATTTTATAAAGATTCGGAACCATCCCATTTAACTTGGGATCTTCAAGAGGTTGCCAACCTTCCGTGGCTTGTCGAAGAAAGGGATGAACAGCCGCGACAGCAATATTTGTCAATTCTTCATTAGCTCCAGATATGTCAAGCCCATCAACAGTTTTCAGGGCTTCAATGACTGGATCCCACTGCCCATCCTGTACAGCCTTAGAAATCCCCTGAATACTCTCTGAAAAAAGCTTCATTTGCTCATATTGCCGCTGTTCTTCATCAAACTCTTGCTGTTGTTGAATGAGTTCCATTTCTGTATAAGCTTTCCTCTCCTCAAGATTCTTCCATTCTTCAACAAAGGCCGATAAATCATTTTGGGCTCTTCGAGCCAATTTTCTATTCTCAATTTGCTCCACGCTTTCTGTTTTTGGCGGTCCGGCAGTAGGCGTCAAAATTCCAGATCTAGACGTCAATAATTTTTGGCCAGGACCAGTCATATCCAGAATCGGAGCAAATGCTTCCGGAATTTCCAATCCAGGCGCAGCTCTTTGTACTTCCTCCACCGTTCGATATTTCGGCTTCGGCGCTTTTCGAGGAGTGCTCACTCCACTCATACCACTATCCGTACCACTCGTCTTCGGCTTCCTCTTACGTTTCCTCCTCTCTTCATCAGAATCTTCAATCTTCTCCCCCCTCAATTTCGCTTGCCGTTTCTCCTCTTCCTTTTCTTGTTTCGACTTCTCAGCTACCGATCCCAAACCTACACCTTGCGGTCGCAAAGTGACCTCAATGACACCACTTCGACCCTGCCCCTCCTTGCCTAGACCTTGCCCCTCTTTGTAACCCATCTTAGCCATCATTCTCGCCGCAAATGACATTCCATTAACCGGTGTTGCGCCACCACCCGTTTTGTTTCCACCGCGTCCACTCGTAGGTGTAGAAAACGCGCTCGGCCTTGCAATCCTCGGCGTCTCTTGCGCATCATCATCATTCAGTAGTATAGGATTATTCGCCGAAGATGGTACAAAGCCCCGTCCCAAAGGTGTACTCGCATTCGAACCCAATCCAGCATTTTTCGATTTACTCGGCGCGGGACTTTGAAACCCTAATCCCTTCCCAGGAGCACCAAATCCCAATCCTCGAGGCGCAATCGGCTCTTCTTCGTAATCTCCCATTTCCACATCTTTCCCCCCATTATTCGATCCCGTCTCGACTTCATCATCGTCATCGTCCTCATCTTCCTCATACTCATCTTCATAATCCTCCCCTCCAACCTTCTCACCCCCCGCCACAAAACTCATCCCCTTCCCCCTCAAACTCTTCTTCTTCCACCTCTTTCCCGGACCTCCATCATCCTCACTCTCACTCCCAAAGACACCCAGCGCCGCACTTTCCTTCGCATCCCTACCCGTGCGCCTTCGTTTCCTCGGATTATAATCTGCGAATTCTTCTCGAGGATCAGTCGATGGATGTAGAAAATCATTTTCATCACCCGACGATTCATCCGACGAATCGCGAGGGAATGCGTTCATAGACATTGTGAATTGGTAAGTCGGCGGTAAACTTTAGTTGTAGGGAAACTCCCAAGAGTTGTTTTATTTTGATGGTCATGGAAGGTTGAGATTCGAATGTGACAGCCTTGCTTAGTCAGGAAGCCCTTGCGAGCGGGCCAGACATTCGAGGAATTTTACTAGTCCATGTTTCCTTGCATATCAAAGTCCAACTGCATGTATTTGACCTCCCTGCAATTGTATAGCTAGTTCATAAGCTTGAGATAGGACACCCCAGTTCTTGAAAAAATACCAATACAAATCCATAATGATCCACCTACAAATTCATAACCATACAAAAGACGACTAGACAAGGCTCTCTCCAAATCAAAGACCGTCTTATGTTAAATCTAGTAGCTATCTGCCTAACACCCAAATCATCAATCGCTATATGCATTTAACCAAGTTAACATTTTCTCTCGTACGTCTCACATTACCTCTACAAGATGACTTAAGATACGATCAATGATTTCTCTCCTCACTTAACGGGTGCTAACCTCCTATTTTGCTACCCTCCTCACTCCTTACTAGCCATGACACATATCGAACACTACCTAAGTACGACATCACACAAACATACACAATCCCCAAAATACTATTAAGCCATCATCAATCATTTATTAATTCATCGTAAGAAACAGAAAAGTGACCAAAGACCTCCACTGAACAATGCACCCATAGGTATAATGAAAAACAAATGCACTCCATCGCCCTCACTCCACAAACTGCAAAACGCTGCAAACGATCTAAGCTTCAAGCTTCAAGCTTCAAGCTCCAAACTCCATCCCCTATCCTATCCACCAATAAACCTATCTAGCTAGCATCATATACAAACATACACAATTCCATCCATCCATCATCTACAATGCCCCCTTTCCTCTTCCCCGATACTACGGTCTCAACACTCTTTTCTTCTTAGCCGGCGTTCCATTAGCAGTAGGAATGCCCGTGGCAATCTTGCTGGGTCTCGAACTAGAACTCGTATGTGTCTTGACTCTCCCCTTCTTCTCCTTCGCTTCTGCTACTTTCTCCTTTTCCTCGGGTTTACTTTCATCTGCAATCCTCTCACCGCTCTTATTAACCTTTCTACTTTCCATAGTCTTCCTTTCTTTCCTCTCTAAAGTTTGATACTGAGCAATTTCCTCCGCCCATACTACTGACTTCTTCGGCTTGCCTTTAGCTTTCTTTTCTCTCCTGAGTTTCTCTTCATACATCTCCTTCAGGTCTTTTTGTCTCTTGGCAGGATTCTCTTTTCCATCCGCTTTTCTCGCTAAAAGTACTTCCGGAAAAACAGCACCTGCTTTATTCTTCCTGGTATTGACACGAGTCAAGGCAGCCAGTTCCTTTTCAACACTTTGCTTGAGAGTAACATTCGTATCGTCCTGTCCACCAAGTCTTCGAACTGGAATAGAACTGGGCGCTGGAAGAGGGATCTTAAGGACAGGTGGACGAGTTCTTCCACTGCGTCTGATAGATTTGGCTTCTGCCTCTGATTCTTCTGTGGATAGTGGAGCTGTGGCACGACTTTTGCGTGAAGGTGATGCTATTTCCGGAACGCTAAGGTCAAAGTCATCCCTTGGCGCTTGAACTGGTGATGATGCTTCCGCATTCATAATATCTCCTAGCGGAATTCGAAGAGGTGAATGTGGCAATGACTTCCTCTTTTTGGGAGCGGGGGCTGCGGCTTTTGCAGCTTTATCTGCCTTGACTCTGGTAAGAAATTGGCGAAGTATGTCTGTATCATCGTTCTCGAACGAGGAAGTTACACTTAACGAGAAAGTGTCGTCGGCTTCAGAGGTTGTAGCGAATGCTGTCGAGGATTCAGCTTGCGTGACACCGTGATCAGATTTATTAGATTGGTTTTTGGCGTTTAGACTATTGACTGGCATCAAATCAAAAGACTCAGGGTCATCGATAGGTTCAGATTCTGCGAAAATCTGCATGTCGTTGGTATTGTTATTAAATGATTCATTCAAACCAGACTGTCCAAGATTGGCAACATTGATAGTAGGTTCGAGTAAGACTTCAGAAAGATCCGCCATGGAATCATCCATGTCTTCGTCATCGGGTTTTCTTTCCTCTAATGGAGCCACGTGAGTCGTGGGGCTTCTATTAGCCGATTGTATATCTTCAAACCCGCTGAAAGCTTGTTGTCGATGAACATTAGCCGGCAGTTCATCCGATGAATCATCACTAGGTGCTTGTGACTCAACACTTTTTGAATTATCGTTGGGACCGACGGACTGTTCAAGAAGTTCTTCAACGATGTGGTCTATTTCTTTGACGGAAGTCGGCACTTCAGCACTACTTAACTCTCCTTGAAATTCAGTCATCTCTTTAACCGCAGCATCTTGAACTACATCTTTGAGATCAAGATCTGGTCTGGAAGTAAGTGCGGTATTCAGAATATCATCAGCATTTTGCGAAGGCTCCAAGGACGCGAGATTTTGACTATTCGTCGTATGAGTGTTTGAAGTAATGACCCCTGTATTCTCTACAGGGAGAGGCTTTTTAGAGGCTGCCTCAAGCTCCAGTCGATCACTTGAACGTGTACTTCGACGTGAGCTTGTTCTCTTTTGCTTGGCGCCTTTAGTAGTCTTTTGGGTAGGAATTTCCTTGGCTGGGGTTTGTGCGCTCTCTGGTTTTGCATGAAGAAGTTCGGTTGGGGGAGCGGTAGGTGATATATCCTGCTCCTTGATTGACTCTGTGATTGGGCTGTGCGCTGTGCCTTGAGACTTATCTTTTTCGGAAGATTCATTTTGCTTGTGGTCTATCTCCATTGCGCCCGCTTGACTTTCAACAGTTTCTTCTCCCAGAGAAGCAGAATTGAGTCCAGCAAATGAGCTTCGTTTCTTGCTCTCTCTCGTAAGGACCTTCTCAAGCACCTGAACCGGCTCTGAAACTCTTCCACGCATTGATCTTCGAAGGCTTTGTCTCTTTGGCGTTTTTTTAGGTGATTTTTCTAATCCTTGCGTCGGTTCTACCTCCTTCTCCCCAGTAGCCATTTCAAAATCGAACACCAAAGAAGTGTTTCGCCTATGATGCTTCTCGTCATCAACCTTTTGCGCATTCTCCACTGGCATCATCGACTGTCTCATGCTCTTCCTCGCTATCTTTCTCTTTCTGATCGGACTACCATTCACCTCCTTATCCTTCACTGGAGGGAGCGACAGCTCCATATTCAAAGCTTGACCCTTCTCACCCAGCACCGTCTGCCTCGACGATTTCCTAGGCGTGATAACCAAATTTGCATTTGTCCTCTTCCTAGGCACCACCTGTAATTTATTTGGAGTACCCAATGCATTCTTCCTCGGACTAGCACCTCCCATCATCGTGTTTTCATCCCAGGTCTCCCTCTCATCTTTTCCCTCATGCCACTTCGCTCTCGAAATGTCCTCTTTAAGTCCCACCACCCTTGGCTTCTTCCTGGCTCCCGCGCCCTCTTTCTCTAATTCCATAAACGCCTCATTATAATTCTCCTTATTTTCCTGCCCACCTCGTAATCCACCTCTCTTTTTCCATATTTTCTGGCCGTGTAAACGCGGGGCGTGGGAGGTGACGGGTGCTCGTTCCCAGGCTTTTAATATTTTTCCCGAGGGCTGTGGTTCAAATGCGTCTTTGTATATTTCCCTGTTCTGTATTAGTATGCGCTGTCATAGAATTGTATGAAGAGAGAAGAAAGACGCGCTCACCAATTCTCTCCTGTCTCAAATGATGTACCCTCCATATTGATTACCCTCTTCGGACGCGCATTCACTGTCACACAATCCTATGTCATATGTCGTAATCGAATGTATCTCTGTAAAAAAAAAATGAAACAATGCCAGAAGATTCCAGGATCAATATTCGCAGATTATTGAAATTTAAGAATGTTTGTTCTTTATTGTCATGTCTCCCAACTACCGAGCAGCAGTGGAAGGTCCTTTAACTTGTGTTTTCATAAATCAAAAAGACCTCAATCATGGTCCGAGCTAATTGGCTTCTCGACCAGATGTAAACAAACCTGGACCCACCTGTGAACTCTGAAGTCCTTCCCACTAAACCAAATACATACTAGCTTATAAATTATTTAGAAACACTGTGAATTCAACATCTGAATCTCCAAGTGGGATTGATTGATTGAGTCTGTTTGCCCCTCACACTTCCTATACATACTAGGTATACACAACCAGTGTATTTAAATTCAGCATGCCACCTAAAGGAGCAAGTACCGCCAAGGTACCCATGAGGTTACCTCCTCTGCCCAAATTGAGGGTAAGAAGACCAAATCAAACCGATTCGAATCCGTGTTTGGCCATTATGACTTCAGTTCTCAGTATGACATTCTCCTGATCACCAATCATTGGTTTGCAAATACTGATGTTTTATTTGTAGCATGCTGGGCATCTTCTGGATATAATGTAGCTGGATGCCAGGCCTTAGAAACACAATTGAGAACTTGTATGGATGCGCCTGTATGTGTCCCCTCTCTCTGTTCCTCAAAGGCGAGTAAAACCATTATGATAGTCTACTGATACTATTCGTACGCAGAAAGCCGCAGCTCAGAAGAAGAATACAATCAATTACCATCTCTCACGGATGTATCCCAAGATTGTTGGACCGCGCAAGAAGAAATGAACGGATTAAAGGTTTCTATATTGTGGTGTTGATGGCACGATGTATTCACATCAGGGAAATGATCATGAGAGGCATGTATGGGCGAACGCATATAAGATGGTCTCATAGAATGAACACAAAATTCCAAGCAGCACGAAATTATGTGGAAACAGGGTATGAAGGTAGACATACCTGAGTACTATGTACTTGTATATATCAAGCATCACAACGGGTTGGTGCACATTTTGGGGGCAATCATGGCGCAAGGGAGGGAGAAATGTCAATTGAGATTCAAAATGTATTACCAGGAAAAAACTTCAAGTGGAAAGGTAGATGTAAGATGGTATCAAAGATGTGGTATTTCCATGTCATCCTACTAATTCATTCCCACCTCACCATGGTATATTTCCCCCTTAGCTGTGAGGCTCTTGTTTCATAAACTAATCTTTCGCTATATGCTTTGTGAAGGCAATAAATGCGCCCTCTCCCATCGTCCTCCACCAATGCATAGGCGCCATTCACAAAGTACACCAGCGCCCAATAACACCTTTGTGCAAGAAGCAATAAACCGACTTCATATACCCACGCCGAGCCTTCCTTTGTCATCATCGCAACGTTGTAATCATAACCCTCCCATCCATGAATGTCAATATTGATATATCAAGATAAACCATCAAAATCCGTATCCATCAGTGCTTCCATCACACGAGAGTCATCACACCGCTATCAACCCCCCCCCCCCCCCCCTTCAACGCTCGCCGTCAATGCTTAAACAAAATAACTCAATTTCTCCAAGTTGCCCTGTATGTGATTTTTGAGCCTCGCTCCATTCCTGAAATGCAATTTGAATGTCATCATCGGATTCAATAGTAACAAAATCACCATCTTCGTCACGATATCGTAATCTCATTGTTCCTCGAGCGATTGCGTTGGTTGAGAATCTTCCAACCTTAGCATCAATGCGATCAGTAAGAGATTGATATGTGATGTTAAACGCCACTACTAATGTAACATAGTTACCGTCACAATTGACCTTTACTTTAAGCTGTGTAGGTAACAGCATATCCCCTTCTGGCGAGAGAGACATTCCACTATTACCACTCATCAGTGATGGTGGAAGCCGGCTATCAAGCGCGGTTGTTGGTATTTGAGTAGTATTGCTGCGAGCATAATTAGGCTGTGACACGCCCAAGCTTTGTGAACCGTTCGGGTACTGTAATCCATTAGCGTACTGCGGTGGCTGCTGCTGTTGCAGTTGACGTTCTCTCTGAACACCAGGCGAGTGGGTGTTGGTCCTTACTGGCAATCCATTTGGTGAGTTGTTCTGGGATCTGGGAACGCCAGCATCATAAGCTGGATGTAGATGTGCAGGGATGCCAGGAACGGCGGGAACTTGTCCTTGTGGGGTGCTCAGAGCTCCATTTGGTAGACGACGAACACCCTGCTGAGCATTAATGTCAGGAGTGCTATATGAGCGACTTCGCTGTTGTGCAGCCGCAGCCGCAGCCTGTGATGATGTAGCCATGGCAGGAAGTGATGGCCTCTGTGGCGTTCGGCCATTCATCTGATAAGAAGGACCGCTGACTGAGCCGTGGCTATCTCTTAATGGTACACGACTAGTTGCAGGTGCGGTGTAACGATTGCTATCCTCCCAAGAGCCCTGGGGTGTTGGCTGGCGTGGGAATTGAGATGTCTGAGGAAATTGAAACGTAGAAGATGTACTAGTTCGCGCAGAGGGTGCAGGTGACTCTCCAATAGGCGAGAAGTACGAGTCTCCCCCCAGTCTTTGACCCGGGGATGGGAGTGAGCCGGACATCTGAGTCTGTAAACTTAGAGGTGGGGCTATATTCATGCCAACCGGGAAACGTGGCGGTAGTGCTCTTGCAATACCAGCTAAAGATGGGTTACTATCTGTGGTTCCGGATCTTGAACGCAGGCTATTATTGGATGAATTTCGTGCCATGCTAGCGTTTGGAGGCATTCCAAAATTTGGAGGCATTCCGGAGTTTGGTGGGGATCCATAAGTAGTGGTACCACTGTAGTCTTCCTCTTCATCCTCATCCTCTTGTTGAGCGTAAGGATTGGGCATTGATGCAATTTGATCGCGCGCCCATTCAAAGTTCCTGAGTGCTGTATCGGGACTAGTGCTTGTCTGCGCTCCAATGTTGGCATGCTCTTTCTTCTGTTTATCGACACCTTCATACCATTTCTTCATCGTCTCTTCGTTGGAAAATCTAATGATGAAGTTTTCAACTCCTGGGTCCCCCTTCCAGTAAATCTGGACTGTGTAAGAACCTGGTGAATTGTCAGTGAGAAAATCTCGGTATCTGGAAAGATGGTAATCTTATACCTGGTTTGGCAGATGATACTACATCTGTCACGTTAGTCATGAAAATTCGACCCTTTAGCTGCAATTTAGCATTCTTATCCTTTTCTTTAATTTTGTTCTTGTCCTTTCGATCCTTCTTGTCTTTTTGATTTCCCATGAGTTTATCTTTAGACTTATTTGGATTGACTTCCTTGCAACACAGAAGAATACGTTCAAATAGGTATATAGTATACTGTTCAGGTACGTAAGTTTTTGCCGAATTTTGTCTGGGGGAAAGAGGGAAATGCACCTCTTTCTGAACGTCACTCTTGCCAGTAACTACAGGGAAATGGCCATGCAAAATTAGGTCACCAAAATGATCGACTCTATGATTCTTCCAGTCGTCGACACGGCCGCAGAGATCCAACAAAGCTTCACCTCTGAGCTCCCTATCAACTGCTGCATTTGCCTGATGGAGCACACGATTAGATGCTTCGATACCAAGAGTAAGATCTTCTTTCGCCTCATCACTAGCATTTGTTTTATCTCGGAGGTCCTATCAATTTAGCATCATGTACTTTCACAATATAGACAATCGCATACCTTTAATAAAAGAGGATATTTCACCAAACGCTGCATGGGTTTTAGGAGGAAACCATCCAACGTGTTGAAATCCACGACGACAGGGTGATCCGCCATGGTAATTTTGTCAAAGTTATCCTTCGCTATCGATGCAGCTTTGCGCTGATTCGCAATAAATGGTTGGTATATGCCAAATGCCTCCTCGTAATTCCTGAAGGGTAGTCCCCATTCTTGTTTGTCTACTGGTTGAGAATTTGTAGTCTCGATTTTGATGAGAAATCGGCGTTGAAAGTCGAGAATCGCGTTGATGTTGAGAAATATATCGTGTACGACATCGCCTGCAATAACACCCTTTTGCTCGATTGTCTTCTTTAGTTCGTGCAGGTTCTCCAAATCTTGCACGTATTTACGTTCCGTGTCGACTAATTCCCGAACTACATGCTGCCTATAGCTCATCTTGGAGCCAGGCGCAGTGGCAGACTCGTTAGTATCCTCGGCCTGAGATGTGAGAAGCAGGCCACGCTGTTCCGCCACATCGAGAACGATATTTATAACTTGGGTAACCTGTGCAAAGTGGTAAGTGGGGGATCTCATGATTACTGACTCCAGAAAGAAGTTGTGATTGAAAGAACAAGAAGCGCAAATTGTCGCGGGCTCACTTGAGCTATAGAAGGGGACGTAGACCGTCTTCACATTTTATCCCTTAATTTGTCCCTGGGTACATCCTTTGATTCATGTGAAGATAGCATGTGTCGCGCTCTCCACTTGGAGACGTAGAATGGCCATGTTGAGAAGCACAGTAGGAATAGACGTACCTTCACGAAACCAGTCGTGTCATCACCAAAAAGATCTGATAGAGCAAAAACATCGCCCGGGGGGATTTGCAAATCCTTCATACAAGCCTCAACAAACTTGAATGCTGCCATCTTAGACTTCTTTGGTTCGGCCATCTTGTTGTCGGGTAATGGCAGAGGCTCTGCTGGCTGTAGGGTATTGTAGAGCGTTACCAGTGGAGTTCCTTTTCGCAGGCATCGCCAAAGTGAGGACACAGGGTCCATATCCTCCTCGGCTTCATCTTCATCGTCTGAATCAACGAAATGACCGTTAAATCCAGGAACTTGTGCTAGTCGCTGTCGTAAATTGACGCATATTTGATATAGTGATCGCGAGGCGTCGGCTCTTTGGTTAATGATATTGTTGGTCGCGATTACATTTCCGCCCTGTACTGGCATCGCCAGCGGGGCTGGAACCAATGTCGCAGAAGTAGATAGAGAATTTAATGAAGTCGTAGAGGAAGTCGTAAAGGCAGTCGAGCCCGTGAGCTGCGACGATCGTGAATTATGGCTCATTGTTTGACTCAAGCCGGTTCCGTTGCCCTCGGCGCTTCTATTGTTGAATACAGGCGCTGTATTCGTTCTCAAAAGAGGTCCATGAGATTGAGACTGAGCCACACGAATGGCAACACCGCCAGATGACATGAAAGTTGAAAGATCCAAATGATTGACGATGAATTAAATTGTGATAAGTTGTTTTAAAAAAATATCCCGCTTTTCCGCTTTAAGGGGAAGAATAAAATGTATATTGGACAATGTGAGTTGTAACCGGGTTGAACTGCAGGTGGCAGGTGGATGGGGGGAGGTGGTCTGCTCGAGTCGAGTGCTACGGTGTGTGGTCCTGGTGGTCTTCTTTCGCAATACGTTTTCGTTGGAGGGTTGTTTCGGTGGGGAAGTGGATAAATTTGGGATTGTGGATGGATGGATTTCAGGTTTGTTGATTTGAATACATTTGATTGCGGGTCAACAGTGTATACAAGAGTGCTTAGTAACTGGTTTGTACCGTCCTGCCTGGTTTGTGTATGTGTCTGTGAAATTGCGAATGGTGTATCGTGAGTCGTGGAGTCGTGGAATCGTGAATCATGTATCATGTATCATGTAGCATGTATTCTTTTCCTCCTTTTTTTTATATATATTTTCTTTTCGGCCCTGGAGCGTTGCTGGGTGGTAGTGAAGGTTTGGAAGGAGTCTGAGCCTGACGAGGGACGTATGTATGTATGAGAGCCGTGTGGAAGTGGATTCGAACTGGGTTGTATGGGTGTGTGAGAGGTAAGAGAGGGAAGAGAAGGGGGGGGAGGGTCGTGTTTGATTTGAATCTTGTCTCAGGAGTGTTGCTTCGCCATGGATTAAGTTATGCGCTAAGTTGCTTAAGCTATAATGATAAATAACTGACTTTCTCTGCAAGAGATGGATAAGGAAATGGAAGGGCTCAAGAAGGGTTAATGGAAGGAAGATTCCAAGATCTGGAAACGGCTTGGAACTTAGAGGAAATGGGATGGTTTAAGTTGCCGGTGGTTGTTACGATCGCTCACTCCTTCTCTCAGGTACCGCCGACAAGTACAAAAGTAGGTATTTGTTGGTTATGATCGTTGGCAAGGAAGCACCGCCAACATCAGATAAAGGCTAGAATGGGATGAATGGGATGAATGTTGTTAATGTTATTAATGTTCAAGAGAGATAGCTATAACTTAACGTTAACGTTAACTTAATTAACGTTAAACATCACATTGCCTACTTATCTAACATACATACATCTCATGTATCTTCTGAAACTCAATAGCATTTCATCTTCTTGCTCATACACTCAGATACCTACCTACCTTGTCGGACTGTTTGTTTACCTCCAAACAGAGAGAATTCATCCTTTCCGGTGAGATATACCGTACAACTACTATCACGATCTTATTGCATTTCATAAATCTAATATCCAAATAACTGATCAATTGCCTAATACATACATTGCTTGTTACATATTACATACAATCATACAGGTTCCCCTCCCCTCCCCTATCACATCATCTCAATTGAGCCTCCTCCGTTTCTTTCCCTCTCTCCCCTCCCCTGCCTTATCGAATCTAAATTTAAATTTGTACTGTCGGTCATTCAATAGAATCTCAAACATACCTAGGCAATGTTTTAACTCGAAAGCTTTTCGACTGCTTGAGCTTGATCATCAGATAAAGTTTCATGCCTATCTAGGCAAAGTAAATAGAACATATGACGATTCCTTCTACTCCCACATTATTAACATTAATGTCCGTACCGGGACTCCATCGGGCATGGGTTGGAATGTATCGGGGATCTATGCTCTTTCCTCTTTCCTCTTTCCTCCCTCTTCCCTCTTCCCTCTTCCGTGGATGTACGTAAACCAGACCGGTACTATGGGATGGGAAAGAGGCGAATTGCAATACATGCTTGCCCACCTAGTACTCCCTCCGTACAGTAATTCCTACCGACGCCATCACCGTTACTTACCGCTACCGTTGTTAGGAACGAATGAATGACGATTGAACGCCGCAACTCTATTTCGCCCGCGTTCTCCAAGGCGATGCAAATATTTATTTACTTTCGTTGTACAACGCTTCCCAGGCAGACCTGACTAGAGGAGCCCCTAGCAATGTTGTTAAATTGTAACATCTTACTTACATACTCCGTCAAGTCGATCAGCTAGACTGAGCCCTTGGAATCGCCAAAATGTTCCTGTTGCTATCCTTTAACCTTTCAATAGTGTACTCTCCCGAAAAGGCTTCTTTCTCTCTGTTCTCTTTCCTGTTTTTCCTTTCCCTTTTTCATCTGCCTTAGGTATGTATCTCGTCGGTCACATCTTTCTCCTCAATTTATGCCACTTCGTGACCAAAGCAGTAGCACGGAATCCGAATAAATCTACCGGTGAGTATTATCTAGGTAGCTACATAGACTCCGTACTTGGAAGTATACCATCTCCGGGGTAAGATCGATCCTTCATTGCTTCTCCTTTCCTTTCCCCGTCATTAACGGTCACTCATCATCATCATTCATCCCTCGATTCGGTCATTCGTGTATTTGACCGAAACTCACTCCGACACATACCGTTCGCAAAACTTAACCCCTAGCCCAGACTATCTAGTAAGCGTATAGAAAACCTAAAGTATTACCAAGTATCCCGATTTCATTGAGAGTCTCGCCTCCAGATCTCTTTTCAAACACTCAATAGACATCTACCCGTACCTAGTACATATCACTGAGAAATTGACTGGGGAAGTTGATCAAAGACTACTACGTGGTGCATACAATGAATGCAGTCATGTATGTGCCTAGGTATATAATAAGGCTGTAGGTGTGTTTTTGAAGCTTTTGTTTCGAATCACCGGGCACGTAAATATCGTGTACACCGAAGATACTCTTGACAAAATACATCCATCTACATCCTTATGTTAAGAATCTTATAAATACTCCGTACTCCAGTTGCTGCATGGGTACCATTCGAATATCAATCGAAGCTTGTGAAATAGTCTGTCCCTTAGCAGGTAGTCCGAATTGCCTTTTACGGAATAAAAGAAAGAAAGATGGAGTCTTAACTCCGTGTAGTGTTGAATATCTCCAGCCTTGTTGTTTTTAGTGTATCTTGGGAGATGTCTACCAGGTACTGTCCATAGGTATCTTATTAGTCTGTGTGTAATCCGTGCCGGAACTGAATGTGCATACAGCGTACCATCAACATCTCGATTGTAAACAAAAAAACATAGGTAATTACTACGACATCTTTTGATTTATAAAAAAAACCAAATCATATATGATATGATTTGACTAGAGGCTCACATTCTGTCGAGTTCACTCTTAACATATCCTCCAAGTTTTAAGTCAAATATACCAAATCATCATTACGACATCTCAAGTTCCCAGATTCCCTGGTTTCTAGGTTCCAAGTCACTCCATCATGTCCAGCTCTCTTCGGAGGTCTCCTCTCGATGAAGGGTATAGTGAACATCCTTTGACTGTTGTTAATCAACCTAAATTTGACGAGTTGCCTTCATGGCTTGCAGAGATGTCTACTGAAGATCGCGCAGGTAAGGAGCAATTGCACCATCATTCTAATCAACTCATTTCTACCTTCTCATGGAATTCTCCATGCTTTCTACCACTCACCACTAACCCTTCGCAGAATGTATTTTAGATATCATGAGTAAATTGCCAACATCGGAAGTATGGGATATAGTTGGGCGACTTAAGCCACGGCTCAAGATGGATTTCTCCCTCCATTTACCCTCAGAGATATGTTTGAGGATTCTCAGCTTCCTTGATCCAGTATCACTAATACGAACCGCCCGCGCCTCGCGACATTGGCAAATGTTATGCTTCGATCGAAAATTATGGGAGCAGTTGTATATACGAGATGGGTTCAGAGTTGTACAATCGGAAGTTTTTAAATTCGAGTTCCCCAGCGGACAATCACGATGGAGTCCAAGGACCAGCTTCGAGCTCAATCCTTCAGTTGAGCGCAGAACGAGGGGCAATATACAACAGATGTTACCAAATCCGGATGGCGATGATGGCAATCGAGGATCGAATATGATAAGACAGACGTCAATATTTGGTCCGGCAAGCACAAGGGAAATGAGACAAAGCCCCCTTGCTGAGGACTCGATCATGATGGATGCTCCGATACTTTCGGCGAATAGTGATAAGGACTGGTCATCATATTCCAGCACAGATGGAGGTGTCACCCAGTGGAAAGGAAAGGGAGTCTCCCCTCCTAAACATGGAAATGATTTAGCGATCGTGGATCGAAGTAGTGGAGAAGAGAAACTCAATTGGCATTATCTCTATACACAGAGGAGACGCCTAGAAGCGAACTGGGAAGCTGGCAAATTTACCAACTTTCAATTACCACACCCTCACTATCCGGAGGAAGGTCACACAGAATGTATCTACACCATTCAGCACACTCAAAATTATCTAGTCAGTGGTAGCCGTGATAAAACTATACGGATCTGGAACTTAGACACAAGACGTCTTGCTCTTCCTCCATTGGCAGAACATGAGGGATCTGTACTCTGTCTTCAGTTCGACCCGGATCCCGAAGAGGATATAATTGTTTCTGGTAGCAGTGATGCTACTGTCATTATTTGGCGATTCTCGACGGGCAAAGTAATACAGCGATTAACATCAGCACATAGAGAATCAGTATTAAATGTTAAATTCGACAAAAACGTCCTGGTCACTTGTTCGAAAGACAAAACCATCAAAGTATTTAATCGACGATCTATCACTGAGCAAAGTCTCATGAATGATACAGCTTCTATTCAGATACAAAATCTTGGCTTCGAGAATAACCCTGTAGGATGGAGAATTATACCGCCATATACGAATATTAGTAAGCTAAAGGGTCATGGAGCGGCTGTTAATGCCGTTCAAGTATTGGGCGATGAAGTCGTGTCTGCTTCAGGTGATCGAACCGTAAAAATCTGGAACTGGAGAAAAAACACTTGCACTCGAACTCTGATCGGGCACAGCAAGGGAATTGCATGTGTTCAATACGATGGGCGTCGTATAGTGAGTGGGAGCAGTGATAATGAGGTCAAAGTCTTTGACAGGGAATCCGGTCTAGAAGTAGCCAGCCTCAGAGGTCATACCAACCTAGTAAGAACTGTTCAAGCCGGATTTGGCGATTTGCCATATAGCGCAGAAGAAGAAAGAGAGGATGCAAAGAGAATTGATAGGGAATATTTCAAGGCTGTGAATGGTGGAATCGTCGATCAAACTTATCAATCAGGTCGTGTCAAGAATGCTGGGTCCTCAAGACCAGAAGACATCACTGCTTTTGGTGCTAAATTACCACCAGGCGGAGGAGGCTGTAAATACAGCCGGATCGTCTCTGGATCTTATGATGAGTCGATTCATATATGGCGGAGGGATAAAGAAGGTGTCTGGAAGCCTCAACACACCCTTCGACAAGAAGAAGGGTCCCGGGCTGCAATTAGAATGTGGGCCAGAACACCTAGAAAGCCTAACACGAACCCAGCATGGCTAATGAGGGCCACTACGTCGGTGTCTGGCCCATCAAATAACGAGGTTCCGTTGCCTGATTTGGCAAACCTTTCTCCAGAAATGCAGATCAACAGCGCGATCGCGGCTGGTGCAAACGGCCTATTTGAAACACTCAAAAAGTACCCAGAGTTATTGAATAATGAATATCTGAGACTTGCCATCACTCATTTACCAGAGCACACAAGAAACTTGATGAATCAAGTTTTGATTGCAGCTTTACAAGCAAAAGGCTACGATACACGTGGTTTATACGCTTCATTACAGAACGATACATTCACGGATGCAGTAACGTCGGTACCAAATACCTCGGGAATATCCAATGTCGGAGTAACTCTAGGTGGTCCTGCTCATCACCCAATACAAAATCCACATCCACAGCATGCTCGTGTATTCAAACTTCAATTTGATGCTCGCAGAATCATCTGTTGTAGTCAAACACCCACGATTGTTGGATGGGATTTTGCAAATGGTGATAAAGATATTATTGAAGCAAGTCGATTCTTTGCTCCTATGGAGTAGTGCAAAGAAAAGACTCTCGGGGAGCAATTCCGGCATTGCAAATGGGGCATAGAAGGATTGGACGCATACATATGGGGAATGGATTGGATCGGGGCGTTTCATAGGAGGTAGTAGGTGAATGGCTATAATGTATTGATGATAATTTTAACGAGGCATTGTGTTTTATGGGATAGGAGTTGCATTTAATGTTGGGCATTGAAATTCCATATGCATTGGGGATGGCGAGACTGCGCATCATGGGGCGATAGAGTAAGGTATCTTGAAGTGTCCGGATATAGATCATGTATGTATAATATCGGTATTGGACAATGCTACCTTTATTTTGTATACCAGTCATTATCTTGTTGGATAAGAATGTACCTTTTTTCTCCTTTTTGGTATCTGAATTTGCAAGTTTTGGAAATTGAATAGGGAATAGTGAATGGTGAATGATGCGTAATGATAAAATGTGATTCAAGGTGAATGAATGATGATTGATTTGGGTACTGAGTGGTTTTAGTGTACTTTTAGATTTAGAATTGGGATGTGAATTGTTTATTGTTTACTGGTTCTATTGATGCATTGATTTATTGATACTCTGGGAGTCTGGGAGTTTGTTGGATGGTAAATGGTAAATGGTAAATGGTAAATGGTAAATGGTAAATGGCAGATATTATTGGGATGGTAATGGACCTCTTGAATCTGGGTGAGTAGTTAGATTTTTTGTGTTTGGGTTTGGTTTGAGTGGGGGGGGGTGAGTATTTGATAACCTGAGCTTTCTCTTTCTCTTTCTCCTTCTCTTTCTTTTCCTCGTAGAATGTAATATTGTATCTAAGTAGGTAGGTAGGTAGGTATGTATGTATGTATGTACTTTTACTTCTTTCAGAGCTGTTCTATTTATATTCATGTTTAACTGATACTTGGTACTTGGGTGTGGGATGCGAGAATGTGGGAATGGGGGAAAGTAGGGGGGTATTTAAATTTATGGGTAGTTTCTTGGATTTGATGAGGGGAAGGGGAGTAAGAGTGGGAGTGGGAGTGAGTGGATGTTATATCATGTTATAGCTGGCTTTTTGGTATGAATTGTAGGTTGTAGGTTGTAAGTTGTAAGTTGTACAGAAAGATGAGAGACTTAGTCTATCTATACCTAAGCGGATTCTGAGGTCTCTAGACGAGCTTTTGTCGTTTTCTTTTCGTTTTTATTTGGCGGAGGACTAGGATAAATGATTGGGATTGGGATTTTGCGTTTTGTAAATTATAGATTGGAATGGTGTGGATGTGTTGGGGATGTGATGGAAATTAGATTATTAGGGGGGGGGGGTAAAGCTTGTGTATTGTACGCGAGTAAATCTGTGGATTTGTAGATATATTTTTGCTGGCAGAGAAATAGAGATGGATGTGTTTTGATATCACTGGGGATCTATTGTCTATTTGTGTTTTGTTTGTTACTCATTTTTCCAAAGCAAATGGTTTCTTGCTCACGTTTGCTGTCTCTTGGAATACGGTGGGAGGTGGGAATTGGGTGTTTAGTGGAATCGTTTCGGGGATCTTGGGGGTGCGATTGAGAACGGATGGGATGAGATAGATTTCCTCGTCTTTTGAATGATTGAATCGGGGAAAGGATATTTGGTGGATGCATAATGTATACTTTGAAGATGAAAATGGAGATTGATAATTGGAGATTGAAGCCGTGGCGTACAGTACGACATAGCACGTGAATCTTTTTGCTCACCTTGAGCTTGGTATTAAGGTTTATCGTCCCCTGAATTCAGACTCTGAACTTCAGAGATGAGGAACTGAAAACTCACTATACTTCGGGGAAGGACTTGGGATTTAGATGAGATTAGGTATCGAGAGATGGTTGGGCTTGACTACGTTTGTTTGGTGATTTGATAGTTAGAGGAGTTGGTGAGGTAAGGTGATGGGCTGGGAAGGGATGGGATTTCGATGATGTGGGTGAGGGGCTCGTGGGCGGTACTGGTTGTTGGGGCTTATATTGGGCTTTGAGAGGGAGGTGGGCTGTGGTGGATGAGATTGAGGTTGAGGGTTTGGTGCTATGGGTGTATGAGTGTATGTGTGTGTGTGTTTTCGCGTGGTCGCATGTGGGCTGATTGCTTCTCATTCTTGTAGGTAAAGGGAGGTGGATGTGCTTCTATTCCGTTGTCTGTACCTTATGAATAGACAGGTAGATAGGCAATTAGTGCGAAAGATGAGCAACACATACTTACTTATAGTTAGTTAGTTCTTTCGTGTATGCTCTGGACACTCGGATCTGGTGGGCTTGGTCGACTTGACTTTGATGATGATATCTCATTAGGATATAGTAGAAGTTAGAATCTGATAGAGATAGTGGCGAGGAGAAGGGAAGTTTGATTACATTACTTTTGTATTCACATACTTGTTCAAACATGTATATTTCGACGTCAAACTATATCTATGTTCGTACTTACACTCCCAACACATTTCAAAGTTATCTTATTTCTCTGCGAGTTTGTAATATCTTAGATCCAGTCTGTATTCAGTATTTTGCCAAAATAATTTATGAGTTGCAGACACCACGGACATCTTTGTCTGTATCCTCGTCTATAACCTTGGACGATTTCATATTTCTCATTCCATATTTCCATTTCACTTGTATCAATGGCGCAGAAATGCTCATTCAACCTCTCAAACATTCATCGTTGGCTTCATGAGAATCCCCCTAAGACTCCTCATCGCACTGTTCTATATCCAAATAATCGAATACCAAAAATCTATTCTATGATTCCTATTTTCATCTATAGTTTTCAAGAATTTAAAACTTCAAGTTTATTCCATAATCTTCCGGGGGATCCATGATTCTGGTATCGCTCGCGGTATATCAGTGTAGATAATAGTATTTCCCATAAATCTTATATTGGTATACATTATAATATATGTTTCTTTTGTAAATATATATATATGGTATTCCATTATATATTATTGATGTAAAAGAGTAGAAGGTGGTAGAGGTCACACAAGAAAACCTTCGCATATACCGTAGATAAATCTAAGCGGCTACATAGTGAATGTGGTGAATCACTACATAGCAGCAGAGGGGCGAGGAAGCAATAAGAGGCTATAAATCACACGTACAAATGTAGGGCGTCAAGGTGATAGTAAGAACATCGATTATCCCTTTACAAATCTACAGAAGGAGGGACTATATATAAATACTAGCTAAGACATCATGTGTCTTGCAGATCATGTTCAATTGTTTTGAGCACAAAGTTTTATATTGTAATGAAATCCTATTCTTTTACATAGATCTTTTTGCTTTGCTGTGTGTCTCGGATAATTAGGATAGTTATATTTTTTAGGATAGCCGAACCGTCCTGGATAGTTTTGAGGTTCCTAGTTGTTTATTATGTAGGTTACTAGTTATGAGGTGTGATATATTAGATGCCATTGTAACATTGATATTGAATTTACGGTGAATTTATATAAAGATTATTTAGAATTGTAGAAGTGAGTTATTTAAATAAATCTTTTCTACAGGAATTTAAGCTCTTATTTAATACTTTTTCTAGCCCCTGTATATTTTATATTATTATGTGTACATGCTGCATTGTATATGTAGTGTATCTTGTTCAAATTTGAATCTCTTTGTTCCTTTTGGATTTCAGATCAGATTTATAACAATGAAAATTTATTACATCGTTTGTCATGTAGTGATTCGTGAAACGGCCCCAAGCATTGCTTGGAGCGCTGCATACACGAAAAGTGGGAAAGCCAAAACCTAACATGAGCAGCCTTCGGTACATTACATGTAGACGATTGATATACAATAGGGGGGTTCGCTAAGCCCATAGCATCCAATGTTACAGTGCGGAGAAAGTAGTCAGAGATGTGGGTAATGGAAAATAAGAAGTTTACCCTGCTTGGGATCTGCTTCGCCATTGGCACTTTTCAAACACTGGAACTCGCAATGGTAGGGTAGAATTGGTCTTCCCTTCAAAGATACGCGAGGTATACAACGTGTCATCGCACAAGAAGTACACGCTCATCGGGAAGCTGAAGCTGACTACGACGGCCACGGATGGCTTTACATCACGTGCATCTGCGATGTCAGGATAAAGCGGCCATCATGACGCCGGGATTTTTATTGAGTGCTGATGGTACGCGTAGGATTAAAGAGAGAGACGATGTGGCGACAGCGTTCCGGACGTTGGAGAATATCGACAGGCTGATTGCAAGATTGTTCCGCAGTTGCAAGGTCGGAAACACGACTCTGCCGCGACTCTCGGGCTTGGGTGGTGAAGCGGCAACATGCCTTAGGACTAGACAGAACAAAAACACAGGCGATGTGGTTTGAACATTATTGCTGCTTCTATGTTATTGCGCCTGTACCGTTCAATATTCGGTCTTGAATTCTGACAACATGTGATTACGCGCTATGATGTCTGAAACTTGACCCAAATGATCTGCGACGCACCATAAGCAAGAGTATTTTTCTGTACTTGTACGAACGACGAACTCTCAAACCGAGTTTTCGCTCTGCCTTTTCAAGAGCTTCCCTGTAATCCTCAATGGAAGAGAATCAAAAGTAGCGCTCAACCATCGAAGACAGCTCTCTACCATAAGATAGCGATGTCGATGCAGCAATGGACTGACGGCTCTAATACCGGGCCGAATGAAGGATTTGAATAGGGAGATCATAAATTCGATCCAAAGTTATTGAATTCACTTAGGCCCTTTACTGGAGTTGCAGCCGCCGAAAGGCACAGACTTGCCTTCCATGTTTTGACATCTTCAATTTTCACGCTGGACACTGAAGCCTCATGTTCATTGACTGCTATAATTTCTTGCCCTACATTAAACTTTGAAGCGTTAGTGTTATTTTCAGCGGCGGCTCTGTCTTCTACTGCTGCAGAAGCTCCAGTGGATGCCAGTGCAATAAGATGTATAGACAATTTCGCGCCAGTTGGAGAAGAGGGATGGACGTACTGGTGGAAAAATTCGAATATGTCGTTCTTTTTAAGTGCTTCAATGTTTTCGACATCACAATAGACTATTAGGATTTGTTCGGTCGAGTTAGTCTATGTAGAGGAACGAAAATAACGTGTGCAAATCGTATGGATTGGATGGATTTGAAAAGTAGCAAACATACCTTGCTCAAAGTCAAACACCTCACTTGTAATATGATTCCAGAAGCGCAACGCTTCTTGACCCAAATTCTTCAATTTCTCCAAGCGTTTGTTAATCAGACCGATCTTATGTTCCTCAAATGTCTCGTCGGTCATTGCGCGTGAATACTGCTCAAGCTTCACCAAAAATGCATCACAACGCTCTTCGAGATACTTGCAACTCCTCTCGCTCTGTAAGAGGATGCATCATTTGCCGAAAGTCGCATAGACTCTTGCCTTTGACTTGACGATATACTTGAGCTGCTCTTTTGTACAAAGTCTGTTAAAGCACGGCTCATTGGCAATCTGGGCAAAAAGTAGCAATTTGGCCCGTTGCACACGATCCGAGATAGAGCCGAGTGAGATAATATACTTGAGACAATGATTGACGTTATCCAGGCTCTTTAGTACTCGCTCGTATAGGTAGTTTACACCACTTGGCAGCGCAATCGCGCGGCGTGACGGCCACTGAGCTTCTGGTAATCGATGTGAGTGGAGTGTTGATTCCACAACTTCTGCAATGCTTATTGCGTCTTCTCTATACGATTTGCCATGGACGAGAATCTCAATATGCATCTGTCGCAGCAGTTTTGGAGAGTACGAGCGCAGATCCTCACCTGTCACTGCTGAAAGCTTCTCTAGCATTTCAAAGGGAGCCCTAGATCTTTCGCTGATCAACATGCGCGAGAAGGCATTGATTTGTCGGTACGGTTCCCTGTAGTCGAAATTCTTATATGCTTTCCTCACTTTCTCCTTTATGACGTTGAAGCGCTCTTGCTTGATATTCAAAACTCATACCCCCAATAATACTTTCTCCAGAAGCACCGATATCTTGTCGTTGAAACCGTCTATTTCTATGTTCAATCCCTGTGCACTTTCGGATATACTATAGTTCAAACCAGCTATTTCTGCATTGTAAGTGTATTCCTGAGGCTGTCTTCGACCAAATCAACATACAAACGGGTCATGATGGTTTTCATTGGAGCAACCGAGGCCACAGGCGACCGAAGAAAGAGTTTGATATTTGCTTTTGGTACCCAGAATTGATCATCCTTTTTGGACCACACACGAACTCTATCGTCATGGAGAATCAGCGTAGGATGCCGAGCTGGATCTGTGACATCCTTCCGCTCAACCTCTAATCGTTGCGGAAAAAATTCGTTCACAGTTGGCAAGTGAGCTTTAGAGGGCCTCTCCGTGACCGGTGCCCGAACTGCGGCCCAGAGTTCTTGTACGATATCCTCGGGAATTTTTTCGAGCTTGAATTCAGTCTCGTACTATTTTTTAGTTGCATTTCAATCTCCCGGAAACTGCTGATCCACAACAAAGAATCGAAAGTTATCAGGACTCAGATTGGATAGGCCGCGCTCGATTTTTTCCGGATCAAACTTTCGAATGAAGAAAGGGCTCAGTAAATGCTCGCGTGGTATACAAGCTTTCTGCATGAGCTGGACTAGACCGCTCACAGTTTGGGATGGAGGGAGTTTCTGCCTGAACTTGAACTCCACCTCTGCCAAGCGGCTCATTTCGTCTGATATCTAGGCAAGTGGTGGGCTCTCTTTCAGCATAGCAATATATTGGAAAATGTTTTTTATGACCTCCCGGTATTGCTTCATCCCCTTTTCAGTGAGGCGGGTTTCAATATAAAAAAGTGCTGTGCCAGGACATTGAGCAGAAGCCTCGGCGGATAAATAGTCGACAAGACCTAGCTCCTTTAGATAAGCAAAGACACTGCAAGAGCCCTCATGTCCAATCAAGTGTTCCAGATATCGACTGGGACGGGAGGCAGAGAGGTCTTCTTCGTCGGGGTACATGAAATGAATGTTTAAAAGTTTCAGCTCCATCACCGGCTTTACAAAAATTTGAGTCATGAGCTCCGGCTCATCTAGGACTGGTATACCATCCCACTTCAAACGGTGCAGGTTTTTGTTCGGTACTTTCGAGAAGAGCTCTTGAACTCGGCTCTCTAATTCCTGCAGTGGCTCTCTACCCAGAACTACGAGCTTCATACGGTTGGCCGAATAGTACGCCTTGTAAAACTCAATGAAGCGCTTCCGAAGATTGACGCCCCGCGACACTGGAATCTCACGCAAGCACTGATAATTGCCAGCTGCGAAATTGTTCATGGGATGTTTATTACTCTAAGTGCTACGACTTAGTTGCATAAGCCGCCACGCATCGCTTTGAAGACTTTTCTTATACTCTGAATCTACAGCGCGAAGCTCGCGGTCCAAGGTATCAACGAGAAAGAGTGGCTGGATGAAGAATTGCGAAAAACGATCAAGAGCGCCATACAGAGGAGCTTTGTCTTTGGAGATTGGAACATTGGATTGCTTTACAGTTGCGAATGAGCCCGGACTATTAGACTTTGAGCTCGCGGATAGTTCGAAATAGTAATTGGTTGATATTGAAGCCGTGTAGGCGTTGGAGTTACCACCATACTTGGTCAGATACGTGCTATATTCGTTCTCTCCCGGATACTAGGCGAATGATGCCAGTATTTGTTCCTCAGTAAGCTGTTGGGTGTTTAATATGTCTGTATGTCGGTAGCTTACCTTTTTCGCACCCACGAAACAGAAATGTTCAACCTCATGCGCGGTCTTTGGCAGATTATCTGGGTTATTGAAGCTACTAACGTTGACATCCATGGCAGCAGCAGCTTTATCAGTGTCTGGATCGTGAATCAAAAGAATCTCCAAGTGATTGGGCAATTGGATCACCCGATACGATCGATCGTCCAGCAGCGGTTTCTCCATTTTGTCCGATAAGTGCTCAACGGAGCCGGAATGAAGTGCTTCTTCCATGGTCTACTCCGTCTTTATGGAGTATATTCTCCTTGATACTTCTCTTATGACCAAGTGTAATAGCGAGCCAAATTCGTTAGGATTAAAAGATGTAATTGCTAGAGTATGCTTTCTGCTAGCGACGGTACAGAAACCTAACGACGAGAGCGATGATAAGTTTGAGGGGTTCGCTAACCCATAAAAGTTAAGCGGCTTCGTCAATGAAGTTCACAGAGACGAGAAGAGAACTAAGGTTTGTACAGGGACAGATTGAATGTTGCGTAGAGGCAACACAGTTATAAAATGAAGTCCAGCAATGGGATGACTTATCTCAAATTGGGAATTCTCATTTCAGCCCATGAATTAATGACGAACCAATCACAAGCCGACACAGGAGTTATTCTCTGAATTCCTTCAAAACTTCCGACTTTACAATCGGACCAGGGAAACCTCACGAGAACCGGTACACATGGCACATGTTTTTGTAATTTCCGGTCTAAGCCCGATGGAGAACGGGTAGACGCTTCCGTTCGCTGACTGATAAGAATCCTCGCCCAGGTGGTCGAGAATTACTTTCGCAATAGATCGACAGTCGCCTATTGCTGCCTGTCTAGATAACAGACCCCTGTTTAGCGCAGTCACCCAGACTTTTTGAATGTACTTCTAAAGCCCTAAGTCCCCCGCTTTATTTTGTGATGTCTCTTTTCCTGCCTGCTCTCTCAGAAGTTGAATAGACACAATTTGCGTACACTCCTAAATTGCTCGACACTAATGGCTTCTATCGATGTGATCCCAGTCCCTATTTTAGCTTCAGTCGAGCCGCAAAAATCACGAAACGATAGCCCTAAAGCGGCGTCGGGAAGCGAGAATGAAAAGTTCGCAGAACAGGCATTGGAAGTCCCCATCACAGACAGCAATTCAGATGTAGTCCTCGTGGACTATGAGGAGAACGACCCTGAAAACCCATTGAATTGGTCGTCAACGCGAAAATGGCTAATTGTTTCCGCTGTCTCGTGGATGGGTTTCGTCAGGTGAGTGTTTCTACCCCTATGATTTTTACATCTGTCGCCGTTGACTGACCGAATTAGTGTCTTTTCAACAATGACGGTCACGCCCACAGCACCACAGATCTTGGAGGAGTTTCATTCACACAGTTCGTTTGATCAGACATTACTTGTTACCATTTGGGAGCTTGGAGAAGGGATTGGTCCATTTTTTATTGCCCCGCTCTCTGAAAGATTCGGCCGACTTCCCGTCTTCCACTTTGGAAATTTCCTCGCACTATGTTGCTTGATCGCCACTGCTCTAAGTGTGAACATTCCCATGGTGATTGCGTTCCGATTCTTAACGGGCTGCTGCCTGTCAATTCTCACCCTTGGGCCCGCGATTGTCGGGGATTTGTTCCACATGGAACACACCGGTGTGACCATGGCATTGGTCATGGGAACTCAGATGATAGCAGATTTCATCTCACCTGTCGCAGGATCATATATCGCACAGGATCTGGGTTGGCGATGGTCGATTTGGCTAGCGGCCATCGTGCTCGGAGTTTTTAGCTTTCTCTTACTGGTCGTATACCGGGAGACATACGCAGTCGTCATACTGAAGCGGAAGGCAAAACGGTTACAAAAGGAGAGCACGGATGGCAAACAGTATTGTTCCAAACATCAGGCGCGCGTTGATGCAACCACCATTATCGAAAGCGTTATGAAGCCGTTGCACATCCTGATCCAATCTCCCATTCTCATGCTGACGACGAGTTACATGACAATAAAATACGCCTTAGTCTCATTGATTATTGCCACAATCACGGAAACCATGGAATCAACGTACCCAAATATTTTTTCTCGCGGGTCCATTGGCCTCACATTTTTGAGTCTCGCCATCGGCAATACCATCGCTTTAATCTTCTACAGTCTCACTTCTGACCGCTACATGATCCATCTGCGAAAAAAGAAGGGCGAAGCATTCAAGCCGGAGTCGCGGCTAATACATCTACTCCTTGCCGCAATTATTCTTCCCATGGGCTTTCTCATCTACGGATGGACATTGGAGTTTCACGTTCTGTACATTGTGCCACTTATCGGAACCACTGTGGCGGGATTCAGCATGACACTTTCCACTATACCAATCGAAACATATGTGGTGGATGTTTACAAGATTCATGCAGCATCTGCTATAGGTGCTGGCGTGATCTTTCGCGCATTTGCTGGGGCTTTTCTCCCGCTGATTGGCCCTCCTCTGTATCATGGCATTGGTTATGGTTGGGGAAACAGTGTTCTAGCATTGATTGCAGCCTTTTTCATTCCCCCGTTGGGCTTGCTGATGAGATACGGGGACTGGTTTCGCAGCAGAGAACGATTTGGATCGTCAGGACGGTAGATTGACTGCCATCTACATCAAAAGTGGTACGAAGGCAGTAAGACTCACGGCCTGGGGTTTGGTAAGTCGTAGAATAGATAAAAGCTTCGTGCTTAGGTCAGATACAGTATCTTAATAGCTTGCGATCGATCTCAGGTGTTATCCCATCAATATAATCACAAATCCGAACACTCTTGAAAATCAATGACATCAATCAGCAAAGGAGGAAGAGTGGAACTCAATAACAATGATGTTTACTCAATGTAGAAATAAAACCTCGATCAAAGAGATAGCAGTTCTCGTTCTCCGTCGACTCAATACAGAATCCATGATTGAACATAGGCGGCATCAGAAAGATAAGGGCGTGAGTTGGTTGTAAGAAACGGAAGGATGGATACACAGCCCGCACCTTCTTCAAGAAGTATCCAATGGATGGACTTATCAATCCTGTTGATCGATTACATGACTAGTGCTAATGTTTAACATGCGAGTGAGCATTGAAGATTATGTTCAATGATGATCAATTTTCAATAAGTAACTACAATGCTAGATGATTCCCAGAGGTTTTGTTCATCAAGTTCATGAGACTTTCATGAATCGAGGGTTTCAAATCGAAAAGAAAGAGGAATGGGAGATAGACTATCCTTCACTTTCCTTAAATTTTGGAATCAAAAATCAATTATCTATCGCTAACTTGGTCATCCATACAATATCTCTCAGTAAATGTGAAAGTAGACATTGATCACGAATTATTATTGAACAACTCATATCAATCATACGCAAAATATAATGAAGGGAACTAACACCCAACAGCACTTTCACTAACCCACCAATAATTAGATCATCCTGCCCTGCTTCACACACTCAAAAGTAGAAAGTTCGTCCCTCAAAATTTAAATACTTCAGAAATGGTATAAATCTTGAACAATTCAGATGTGAATTTGTCGAAGGATTGTGGAGACCACATGATAGATCATGTATTTCAGAAGTATTCCTATATCAGCTTAGTCAATGCCTAGGAACGATAAAATGAAATAGATATATATGTAGATCTAAAACTAGCTTTTATCAAAAAGGTGGGACTGCATATCGGTAGCAGCACACTGGGATTGAGCTGTGTATCCAAGGCGCTTGGGAGAATTTTCAACAACATCCATATTCGATGAATCACTCCATTTCCCTGTGTTGAAATGTAATACTGCCTAACGAGGATAACTGATGTGATTTTTAGGCTGATACTAACTATGTGGAATGAAATCGTATAAACATAATTTTACAATCCTGCCATGGATATTGTGATCAATATTTCCTTTGAATCATCACATTGCACGCCACTACAATCATCCATAAGAGAATAACAAACTGTCACGGAAAATCCCATAATACACGCAATACACGTGATTCTCACGTGTACTGATCACTATGATTCCCCTAGTAGACATATGCACTCTTACCTAAAAACAAGACAATAGAGCTCCGCTCTATTTGATCACTCACACAGTCTACAAGGAGATCACTACTACCCAAACAGGAGATCCCGTCGCCTATTTTGGGTATATATATACGAGGACTGATCATACTGATCATTCCTCAAGTCAATCTAGCATATTACTACTTTATTCTTATTATCCTATAATCCAAGTGACCAAGTGACGTAGCTATCCTCCGTGATACAAACATAATGCAAAATCCGAGAGTCACTGGTTCGGAATGCCGTTTGCTGCTGAACAGCCTTCCAAGTGACGCTTTCACTCCAACTCCAGATTTAAGCAAACAATCTTACTTTTTCAGAACTAAATTTACCTCTTTCTTTCTTCTTTTCACTAGGGTCTTAAATGAGTTCATGCAACCCCAGTGCCAGATTCCTGCGTATATAAGGCATGACATCCACACAATAGCAAAGCTATTCGCACTGGAATTCATCCAGAAAATGGCTAGATAGCGTCATCCAGCGTAGCTCCCAAATACCCATGTAATATCATGACAACCTTTGTGGAGTCGCAAAGATTGACGGCTATTACATAGCCAAGCCATCTTTGTGTTTAAATCAGCGTGTCTGGGATCGAAGGAACCAATATGAGTCATTCCTGATAATGGTGTCTTTGATATGTCTTCATTTGAATTTGGTCCCTTTGTTTTATTTTCACACGACTATAATCACAGAGTCACTACTGTAGCTTTATAGAGCTTTAAAATCAAGGAAAGTTGTGGTAATTATTCTGGTGGGATGGATGATACATACCATAACCATCACTACCAGTGGAAAAACAAATGTGACCACAGCATAGATGGGATACATCCATTCAAGCTACGGAAGACAAATAAATTTAGGATTCCAACTACATGCAATTCTGTTGTTTCTTTTGCACTTCTCACACATCTTCCCTTAGAGGTCCCATGAAGTGACTTCTTCGATCTCGGATGCTGGCTTTAATGTTTCGTCCCATGAATTTCTTCAAATATCCTTTTCAATATCCCATAGAATTTCGAGATTCTGCCTTTTTATAATCCCATATTTCATGGGAGAAGAGTCGTGTCTTGGTTTTTCATCATACCGCTCGTATTCCTCCGGGGGAAATCGGGGATCCAAGGTCATGTTCATATTTGATTTTGGAATGCGAATTTGGAGTATAGGTGAGCTCCGTATCTTTGATACTATTTTGGAGTAATTATCAGCTCTAGGGTTTGGAAAGGAATTAAGATGAAAAGAAGTAAAAGTGCAATGTGATGACATGGGTCCTAAAAAGCAGATTTTAGCGAAAAAAATTCTAGCGAGTTTGCTGTTCACTAGCGAGATGACGGGGCCAAAATTATCAATACCAAGCCACACTGTCCTCTCAACGTCATTACAATCGTAATGATTGGACGAAAAAAAGATTTAAAAAATCAATAGAAGTCTCTTGGGGGAGTTTAATCAAGGAAACAAAATGGGTCAAAATGTGTGTTTCTTTAAGCATTGTGTGCTTACTGTTCAACCCTAAGTCTGCCTTTTGACGTCCCGTAGATTTGGCGTCCGAGTAAATGCATCGATTGACTTTCAACATGATTTCTACTTGAAGGTTGACATTCAGACATTAATCTATACTTTGAATCGAGGATGAATGCGGCATTTCGAACTCATTGATCGCTCATACTGGTTTCAGGAGCAAAAGCGTGTGGCCATAAAACTGGAATTAGAGTGTGAGATAACAGAAAATTGAAAATCGATTATAATGAACTAATTAGTGTCTAAACGTATTTATTAAACGTTAAACCAAAGATCAGGATTTACTTTAACTCGAAACGTCAGAATTGTGTCGAAACCGGGTGTCAAAGCGGCCGACTACGTACATTTCCAGAGCACGGAAACAAGTCACTATTTAAGTCTCTATGTTAATATTGTGATTTTATGCAATTCTCTCAAATACGACTAGATATAATTCTTGGAATGCGACGAATATCAACCATACTACGATCCATACACGACTCACCCATGCTCTCAACAATTCTAAAACTTGACATGCATGACATGTTCCCTTGTACACAATTTCTATCCAGTTGTCAGGCTTGCGTTCCATCCGAAATTGAGATAAACCACGCTCTTCGAGCTTTATCAGAATGTTCCCATCATCTTTTTCTGGTGAATCGGAATTGTATATGGACTTTGCACGCGTTGGAAACACCCTGAAGGAAAGAGAAGCACACTTCAATGTTCGAATTTGCTCTCTCATTTGCAACTGCGAAGTGATAACTCTTCAATCAAATCCTAATGTTTATCTTCAGCTGTAAGCCTACCTTCACTCATACTTTTTTATGCAACTACAGGTACACTGGAATATGCTGCCTTAGTCATTAAATTCTGTTGTGGAAAATTGAATACGTCACATTGCACCTGTCCAGAATATTGGGGAATATGTTGCACCATTTTTTCAGAAGTGATTTCCATGCTTATGAAATTCATAATATATGTCAATTTCACTTCAAGCCTCGCTGCCGAAAGCTTGGCCGTTTCAGAACGAATGCATGATCTGATTGATCTATCATTGGCAAAGAACTTCCGCCCACGACACTAATTTTGATCAATATCATCATTCTTAAAATTTATATTTTATATATCCCTACCATTCTACGTGGAAGAAAGTTATGTTATAGGAAATGAGTAGTTATGGGATTAAGCCCACTCGGAAGATTTAGATTGAGATATACTCGGAATCTGGGCGTGGAGTCAAAATATCAGGTCACCTCGAATTGGTATCATCTTTGGTTTGGAAAATTGGGTATTAAGTGATAGTTAGTTGTGCTGCCGCTACGGGATTAGGAAGGTCACAATCAGTTGAGAGGGGGCTACAGCAATAATCCGAAGACCAAACATTCTGAATTAGAAGAGATGATTATAGATATTTACACATGGAGTAAATAAAAAGACGACTCAAATGTATGAGCGAGAAGCTCGTTGTTCGCGTCAACATTAAAGACACATGAATTTTGTCTCGAATTCCTAAATAGACAAAATAATAGAAAATGTCAATTGTATGATTTCAAGACCAGTCTCTATTAAGTATTTACCATAATATATACATGGAGTCGATAAATTGATGATTAAAGTAGTAAACTCCATAGTAAATGTTCTACCCCACATAACTCAACCACACATTTCGAGCACCAAAATCGCCCTTTCCCCCTGTAACATTCTCGCTTAAAATAGTCGCCCAAATTCTTTCCCTTCCCCATTAACAGAACATCGATATGGTGTTGAAAGTCTAGAGACCCGTTGTAAGGTTTTTAGTTAGTGATAAAATATTGCATTGATTTGGAGATCTATCCTTTGGAAGTTTTCTATGTACCATAGGTAAATAGTCTCATGGCCATTTCGAACTTTTGTCAGTTCAATATTTTATTCATGCGATGTATTTTTTTGTACTATTTGAAGGTTATTTACTTGTGTGCAAAAGAAAACCGCTAGCAAAAATCAAAACTGTCACCTTATAATTGATCAATCAATATCGAGGCATTTGTGCGCAAAAACACATTCTGCGCGCCAACAACCTCGAAAGTCATGATGTAATCTCTCAGAATATATCTAAATAATAGAAACGAATTAGCAGTTGTTCTTGCTCCATTTGAAAGAAATAAGAATCTACAAATTGAATGTAGTTGTGGTTTTTCCGGTCTCCCCACCGCGGTCCTTCGCTCCTGCCATTCCAAAATCAAATCGTGAACAAATTTCAAACTAGTCAATCGCACCTTCACTTGAGGAAACTACGACCACGAAGAGTCGGATGAGCGAGATAACGAATACTTTAGTATCCCCCACTTGGTTTTTCTCTCAACTACTTTTCGCTTCCTCTCTTTCTCTTCTTCTTCTTCTTCATACTCATGACACCAATTTTCCAACGCTCATCGTCAAAAAACTCCCAACATCTACCACTCTTTTTCATTCTTCCTTCATCAATTCTTTACCATTAAATAACACATATTCTCAACATGGCTCAGATTATTCGTGACACATGGTCTACTTATTCATCATAGCTCATTGAAATACGGTCTTCCCCACAAACCCGTCTTTAGAACTCCGACGTCGAGGTTTTAATTCTCAAAGACCCCCCTGAGGAAAAGGAACAAAAGTTCCCACACCCACTCAACGGGTCAAACACAATTGAGGTACGTTGATTTCCGTTATTGGTGCCGTCCTAAGCTTGAGACTTCAATCCTCAATTTGTTCCCAAGCATATCCCCAAAATACCACAAATAAACCCCAGACAAAAAAGCCCCAGTGGGGAAAAGCACATCTGTTCTTATTACGGACCTCAGAAAATATTTCACGACAACCTACCCACGAGATTTCAGTTCTCGCTGGGCTCCCAGTAGATCCAAGAATAAATCGCCTCGGGCAACTTAGGGCCAGACCTCCCCCATGTCTGTGTCCGAAAGTTAGAGCCATCGGGATTGGACCCGGTGGTTTGTACCTGAAGGCTACATTTTAAACAAATTTGTTATGCTCCATTGCCCCTGTTACACACTTCATGATGCCCACGGTAACCTCTTGAGAGTTCTAGTAATACGACGCCCACGAAACCCTACCCACGAGATTCCAGTTCTCGCAGGGATCTCCATCGTTCAAAGTATGAACGGCGGTCCACGCTTGAGTTTTCAATTCTCATTGCGCTCGTTTCCAGATAATCCAAAAACAAATGCCCCTCTCAGGAAGCTTAGATCTCGACTCATTACACCATGCAAGTGCTCACAAGTGAAAGTGTTCGCGACTAATTGGAACTAATCTGCCAAGTTACACTTCTCAGAACTTCAATCCGACGATAGCCAACGGAGCTCAGATAAATCATCATTGCTCCCCAAAACCCACAATCAAACTGTGTGATCGTGTCAACTCTTCAGAGTTTCAAAGGATATAGAGAACTAAGTTGGTCCCCCCTTGCCTTCTGTCGTCTCAGGATGCATCACAAATTTATGATTGTGCCATAACCGTTTCTTTTTGGTCTGTTCGACATCGAATGTGAGTGTGCAACAGCTAATAGTTGATGAAAAACAGCGACTCAATATCAATCCTCACAATGTGCATTGACAAGGCAAAAACCTAGTGCCATATCCTGCTGAAGTGTATCTCATCCACCAGTACTTCTCAGATGTGCATAACACCAGACGTATGATAAGATTGTTTCACTCTCTCTTTCAATCGCTGTGAAACTAAATATTGTGGCGCCAGAAACGTTTCAACCTTTGTATCCGACCTATTCACATAGCTTAATGCAAATCTTACTTTCCTATCGTTGGTGAGACCTCTCATTTCCTGCCACTGGCGAGTTCTTCGACATCAAAGGCAGCTCGTTGGAGGGCTTAACGGAGGTAACAAGAGAAACAAAATAATGGCAGAGATTACTGGAAAGAACAGAAATGTTGTGGGGAAAGAATTAAACTTGCGTCGGATGGGAAAAGATGCAGATATGACCAATTCAACTGTACTCACATGCTTCTCCAAATTCATATCTCCATGATTTTACAAAATACTATCAATGCCATGTTTAATAAAATCGAAATGAAACAAAAAGATAAAGAGGTAAAGGTTCCTTATGTAGAAAAGTTACCAGTAGCTTGGCACCATTCTCGTCACATTATTAGTAAATTCACTTTAGGTTCGTGCCAAAATACCCAAATTGTGACTAGTAGAACTAGAGCGAAACTAAATGCACTTAAAGTCATATTATTGTGGAATTCACCATGACAAGGACAGTTGTAAAATATCATGAGGACACATGTATAAGATGCTACTATTACAATGAGAATAGGTATCAATTAGTGTTCCCATTAAGTTTTGGTGTGGAGTAAAGAAAAAATAGATTGAGCAATAAAAATCAGGTATCACAACTAGTAGATAATAAGTACAACAAACACAAGCAAGGGGAAAATGCATTAGATAATCGAAAAGATATGGGATCAAGTTTTGTGCTCCATAAATTTATTGGCAGTGAGAAAACGGGCCATTGGTTATGAGATCTTACATACTTATAATTGTGGCTAGTGAACTGTGAGAGGAAAATGTGCAATGCATGCAACTAGGTCAGAGGTAGCAATTGGGTTGCTCTTTAGCTTGTGTAGGCGGTGTAGCCTGGATGTACAATTATCCACTGATGCCTCTAAGAAATGCATATGACAGATGTAGTGATTGAGTATGACCCTTGACGTCATTCTTCTGACATCGCAGGTATATTGCGAGTTGTGAAGTGCTTGGTCAAGTGTTGGTACTGGATAGAAATTACTAATTAGAGAAGATTTTGCAGCTGGGTTAGACTCTCCTTTCATTCTCAGTTCTATTGAGTAAAGTGTAAGTGGGGGAGCCAGTGGATGGCTCGATGGATATGAAGAAAAAGGATGAAGAGGGCTCGGTGATGTGCATATCATTGAGCTTCAGATGTATTTGTCGACATCATGTTCGCAACCGAAGAGAAACGAAGTCCGTAATGATGACTAAGCAGCCAAGGTCAATCAGATCATGTTTTTAAACTCAACCTTGCCCCACCCGATCTACAAGAATCTGGGGAAGGTTCGCCACCACATCTGAATTTGAATTTTATCTCCGATGGAGTTTTGAAAACCTAATCCATTTGCCATTCTCACAGCCGGAATGCCGGTAGTGCAGTATCGTATAGTTATAGTTTCTTTATTCGTACTCGTATTCTTTGGCTATGTGTGCCTATTAAAGTTGCATGATGTCACGTGGGTGTTCATTTCGATTGCTATGAAATCGCCATATCGGAAACGTGTTGTGATTGTGACCTCAATAGAAGAGCGGACTAGTTTCACGAGTAAATCACCTAGTAATGCTTCCAACTTACACGAACGCGAAGTATCTCCTGTGTACGTACCATACCAAATTTGTGCTTGAAAGAAGACAATGTGCTGACGAATTGAAGAGTCGGCCAGCGTTGAACAACACTGCATTATCCAACGTAGCTCGATTCCAAGATGTAGAGGCGCCAATAAGAATGTTCAAATGGTTCGAAGATCTGGCAGATTATGTAACTCATGTTTGGAAATCAAAAGGTTCTCGGTCCTTAGTATCACAGTAGTACCTCATTACTAGCGGCCAATGCCTCCGCATTCCATGAATCGAAAGCAAGCGTCATGCTCGATTTTAATTCCAATTGAGTTGACCAGCCAATCAAAGGGCTTCTATTGAACATCCCGCACTCGTGAAGTCATGAAGTCATGAAGTCATTGATTTCGTGTATGAGGCAAAATGCAGAGAGTTTACGGTACATATATGGCAGGACCTATCCGTTAAGTCTATGAATTAGACATTTATTTTTATTACATCAAGATCTGTAAATATTATTTACTTTCAATTATTTACAACTTGATATTCACAACTTAATATTCACAATAATTCATCATGTCCTCTCGCAAGACCTCCGGTGATCAGTATCGCAATTATCAAGATGATAGAGACGCGAAGTCCCAAGATGTCGTTTACACAACTGCCAATGGCGTACCAATGCCACATCCATATGAGACACAACGCGTAGGCGAGAGCGGACCATTACTCCTCCAAGACTTCCACTTGATCGATCTCCTTTCACATTTCGACCGCGAGAGAATCCCAGAGCGTGTTGTGCATGCTAAGGGTGGTGGAGCTCACGGCGTATACAAAACTACAAATGGGTTGGATGACTTATGTCTAGCAGACATGTTTCAAGAAGGCAAGGAGTGTCCGATCACGGTCAGATTTTCCACTGTCGGCGGTGAATCAGGTTCGCACGACTGTGCTCGTGATCCACGAGGATTCTCTGTCAAATTTAAGACTGAAGAAGGAAACTGGGATTTAGTTGCCAACAATACGCCAGTTTTCTTTTTGAGAGATCCAGCCAAATTCCCTCATTTTATTCACACCCAGAAGCGTGATCCTTCAACCCATCTCACTCATGCTGATGATTCAACAATGTTCTGGGATTACCTTTCCCAGAATCCGGAATCAGTTCACCAAGTCATGATTCTTATGGGTGACCGCGGTATTCCAGATGGATGGCGTCACATGCATGGATATTTCGGACATACAATCAAGCTTGTCAACAAAGCTGGCGAATGGGTGTACTGTCAATTTCATATGATCTCCCAGCAAGGAACTAAGTTTTTCACTCAAGAAGAGTCTGCTGAGAAATCACCAGATTACTCTCAGAAGGATCTTTATGAGGCGATCGAGAAGGGTGACTTCCCAAAGTGGAGTCTCGAGGTTCAAACTATGACAGCCAAGGAGGCTGAGGACTTATGGGAGAAAGAAAAGATCAACGTTTTCGATCTTACCCACGTCTGGCCACACAAGCAATTCCCACTCCGCAAGGTTGGAGAACTAACTCTCAACGAGAACGCAGTTAACTACTTTGCCGAAATTGAACAAGTAGCTTACAATCCCGCTCACCTGGTACCAGGACTCGAACCCTCCGCGGATCCAGTTCTTCAATCGCGTCTCTTCTCATACCCAGATGCCCATCGTCATCGTGTAGGTGTAAATTACCAACAACTCCCTGTCAACGCTCCCCGCACCAGTTACCGCATGGGTAATTTCCAGCGCGATGGCGGCATGGCTTTTTACAACCAGGGATCTCGTCCCAACTATATTTCCTCCATCGAACCCATCCACTTCAGGGAACGCACAGTCGATACTGATAAGCTCCACGGCCACTTCACCGGTAATGCCGTTACTTTCCTCTCCGAAATCCGCGAGGAAGATTTTAAGGCCCCACGAGCCCTGTGGGAGAAAGTCTTCGATGATGGAGCCAAAGATCGCTTTATCAGTAACATTTCCGGACACATGGCGAACTGCAAGAAGGAGGAGGCGATTAAACGTCAAATTGCTATCTTCCGCGAAGTTTCCGAGGATCTAGCTAGTCGTCTTGAGAAGGCGACTGGTATCAAGGGATATCCAGGTATTGCGGATCTGAGTTTCAGTGGTACTCACAATGGTATGGCGAAGGATGAGAAGAATCGAACGGCGAATATGATGAAGGGGGTTAGTTTGAGTCACAATGAGAGCAATGGGGCTCCGATAAAGGGTAGTCATGCTGTTACTAACGAATCTAAATTATAAGATGGGGGAAAATGAGGGGTATGGTGTTGTGTGCTGTTGGTTGTATGTATGTATATATCAGGAATTTAGGAATTAGTATGCGGTTGTAATTCTGTTACCTTTATTTTTACTCTTCTTTTGATAAAAAAGGATCAAGAAAGTAATAGAAAAACCCAAGAAAGTAACGAAAGCGTCGAAAGAAAACAACAATGTGCTCATTAAACATGTAATGTGACGTCTTGAAAGATACAAATATTCCGATGTCTCGAATAAATACGTGTGAATAACACAATACAATATCAAGGATCATCTCCATTTCCAAATCAATATTCGCATTGCGCATCGATGCCTCAAAAATTCGTCATGTCATGGATATGAATGACAAAATCTTGATTTGATTTGATTTGATTAACAAACAACACAACGATCATGACCCTCCACTTTATTTTTCACAATACTCTCTCTCTCTCTCTCTCTCTCTCTCTCTCTCTCTGACACCTGGAAAAATGAGGTGAACTCAACATACCTACTCTTGCAGCAGCAGCAGATGATGTACGATGAATGTTCATACCCAAAAAGAAAGGAATAAAAAAAATACTCGACAGACAAAAAGTGTTTTAACATTTTTAAATGGCTTGAAATTAAATTTGAGTGCAATTCTATGGAGATCTTGATATCAAATAACATTTTCATTCATCAGTTCAATATTGAAAGTATGTTCTTGTTGTACCTATCAATATGTATATAACAAAGATGAGTGGGAGTATTTCATGTTTCTTTCCCTGCTCTGCTCAACGCACAGAAGTTGCAAAATTTACAACATCCAATGTATCCCCAACCTCAAGGTCTCTAAGAATTCCAACAAGCCATAGAATATCCATTCCGTAATGACCGCCCCCAGTAACCATAGTAGTGTATCATATCATGTGCCCTTCCCACCCTTCCCACCCATTCTCAAGCCCAAATCAAAACTCCAAATCTAAACGCCTTCTCGTGATGAATTTCTAATTCTCGCAAACATCTGGTGTATCAACCGCCTCCACTAATCCTCTAAAATTCTCCCAGGCCGCGTTTTTTGACAACCCTCCTAAAAGATCCCTCAATCTATGCTTTTCATAAGGTAGTTTATCCCCAGAGATCACCATTAATATCCGCTTTATTATAACCCTATTATCCCGGTTATTACATATGCTTGCAATCTCTGGAATGGAAAGATGAGCGTTATGATACCAAATGAAATAGGGCACGAGTTGCAATCGTGAAACTTTCGATTCGGGGTTGGTTTCCATATAAAAGGTTGTCAGTACGTCGGCTGCTAGGAGAACGGGAGAATCTTCGCAATCATTAGAGTCGGGGGCGGGTTCAACCCTTCGTATTTTTACTAATTGTTCAGAACTGGTGACTTTTCTCACGAGATCGTTAGAGTCGGAGACGTGGTGTATTCTTCGTATTTCGATTGGCGATTCGGAACTGGTGATTTTTCTCACGAGATCGTTGATCTCTATTTCGCTTCCTGCTTCGGTTGCAGCTTCAATCGAAGCTCCAATGGTAGCTTTGGGATCTTCGAGCGAAAAATCGGGGTCAAGTGGTAGGGGATCTTGCATGACTTGTCGTCGAGTATGTTTTCGTTTTATTGGAGTTTGTGTGGGGAGGTGTGATAGAGGAATAGGTTCGTTTTGGTCGGCATGAGATGGTCGTGGAGGCGCTGGATTTAGAGCTTGGCGTTTGGTCTCAAGTACATCGTAGAGGTGGTAACCAGCATAGGAATCTGATGCTGCATATGAAATTTGTTGTATCGATAGTCCTCGACTCCAATCACTAGCTCTAACATCCCCGCCCTTGAACAATGGTAGATGTAGATGCTCTTCCACTTGCTTTGCTAGCGAAACTAATCTCTTATTGATCAGATCGTATTCCTGGGACAGAGTATATTTGACCAATCGGTGAAGATGGCTAAGCTCAAATATAGAGACTGAATTAATATTAAGATGTGTTCTAAGGCGTGTACAATCTGCGCTGATTGCCACGCCTACTTTAGTGACTTCTGGATCCTCCATGATTTTCTTCAAAGTCGGAGCCACGAGTTCCGAGGCGTTGACTTGTGGAAACAATGCAATGTGAAAAAGGCCGATTCGCTCTTCTGTTGCGAGTTGAATCAAAGAGACATTCTTCTTTGGCCCATGATACGCGCGTGCCTCCGCCTTCCATTCGATGTCAAATCCCAAAACCTTTTTGCCCAAGAAATGCTGTTGCAACGTTTGCTCCGTGGTTTGCAGACTTCGGCAATAATGTACTTTAACTTTCTTTGGAATGCCATTCTCCTCTGGACCACGATATAGAGTATGCGACCAGTAGGATTCTGGTGTCTCTGGTTCGGCATTTTTCGCCTTTTTAAACAATTCGTCCGTCATTTGGTATGTGGACTCGGAAATCGGAAGTTCATTCTTAGCAGGATCTTCCAAAATCTCATCTGCTATCTCTTGTCCGTCCGCTACCTCTTGAACATCTGCTGCTGTCCCAGGCTCTGAGCTTTCTTCCTCGGCCACTGTCGCCACCTTCTGAGTTTTCGAGCCTTCAACGTGCGCGTTTGCTAAAACATAACTGTCTTCGACGTACGAATGATACTCTATATTCTGTTCATTCTCTGCCACAGAAGCTGTACTCAAATGTCTTGGTGACCCTGGTGCAGAAACATCTTTGAAGATGATACCATGGCTTGGCTGCCATGTCCTTGAGGAATTGGATGAGATTGATCGAGTCACCACGGGACTGCGAAATATGTTAGTTTCAAGAATACATAAATTACAGTGCACAGTTCCAAACATACCTCGCTCTCTTTCCACTCATGCCTGCAATTGCTGAACCCATTGCTTCTACAGAAACCAAATTTGATTTTCCAATAAAGGAAGCTATATTCTTCATAATGGGACGCCGAAGTGATTTGCCCACCGTATATGCTCCATGATTACCGGGGAGCATGACACGAGCATTTGTATAGAGAATTGTGGTCCTACGAAGGGTGGAGGACTAGGCAGATGCACACCAATCGTTGATCATAGAGGTCGATGATAGGAAACCATGGGGTGTTGATGCCTGAGGCTTGGAGATGAATTTGTCTGTTAGTTGGCGAATCACGAGGTTTATGCGATTTTGAGACGAACAGGAAAGAAACAAACAACGAAACCATTATCCGTTAAATGATACGAACTTTGTGATCGGCTTTCTAATATCTTCCTGTGGTGTTGAACTGTGAGTCAGATCTCTCTATCCTGCGCTGTCAACCTCACGTGCTCCTACCTTGATTGATTGCCCCCTCCATATGGAATCACAGTCAATGCCAGACCCGAGCAATCACTAAGATTTGCTATATTGAATCTCTTACCACGCATCCATTTTAATTACACACCACAAACTAACTTCCTTGCAAGCTAAACATTCCGATCGGTATACCTCAAATCAGTCATCCAAAATGGCCAGCCAACTTCTCCCTCTTGGTCAGTCATTCTATCTGCCCGCAAACACACGCACAAACTAACACATCATTAGAACTTATCGACAAATGTGTTGGTTCCAAAATCTGGGTCGTAATGAAAGGTGACAAAGGTACCACCTACCTATATCATCGCCTCTTTCCAGAAATCCTTACTCACACACCACCAGAATTCACCGGCACACTCACCGGTTTTGATGACTATGTCAATATGGTTTTAGAAGACGTTATCGAGTTGTATGTATTCTATTACTCTCTTACTTTCTGGATCTTCTGAAAGTTTACTAAGTATTCATAGTGACCACCAATCTGGAAGCCAAACAAAGCTTCCTAAGATTTTACTGAACGGTAATGGTATTGCTATGGTACGTGTCTTTCCATGTCTTGGTCTACGCATCATAAGAAAGAGTCAAGAGCTAATAATTGGATAGTTGGTACCAGGTGGAGAAGGACCAATGGGAGGATCATGAACGTAATGTGCATTGTTAACGAATATCAAAAGTTAAGGGAATGATCATTTTATAGAGAGGAATGCCGAAGTTTGCAATCCCATTACTCCCTCCTTGGTGTCATGATTTTATCTCAAATTGAATTGCAACCTTTTAGACTAAAGTCCAGAGTATCTCAAGTGAGACCTCTTGATCACTTGTGATGAACACAACATTCGGTTTTCTACCATAAAGATCCACAAGTGGGATATCCAAATCATTGTCTTTTCAGCTTACACAGAAATGCTCAAAAAATTACCGGAGATCCATTATTCATACACGCACATAAATAATCTGCCACCTTATCCAAGCTCAAGTTTTCGGTTTCCTTTCCTCCTATTTCGGTGTTTCGGGTCTTCCATCCTCCTTCAAAATATCCCTCCAAAAATCATAAAAAACACTATCCCTCGGCTCCTCCACATCTCCCTCCTCCTTTCCCCGCTTATCTCCATCTCTCCTCTCCTCCATCCCACTCCCCCTATAATTCTGCGACCACCTCTTAAACATCTCCTCTGTCTTCGCCCCCTCAACCTGCAAACTATGCGTCTGCCACTCCGGAAAGCCTATCTCGATATCCCTCGGACTATCTTCCATTCCCCCATACACCAACATCTGACTATCCTGTCTGACCGGCGACGGATTCACAATCCGCGGTCTACTCTTCTCAACTTCCGATACATGGATCTTGTTTCTCTCTTCCCCAAGGACATCTTTCGCAGGAACAGGCGGTCGATACTCAACGTCGTAGTTCGGAGGCGTCATAGCCAACATATCACGTACCCTAGTAACATTTCTCCGATCCTTCAGAGGCGGCGTAGGAGGAATATCATCGTCAACAAATTGAAGCGTCGTATCTTCCCACGCTTTCGTGTTGAGGAAATTTTCTTCGCAGGAACGACAGAGACCGCGAGAACTGGTTCGTTCGTGTTTCCGACAAAGCTTGCAGAGATCGTGGAGATGCGTGTTCCAGGAATCTTCGCTCGGTTTGCGATTCTTGGGAAGTTCGACCCCGGATGGAATGGAGTTCTGATGAGACTTTTCTAATGGGAGCGCAGGGGAGCGAGAAAGCAAGATCCCACTCTCATTATTTGTTTCGCCGACACATCCCCAGAAGTCGTCATCGCTATTTTCCTCTTCCTTAGACTTGCCCTTTGACTTTGACTTTGAGTTTTTTCTCAATTCGGTACTCTCTCTTCCAGTCTTCTTTCCCTCGTAACTTGGATACAACAAGTATTCAAACGGACTAGGTAGCTTTCCCTTCGAAGACGGCTTTTTCTCATGAGAATCATGCACAGTATCGCGACTCTGTCCCATATAGCCTTTTAATTTCTGAATCGGACTTGCTCTTCCCTCTACATTTTTGCCCTTTCCTTTACCTCTACTATTCTTACTGTTTTTACTACCTCGACTTGAATTCGAGCTCAGAGTCGAGTGATGCAGCACATCCGCGTGCTTAGGGATTTCAGAACTAGGCGGGACTACTCTCTCCAATTTTCCCTTCCACATCGCCGCTCTCATCGCTTCTAATTGTTCCATACTCGTCACTTCTTCCGTGCTATCCCGATGCATTTCCTGGAGTCTTTTTTGATCCCCAGCCGTCTCATCGTCTTTACTAATTGTCTGCGAACGAGAACTAGCTGGCGTAGTCGCAGGACTCTGGTCTCTCTCTTCAAGCTTTCCTTTCCTTTTTAATCTCTGTCCCGGTGCAGCCTTATGTTTTCCCTTCGTCATGCCCGCTCCTCTCCCCCTCGAGCTCTCCACAACATTCCCACTATCCGTCGTCCCCGTCGTTTCTGTCGCACTTCCCCCGCTCCCAACACTACTCCACTGCACATCCGAAAACCTCACGCTATCCCTCTGACTCGTATTTCCAGTCCCATCCTCATACGTATATCCCGCTGGCGGCGAAATAGGAATCGGAATCGGCGAATGATTTGCATTTCCGCACGGAAAAGCCGCATGCGGCGATTCGCCACGACTATGCGGAGGACTAGAAGTATACCCAGCATACCCTACGCCCTTCCCGGAATCTCTCTCCAATCCCCGTTGCTGTTTCATATAAATCTCCGGATCCAACTGCGTCATTCCCCTATACGCCAATTTCCGTTTCTCTCCCATCCCATTCTTCCCCCTTGCATCTTCTCTCGGCACAAATTTCGGTGGACTCCCATTCCGCAGCTCTCTCTCATTTTTCCCCACCAGAATATTCAAACTCGACGAACTAGGTGGACTATTCCTCCCAATATACCCCTTTCCAAAATCCCTCTCCAGTCCACGTTGCTGTTTCATATAACTCTCGAAATCCAGCCCCGCCATCCCCTTCTTCCCTCCCCACTCCCCCAGACTCACTACTGCCTCTTCTCTCGGCTTCAAATAACTCGCTCGCTTCTTCCCCTTCGCATGTTTATATCGCGTTTCCAAACCCCTCTCATAACTCTGACTTCCTCTCTCCCCCACCAGCCTCTCCTCCCCGTTAGATGAAAAACTCCCGCGCACACTCCCGCTGTGGTATTTCCCAACCTGTGTCGGAACGGTCGGCGGATGCATCTCCCCAGGAGGGTACCGTATACTCGTCCCTTGTCTCGATCGCGAAAGTCGCCAACTCACCGGCCGTGTCCGATTGCGAAAAGAGGTTTTCAAATACCGTTTTAGTCGACGAGTGGTGTGTACCAAGGGGTTACTGGGAGGCGGAGACGGAGAGAGAAGAGGAGTATCAAAGCGTGGAGGTGTGCTAGTATCGAATCGAAATGTGGTGGGGGTGGTTATGAATTGGGGACTGTGAGATAGGGGAGGAGCTGGACTAGACGCTCCGCCCCGTACCTCGTTATAGGTTGTATGTGTGATTTTCATGGTTGGCAATGCTTTGGTTACTTCTCTGCTGGGCTTCAGATTTGAGATCTCTTTCTTTTGAGAATCTTGCGAATGGTTTGTAAGTAGGCGAGAATAATGGCTTTGGTTGATGTTTCTTTCTTTGAGTATACCTAACTCAGAATAATGCCTCCTATAAGAGACAGAACCCTTTTCCCAAATCCCTACTTCTCTTTCACTAAAAGCCGCAAAAAATATATGAATTTGCTGGTTGGCGTTCAACTCAGTATGAATAATAATAAAAATCCTATCAAAATGCGTGTTTGCTAGAATCTCGAGCGAGAAAAAAAGGAAATCTCTAGAAGATCCACACACGTTTAACTATTAATCTTTTTACACCTCCTCATCTCTACACATGATGGTGAATAAGTCTTTCTTTATTCCATCTCTTCACATTTTTGTCGATTTTCAATTCCTTTATGTGTATATCGGAAGTAGTTTTCTACCACGCAGATTACACCTTTGACTCGACTTATTTATAATCTTCCTGATATATTTCTATTCCCGTTTCCATTTGTTCCATTCATTTCCTCAAATCTATTCTCCTCCTTCTCTTTCTTCTTTTCTTCTTCTTCTTGTTTGTATTGATTACTCTAAACCAGATGGGTTTCTTTATCCCTATTCACCAACATCCCAAAATATATATCCTCATTCTTTGTCATCGGACGAGGACGCACACTCCGTCACCCCATTCCCACACCATATTGGATTTGCAATTCTTTGTTGAGAGAGATGAGTAATGTACTCGCGAGGAACGCTCGAGGTACTTTTAGAACAAAGATGGGGGATCTCTTGAGTCCAACAAGTGACGGGGTTAAAATATTTCAAAACAAAGAATCAACAGAATCGTTACTTATGAATCCCCTTTTCCGGATCGTCAACCCACTGAGTATTCCCGATCGTGGGCTCGGTTTTCGTGAACGCCGAAAGATGCTCATGTGCCGGAGAATGTGACATGTGGAATGTGAAGTGTGGAGAATAAGTACTTATTGTACGTTTGCAGTGATTTGTCCTCTGGGCATGTATGATAATTTTCCAGAATCAATACCATGAAGGTCCGTAGATAACTTGAAAACTTCACCGGCGATAGAAGTAGCAGTGCTTAATACTCAACAGTTCCATCCTGTCTATAGCTAATACCACGCTGAGAACGTGGTACTTCTATCCGTCTATATAAACAAGGCAGGGGGGGTAAAATGGATAAGATCTACTACCCTCCATTGTCTTCCAAGTCGCCTGTGCTTGATTCCCACATTAAGCAGCACCCACAGCCCATGAAACCAAAATCAGGCCAATTAAAATTTCAAAATACAACACCATAAATTCTCCCAAGTCACATACTTTTCGACCAAGTACCATGAACGAAGTGACCGTAGACGACTTTGAAAGTGTCACAGGGCTAACTAATCCTTCTTCCAATCCAAGCATGTACAACTGAAACCTATTCATCACATCCCATATTAACATAACATACTATAAAGCACAATACAAATACAAATAAGCATTCAAGGTATCCTTATCCTCAATACCTAACATCAACACAAGCTCCCTCTCTCATTCACGAACGGCACCTCATCTACACACAAACTCACTCCACTACACAAGCATTCATAATGCATATCGACATCACAACCCCGAAAGGGAGGATGAAGGACTTCACCATCATCTCAACTCCGTCACAAAACAAAAATCCCAACACCAAGTCGGATCACCACGAATTTACATCACACGCAAAGGCACAAACATCAAGTTCTCTTTGAATTTTTCATTTTTTTACTTATTCATTGTATCCTATACAAAGTACTCTTTACGCTCCTATAGGCCAATCAATCCCTTTTGTATTCCATTCTTCCCTCAAAATTCCATCCATCTTTACTTTCCGTGTGAAATGTGTAAAGACAGCAAGTACAAATCATTGTCGTCTACTCATGGTATCTCTCTAGATAACTTGCTTGTAATCCGAAAGAAGACAACGCTTAATGCACCAACCATGCTCCATGCTTAGAATTCCATGCAACCCCATTCCCATGCTCCATACCATGCCCAATGCCCATACCGAGAAAGAAAAACTCCATTGCAATGCCATGCTAAAGTGAACCAAAAAAACAAATGCTGATACAGCATGTACGTAACCCTTTGCAACGTAGAGACTTCGTGGTCTACTGCGTCCAGCGAACCAGAGACCTCCCCGACTAAAATCAACTACCCTGCCAATATCAACTCCAGAACAAAACGCAGTAGCAAGACTGCATGCAAGCTCGTTTCCCTTATCTCCATCCACCATCCGCTACATGTAGGCAACACTCTGACCTTGGGTCCCCCAAGCTTTGTGTGAAATCGAATCAAAGAAAAAAACCGCTAAAGGAAAATAAATCAGACCTATCATGGGGGGACGTCCCCATGATGGAACGCAACCGTGGGGGGACGTCCCCACAGTGAAGATAAAAAATCAGACGCAACCGTGGGGGGACGTCCCCACAGTGTAATACAAAAAAAAAGAAACGAGTACAAGAAACACACTGCTATCGACTATCTTCTGAAACTCCTCTCGTTCATCCATACACAGTCACTTCAATCATCCATTCTTATAATCAACAAACTCCAATGCCATAATCCATTTTTCTAACTAACAGCCACCACTGTCATCCATCCATCCATATAATAAGCAATCGCTGCCAAGTAGTCCTGATACGTAGCTTCCACAGCGACAAAAGCGGAATAAAGAAAGTCGGACAGGCAGCAGCAATTAGGTGCGAGGATCTCACCGTCATGACCTAATTCTGGGAGATCCCATCCTAGAGAAATTAATGTCTGTCATTCTCATTCTTTCGATGAACTTCGCGCATATGTGTGTGGGTGCTGATATTAATGCTGATATATTCAATCTCGTAAACGGTAATGGTGAGAAAATTGAAGACGGCTAGATAGGTTGCAATAATATGGGTAGGAAGGAGCCACCTCCCAAACCCAGCTTGGAGCAATCGACTCCGTGGTATTTCGAAAATCCCGTTGTGAATATTTACGTGATGTAAAATTAATGTGCCGATGAAATAATCCATCTTGCTGGTAGCGTCTAAAGAGACCAAATATGTTGTGCAGAAAACGCCTATTGTCAGAGTATGTATCTCACTCATCTGACATGTGCAAAGGTTGTATTTTTGGGCGAAAAAGAAGGGTATCCATCGTATCGTATCGTGAAAAAGAAAAGCCTCGATCATGTTCCGAAGCGCCCGCCATCGTTGACTATCCCATTAAAAACTCAAACAGTAGAAGATCAATCATGAAAAGGTATCATAACTCCCCAGCACCACGCGCCCAATATCATAACCCAGATAAATCAAGCAAGAATGTAACCAGTCTTGAACCAAATCAAAAAAATCAAGGCGACTCGCATGCCTGATGGATTTGAACCATCAAGGGAGAGCCTCGCAACCAAAGTAGGAGCGTTTTCAATTAATGATCAAGGTAAGGTTCAATTTGAAAGTTGAGCGCCTTGAGAGACAGACACTCAACGTGAAGACTGGATTAGGTTCCGCTAGAATTTACCATAATTTGATGGGGCGTTCAGCAACTGGACTTTCTGGAAGCTCGTCCCAGTACTTGGGTTGGGGTCGCGATGGGTCTTGGATTCCATTATGCATAGATCCAAACATTCTGGGGTCAATGCCTTCGAACAATGCTGCAACTGCTTGCTCTACCGGACCCTGTTGAAGATCATCATGTTCATGCCAAATGTGATCAGGCATGGGTGTGATAGGGATGTAGCCTTCACCCAGACGCTCCTGAACACGCGCCATGACCAGAGGGTCTGCATTCCAGCCAATGGATGCAGCGGTGAAATCAAAGTTGAACATGGGCATAGAGTCTTTTGCAGCCTTCAAACCCTTCTCCTGATCAGTCTGGACAGGGCTCATAGTGGAAACTTGTCTAAGACCACTGCCCTTTGTGGGTAAGTATTTGTTGGCCTTCTTCATAGCGTGTTGTACAGCCTCAGAGATTGGAGCTGGGGTGTTCTCAACAGTACCGGGAAGTTTGGCATTAACAGGCTTAGGTTTTGGTGGAGGAGTTTGAGTCCATCGCTTTGCCTCTAGAGTTCTTCCTGCTTTCATTTCAACGGCATCCTTGTACTGAGCTCTCTTTTCCTGTTCTGCCCATTGGTTGAAAACATTGTTTTGCTCACCAGTAGGTACCTTGATAGCAATTCCGTATTGATCACGAGGGTTGAGAAGAGGAAGTCCTTCCTTGATATTCGCCATGTGAGTCGCGGTAAGCTTCTTACCCGGAACCTGGAACATGTTATAAGGACTTCTTGGATAAAAGAGCACTCTCTTTTGGCGCTCATTAGTGACATAAGTATAGTCATTTTCGCTCTCGTCTGGGATGTTTTTGTCTCCCAAAGCACGTAAATTAGCCTGCTCGAGAAGCTGAGCTGAGTTGAGTGGATTTTGGACACCTGCTCCCTTGTAGATATCTTGCTTTGGGAAAGCGTCGATATCGCGATAATGATCTTGCCAGGAAGAATCATCACCATCACCAAGTTGGCCCAATTCAAATTGTTTGTCAGTGGAACCCTCTCGAATATAAAGACCATTTGGGCATCGGACCCATCTAGGACCGTAATCTAAATCAGAGCCAGACTCTAAGAAGTCGTTCCAGCGCTGGCTAGGGGCTTTTGGTGTGCCGTTAGCATCACGCTTCTCGCCTGCTGGAACATGTGTGAATGTAGAAGTTTCTTCCTCGACTGAATCAGCAACAGCGGCCTTTTTAGCCTGAGATTCTCTTTGAGATGCTCGTGCGGTCTTGTGAATATCACGATTGGCTACGATCAAAGGACCTCTATTCTGATGCTTTGCGGCGTATTCATCCTGGGCTCTATGGATCTCCTTGATTTCGGCTGGGGTAAGAAGACCGTTCTTGGAGCTTGGTGATCTGCCAATATCCTTGTGTCGTGGACGACGTTCGGTTTGGAAACCACCAAGGCGGCCGTTAACATTGACATTGTTTCGGGTGTTGCGCTTGCGATCTGAGTGAGACATACGCTTGAGTGGAACTGCCGAAGGAGTGGCCGGTGGCTGGCTGAAAATGAATGGAGGTGGGACAAGCTTGTTGCAAGGAAGCGGAGCTGGAGCAGCATCGGACTGTTTGCGGAAGGGACTGGTAAGCATCGTGGCAACAGTAGAGAGAGGGTTCCACCAGTGGCTTCGAGGGCTTTCAGTTGGCACAGGAGTAATTTGTGCTTCAGGTGTCTTTGGTTCCTCGACGACGGGCGATTCATCCTCATCAGACATAACGGTATCGTCATCACTTCCGTAATCCGGAACAACAAATCCTGAGCGATTGGGTGTTATTGGTTGCAGAGGACGAGCTGGTTTTTGAGCAACTGTTTGTCTCTTGCCATTGTGCGAAGCTTGTTGAGCATCGAAGCCATTAAGGAACGCGGTAACTTGTTCGATAGATGGCATAGCCTTCGACTTATCTTTGTGATTAGTGAAGACTTTGTTTATAGCTACTAGATAAGGATCCGTTAATTTGTGTCCATCCCGAGGAGACTGACGTCTTGAATGGGGAGCATCGGATTTGGAAAGAGTCTCACTGGAAGAAGCCACAGCGGTCGTCTTCTTGCGCTCATTATGAGCCACCTTTGGTATGTCAGTATCATGGCACAAGTTAGTGGGCGGATTCCTGTAACATACATCATTGGTTCCTTGAGCAACGTCCTTTGTAACCTCTTTGACAACCTCCTTAGCAACTTCTTTTCCTTTAGTTGGTGAAGCAAGTCGTTCCGGATGATATCTTTGCATCATCATTAAACGCAATCTTTCGGTCTTTCCCATGCCGGGTGTAATCTTGATAGACGACGTCGAAATTGTTCGAGCGACGGGTCGAGTGATGGGAGGAATTGCACGAGGCTTTGAGGTAGAAGGGCCAGTTTCTGTGATAGATGAAGCTGGCTTTTTGGCTTCAGTTTGAGGAACCGGTCGGATTTCTGGAGAGGGAAGTGTGAATTTAGAAGTTGGGTGACTAATGGTAGATGGACCAGCTTGGGGTTCATCTTCCTCAGAAGAAATCAATTCTTGCTGATTTTGAGGAGTACGTGGAGAAGGCGCGGCGGCTTGTTTTGGTGTAGAGTTCGATCGAGATTGGAAAGGCGATACGGTTGTTTCGGCTGCTTCATCTGAGCTGCTATCGTTGAGGACAACTGGATCTTGCTTGCGGCCACGATTCTTGGTCGCAGATTTCTTAGGGGTTGCCTTTGCGCGAGTGCGAGGACGACCTTTGGGTTTCTTTTCCGGTGTAGGCTCTGGTTCAGTCGACTTCTCATTCTCAACATCGGCTTCAACATCGGCATCCTCGGTGACTTGACTTTCCTGTCTACGTGTACGCTTGCTGACCCTCTGCTCATCATCTTCTGCGTCTTCCTTTGCGATGCCGACACTTTGGTGGGTAGAAGGCTCTGATACTCGAGATCTCTTTTTGTTGGATCCGAGATGAGCAACGCGATGTGCATCTTGCTCTTGATCAATAACGTCATTGTCCGAAGACGCGTCATTTGATGTGGTATTGTTCTTAGGTGGAGAGGTGGATCGTGATTCAGGTCGTGAATTGACTGGTGTAGGTGAGGGTGAGTGCGAATCTGGAGAGTTTGTTCTGGAAATATTTGTAGGAGGTGATGAAGCCTTTTGCGACTCCGTATTATCGTTGCCTTCGGCAGATGTGATGAATGGATCGATGGACTCGGACTCGATTGAACGTTCGACAGATTCGGTCTTGATTTTCTTTCCCTTGCCGCGTGTAGGCTTTGGAATATCATCGAGTGATTTGAAACCACCTGGACTGGCACCAGCTGCGCGTGTGCGGCGAGCTCCAACCATCTTGAAAGTTGTCAAGTGATGGCGCGACTCGCGATTATGTGAAGGTGACGAAGTGCGACAATGCGAATTGAATTTATTTATCAGCTTGAGATGATCGAAATGGATGAGGAACGGTATGCGAATCAAAATTCTTTGAGTGTAAGATGAATTTTGAAGTTGTACGTGGTGGTCTGAAAAGTTGATGGGAACAAGTAGTCGGGAAGAAGCGCGAATAGTGTAAAAAGATTCAAGAAGTGCTTACTAGGTCAGGCTAGCTTTGAAAAATCCAGTTTATTGTGCTAAAATTAGCTGCCATGATCACCTGGTGGGCCGTGCATGACATAAATCACGTGATGATTAGGGCTGCCATTATTGAGTGGTTGGATGCGATCGGGTCATTCTTCCAGATTCCATCAATTAGATCTATCAATTGATTGTTTTATATCTTCACATCCCCCTCGTTGTCGTAGCAATACCAACAAATAAATTCTATACGACAACTATTGCCGGCATCAAATAACTTGCAACACTAAGGATCCGACTAGTCATTCACATGGATTAAAACACCACCGTACTCAACTTGCTCCGGTCTCCTGAATTGCTAAATCAAGATCAAAACATGCAATTACTCCTTACACACCCTGCCAAGCACTATCGTAGAGTCTACCTATCATCGTAAATACTTCTGTCATTACGTAACAAATAAGACCTTCTCATCTCCCCACATTCAACACCGCGGCGGTCCGTAGCCTTCTCCCCGAGGCTAGCTTGAACTTTGTTCAGCAGTTTGATTCCAGTTTCAAATGTGGCCTAAATTTCAAGGCCATAATATTGACTCAAGTAGCAACTACTTCGTGCCTAGCTATCAATCTATCTACATCGTCATACACAACTGTTGGCGCTCACACCATCAAATATCAAACATCACATCGTACCTTCACGCACATAGCACAGCAAAATATAACACAGCATACCATATTGTAATACCAAATCACAAGACAAAGCATAATAAATTCGCTCACAAAATCATCACCGTCGCATGATTCATATCGATCGCCCCCGAGCTAGGTACCCTACGCTATCTATGTTTCAAAAACTAAAAGTCCTTAGACAGATAGACAGACGCAATCCACATTATTCATAATATAATTTACATATCCGTCTTCATCCATTCCCCTCTTTCCCATTCATTCATCCCTGCTCCACCCTCTACATCCGCACAGTGGTAATCCCCGTGCATTAAATACCCCTTGCGCTCTGCCACATGAAAAAAAATCCCATTTTGAGTATGAAAGGCTGAAACGAAGAAAACAAGTAGCCGAAGAAAAAGAAAGTGAAAAACGCCAAGCAATGCACCGCTCATTAAGAACCAGATACTCAAGAAAGAAATCGAAAGTATTAGTAACATTTCAACTCATAAATATCCCTTTATCTTTTCCCTCCCTTGCCTCTTCCCATTCCCTCCATCTCTTCTCATCCCCATCTCACTCTATCTCACGACGCTTTCTTAGGCGCTTTCATCAACGCACCTCCCAAATCGCCTGCCTCCGGATCAAGCAACGAACTCATCGCTTTACTCAACTCTTTAAAGTCCACTGGTTTAGTCACATAACTATTGAAGCCAGCCTGAACACACTTTTCCAGTACATCCGCCATTACATTTGCACTCAAAGCGATAATTGGCATTTTCGTGTTTGCTCTTTGGCTTTCCCATTCGCGAATTTCGCGACAGGTTTGATAACCGTCCTTTCGGGGCATGTGGAGATCGCACTTTTGGGCGTGTTAGTTTGTGTTAGATCAGGGTGAGACTGATATGTCATGATATGGGATGATAGCGGAGAGGAAGTTAATACATACCAAGATCAAAGAATAAAATCCATGCGGTTTGCTGAATACTTTCTCTGTACATTCCACACCATCCATTGCTAATTCCACCGCAATTCCAACTTTACTCAAAAACTTCAAGAGAACTTTTTGATTGACTAAGTTATCTTCTACTAACAGGATCTTAAGTCCCTTGTTTCCAAGGCGCTGACCCACATCCAAATAATGTTGTTTCTGACTGGCGACTTGTTGCTGGGCACTCGAACGATTACGATCAGTGCTCAAATCTCTCTCTTTATCAGGGTCGAAGATAACTGCAAATCTTGATGGTTTAACAGGTTTATATATGAATGTAAGACGATTATCTTTGGCCATTTGATCGTAGTCATATGATTGAGCTATCTTAATGACTTCTTGTCTTTGTACAGGATCTGATAGGACAACAATTGAAGTCTGAGGCAACATCACCGATGCGATGAGTTGATCAATCAACTGTACTATTTCTTCCGCTGAACCAAGATTCAAGACAATATGTGTAAAATTGACAGAGTCATCTCCGCTGATAAGAACTCTGGCCTCCTCGACACTCGCAAGTGGAGTTATTTGATGAGGAACGTCTTTTGGTAAAGTGATCTCGATATGCTGTCTCGTCGCCTCGCGACTATGAGTTTGCGGACAAATGAGTAAGATCGAATACATTGGAGGTCGGAAGTGCTTCAAGTCATGCGAGAATTCATTATCTAGACGAGTAGTGTGTGAGTCTGGGAGGGTCGAGGCAGTATTTTCAGGAGTCAACGAAGGTGTAGATTCAAGCAGCGGTGAAGGTGATGGGGAGTGCTTCTCGGGAAGCTCTAGTTTCATGTTTTCTGGAGTACTTGATCGAGCTGCCTCGCCAAAATGTGACAGACTCTGATTGACAGAAGAAGCGGAAGATCTATCTGTGAAACGAGTTCGACCGGAATAACTGGAATTAGATGGCTCGGAGCTATTGGACGACAGTACAGCTGGCGAACCTGCACTTGATTCGGTCTTTGGACTCTCCATGAAGATAGCAGGCGAATTCAACAGCCTGCTAACTAAGAGTGGGTTACTAGAAGCCTGCTTGGCAGCAATTTGTGATGTTATGTTGTTGGGTGTCGATGATGATGAAGTCACTTTGCTCAACTGAGGTGTTGTGAGTGGCTCTGGATGATCATCTGCAGTGGGCAGTCCGAATTTTGCAGTAAAAGTGAAGGTAGATCCTTTACCAGGCACCGCAGTACCTTGCATCTTGCCATTATGTAACTGTACCAGTTGTCTCGAAATAACCAATCCTAAGCCACTTCCACCATGTTGTCTTGTGCTGCTGCCATCAATTTGACTGAAAGGCTTGAAGATGAGGTCCGCCTCTTCCTTGGTGAACCCTCTTCCCGTGTCCACAATAGAGTACTCAAGCATTATTTCATTGACCAACGGCGGTGAATCAGCGTCGGTGTATACCCTGCATCTAGTAAACACTTCACCAACAGTTGTGAATTTAATTGCGTTGCCGATAACGTTGAGCAAAACTTGACGGATACGGAATTTATCTCCTTTTACCATTTCAGGCACATCGACGTCGACGATGTAATTGAGTTCCAACCGTTTAGTGATAGCCATGGTGGAAACCATTTCATTGACTTCCTCGACTAGAGAACGTGTGTGGAACCACTCGTATGATAATTTCATCATACCTGCATCTACCTTGGAAAGATCTAGTATGTCGTTGATAATATTGAGTAAACTACTTGCACTGGATTGAATTGTATTCGTATAATCGAGCTGTTCGTCGTTGAGAGTGGTGTCCTGAAGAAAGCTTACCATCCCAGAAATGCCGATCAGAGGTGTCCTGATTTCGTGAGACATATTGCTCAAGAATTTGCCCTTAGATTCCATGGCTTCCTTAAGCTTCGTTTCCAGCAATTTGTGATCATTAATATCAGTGCAAGCACCGAACCAGGAACCATCTCCACTTCCGAGGTTGATGTTGTCAACTTCCACACATCGTACCAGGTGCCAGCGATACTCTCCAGTCTTCGATCTCAAACGAACTTCAGTGGTGTAAGAAAGTCTCCCGTTACCATCTGTGGTGACCTTAATGACACCAGTTCTCGCCAACTCAGACAAATCTGCTGTGGCAAATTCATATACAGAACTGCTGCTCGAGCTATTATTTCGCGACAAGGTTTGGTGAATTCCTTTCACAGTCTTTTCGGTTGGCGCTTCGGAAGGATCGGATGATTGCCCTGATTTATCACTCGAAGATGTATGAGACGGGTTCCTTCTCGGCTCGGCTGGTTTCTTTGGTCGGGTTGATGGAGTTGGCGGTCTTCCAATTGGAATTTGACACTTCGCAAGATCCTCTGGGTGCACGTAATCCATAAATCCAAGTCCCAAGGCATCATTGAAATCTTGCCCGGTATACGAAAGCCATTGCTCGTTTGCAAAGGTTACACCCTCGTCTTCTGTTGCTGCAAAAATGATCTGAGGAATTAAATTTGCCAGTTGTCGGTGTTTAGCCTCAGATGCTTCTATTTCCTCTTGTCGTGCAGCTTTGACTTCTGCAATATGCTGATCGTGAATATCCATATGAGAGCCGTACCACTGAACTATCACACCTCTTATATCTCGAGAGCCAACAGCACGAGTGTAGAACCAACGGTAGTTTCCGTCAAAACGTTTGATACGCACCTGCATAGAGAATTGCTCACCCGTCTTCACTGCATGCGACCAGGCTTTCAAATAATCCTCTCTTTCTTCAGGGTGAATACTGCTCCATGGATCTTGATATAACTCGGATACAGTTTGGCCGCGGTAGGTAAGATATCGACTGTTTACCCATACTATTTCTCCAGTCTGTGGCAATGCAACGAATACATGCGCAGGTAAAGAGTCTAACATCAAGCCTTTCAGTCGATCCGATGGTGGCGGCATATCTGTAGGTAAACTAGCATTTGATAATCCTTGGCGGGAAGGTTTGGGCACAGTAGGCGCTTTAATAGAAGAAGCCGCCGATGTTGTCGGTAATGACTGGAAAGTGGCACCAAAGTCGGCACCGTATGAGTGTAGCTGTGTGTGCTGACGATCAGACCTACCAGCACCATAGGAAGCGCCTCTTATTGCCTGTCGCCTGGGTGAATCATGGGTGTTTTGACGTGGAGGACTGGGTTCACGGATGTCTGAAGTCTCATTTGTAGCCTCTTTAGAAGATCTATTGTTACGAATTTCTGGCCCGGACGAATTGGATGAAGATGGTGAACCTTCTGCGTCAGTTTTGGCCTTGGTCGAATTATCACCACCGTCGAGTGAAGGAGCACTTTGTCCCAAAGGTCGTTCATCAGCCTGATTTCGTGGTACCGACCGGGTCTCAGCGGGCGAAGTTTCTTTCGACGAGCGTCGAACACCCACCACGCTACTTCCTCCTGTATCCATACGAGTTACGCCTGGCCTCCTTGAACTGAAGTATCCTTCATTTGAGATGTATCCGGGACTGTCACCGCTGGATTTTCTATCCAGTGTGAATCCTACACTGCTGGGATCCCAGGACGGTGTACCACTTGGGGATGCATTGGCACTTCGAGATACTCCAGAATAGTCGCTTGGGCTTGTCATGCTTCCTCCCGAGTGTTGACGCATACCCTCCTCGGCCGGCGAGTAGGCCATGTTCCCGCTTGCTGCCAAAGATTGATCATGAATTTGTCGACCTCCTACAGCAATAGCACCAAATCCAGTAGTATGGGGGCGTTTTCGAGACAGACCAGCGACCTCCGTTTCGAGATTGGAATAATGACGACAAAGGGAGAATGAAGTGGCCATGTGTGGCGATAGATGTTCTAGAGAGTGTCTAAGATTAGATGGATAAGGAATAACGGGGCTGAGGATTGAAAGAATTGCAATAGGGGCTCGCTTTTCCTTGATTGGTTCTGCCCCTTGTAACTTGGAATCGGCGTATTTGGGTAACTGGTCAACATTTTTACCACGACCTGCAGATTTTGATTCCATGGCAGCAGTATCTAACCGGAATGACTGTACTGGCTTTGAAAGTAAAGGATGGGTTAAAGGAATATGTAGAACGGTCCAGGATCTATCGACTCCAATCGCCTCAACTTGTTGCATCTTAGAATAGTCTTGAGGTGTTTGATTTGGGTTGAATGTTTCTTCGTCTACGGTAGAGTTCGCAAAGAAAGGGTTGTCTGTTGTTTCCACTCTCACAGCTGGAGAAGGAGCTGGAGATTGTGACCATGGCGATGGCGGAGTTTGTTCGTATTCTTCATATCTTGGAAGTGGTAATGGAGGTGCTGCTGCATCTTGTGCGTTTTTGCCTTTTTCGCCAGATTGAAGGCGAAAACTGCGACTTGATCGTTTATTGGGCTTGGTTCCAAAGATAGATGAAACTTGTCCTCCCACTTCAGTCGCCTTGCCCTTTTTCAGTCGTTCGGGTGAATCTGCTTTTGAACCTAATATTGGTATAGTGCTCTCGGTCCCCCTTTCTAGATCCGCCGGATTGTTCAAGTATGGATAATCTCTTGTTAATGCAATGACTCTTTCCTTCTCCAGAACTCTCAATACACCACTACTATCAATCAATGGATCAGCTTCATAATCTAAGGCTTGCAAAACTGAGAATACACGTCCTTGCACATCTCTATTTGATTGCTCAACATCTTCCCAACTTGCAGTCGGTTTCTCGGCCTCAAATGCCATGTGGTCTTCTAATGCCTGCAAACTGAGTTGCGCCTTTTGAAGCGTGCCTGTTCGTGGTGGTTGATCGGGTCGAGTAGAAACATAGCTTTTAGCGCGAGTGAGAGGGGAAGGTCGTGCAGTGAGATTCCTGGTAGTTTCGGGAAGGGATGTTGGGTCTCTCTTTGTTGCCTCATAGCTAGTGAATGAGTGTCTACTGGGAAGTCCAGGTCGGGTCATAATGGCTTCTGGTGGTGAGTCACCAGATGCGTATCCTTCAGAAGCTGAAGTCTCGAGCGTGTCGCCACTACTACTGGGTATAAAACTGCTGCCTCGTGGCAAGTAGGCCAGACTTAACCCATCCTCCTCTGCTGCATTGAAAGTTGCTTTTTGTCCCCAGGGAACATTTTCAATATCTGTCGAATCTGCAGGCACAGAGAGCGTTACCCTGTCGGCCTTGTAGACATCTCTCATAATTTTTACCACTGTCGACCACCATGGATCAAGTCCAGGTTCGGCAGATAACATAAGACTAAGATCATAAAGATTGGGTGTTTCAAAAAGTGAATCACGATTCGATAATTGTGAACCTGCTGGCTGAAAGTTGAAACCTGACACGGGGGTTATTGGCCCTGATAGAACATGATCGTGCGGTCCATCGTTAAAGGATCCACCGGCAAAATTTTCCGGATTTACAGTTGGTGAGAGTGCGGTAAAAGGGCGGTGGCCATTGTAGCTAAGTTGCCTCGGAGTTCGCATCGGTGGAAATGGATACGAAGGAGTTCTTGCATGTATTGCAGCTGGTGTTTCACCTCCCCTTATGGTCCTGACAGACTCGGTCGACGCTGTTTCCATACCAGATGGAATTGGACTAGCAAATGCTGCCTCTAATGATGGTGATATGGATTCTTCATGAATGGGGGATACTCGTGCCTTGAGACCAGCACTGCTTAGTGTCACTTTCCCTTGCAGCTCTTCTCTATCTTCCAATTGCTTGGCCAGTCTCTCACGGTGTTGGTTCAATTGCATTTGCGCATTCATGGCTCGAAGCCGCTCCACTTCCTCAGCCGGGTCATACAACGGTATCGTCCCTGGGGGCAAGCTTAGTTTCCGACCGGGGGCAGGACTCGTTGAATCTCCTGTATGCACATTTTCTGAATTCTGAAGTCTCGAAGATCCAACATCCTGAACCTCATTATCACTGGCCATTTCCACATCGCTGGATATTGAGGGTGCTTTTGCACCGGTAAGGATATCTGGCATCGAGTCCTTCGCCTTCGAATTTGATGAACGTCTCTCTCTTAATCCATGATGCGTCGGTGATGATGACGAATGTAGCTGAGTGGATGAGTTGTCAATCTTGTCGTTGCCACTGGATCGTCGCGATCCAGGGCGTTTCTTTGATGTTGGTGAGGACGGTTTGTCAAGAGGAGCGACTGAAGGTGGCATGCCGTCCTCCCTTGAAGACCCTCTTGCAAACCTCTGGCGCTATTTCGACCCCAGACAAAACAATATTGCGATCGCTAGTGAAACCGCCGCAGCGAGATTCTTCATTCGTGAAGATTTGGGGTGTTTATTGTTGACTTTGGGTTTGATTTTGATTACCTTAGCACTTTAGTTGTGTAGTGCAAAGTGAAAGGCTTTAGTCGGGAAATGACGTAGAGGGTAGCAGATCCTAAGGTAATCCGGCAGGCAAAAATAGACGACAATTGATAAATAATAAAATCAGTACAAAATTCAAGATTTCAATCAATCTGAAGGGATGTTTTTTTCTTCTTCTTTTCTTTCCTCTGTTATTATTCTGACTAAGGCTTTGTATTCTTTGAAGAATTCAGGAAGAAATGAAAAATTAAGTGGAAGGGGGGAGGGGAGGGGGGGGGGGGGGAAAATGAATAAAAAATCAGGGCAAAATCTATTTCGAGTATTTCTAGAAGGTTTGATGTATGGTGGTGGTACCCAAAGAAGATTGATTGAAAGGGCACAGATGGGATAAGATGGGATGAGATGAGATGAGATGAGATGCTTCTCCTCTGAGTGTACTGTATACCTACTACTATTACTACTACTACAACTACTACCACTACTACTATGTACAATACCTGGTAGGTAGGTAGGTACTCTGTCTCTGTATGATGGATGTACAAGGAATAATTCAAGAGTAGGGATACATAACAACAAGGCAATTGATTCGATTGGGCCAAATTTGTTTTTAACAAGTTGTATGTAAACAAGGTTGGATGAATGGATCATGGGTGTAGTATATAATATACGCAGTAGGCTAACCCAACCTAATCTAACATAACAGGTCGTGGGAAAGAATGTTTGATTTGCATTTGAATGACATCCCTCCTGATTTCCATCATGTACTCTATACCCTCCGTATACCATAAATGGTACGTTTACTTACTATCAAGCATCGCATCTGAACGATGTAAGGAAGAAGCTGGTCTATCGGTAGTAGTTTGATGAGAAGGCTACCAAGTGTATACGACAGATGAACTAAAGAAGATTTGATTTTCTGCGTAGAATGTAGGATGGAAGATGCACGATGTAGGCAGTCCGTCATACAAAAATGAAGTGTCCATAATACTTTGTACTACGCAGTACAAAGTTCATGTCTTCCTTTCCCTTCCCATGTCAATATTGGTTGGTTGGGGGAAGAGAGGGGGGGGGACCTTTTTTTTTCTTACAGCTGGTGCAGAGTGGTGCAGGAAAACCCACAAAATCCCTTGTACACGAGACCGTTGGAAAATGGAACGGGAACAGTGGGTACGTTGTATGTAGGGTATTGCTTCTAGATGTTTTGAAGCGTTTTGCTAGCTTTGGGAGTTTGAAGACGGATTCAGAATTCAGACTTTCAGACTATCAGACTTTCGGGATCTAAGGCTCTCAGACGTTCAAAAGATGGGACATGATTGGAGTCAACAGATTTGGATCGGAGGAATAGTTTGTGTACGGAGTATGCACGAAATAAATGGGAATGGAAAGTTCTCGGGAGCTTGGTTTTGTATTCTAATTTCTGAATAGAGACTGGATGGTTAAAAAGGACTGGTTGAACAAACGTTCATCTCGCTGGCCCGATTTCATGCTTGAATCTATGGAATGTTAATTCGTACACCTTACCAAGAAGTATGAGATGTATAGAAGTTTATATATATGAACAACGAAGAGTGGCTTATGTCCACCGTGGGTACCTACCGATAGCTGGCAGCTCCATCAATCTCCCATTTTTCTTTTGATAGTTTGAAGACTACTAGGTACGTACGCTCACAGCTCAACTTGCCCATTTCATCTGTCACTACTCTACTCTTCTACTCTTCTGCCACCCTTCTACTACTCCGTAACTACTTATTAACACCAGCGCACTCCCACCTCACCAATCCCCCTGTGTTTCAAGTCTTCAAATCTCAACTGTAAGCAGGCACATAGGGTTTATCGAAAGAACAACATTCATGTGCCAAGCATGCGTAGTGATGGCAACGTGAATACTTGCTTCTCCCGACCGGGTATACCACACACATACTAATTAATACATGGCGTGTCAATGACCACTTGAATCCGACCAAAGGGGGAAATCCGGCACGCACAAGAGAAAGAATAATCTGTCAAATTCATTATTATGGACGACGGATGGATGGATGGACGGATGGATGGAAAAATGAATGCAAAATTCCATTCCACATTCGGTGATAACGAGAGCGGGTAGAGAGGTTTTTGTGGATCGTAAGTTACCACATGGCATGTTTTTCCATCACACGCTTCGCATTTCTACAGAGATATCCCTTGAAAGAGCCTCATAGGGCCGTGGGACGAATACGGAGTTATGGACTAGCCTACGACTAGCGGCCTACTGGTATGGCACCGGTATGTATTATAGTTGTCGCCGAGTTGGTATTGTGTAAGGAATATTATATATGCCATTTCAATGATCTGGTGAAGATTCCCTTTTTATGTTATGATCACTCTTTTGGGGAGAGCATCGCAGCATCGCAGCATCGCAGCATCGCAAGTCGAACCAAGAGAATGTTGCTTTTGCTTTTGCTTTTGCTTTTGGTGAGTAATCATACAACCCCAACCGGGATATTTTCATTCACAAAACGATTCGTCATAGTGGCAGCGTATAGACAGATATATCTATCGTATTCGGGGGACCGATAGGATAGATGGATGACTGTTGACGAATTTTGCAAGAATACAATACAACAACATAATCAGAACAACAATACAATCAATTTATACACACACACATACACACACACACATATATATATACACATATACGTACATCCATACACACATTCACAATAAAGAGAAAGAAAAAAATTCAAAAAATTGCGAAGGGGGAAAAACACGCGGAAGGGATCTCTCCCATTTACGCCAATGATATATTTCCAAATCCCAAAAAGGACCCTGAAAAAGGAACTCTGACGAAAGAAGCTGCATGATGACTTCATATGTCTTACCCTACTGTATCTGTCAACCAATCAAATTGATTCCTGCGTGGGCTCCCCTGAAAATGGGCGGAGTGTCCATAAAGTTGTATAATAGCATTAATATAAGTATAAGGCATTAACATAAGGCATTGACATAAGGTATTCACATAAGGTATTCACATAAGGTATCAACATAAGGTATCAACATAAGGTATCAACATAAGGTATTGGACAGTCAGCAAAAGAAGGTCTGAGGTAAGGTAAGGAAGGTAGGGAAGCTAAGGTAAGGTTGAATTGGATGGTTATGCAATTGTGCTCGAGCAGTATATAAAGAAGTATAAGGAAATGAACGGACAATGTCAATACGAAGTTGTCATTTTCCTACCATCTGGTGTTGTTACATACATATATATCCATAAGGATTATCGATTATCGCTGTCTCCCTTGCCTGCCATAGAAGCTTTCCATCTTCTGTCTACTCAGATACCATTGCGTCTGAGTGGAGACTTCTCACATCTACCCAGTATTTACTAGCAGTAATGAATCATCACGAAACCAGTAAGATAAGCCTTCACCTGCCTACCAGAAAGGAAACGTCAGCCCATCGGCACCCCTTCCAAGTGTCAATCCTCTGTAAAAGGAAAGGAATTTTCAGATCTTTTTCCCCTTCCAGATTACTCAGGGGTTTTCGATGAGCGTTCAAATTTCAAAAAGTTAAATCAAATCGATCGATTGTACCATCTACACAGTAAGCCGATTCATTGATTGATTGATTGCCAGATTCCAACTCTAGGAAATGAAGAAAGCACGCACGCACCGCACCGTGTGAAGGAAAAATAAAATAAAATAAAATAAAATGATGAGGCTGTCGTCAATTCCACTGTATCAAGGTCTTCCTTGGGAACCTGCGAATACTCGTACGATCGTGTACATACCACGCGCCAAGTACAGGAAGAAATCAATCCCGAATGAATGCCGTGTAATTAAGTTGGTAGGTCCTTCGTAGGTCAATCGTCTTCGCGGACGCTTTAGCCGCAGGGGAGGAACAAGATACGGTGTGTGTGGGTGGTGTGTGTATGTATATATTTAGATGTACATATATATAAAGTGGTTGGTGTCTGTCTCACCCCAAAAGAAAACACACGATTTCTGGGATTGGGATTTGAAGATTGCGATGAGATGGGATGTAATGAGATGAGGGAAAAGCACAGGCAGGACTCCTCCTTGTAGGTCAACATTGTCAAGGCTGCGATAAAGATTACTCGGTCAATGAGTAACAACACAGAGCATGTCAACATATCTACGCACTGGGTAGTTTTTTTACCTAAGATTAAAGTCAATATCAACACCAACTTTATTTCCAAGTTCTTCCGTCCACCGACACCAGTGATTATTACATTGTCGGAAGCTGGTCTTACTTTCGGAGTTAGTCGGCTTTACGAATTGCCGGTCGTGGTTCACAAAGAAAGGGCTAAGGATGAACTCGATAGAGGTTTGTCTGTGTCTGTGAAAAAGTTTCTCAAATGCTCCAATCACCGGTGAACCATGGAAGCATTGGACGACATGTTTTGCCAAGGGTTCGCTCGGATCTATCCCCCGGCTCTCCTTTTCCCGATATAGCTGTTTCAAGGTCCCGATAAGGAAAGAAGCTCTCCCCGCTTTCTGGTGTTCTGCATTGATTCCCCTTCCCCTTCCCCTTCCCCAGCCATTCCATATCGTAAACACCCTCTATAACAATCAGCACTGAGCATCCAACCTTTTGTTCGGCCTTCTTACTTCTTCTCTTTTGGAAAACTTCAAATCTTTTAGGGGAGTTTGTTATTCATCGTAACAATCTCCGACGATCTGGCACGCAGGCAAAAGAAGTCCGCTGCCGCAAGACCAAGATCTTATCCGCAACGTCCTCCTCATTCCACTCCTCCACCTCCACCTCCACCTCCGCCAACTCTGATCATAAGAATACGAGCAAAAACTAAAGCCGAGAACTCTTTTGCAAATTTTGTTGTTCCCCTGGCTGGGCTTTTAACCGCGGTGTCGACGCGTCTATACGATATGGGTGCTTCTACCAAGAAGCCGCATGCACAAGGGCATGTTGGCGTAGCAGAACGAGTATTAAATATGTGCTCTTCGTCACCGAGACAAGTAAACGATGAGGATTCGGAAGAGGCGCCGCTTCTTGGAAAAGAAGCCAGTGGTTCTGAGCACTCATCTGATTCCACCTCGCACTCTTGGAAAGCCAAAAGTCAGAGGGCGAAATTGAGATGGTTTGTTCATAGTACTTTGGGGGTTATGGGAGTCTTGTTGGTAACAATTGTGATTGTTGCCGCTTCTCTATTCTTCACCGGTATGAATATCTATTTTCCTCAAGCACCATTACATTGCCCCCATCCAGCCATATAATTCAAGAATGCCCTCGCTTCTACCTTCTTGTAGGAGTATTCCTAGATGAAACGCAATCACTAACTTTTATATCCGCGCATAGTTCGCTCGCCTCAAAAGCAAATCCTTCAGCAAAGCACATGCGACTCCGCAGCATGCGTTCACGCTGCTTCCGAAATTCTAAACAACCTGTCTCCCAAATATACAGAGCTTGATGCGTGTTCGAATTTCGAAGAACTAGTCTGTGGTGGATGGAGAAATCATCATGATCTGAGGCCCGATCAAGGTGATGCCTTTACAGGAACAATCATGAGTGAGAATTCACAAACTTTGTTGAGGCACATCCTCGAAGGAGATTATCCCAAGGAATCTAAAGTGAGCATTTTCCGACACCAGCCTATATATATAACATAACTAATTGTATAATAGCACTCGAGTTTCTCTCCCGCCATGTTATCATCATCTCCCGCTTTCCTGGATGAAGAGAATTTTGATAAGCTTAAGGCCGGCTATAATGCATGCATGAATGAAACCAAGATTAAGACTATTGGCATCACTCCTTTGCAAGAAATAACAAAGCAATTGACCGATATGTTTTCTATTAAAGACGACAAGCACTTGCTCATGAAGTCAGAGGACCATGGTAGTCTTACAGACACTATAGAATACATGGCTAAATTGGGATCTTCGGCACTTATATCATCTGGTACTGGACCTGATGACAAAGACCCCGACACCGTCATCGTTCAGGTAGCACCGCCTTATAGAATCGGTCTCCCATCTAAAGAGTATTACGACAATGAAAAGGTAGTAAACGACTATACTCAGACTATTGCACAAGTCATCCCCAAGTTTCTACCAGAGCATCAAAACAGTAAGGGTCTTCATCGCGACAGCATTGCTGTACAAGACAAAGCAGCAGAACTTGCCCGTGATGTAGTTGCCCTCGAGAAGAAATTAGCTGCTGCCTCTCCAAACAATGAAGATAGGGACGACGTCACGAAAACTTACAACCCAATGTCCCTTCAAGAGGCTGACAAACTGACTCCACAAATTCATCTCTCCAAAATCATTCATAGTTTGATTCCTGCAGATGTTCATCTTGATCGATTGATCGTTGCATCGCCAAGCTACATGCACGCATTATCAGACGTACTAAACACTACTCCCAAGGAAACATTACAAACATACTTCGTATGGAAGCTTATTCAGACATTCTATACAGAGATTGAAGCTGATGAGCTAAAACCTTATCGAAAATTTATCAACGAGCTTCAAGGAAAGGATGCGGATTCCCAACCAGAACGATGGAGAACTTGCGTGTCGCATGTTGATGATGGACTCGGTTGGATTTTGAGTCGATTCTTCGTAGAGAAAGCCTTTTCTGCTGATGCCAAGGACTTTGGAGATCAAATCGTCTCTGATATCAAAGAGATGTTCATTGAAAAACTCAAGGCAACTACATGGATGGATTCTAGTGTCATTGATTTGGGCATTGAGAAAGTACACAAGATCGTTCAGAAGATAGGATATCCTACACAGGTATGTTTAATGTCTGAAGTGAGGAGAAAATAATTATTGTACTGATGAATGAAATAGAGCCCCGATATTATGGATCCTGAGAACCTTCACAGTTACTACCAATCTGTACAGGTATCAGAATCGGCTTATTTCAAGAACGCCTTGAACATGAGACGATTTGATATCGCGCGTGAATGGTCAAGTCTGGGAAAGCCAGTTGATCGAAATGAATGGGGTATGACAGTACCAACAGTGAACGCTTATTATAACCCACCTGGAAACGAGATTGTTTTCCCAGCCGGTATAATGCAATTCCCAGTCTTCGACGTAGCCGTTCCTCAATATCTTAGTTACGGTGCTTTTGGAGCTGTTTCTGGGCATGAATTGTCTCATGCATTTGATTCTACAGGTCGTCATTATGATCAAAATGGCAACTATACCGATTGGTGGACACCATCTACAGTAGCTGCGTTTAAAGAACGTGCTCAATGTTTCATTGACCAATATGGTAATTACAGTATTCCCGGTCCAGATGACAAACCTCTTTACGTCAATGGCAAACTCACCTTGGGTGAAAATATCGCAGATGCTGGAGGACTTTCTGCCTCTTTGGCTGCATGGAAGAAACGTCAAGGGGAGAGTAATGAGAAGAATCAAAATCTTCCAGGATTATCAGAGCATTTCTCGCAAGATCAACTGTTCTTTGTTAGTTATGCTAACTGGTGGTGCGGAAAAACTACTAAGGAAACGGCAATCAATAGACTCTATACCGATCCACATGCACCAAAGTGGGCAAGAGTATTGGGTACAATGGCTAATAGTCGAGAGTTTAAGGAGGCTTTTAGTTGTAAGGAGAAGGAACCAGTTTGTGAGTTGTGGTAAAGGAATTTAGGAGTAAGGGCTTTGATTGGATGATTGAAATAGGTGTTGGATTGTAGGAGTTATATTATGGAATCGGATGGACAAATTGTATATTGGTATATGTGTATGTTTATGAGTATGAGTACGGGGGATATGATTCGATTGGAATGGAAATAGGATTGGGATAGGTAACAGAGAGGGGTAGGGCCATTGGATGAGGATTGCACATGTACGAATATATTATATACACAGAAACTGAGGTTATTACTGTTTATTATTGTGATGTTTGCATTTGTGAATGTGTTGGTAGGGATTTATTGTATTGGTGGTAGTGGGAAGGTAGGTAAGGGGTAGGTAGAGGCTCGATATCGATGTTAATATTGAAGAGCTCTGGAGTAGAAAATCAGTTGATGTTTTGTTTTCTTTTGTTTTACTTTGTTCTGAGTGGGTTATTGGTATTGGTGATATAGTATCATAGTGTGATTTTAGTATGCGGTATAGTATGATGGCATATATACATATTAGGGATACCATTCAAGTTTATGGATAATACTTAACAGGTAACTTGGTGTAACGAGTAGTATATTGTGTGTGTGTGTGTGTGTGTGTGTGTGTACGTAGTATATTGTCAATTACTTACTTACTTACTTACTTACTTACTTACTTACTTACTTACTTACTTACTTACTTACTTACTTACTTACTTACTTACTTACTTACACATCGCGTCTGATACCTAGTACCTAGTATCTAGTATCTAAAATCTGGAATCTGGAATCTAATAATCACGGATTGATTTACTATCGATATCAGGATCGATTCTGTATATTCTTAATGCTGGTATGTTGGTTGGTATTAGGTATTAGGTATTAGGTATTATGGACTTTGCGGGAGAGCAGGGGAAGGGAAAGGAAGGGAAGATAGATTGATAAATTGATGGATATGTGGATATATATATATACATGGATTTGTATATAAGAAAAAGAAGCGAGATGGAGAGGCGAGATGGAGATAAAGAAGAAGATAAAGAACAAGAGGAGAGGGAGGGGGAAGGCGGGAGTGAAATAGGATTGGATATAGAGGTAGGAAAGCTAGATAGAAAAAGAGAAAAAGAGAAAGAGAGAAAAGTAGATATGAGAGTGAAAAAGGGGGAGGGGGGTAAAACGAAAGAAAGAAAGAGAAAAAAAATGTAATACAACGGAGTAATACAACGGGAGGCATACAATAGAGTGAAACAAATGAGAAAAGAGTGATGAGTGATGAGTGATGAGTGAGCTATTATATTGAAGTGAATGTATTCAGCAACTTGTAAATGTCTGGTATAAAATCATCAGAGGCTAATTAATATATTGATCGAATACATGATTTTGAGGAATCATGTTGCTATAGATAGAATGAGTTGAGAATGATTTGAATTATTAAATTCCTGATCTGGGATTAAGATTTGTTTCCGATACATCTGCTTTCAAAATACAATTTATGATCCATTCGCCGCCATCCAAAACACCATCCTAAAGCCGAAATCCCTAAAAACATCATTGTCGTATACTCGTGCATGTAAATCATGACACGCAAAATCATAATACATATTCTCTTGTCTCCACGTCGAAGAAAGTACCCTACATCATTTGAGACCATAGTGTCCATTTCCTTGCTGAAACTAGATGCATATTCCTCCATTAGATCACTTCAATATCTAGAAGACCCCAACCCTAATTTCTGTTTCTTAATTCGTGGAATGATTCCAATCAAGACTAATACCGCACAAACAATAACTGCCCAACTCTTAATATGCAATGCGTTAACATTAAAAGGTGTCCATGTCGCCGCGGCGATTGTAGCGAGCATTAGGAGAAGAACGAGGTATCCACTCAATCGATGATATTTATAGATAGATTTTGCGGTAGAAATATCGCCATATAGAGAGGGAGTAAAGTACTGTGTGAAGCCGACTAGAGATTGAATGAGGAGGAGTATGTAAGTTGTCAGACCAACTAAAATCATCAGTGTTGTTTCAAGTATCAAGATCTGATTAGAATTACATACGAATAGCATGAGCTGATTCAAAATGCGTTCCATTGTGTGCGAATTTATTGACTTCGATCACGACAAGACCGGCGATTAGGAGACCACTAGATAATGCATTTATTCCCGCATGTGCAATAGTACCCTGGCGTTTCTGTGTAGCGGTATGTGTAGGTTGTAGAATGAGAATTCCTTGAGCAAGAACCAAGAGAGCGGCAGAATTCAGGAGAGGGTGTGCTGAGAAGAGCATCAACGGGGAGAGAAATATGCTAGCCCAGGTATGAGCTACGAGGAGGATGAGTCCAACTTGAGTGATAATTGCTGTACCTATTTGAGAATTTTGTGTTAGTTATCGCTATGTGTTGAATTGGATGTTGTGAAGGGTCAAAATACCAAGTACGAGATTCCAAAGCAGTGGACGACCTTCTTGTTGTGATGCATCGCCGGCTCTTCCGATTAAAGGCTCATCTTCCCCATAACCAGCTTCGTAAGGATCTTGAAGTTCTCCTGAAGCTACTCGAGGATTTTGCGGTATTCCAGTTGCGGATGCCATAGTATTGATATTTTGGATTAGAATGGTTGTTTTCAAATGCTTGATGTATAAATTCTCGACTGAGATTGAGATTGAGATTGAGATTGAGAGAGAAAATGAAAACTAATGAACGATAATCTTGTAAGATATTTGTCCTACCTATATAAATGCCTGGTACACATCAGATCCAAGGCAGCGTCAAATAATATACATTACATGGATTCAGATCGTCAAATTGTTTGTAGTACGATTAAAAGTAGTATAATGGCGTCAATGAATTTGGATTGCGGAGAGGGGGGAACCAATCATGAAGCTTGGTTCTGTAAGCACTTTCTCTGTTCAGATATGGAGACATTCATTACGAAGTCCGGTGGCATATTGCGCAATGATTATTGCACTGGTGTTTAGCTGTTCTTGAGATACGAGTACGATATGGAGTAATAAAGAGTAAAGAGTAAAAGAGTAAAGAGGAAAGAGAAAAGAGAAAAGAGTAAAGAGTAAAGAAGGGGAAACAGTGAAATACTATACATACTATATATACATGTATGCATTACATCTTCAATATATCAATCTACCCAGTAGGTGTGAAGTGAAGTGAGGTGAGGTGAAGTAAAGTAAAATGCAATAAGATGAGCTGAACATGGCCAAAATGATATATAAACAAGTAGTACACCAGGTGGTAAAATCCTGGAGTTGAACATGACAATCTAGAATGAAGTATCAGTATCAGTATCAGTATGACTCTATCTCTCATCGTCCAAAGTTCCCAAGCTGACACTCCGACGGAAACAGTACGGTTGTCGATCCATATATTTGGTGAATATCATCAAACAATAAATTCTCACACATATTTGGAAAAGTACAAAACTACTTATATACATACATTTCACTTCATTTCGTTTCATTTCATTGTATTCTCTTCTCTTCTCTTCTCTTCAAATTAAAGAATAATAAGGTTAAAGATGGATAAATGTTCTTGCTTGATAGCGGGGCACGGGGCTTATCGGAGGACTTATCGGAGGACACCGATATAGGAAAATAGTATTATTACTCGATGGAAATTGTAAATTCCAATATCATTCAAAACTCTCTTTGCTTGACTTTTTCTTCTTCTTTTTGTTCTTCTCCTTCTCCTTCTCCTTCTTCTTCTCTATCCTCTTCTTCAAATCCCTTCTCTGATCTTCCTCGTCGTGAAATCTTTTCTTCAACACCCAATTCAATATGACTTTCGAAACCGAATACAAGACAGAAGATGTTGCTGCAACTTTGGTAGCATCGGACGAGATTGATACTACTTTCCGCTCATCATGTATTGGTAAGTGGTACTTTGTCTTGTGTCGCGTGGCTTGAAACATGAACGGCTCGAGGTCTCACAGCTCATTAGCTACTTGAGGATAGAAGCATAGAAAATGAGAGGAAACTCTTGATTCTTTCAGTGAATAACATCTACGATTCTATAACGGACATCTCAAGTGGGGGGGGGGGGGGGGGGGGAGAACTTCTGCTGTCACACGATATTCTCACCATGTGCTCGAAGTTTTCCCAAAAGTCATATAACATATTCCATATCAAATATTTGACTAACCATTCATTCTAGATCTGATATCTGGAACTCTTGGTGGAAAAGTACTTTCATTCTCAGATGAATGGTTTGCGGAAGCAAATAATCTTCTTACTCCTACCCCACCCATCAAACAGCCAGGAAAGATGGTATTTACTGGTGCCTGGTACGATGGGTGGGAAACACGTCGACATAATACTGAACCCTTTGATTATGTCGTAATTCGTCTCGGGGTTGCTTCCGGAACAGTTGAGGGAATTGAAGTTGACACGGCTTTCTTCTCTGGAAACAATGCACCTGCTATTTCTGTCGAGGGTGTATTCAGCGATGATGATGATGAAGTAATTGGATGGAAAGGTGGTCGAGGAAAATGGGAGACAATTCTTGGTCTACAAGAGTGTGGCCCTTCTCAAAGATTCGGATGGAAACTTGCCGTTCCAACCACAAAAGCATACACTCACGTGAGGCTCAATATGTATCCAGATGGCGGAATTGCTCGATTTAGACTCTTTGGTCATGCAATACCTGTTTTCCCAGAAGACAAGAATGCCATCTTCGATTTGGCTGCCGCTCAAAATGGAGGAGTTGCTGTTTCTTGTAGTGATCAGCACTTTGGAGTTATTGCCAACCTTATACTACCTGGCCGTGGAAAGGATATGGGAGATGGTTGGGAAACCAAGAGATCGAGAGGAAAAGATCATGTGGATTGGGCTATCATTCGATTGGGAGCACCAGGCACCATTGAGAACTTGATTGTCGATACAGCATTCTTCAGGGGGAACTTTCCTCAAAAGGTAAAGGTTGAGGCTATAAATTGGAATGGCGAAGGAGAGCCAGATAACTCAGCTGAAGGATGGACTGCGGTTGTTGAGCCCAGTAAGACCAGTGCTGATAAGGAGCATGAATTTGAATCCTTGGTGAAGGATAAAACCTTTACACATGTCAAATTAGTCATGATCCCTGATGGAGGAGTAAAGAGAATTAGGGTTCTAGGAAAGAGAAGTGTTTAGATGAATGAGATAGAAGCATAATAGAAACACTCGAAGTTCTTGCTGCCAGAAAAGGTTTACTCTCTTCGATGGCTTCCTCTCTTCAACATTGACGGAAACTTTTTCACAAAACAGTACCAGGTGCTTTGTAAACTCTGAGCATGATATTCTTTCCTCTCTAACAGGATAATAAGCAATGAAAAGCATTCGGCCATCTGTCTTGGATATATTTGAAGTTATAGAAAGACTCCATATAGAAACATTGAATTTACATATTGCATTTATGAAAAGAAAACAAAATAAGGCTGAATATTGCCCAGCCGAGCCAGCCTACATCATTCATGGTGAAACCTTGTAAACGCTTGGACCAACTTCCAAGATGACTTCTATTATGCGACCCTTCAATCAAACAAAACATGCCCCGGCTCCGACATCATAATAAATGCAAGAAAGTCCAAGTTGCAACTTACCACGGCAGTTTCCCTGTGGAACCAATAACAGTTCCAGAAATTGTTACACCTCCTTGAATGATAAGATCTGCAGGAAAGAAATTCAATTCTCATAAGGTTACAACAGATGTGTACTGGTTACATGCAGTCTTTCTGCTGTTGTGATGGACATCGAGGACCATAATGGAGATATAGGTGGATTTGGGGAGGAGAGGGTGAAACCAAGGCCACTACCTGATGATTTGCCCAAGTCACTTGACGATCGAAAAAATGTATCGGCGGAGTATGCACCTGAGACTGAGATGTACGATGCATGGCAAGGTATGACAATTCAATGTAGGAAGGACAAAATCAACCAACTGACATCCTTAGGACAATCGCAATTCTTGACAAATCCTGTTCTTGCTAAACCGCTTGAATTCAAGAATCTCTCACTCGGAACTGACGAATTCGAGGATGATATTACAAAACAAAAGATAGGGGATAGTGATAACAGACTCATGGAAATGTTGGCCGCTCAAGCAGCACATCGCGATGGCTCAGCTAGTGAGGATGAAGATGCTGTCGCGACTGACGAGAAGCTTTCACTCGAGGAGAAGAAGGATATACTACAAAAGGCTTTGAATATGGCAGCTAGTAATGGAGATGTTGATCGCATAGAGAGGATTCTTCAGGGTAAAGCAAAAGACCTCATTGATTTGGATGCGCCGGATGAAGAAGGCACAGCGCCAATAATATACGCAAGTTGTTTTGTGAGTTCTGGCCAGATTTGTCGTATCATTCGAAACAACTAACGATTGCGCAGGGTCACGAAGCCGTTGTAACAGCACTATTGGATGCTGGCGCCGATGTCGACAAACAAGATCGAAATCAATGGAGTGCTTTGATGTGGGCAATGACAAATCGACATAAGGGTATAGCGAAGGCACTTCTAGATAGGGGCGCATCTAGAGATGTCAAATCATCGACGGGTAGAACAGCATTCGACTTTATCGCTCCAGATAGTGAAATTGCCGACTATCTACAGGATGGTGGATATCATATTGGCAATGCTGGAGTAACGGATGACTTTTATAATCCTGGATTCTCCCAAGATCGGTTCGAAGAGGAAATGGCAGAAAATGAGATGAGGCGACGAATGATGATGGAGAGTGCCAGGGATTTAGAGGTTGACTTGGGTAACATGGGCATTGATGATCAACCTGAGTCGCCAGAGGAGTTAGAAGAAGAAGGCCACGATTTCGATTGGAGTCGATGTTTACATGATCAAATGTTTGTGTTCCAAGAAAGTGAACTTGGTCGAATCCTGGATATTATCATCACCAACATGTCTCCTCAACGGTCACCGTCTCAAAAACCTGTGCCGGCGAATATGATTTTCCTCAGCGCCAGATATGCTCATTATCATGCAAGTCATGATCTTCTTGCCAAGCTCCTCATTAGCGCAATGGATAAGATCAATGATGTGGTTGAAACACATCAATGGGACATGACGATATTAGCTTTCTGGATTTCGAATGCTACATTATTATTACATTATCTGAAGAAAGATGCTGGGTTATCTGAGTCAACATCGGAATTTCAACTTCAGCTTGCGGAATTAATCAATGAAATATTTATCTTGATTATTCGAGATGCTGAAAGAAGAATGGATAAAGTCCTTGATTCTGCCATGCTGGAACATGAAACCATCCCAGGATTTGAAGACGTTACATTCCAGAATGAATGGAAGCTTTTTAAGAGAAAAACGACTGTCAAAGAAGTACCTATTGAAAAACGATTCCGACCACCTTCTCCAAAAGCGAGGGCTAAACCATCACCTCGCAATGTCACATCTCTATTATCCTCGACTCTTTTCGTATTGGATCTCTATGACATACATTCTGTCATTACTTCTCAAATATTGGCGCAGCTACTCTACTGGCTTGGAGCCGAACTTTTCAATCGCATCATGTCTAATCGAAAATACCTAGCACGAACCAAAGCAATGCAAATACGTATGAATGTATCTAGTCTGGAAGAATGGGCGCGAACGAACAATCGACAACCTGAGCATTATGAACATGGTTCTATGACTTCTAGTGGAGAAATGACTGTTGAGGCAACGCGGCGACATCTTGCACCATTAGTTCAATTACTTCAATGGTTACAATGTTTCTCATCCTTGGGACAAGATGATTTGGAAGCGTTAGTTGGAACATTGCAACAACTCACGCGACTTACACCCCAACAATTAATACATTCGGTAAAACATTATCGAGCAGAAGTTGGAGAAAAGGGTTTACCAAAAAGTGCTATGAACTATTTAGTCAATCTACAAGAAGAGCACAGATTAAGAAAAGAACGTCAAAAGCGGACTTCTCAAGGTCTACGCATGAGTGCGCCATCTACACCAGCTAGGAAGGGAAGTAGTAAACCCTTACCTGATACCCCTGATTCGAACGGTCGTGGTGGAAAACCTCAATCTTTAGACGATGAATCTTTCGAAGAAGATGACGATGCGCCCGAAAATCTTCTTCTAGATCCAGCTCTTATGCTTCCATTTTCGTTACCTTCGAGTACGGATATGTTGATTAGTTATGGAGCGGGCTTTGGAGGGGTGAATAGAGAAAGAGAAAGAAAATATATCCCGACTGTTCCACCGGAGTTTTTGGCAAAGTTGGATTTGAGTGGGGGGAGAGCACATTCAACCTATCATGAGAGAGATTGGGAGAATGAGGAGCTTTGATGAGTATAAGTGGTTGAGGAGAATGGGTGGAAAATCGGGAGATAAAAGATAGCATTTATTGGTAGGCAGGCAGCATGGCGTGGCGTTTTTGTTGGCGTTTGTCATGATGGATGATGCTGGTGCTGGCATACAATACCGAACAATGTCAAATAGTTTGACATGGATTTATGTCAAATGGTGGAATTTGTTTTTCTGTACGCTTCTTTGAGAAGAGAAGAGGTAAAGGAAGAGGAAGAATGGAGAGCGGAATGCAATGCAGTGTGATTGAATGGGTAGCATATTCTCATATGGTATGATATGAATGGATGCTTTTTTTTGTTGTACGCGATAGAGAATTGTATTTACATTAGATCAAGTATGAGAAGAGGGAGGGGAGAGGGGGAGAGGAATAGAAAATCTATCAATCCTTCCATTAAACTTTTCTTTTCTTAAAGAAAAAAGTAATGACAATTTGGGGCTGCAGAATTGATGTGTATAAATGTGTTTGTGTATGTGTATGTGTTTCGTTCGAAAACGGAAGGAGGATCTGTATTTGACTTGACGTGACATGATATAGGATAGGATAGGATAGGATAGGATAGGACGGGACTTGAAGGAATGGACGGGTAGAGTAGAGTAGGGTATAGGGTGGGTTAGGGTAGGTTAGGTTTCGTGCCGGCTTTGGTGGTATGCTGTATGCTGTAAACATGCTGTACTAGTATATATGTATGAATGAGAGACATTTTTTTCAACATTCTTTTTTTTTTGAAGGGGGGGAGGGGAGGCTCCGGGGATTTTACGAATTTCTTGTACGAGGACTTGTATCTTTATTTGTACTTGTTTGGATTGTGGAGGGGGTGGAGGGAGATGGTAAAGGTAAAAAGTAGAAAGTAGAAAGTAGAAAGTAGAAAGTAGAAAGTAGAAAGGAGGGGGGAGGAGTGAAATTGTGAGGGATGGTGAGCAATGGGTTGTTTGTATGTATGTATGTGTAGGTAGATAGGTGGGTAGTAGTAGTAGATGTGCTGTATAGGAATAGGAATAGGAATATAATCTCGCTTGTGTGATATATACGATAGTTGTAATTTGAGTAGGTAGGTGGTTTATGTAGGTGTCTCTCTGTGTATGTGTGTGTGTATGTATGTTTCGTTTTGATGGGTGTTTGATAGAAGTTTGACTGATGGGTTGTTTATCAATTGATTCGATACTTTTTTTGAGGGTTTGGATTTGGATTTGATTTTTCCATTTGGAAGGGTGGGAATGTAATGTGATGTGATGTGATGTGATGTTCTTTCCAAGTCGCGAGGTTGGGGTAATTCTAGTTAGTTCGTCCAGTTAGTTAGTTTCTTCACGATTAGAGTTTGATCTTTTTTTCTTCTTTTCTTCTTCTTTGGTTGCTTTTTGGGCTCTTTTCTTTTCGAGATATGATATGATGGATGTACTTTGTGAGTTTGAGAGTTGGTTTAAGCTTTGCGGGTGCGTGGGAGTTGGCTGGGTGCGGGTGCGGGTGCGGGTGCTGGTGCTGGACTAGAGAAAGGCTTAGGACAATGTTTGGATGTTTTGGGGAGGGCTGAGATGTCTAGTTTGTCTGTGCGTGTATGTGTGTATGTGTGCAGTTGGTATTGGAGGGGAGCTGAATGACGAATGGGGAATGGGGAATGAGAAGGGAAGAGATAGAGGGCTGGTGTAGAAGGGGAGAGGGAGGCGAGAGATGCCGGGGTGGCAGATCGGGGGTGGGTTGTAGCTGAGGAGGGAGAGTGAGAGGAAGAGGGAGATTGATGGGTTTTCTTTTTGAGGGGGAGTGTCGGTAAGGTTACCTATCAAGTAGATATCTAATAAGTAAGTGAAGGTGTTAATATTGTCTAGATACAGACGTAACTATACTAATTGATATACAGTTACTCGTACATATAACAATGAATATTGAAAAGGTCTTTAATAGGTGGATTTAGCTTTCTGCTTTGCTTTCTATTCTTCTCTGATTTCTTCTCTAATTTCTTTTTCTTCTTCTTCTCTATTCCCTTCTCTATTTCCTTCTCTATTTCCTTCTCTATTTTCTTCTTCTTCTTCTTCTTCTTCACAATATAGTTTTAAATCGACCGTGACTAGCATACTAATAGACATGATGTAACACGAAGGGACCCGGCAAATTTGTATGGCATTATTGTCATAGCGATCATATTATATTGAAATCACATGTTATCATGATATCATTATTGATCGGATGATATTAAATTTATACCTCAACATGCTCAATATGAAGTTGATATATCATGATATACGTCGTCGACGTGACATATGATGGATGAAAATGACTTCGAGGAGTTAAAAAGACGGTCATGAAGAAGTCTCCTTGATATTGATCAGGAACAGGTATGGAGAGAAGAGCTTTTGAAGAGAGTGCTTGATCAATGTTGGTCTACCAGATTCTACCAAAAGAGTCACAATGTGGATTTGATGTCAATTACGATGTTTTGCTCTTTCTTCTCTACTTTATATGAATAAACAGTGACCCCGAGAGAACAAGTTGATGAAGATAATCCATAACCAGATATCGATTTCAAGAATCCAATTTCCACCTTAATTATTTCAGCTATCTCTGACAGAGGGAAAAGAAAACATTGATCTTTTACTGACTGATCAATTCATTGTCTACTATCTATTTATCGATTACACGGATCCCAAGGTTGCATCTCTAAAGAATATATTAGACACTCTTCCCTCGAACAAGGACAATTGAAATCTACATCCGAATCACCTCGAGCTTTGAAGATATCAAGCCGAAGAGAAGAAAAGTATCTCCTCCAGTCCAAATCTATACTCCAACCCGAGCACCTATTCCAATCCGCCGATATTTCATACCTACTCAAAGCTTGCCCAGCATTACAACAGAGCACTACAGCATTACAATCATCGCATCAAATCACAGAGAGTGCCTACCTGCAAGTCGCTGCATAGCATAACACAACACTCGCATCACAACATTGATATCTTACGACTAGACCACCAAAAAGTAACATTGCCAAATTCAAAGAGCGAAGAAGAATTGGTCCATCTAATAATCTATCAGCTTTTCTTTAACTTGCTTCAATCTATATTTCCAAGGTGAAAATCTCCTATATACGAGTAACCTTACCTTACCGGCGGCACAAATTCTTCGCGTCTTTTGAATCTATCTCTCTTTCTCTATTTTCCTCTCTTCCTCTCTTCCTCTGTCTCTCCCTCCCTCGACAACAACAAATCAAACCAAATCAAGTCATCTAAACGATTAGACTCGAATATTTTTCCCTCAAATAATGAACCATGGCGCTCAATATTCAAAGATTCGGAAGTTTTAGAAGTATTCGAAAGAAGTCATCTAATAACACCAGAGACAATAATAATACTAATACTAATACCGGTACCCCACAAGTTACGACGAATATAGCAACCAATAATGAGGGAATGCCAGGGCCACCATCAGAGCTAATTGCGATGAGATATGAAGATATGTTCCCTGGAGCAAGGCCACCAATTCCCGTTACTGTTGCACCTCCACTTTCTCCACCTACGGATACGCATCCTGCATTGCGACCACGATCATTACTTAACCAAGGTCATGAACTAAGAGCTTTGAAGAAGGAGGATAATACAAAGAGAGATTCCGGTCTTGCCCCTACCACCAGTACAAGCGCTCGAGATTCTGAAGGAGCTTCTGTTAATCGTCACTCTTTTAATACCGTCGATAATGATAATGTCTTGGGAATCAATATAAACTTTGATTCAAAAGTGGCCATGGCAGAACCAAGCAGCACAAGCTCCACTCCACAAGTTCAATTGAGCGATGTGCAATCACCCGCATCACTAAAACCTCCAAGTTTTATGAAAAATGAAAGCTTGGGGTCTTCTTCTGCAGGGTCCCTGAAACGATGGAAAACGAAAAATGGCAATTCCAAGATCCCTACCAATACTGGTAAATCTGTAGAGATTCCAGACGAGCAATTTTCACCCATAACCACTCCAATCCCACGGGAAAGTTTATTGGAAGACGATTTTATGCAATCTATGTCTTTTTCCAAAAGAGGGAGTATCATGTTAGGGGGAAGGAAGCCAAAAAATGCTCAAGCGCGCACAAATGCGACGCGAAGGTGGGTGGGATCAAAGCCCCGTAGCGTACCAGCTAATTGTGCTGACGAGAGACATTCATTAGACAACCTAGCTTTTCTATGTTAGCCACAACGTCGCCATCGATCAAAGTATTGTCCGACGATTTGGAAATGGAGTCGCAAAAGGTCAGATCTATGTATGAGTCGGGGTCGGGCTTTGACTGGCGCGATGGGAAAGACGACACAATTGATAATCGTTTAACAGCTGGAGGGGAATCGATACCCGAAAGACCTGTTACGTGAGTGTGGAACTGCTTACTGATGATTGCGCTCTCCACTAATTAATTTTAGGGCAAACAGCTACTTGACTCCCAATGGCATTGGTGTACCACAACGATCCGCGAGCGAATTGTCGAATAGAAGACCTGCAGAGTTAGCTGGAGGCATCGAAGATTGGGAAGATGTGAATGGGAAAGATGTCGATAGATATGGTTTCATTAATAGCGGGAGGACTACCACCAGACCTGGCACACCAGAACCCAAGCCACCACAACGGGTCTCTACTGTACTTCAATTGGCCTCCGAGGCACCACGAAGAAAAAGAACATTTGGCCGATCGCCATCCACCGCGAATTCTCAAAAGGGATTCAGGCGCGCTCCTAGTCGAAAGGTTTCTGCGAGATCGTTGAAAAGGACGCAAGGGGATAATGCATCAATACAAAGTTCGCGAAGCTCTCAACTTAGACAAGCTGCCAACCGATTACCAGGAAATAAAGATAGAAGGTGGATGGACGAAGCTGGTGACATGTTGACTCTACCTCCTGGCTTGTCCGATATTGCTGAAGAAGTGGAAGGGGGGAAAGGGGCAGAATTAATGAAGAAGAAAGAATCAGAACGAACAGAGAAATGGAGGAGAATGGCTAAAATAATAAAGGGCAAGGATGGAGAAGGAATGGTTTTCGAATTCGACACGAAAAATTCCAAATTAATAGAACGGACGTGGAAAGGGATACCAGATCGTTGGCGTTCTGCGGCATGGTATTCTTTTCTTGCTGCTTCAGCAAGGAAGAGGGAAGATAGCGCACAAGAGGGAGATATAATCCAAGCTTTCCATAAGCTACAAGATCAAAGTTCGGCAGATGATGTTCAAATCGATGTTGATGTTCCTCGGACAATCAATAGTCACATCATGTTTAGACGGAGATATAGAGGAGGTCAGAGATTACTCTTTCGAGTTCTTCACGCTTTATCACTATACTTTCCTACTACTGGCTATGTTCAGGTTATGGCATCATTAGCAGCTACTCTTCTGTGTTATTTTGACGAAGAGAAATGTTTTGTGATGCTAGTACGCATGTGGACTTTGCGTGGGCTAGAGAAATTATACGAACCAGGGTTTCCGGGTTTGATGGCTGCTTTAGATGAGTTTGCAACTACGTGGCTAGATAATGGCGAGGTTTCGGCTAAGCTGGTAAGTACTTGATGTCCTACTTCTTACTTACAATACTGACTATAATAGAATGAACTTGGTATCGAACCCACAGCATATGGTACTCGATGGTATCTCACTCTCTTTAATTATTCCATTCCTTTCCCAGCTCAACTCCGCGTATGGGATGTCTTCATGCTTCTAGGAGATGAAGATCAATCATTACCCTACAGCAAAGAAAGACCATTTGCAGGTGGCTTGGACGTTATTCATGCTACTAGCGCCGCATTGATCGATGGCACGAGAGATATATTACTCGATAGTGATTTTGAAAGTTCAATGAAAGTCCTCACGAGTTGGATCCCAGTTAAGGATGAGGAACTATTGATGAAGGTCACTAAAGCAGAGTGGAAACTGCATCGAGGGAAGAAGAGAAGTTGAATTGTGATTCAACAACAGAAGAAAAGATACCCCAGTCGATTTTATAAAATCGATATCACATAGTCATACATCTTATCAATGTACGACTGACACGATGAATATTTTCTTTTGTTTTAATGCCTTGATGTTTTGGTGGTACTTTTACCACTTATTTGTTTTTGTTTTTGTTTTCCACGGAGTTTTTGCTAGGGAGTCTTTTTACTACTGCATTATACCATACGTGTTTGGGATTTTATTATAGTTGTTTTAATCTGTTGGCTTCTTCTTTGAAGAGGAGAGAAAGGGAGAGGAAGATGATGGGGTTTATTTCTTCACTGTATTTTTATAATCTCTTAGGGGGAAGAGAGGTTTGAAGGCAGGATATATGGTCGAATGGCTATAGATATATCTGTTTCTTTTTGCTCGCGGGAGATTGACTGGTTGTTGATTGGAATTGGACTGGGAATTGGATGGATGGATGGATGGTTCAGAAAAGAAGAGAGGGCGAATAATGGATGGAGGAAGGAAGAGGAGAGGGTATTGGGGTGAACCGGTCTTTTGTTGGGGAGATATAATTTTTACTTTAGGATGAAGATGAGGGGAATGAATGGTGAGACTCAAGGCAGGCGGAGCACGATGTGGTTGTGGACTGTGGTTTTGATAAGATGGAAGGGGGGGTGGAAGATAAGAGATGAGGGAATAATGAGATCAGATAAGATACAATGGAGAGCTTTAATTGTATTATGTATTGTATCGTATGTCGTGAAATATTATGAGAGAAAGGGGAGGAGAGGGCCGAGGAGATTGGAAGAGGAAAGAAAACCCAAAGAAGATAGGTAGTAGCTAGTAGATATCACATATAAGAAATTAAAAAGAAAGACGTAGAGATAAGAAGGATTGTTTTGAGTGCGTGTGGATCTTGGTTGGTTGGTGAATAAGTTGCTGCAATTTTTTTTTTAAAAAAAATCCTTTTGGGATTTCGGGTCTTTTTGTATGTGAGAGGATGAGAAGGGAAGGGAAGACGGGGGGGTTCGAAAATGTAGATTTGGGGCTTGGGAGAGAAGGGGAAGGGAAGGAAAAGGGGGTTGATTGTGTAGATGAATGAGAATGAGGATAGGGGTGGAGATGATAATGCTTATGATGATGGTGATGGTCACGGTTATTTAGATAAAGTATAGTGAATTAAGTGAAAAGGAAGATAGGGGTTGAAGACGAAACGTAGTATTGAAGAGGACAAAGAAACAGAGATATATATAAAAAAGCCGAAGAGATATAGATTCATATGCAGGGATTTAAGATTTAAGATTTAAGATTTAAGATTTAAGATTTAAGATTTAAGATTTAAGATTTAAGGGGAGGGGGATGATATCTTATTGTGGGATATGTATGTATGGATGTACTTGCATCTTGTTCTTATATAGATAGGGAGAAACGTTTGAAAGAGGTGAGAGGTGAGGAAATGGAATTGGAATTGGATATTTTGGGTATTCTTGTTTGTAGATGTTAGGAAGGGATAGAGATAGAGATAGAAGCGGAGATGGAGAGTTAAAATAAGGGTAAGTGGGTGGGTGGGTGGGTGCAAGATACGGCTATTGTATTACGATATTGGTATTTTCATTTGTTTGTAAATATCTTTGCGATATCCTTTTCGCTGAAGTGTTGGGGATTTGTGGAAGAATGGAACGGTGCTTGCGTTGTTACTTGGGTAAGTTGAAAGGAAATAAGGGGATGAGAGGGAGAAGTTGTCTGTTGAGTACTGAGTATATGACGTGGAGATTGAGAGGTGGTAGTAGGTAGGATTTTATTGTTTGATTTATTTCATGTTTGTTGATTTTCTATTAGGAGCTTGTAAGAAAGGTTTTGTGTCGAGGTCTGGAAATATCTACATACTATATAGGATTTTTCTTTAACACACGTGTTTACAGAGCTGTGTGTATGGATGGATGATGTGCATCTTACTAGTGAGATAGATATTTATCTAGGTAGAATTACAATGTGATGTGATGCCATGTGATTGAGAACCTTTTGATACTAGGTAAAGGAGGAGGATCCGGAGGAACTTGAAAGAGACGTTGAATATTTCGTTTATACTACCCTGTTAATAGAAGAAGATAATAAAAGAACAGAGAGTTTTGATAATATAAGTGATGAGATGGCGTGTGCGATGCGTTAGGGTATGGATTAGAAGAATTTTGATCATTCATCTCATGAAGTGAGGAACCCTTGATGGAGATCTCGATGGAGGTTTTGAGGTTCTAGATTTTCTAATGCGAGAGAAAGGGAAAAAAAGAATCTTTTAGAGACTATGAGGATTTTCTCATATCAAGTTCCCATCAACACTTTCTGCATTTCTCCTTTTCGTTATTTTCGAGAGAGTATCTTTAGATCTCGTACATCAAGAGAATATTGTCTAGGAATTGACGTATACAATTATAACCGTTTAAACATTGAAAACAAAATAGAAATATTTAGCACATCAATTGTTATAAAGCATTCCCCAAAGAGTCATGTTATTTTCATTCCCTGGAATCAGAAGAGATATAGACTAAATTCTATTGTGCGTTGCATAAGGTGGTTGGAAATCGTTCATGTCTGGGAATACAAATATAAGGGGGGATTCGAGGAATAACTTCTGAAATTTCATTACAAGGATCCCACAAAACTGGGCTTTAATAAGTGCTGTTCTGTGCTTGTGTACACGATACTTGATGTTCTAGCAATGTTTTATCAAGACGGTATGGGTCATGAGATTAAATTTTGAATTTCAGGTCTGCGGTACGATAGTTCGTGCGAGGCGTATGCTGATGTTAATGTTGATATTAGGAGGCTTGGTCTCATAATACATATCCAAGGGATTGTGTATGTTTCCAGCGATCTGAAAATAATAAGAGTTGGTGGGAGTTGGCGGGAGTTGGTGGGAGTTTAATGGAATCACATGCAGGCTCACCTATTCTGAATTTCTTCTATAATGTCTTTCACTTGCGTTGCGATTGAGACGTAGGTAGGAGATCTCTATGTTTTGTGAATTAGAAACTCTTCCTCTAGGAAGGGAAGGTGATGAAGGATATTATCTTGATGAGATTTATGATCACTGACCGAGCATTCTAATTCATTTCTATTCCCCGAAAAGAGAATCACACACTCATGTTTCCCTTGTGGAGAGATAGGAAGTGAACATGTGTTTTTAATAAATGTACCGGGTCCGCAAAACTATTCGGCGTTTTTATCAAGCGTTGAAGTTATTACCAAACGGAAACACCTAGACTTCCATCGTTCAATTCAATTCACCCGAAGAAGGATCGATTTTGTCTTTGAAGAACATTCATGCTAATACTACTTCACTGTCTCCGTATCCAAGCAAAAGAAACGTAATTCATTCGTCACAACTTGTGCGTTCTTCTCCTAGACGCAACGGGATAATTAGCTTGGGGCTGTATTCCTGGGTCGCTTGGGTAGGAATTTATCGTGAGCGTCTATATGCGTAAACTGTCTGAACCTCGCTCATCGATCTCATGGGTGTCTTTGAGATTTTGAAGACTTGATATCTGTTCAAAATGCTATTGAAGACTATAATGTGTGGAAGGTAGCAGATGTACAAGTCAAATGGAGACAAGCATGGCAATCAAGTAAAACTGCACAAGAAAGGTGTGTGATACTAATGTCGTAGTAGAACAATAGAGGAAAGGAGTGTTAAATGTTCTTCTCTGTTATGGGATAAGCATTATGGAGTATGAAGGGATGGGGGCATGGGGGATTTGTTGGAGATTATTGCAACTATTGTTATGATGGATTTCTGCTGTCCAATTCGAACTCATACTCATGTTCTAGTATACAGAAAAAAAAGATGGATCAATGTCGAGCTACTTGTGCTATTGGTGAGTGTATTCGTACCGTAAATTCACTGTGGAAATTGCTGTGTAGCATTCATAGCACCAATAGATCAGCAATTGAAAAACAAAGAACTTGGAAATATACTGAAATATCATGTTGTACTGTCAGCAAATTCTCCTCCAATTTTTGAGTAAATTTTCGTTGCATAAACCTTGGTTGGGAATGTGGCTAGACCTTTGGATTGGTGTTGTGGATGTATATTGAGGTATGGGCATGTTACTGATCTTCTTGTGGAATACTGGGGAATTGAAAATGGAGATGGGGTTGAGTGGGCAAAAAGGTGGGTATTAAGTTAATAGAGATTGAAGGCAAATGACATGAATGCTTTTGGACAGATGATATTGGAGTAATTTTCTCTAGCCCATCGATCGATTTTGGTCGTAGAATTTGTGCTGAGTGTGGCAGGAAACTTCGGAGATGGACGTTACCCACATCGGTTTTGTGCTTGCAAGCAGGCTTTTTAGAGGCAGTGGAAGAGAAACACCCTTTGCCCGCCGTTGATTAGTTAGCTAGACTAAAACATGAGGCGAACTAGCAATTTCACCCTCCTCGCCGTTCACAGAACGCTTTGGGATCCAGTGCAGGAAAGCATAATATCTTGAAATGTAAGAAGACTGAACATTTGAGGATTTCACCTCCGCCAGATATACAATCCATAAGATTCTACCAGTCCCAGAGTCATTACAAGATTGAGCACTTGTGTAGTAATGATGTTAATTATACCGCACTCGTATTTCAGCTACAATTGAGAACTTTGTTGTAACTAAGAATCTGAAGTGAATGGCCGTAGTTTCGATTGACTTTGTGCTATCTTTTCGCACTAGTTGCAAAATTTTGCCTTTTTTCATCAATGTAGATACAAGCGCACTAGAGCCAAGAAGACTTTCTTGTAAAGCTGGAAAATACGAATCGAGCTTCGATTCGAGGCGAGCAGTGCTTACTGTTCTCAAAACATGTGCTTCAGAAACGGGCTCCGTGGAGAACATGCCACGATTGGAAGTGGCAGACGCAATTTTTTGTGGCTCAGCTATTGAGACTTTTGACGCGGAAACTGGTGGTATTAGAATGAATGGCAGTGCCGATCTCAGAGCTATCTAGTCACTAACCACTAGGCTCCACGCGTTTTCCAAGCACATGGCTGACTCATGGCGGCGTCATGGCAACTTAGGGCACCGGTCACCTGGAAATTTTCCGGGGCAACGTCCGTTCGCACTCTTCCCTTAGGACTTCCCTGACCGGTGTTGAGTGGCGCATAAACAATTTGTGACTAAGATCTAAGGCATCATTAGACGACCACATCGCTCGTTCTGGAAGTGGTAAGATGATCATCATTGTTCAAGGCTGGATGTGGATTTTTGAGGTTACCTGAAGGTATGGTTTCATGTCGGCGTGAGATTGTTCATGAACATTGATGGTTTAACAGGCGTTCACAATTACTGGGATCCATCGTGGTTAGCGATAGAGTATTTCTAAACATGTCCGCCTATTAATGTGGAAATGTCAGGGCAACAAATCAGCATTTAAAGTCCTCAGGCACACGAGCTCTCTTTTCCTTTGGCGGTTGGAGGGGTATCAATCCTTCTACGTGCCCCCATTTTATGTCAACCGAAGCGGGGTTTCCGCATGGGGAAATGGACCGAATGAGGCAGAGATGTAGTCGTGGATGTGTATCGCATCAAGATCGTATTGGACTATAGAGGAAGTCTTTAGCCTCTCCGAAATACAGCTAAAATGTATTTGGTATCTGATCGACCCAAAAGATGCAGAGATGGCTCGATGATTCGCCACATCTAAGGATCTTCAAAGTCAAAGTTAAAACGTTACGAGTGCAAGGCGAGAGAATGATCGACACAATGCTATCTGGCGAGGATGCGCAGATGCTTATCGGATGGCCTGTCAAATGGTGTCGGTTGTGATAAATCGGGCACGGGCTTTCGCCTAGAGTTGCAAACTTGTAGATCTCCGAACAACTTGTTCCCCGTTCCGAATGTGTTTCTTTTGGGCAGTAATAATGAGTAGAAATACCTAGGTAATGAGTAAAAACTTTCTCATTGTGGGTTTTTATCCCGACTTTTAATATAAAAAGCCAGAAAAATCGTATGATTCAAGAAGATCTACACTGTCTAGAATCGTATGATTCCCAACGAGATCTACAACATTTGATTCGAAAATTAATCGTTCTTAATCTAGATCATCTTTCGCACGTGACGGAGCGGACTGACAGCATCAAAGAGGTTTGGTTAAAAATACCTAATGAAGTCTGTATGTCCAATCCCGCTAGAAGAGTGCTCAACTGGATATCGATAGAGGCAAGCGTGATATGATCCGCTCAAGCTTTACTTGGAGTCGAATAGTAAGGGAATTCTACACCTCCCAATCTAGGCATTACAGCTTGGACTTTTTTGAACTCAATTCCGAGGACTATGTCAGTGTACGAAGTATTTAAGATCAATGCGATAGCAATCTGTGAGCGTATGGATGTATGTTGTAATCAAGAGTTCAAACAATAAAGGAAAAGACCGACCGACCTAACTCGTCAACGGCACGGTTTTATACATGATCGGGAAGGCTGAAATCACTTCAATTAGACTGGCACTTTGACCTTTTAGAGGCTCGAGTTCTATGCATAACCGTCCCTTCGCAGTAGCAGTCTCATAAGCACAGAAGAAAGAAAGGATAGCAAGGACTAAAAGGAACGAGGGAAGCGTCAACCAGGTTCATGGGAAACAGGGTATTGGACGGGTGTTTGAGAAGCCCTAATGTCTTAATTTGGAAATTCTCCCAAAACTCGAAGTAATTTGATAGACTTCAAACTTTAATGCTTTAATAACACAGCTCATTAAAACTTCATCTTGGTTCTGGTTTCGGTAACTTCCGAGGTTTCGGTCATTCATTTTACATATCCAACGTACTTCGGTAATGTTTGAGATTGGCCCCCAAAAATGCGTCATGAGAAGAATATTCTCGAACATCCAATATCGATAGAATGAATTGTTTTATTATACTTGGATGCATTTTTTTCGAGAACAAACCTCTCTTTCCACAACTACACACCGCCTCACCCCTTTTTCTATTCGTGTCTCTCTCGAACCAACGGTGTAGAAATTAATTTGGTTGATTTAATATCAACATATGCACACATGGAAAATCTTGAAAGCGAGAATATAGACGCATGACAAAGCTAGTTGACTAACCAGTACCTACGTAGCATTTCGGGGATGTTGCATCAAGCTTCAAGCACCAAAAATTACCCGACGCCCCTTCATCTCTTACAAAGTTGGCAGGCGCCAAGCCACAGCACCCGTGATCTTACAAAATTTAATGATGCTTTGAGATGCTGGCCGTTCGGAGAAATTGATTGCGTCGAGGACCTTCGGGTTGGTTACTGCATTCCGCAATTACTCTGTTCTACGATAGAGAAATAAGCATGCAATCATATGCAACAATCCCACGCGCTGTTGTTTCCCTGCCAATGATGATTACTATTAGAAACAAAAAGGAAACAACAGAAGCCTGAAAATCCCTACCTCATGTAACCAGCTGAACATGACGCCGACCTCGGGAGCTCAACCGTGCCTATTAAGGAAGATTCGACAGGAATTTACCAGGTACCAGGTATCCAGATATACTAGAATGGAAAACAAATCTTGAAATCAAGTAACACGAGCATCGAAGCTTTGATACTCACCAGTCTTTTGCCATATGTGTTGACGTGGTACCCCCCCAACTAACAAGCTCTGACCATTTTACTATAAGGAGATTGCCAATCAATGGAGACTCAAGAACCTACAGCTCTGGCATGTCACAAAACAGGACAGTGCATTGTCGGGAAATAGGAATTCTCCATATTTTGGTAATTAGAAGTCTCTTCTCTGATATTCAGCTACTAACCTAACAAGGCGTATAGCTCCTAACTCCTAACCAAGTATTAAGTAGAAAGCTCTAGACAAAGTTGGCATATACCGAGGTAATAAGGTTTCGCCTACTACAGTAGTTAATCTCTTCACAAATCCTGAAATGAGCACAAGCGACAAAAAGATATTCCATTTCTCATGAACGCCATCATCATTATCAGGTCAGATTTGATTATCTGGGAGATGAAGTGGTCCTTTCATAACGGAGCTTAGCGAAAATTTGATGCTTATTTGAAGCGAGGCCCTATTTGGTTGGTCCAGACCCGGCCCGGTCGAATTTGATGATCTGCCTTGTGTTTCAAAGAGACAGGATTCAACGACCACCGATGAACGATCAATACAGATCTTTCAAGACAACCAATCAAAGCCTGGTTATAGAGACCCTACAACTGTAAATCACACACGGTAAGAGATTGATGTGGGAGCTAAGTCAGTCTCGCAATTGTATCGAGTATGGGGCGACCTGACATATGGACACTAAAATATTTGGACCAACCAACTATGTTTTGAATTGCCAGTGATGCGAAGAACCTTCATCCTGGATATGATCGCGCACTTCAAATGGATGAGAGGCCATGCACCTCCCACAACCCTATCCCTGCAGACCTTGCGGTAGGTGATCGCGCCTTGAGTAGCCCCCCCCAGCGACTATGCAGCCTAGCCAGACGTATACCTAGGTGAGTGGGTGATCACTCTAAAATGTGAGGAAATTTCCTCCTTACCAACTTTTAGCTTACATATATCCGTAATGCTGTGATTACTCAATTCCCTCATCAGGAACACATTCCATCGAGCACCCGAGATGGGCTCTGACCATTTAAGACCCTAGTCTTGGCAGGCATAAGCTTCCATTGATGCATTCGACTGCTTCTTCTGTGGCCCTATGGACAACCTCCCCAGCCCATAAAGATACTCCGCTACTTCGTCTCCACCCCAATCTCAGCCCCAGGCCTCGGGATCCAAAACCTAGCAGGTAATCGACCATTGACACATTATACTTTGTATCCCAAGGAGCCTTGGTGAACCGGCAATACAAGCACCTCCCTTTCACACGCGCATCTTTATAGTCTGCCACTGCCATTTCGGATAAGGTATCAGTCCATTCACATCATAAATAAGATCGGGAGCTTGTTTATTTAGTGCATCTAAGAGCCTTATTATTACCCTTTACAGACATGGAAAGTCAAAACAGTAAACTCGAAAAGCGAGATTCCCACTTGCCCCACCATCCTCGCTGTTTGTAATATCGGAGCTCGACTTACCCCTGCTTATTTTTTTTATTCCGCACTATACAAACAATCTTGAGCTCAACGGCAATTTCACTTGACTATTCCAAGGTTGTTATCACTATCCGTACCGAGCGTTTAGTGGGATCATTCTTCAACGCTTGCCTCTCCGCTCCGTTCTTCTGGCTCACAACCAGTCGATCTTGTACTTCTTTTTGACAAGCACACGACTTTTGTGTACACACCAACTTTTTCCCTGACGATCGTCCCTGCAGTCAACGAACCTTTCAGTCAATTTCCAGATCTAGAGTCAATACTCGTAGCCCTGTGATTCGCGAACTCAGATTAAGCTCCACAGTCCCACAGATTACTAGCATCCCGAATCCCGGATTCACCTGGAGTACTTGATACTCACGGCTGAACCTAGACATTCAATTACAACGTACGAGTTGGCAATTATGGGTGAGAAGTGTGGGGGGTGATTCTGGTTCTACTTAAAAGTTCGACTGGTCCATTTGCTAGCATCTGCCTATTTGCACCTCAACGTTATCACTTTAAAGGTGCTTTTTCTTTCACACACATTTTCATTTCCCTTCTTTTGGCTTCAGTGAATGCCTACTTCCCGACATGTTACTCACGATTAAACAGCCAGTCCATCACGGCTATAAGTCTTTTCATGACTATTCCCCACCAACACCACCATCTAGCTCTCGTTTCCCCCCGGCGGTGACAACTACTAGCTCTTCAGTCTCTTTACCAACACCATCACAATCTCTTCCTTCTTTAGCACTTACAAAATCAACAAACATGTCCACTCCTCATCGTGGATTGCCCCCCATGACATTACCACAACCACCACAACCCCCGCAGCAAGTAGTCCAAACATTGAATCAGCCAACGGGCTCTTTACAGTTACCAGCTCCACCTCAACAATGGCAAGGCGCTGAAGAGTCCATGAGGAATTGGCTTCAAGCAAAGGCCGAAGAGGATAAAAGGAAGCAAGAGGAAGAGAAGACGAGGCAAGAATCACTGAGGCTGGAGCAAAGGAAAATCGAGCAAGACATGCTACGAACGTCCTTGACGGGAGGAATTCCACCGTATATGATTCCCATGGTATTTGCTGGAATGGGTGGTGGAAATTTACCTAACGCTAGCTTAGAATGGGCCCAACACTACATGGCTCAAGCACATCAACTGCAACAGCATCAAGTCCAACAGCAATTAGTACCTGGACAAAGTCAGCATACTTCACCAGAACAACTACAGCGTGGAGACTCTCGGCCGGTATTTGGAAGTCAACATCCAGTTCCTGTCACTTTACCCTCAACACCTATAGGACCTACGGGCCCAGGATTTCTTCCTAATTATCAAATGTCCCCGGCCTCAAGATCTAGACAGACTGCAGGATCCCTAGCTAGGGTGACTGCAAATTCTCAGCTTCCAAGATTAAATACAGGAGAATTGGTTATTCAACCACCTCCATCAACTTCTAATATGCAGATATTACCAGGACAATCTGGTCATCCATTAGCACAATCGCAAAGCGCTCAGCAGCAACAGGAGCCTCAATCTTCGCCTTCAATTTACTTTCATCATTGGCAACCACCCACATCACAAGCAGGTACGAGCAGCACCCATCAGCCTCCGACACCCTCAGGCAAGCTTTTATAATTCTTCTTTTATCTTAGTTGTACTAATTATTTGACTAGATCATGTTTCTTCACCGAAGAAACGGAAAGCGACAGGGCCGCAACAACCAGCCCCGCATCCAACAACATTACCACAATATACATCCCCTTCGTTCTCGCAAACAGGATCTTCCGTATCGGGTACGCCATCAAGCAGACGCCGTGGGCATTCAAGGAACCGAAGTGACGTTTCAGCCCGTGGAGCTGATTCATATGGCCGCCCTTCGAGTCGTCATAGACACACTGAAAGTGGTTTCAGTACTCAAAGCCTAACTTCACCAGTTCACTCACAGAACCAAGAGCAAGCTTCGAGGCCCGCAGAGCCACGCAGGCATTCTGGTGGCTCGAATACTGTGTCATCTTTGCTCGAACAAAGTGATTCTAGACCACGCGCGCACTCTCAAACCCAAAGCCAACAAAGCCAGTCTCAGCGAGACCGAGAACGTCACTATTCTGGAATATCGGAGATTGGACGCGAAGAAAGGATCACAGAGGGGGACGAGGCACGACGTTCTGGTAAGCGAAACGATGGAAGAAATTAAACACGTTTCAGAGACCTGCCGATCATTTACTTAGACGGAAATACTACTCGCCAACGAATTTCCCCAAAGCCACAAGATTACCGATTTTACAACTTTTTCTATTCTTCCATCATCGAATATGCCTTGTCCATATACGGATGTTCAATTTTCTCTTCTATTCGCTTCGATATTGATTGTTTAGAAGATACCCATTACTTTGCGCGCCTTTTAACTTTGACTTTGACTTTACATTTTACCTTCTGCGCATCGAACTCTTTTCTAGAGCATTTTTCTTACATTCTGTATATCATTTTTATTACCTGTTGACAGGGAATTCAATTCTTGTATCATTGATCCCTTTTTGTCTTCCATTTTATCTTTAAACTTTTTGTTGTGTGCCTCAGCAGCGCCATTTCTATTCAATCCGGCACTGGTATTCACAGGGCTGGTTCAACATTGCATGTACATACTTATTTCTATTCTTAATCTTGTGGTGGGTGTATATCCCAATTCGGGCAGGTATATATAAGGTTTAGGTCTCGGGGCGGAATATTGAGATGTGTGGGAAATCAATTTTATATAGTCAGGTCCCAAAGAAGGACCTATGGGGTTGACCTGCACATTGTGTCAAATTCTTTGACAATGGCAAATCACCTCAGATGAGAAATCAAATTCAAATAAGCAATTTATCAAGAATCCTTCGTTCTAACTTCCACGCCCAATTCAAAGTGTTCAGGCGACAAGAATCGTGCCAAGTGCGTCATGCAGCCTAATGAAGGCAGAAAAAACTTACTTCTTCCTCAGTCAGCCACTTCAACCAAAAAGCGTACCTTCATCCTGGTCTGGACCTGGAAGAGGAAATGGATTGTTAATAACCATGCTTGATAAGAGCCGCAAGTATTAACTAGCAGGTTGGAGTCAAACAGTTGAGAAGTAACGAATATAATTATGCGTGTTTCAGCGCGCAGGAAACCGAACCATGGTCAGCGCGGAAATGGTAAGCAGGGATTCGCACGGCTTGTATATTAAAGTTTGTTGAACTAAAGTGTGTGTAATTACAACCTTCACATAGTTGGAAAGCAACATGGTTGTACAGTAGTTTATACATTGATGGGCGCGTACAGATATCTTCCAGTATCATGCGGACAGGAATAAGAAAAAATGGATGGCTACAGGTCAGGCACAGTGCATATTCTAATGTACTAGGCTTCCGCGAATTAGAGAGTACTTCAACTCACCCCACTGCTTACTCCTTACCTGGCGATGGATTGGAAGAGGGGTAAGACGATAAGAACGGAACTCTGCCAATCTTCGACCATGGTCTCGACCTGCACTGTCAAATTTAAAGGCCTCCTGGCTAGAATTAGCCTTATTAACAGGGTTCCGCAATTTCGTGCATCGTGGAACGTTCACACTCGGGATGCTACCATGGATGTGTCATATCCTCATCAGGAAATCCGTTCCAAATTTGATCTGTCAGCGTGTTTTGCAACATGATGAATACGGTGGTGGAAGAGCGTGGATCTCTCGTCTTTTCCTCATGGCTACTCAAGGATCTACACGTTATCACCTATACTCTTCATATTGACGGAAGATTTCCTTTCTTCATCACATTTTACCAGCCGTGATATAGTCATATTATATAATTTTAAAAAAGTAAGCAAAGCACTATAAGAAACAACCCAATTGGAGAATAAACAACCTAATTAGTACAAGGCCTTGTAACAAATAGATTGGAATTTACATAACTTCAAGCCACAAGCTACCCAAATGATTTCCTATAACCAATTCCAGACGTTCCTCAAAAATCGCGAAATCAAAACAAGATCGCTTTTATCGCTCTTTACCTCCTTTAGGTCTGGGGCTTCTTGAACGGAGATGATCCGAGAGATTGGGCAATGGGCATGTTCGGCAGGGCTGCAGATCCTTGTCTAGCACAAGGTTTGTTAGATTAGATTGTGAGAGATTACCCGATGTGTGCGTGGGGTCTAGTGGAGATCGTGTTTCGAATTAAGTGATGGTTCATCTCAAAGCGGTAAATTGTGATGAATTGATATCATTGTTTAATATGTTTTTTGATTGCATTTTGTGAATGACTGCAGGTACGGTTAGGAAAAGGAAATTTGATCATGTATGCGAATGCAACTGAATTGCATATGACCAAGGAAATCTAGATATGAAATGAGGTGATGGGTCTTTTGAAGGGATTCCAACCACATGAGAATTTAAGTAGGTATGGGAGGATGGATGCATTCTGGAACGGGATAATATCAAGATGTTTCGGCCCTTTCCGTAATACTCGAAAAGTAAAATAGCTGCATACATATCAGGACGAGAGACAAGTCTTGTCGATCCAATCTCACCCGTTACAAAAGCATTGTCCATAGGCAGTTGAGATACATGATAGAGATTGCAGGTGTGTTAAGCCTACAATTTGACCTACCGCTGTCCCGGAAATTTGCAGATAGCTATTGCTAAGATAGGCACGTTGCAATTGCTACATCTAAAAGTTCCTGCAGGTGTTAATCCGACAACATGCCCATGTTATCCTTCCATCACCAACCTCTTTATGTACTTTAAGTACTACTTACTGCAAGTTTAATTCCGGAACGGCGACGTGCCTTTTTTCGGCGACAATCTCCCGACGGAAATAATGACACGAATCTTCGAACTTCCGTTTTGCATATACACAACATGAGACTTGTAAATCGTAGCTCGCAGCATGAAAATACCATGCACAACACGTGTATTGTAAGTCGTCAAATCTGTACTGCAGCATTGATGTCCTCCAAGAACGGTAGATCGTGGGGAATGGGTTTCCTGCTCGATTAAGCGAGGCCCCTTTCACTCCGGCTCATATCAGATAGTCTTCACCTGTCTAAATAAATGTTGAAATCGGAAATGCTCTAGTTCTATTCGGAGGGTTCGAATGACGAACATGTCAGAAATAAGATCACAGTCTCGAATGATCTCCTCGAATTACCGGATTGGAAACATCCGCTCATTAAACATACCTTTCTAAATCTTCTGGAACCCCAAACCTTCTAACTCAAACCTTCTTCTCCACAGACGCGCGCCTCGTACCACAAAGCTTCTTAACACCCATGAGATCAGATCTACGCCAAGTCATCACATATAGGGTAGAAAGCAATGTCTCTCAATCTCTCCGAAAACCCTACGTGTACCGGTAGATGAGTAGGTCATCAAAAAAGGCTGATTTGCTCTGATTGTCTCAAATTCTCATTGAGATTTGAAAGTGTGTAGATCAGTGGATCTGATTTGGAGGTGTAAGCGTTTCATGTTGACGAAACGTCGTAAGTACCGAGACGACGACTCCACATTGCAGGTAAACGATGTAAATCAGTGGGTCGCGAACACGAACTGGTGAGTCTAGATTTTGGTCCCTTGATTTTTTGGGATGAGGGAGGCGGAGAAACCATTTTGCGATTGCGTGAAAAGGGAAATGATAAGTTCATCTATCTATTGTAGATACGAGATAGAACATTCTATAGGCAGATTGCTTTTGATCGTCGCTTGTGGGTCGGGATGACAATTGCAACTTATTTGACATGAGCTCATTTGAAAACCCCACTTTCGATGTCTTTCAGTCTAAAGAGGGGGGTATATGTGAATGTGGTTTTTGTGTGGCATATATGAAATTTGGCTCGAGAAAAAACTTGGCCAGCGTTATCACTGCTTAATCTCGCTGTGCGGTCAGGATCTTACTTCGAACCGTACGAGTGTACTTTGCTTATTTCGGATGATACATGGAAGTCCAAATCACATTCCGAAAGTAAAACAACTTTGCTGTAAATACTCTTGGGTAGAGGGATACTACCATTCGAATTGGGAATCAAATGAATACGAGGAAGCGGGTGTTACTTTCATTTGCTGGATATCAAAGGATACCGAGAGCGACAAGTCTATCATAGTCAGAAGAATTCCTCAGTCACAAAGTGTGCCGCTCATTATTGTACCATAACAACTATATTGCCTTATAAACAGACCAAAACGGAATCACTTGAATCTCAGCATAAAGCTTACACTAGTTTATACGAGGTATGTATGTATTTTGCATATTCATCGTCCTTAGTGTCACAAGATATGAATTTTGTCGCATCACGGATGATTTTCAGCAAATTTTGCATCTTGGGCATAATTCTTTCTGCCAGTTTGAAAGGAGCAATGGTGTTTTCCCCTCTTGACACAGTATAGTTGCTAAAACTCCCAAACGCCACCAACAAACAATCTCTACACCACTTCGTCTTTGTGGATCTCCTTATATCCTATACCTGTCTATTCATCTCCTACTCTCGCTCCTGCTTAGCTGGCTTATAAAGAACAACTATGTTCGTTCCATCTTCCAGCTTCTTGATATCTTCTTCAAGCGTACATTCACCATGGATCTTATATCCGAGAATCATATCTTTTTTGTAGATTTTGAACAATCTCGTTTCTTCTGCCTTGCGGAATCTGCGATGATTTGGCATGCTGTGGATGTAGCAGACTTTTGTGTCATCACATTAGCGGTGGGTTGAGAAGTCTTGGGCACATGGTGAATGTTCTGGTGATGGAATAATTACCAAGGAAATTCCGTAGATTTGAAAGTCAATGTAGCAATAGGAGAGAAAACATCATAGATATCGAAAAAAAATCATGTTGTTCAAACACGACCCATACTTTGAGATTGTTCTTTTAATATACAGATAACAAACCAACTTTATCAACGAAGATTTTGTGTATGTGATCGGTAATCATTGCCAGTCTCTTGAAGCATCAATTTGAAAACTTCTGTGTATACATCGGTCAATTTGGCGCTGTAGCTAGGCCGATGCGATTTCATGATAGATGACTGAGCCATAGCAAGAACTGAGAATATTCTATCCAGCGGCTGCATACAAACCCGATTTGAGGATGTCAGAACAAATTCATAGAAAGGGCGATGTGTTAATTCTGGAAACGCCCGTATCGTGTCCTGGCAATAGAGATTATGATCTTGTAACGAATAGTCTTGCCTAAATCTTTCAATCAATTCAATCTGCGAGAAAAATTGGTCGAGAACTGTGATTTTCGATCTGGGGAATGCTCACAGACTATTCTTGCAGCATTGCGTTTCGTTGAAAATATGACATTGACGGTTTCTTCGAGACGATATCAACGTGTCAAGACTCGACCGCCAATTCCCGTAGCACAAAACAGGGCCAGGAGACAAAACTGTCTCTTGAATAGTCCATGCTCGTTTAAACCAGGTGCTACTGGCTGTCAGCAGAAATCTGTCCCAGAGGTCATTGAAATCATTGTCCTCTCAAAAACAAATCCGTTCAGAGTTTTCTCTGTAGTACCCAGCTGACTCGTGATAGTGCTTGTTATTTGAAAAGTGTTGAATCAATTGAAATGGATTCCCTGTGATAGAAATTTGACCAGGTGGCGCTCCAAGCCACATGTAAACGAGTGAGCACCTTGAATATATTTCTCCTAGGTTTGCTATTTGACTAGCTTTCTCATCCGGACCGTTTTGGTCTAAGCATAGAGCATCAAACCAAAGAACCAACGTGTCTTTCAGCTTCCTGATGTGCCGAAGAATAGTCAGTAAGGTCGCGTGGATGGAAAATTCGTTATCGTCGATCTTGATGTGTTCGGTAGAGATTTCTGTACCCCAGACATAAGACAAGCAGATATAACCATTGGCGGCTGCACTATCTATGTTCTCGACATGGATTATCCCACAAATTTGTTGATTTTCAGTTCCAGAATTTAAAAGCAATAGTCTAAACTTTGGCTTGGTTGAGCCTGTGTGGTATTTGCGTGTGGTTGAGTTTTCCATGGTTCGGTCGTCTTCCGGAAACTTCGGAATAAGGTCGATGATCTCGAGATTATCAAGGATATGAGAAAAAGCGAGCTGCAGATTGTTCACAAAGAATAGAATTTTGATATAGACGTTTGACTATTTCTAATTCTTTCTGAAAGCTTAACTTGGAAACGTCGTACTTGAATTTGTTCAGAAATTCGCCAGTAAATCCAGTTACCAATGTCTAAGGAAAGCAAGATTCCCATAGTAGTCCTTGTTCTCACAAAACTATAGTAAATTAGAACTATGAAGGCGTTGATTCATTCATGATGCCTCATGACTGTACTTCATGACGCCTCAGTAGAAGCTAATTTGCTGATTTGAAATTGGGCTTCAATCATATCATGACTTAGGAAATCCTGTACAATCGAACCTTCATTGAATAGTCATCTCATATTAGATTCATCGTATATGGCTTCGGGTCAACTCGTAGAAGCGACACATGATTCCATATATTACCTGTATTTGTTTCTATCTCTTACCTTGTGTCCATCGCGACTGGAAAACATTACACCAACATACATACACATGCATGCCAGAACCATGGCTCTAAGTCATACAGCTAGCTAATAGCCCCCGAAGCTAAAAATATGCCTTTATGACACCAGGACGGCGTAAGAAATAACTTCCATAGAAGACCTTGAGATATTGTGTCTGGCTATGTTTTACTGCAACTTCAACGACCTCTGCTTTCAGCCTTTAGGGAGAATATTTTGCTGATAACAAATTACAACCGCCAGGATCTCAGGAGTCGAGTTATTGTCATCGATTTCGTTGCTGAAATTATAGCACCAAGTTCCTATACATGTGAAAGGCTCACCAGTGGATGTGCGGACTGACAGGACACTACAAAAGTTGACTTGGAAATATCTCGTAAGATCTTAATTCATATATCTTACGAATCATTACAATGACTTATAAAAATTTGAACAATGACAAGTCAGAGTCTGATATCAAACAATTGAAAAATTGAATTATTAAAAATATCGAAAGTTGAAAAGTGTCCCGTCAGTCCATCACCCACTGGTGGCTCTTCAAGAACAGGAAGTTTTGGACTAGAGGACACTACCATCGTTGTTACACCACCTCGTATCCTTGTGTAAACATCAAGATATCCTTTCAAATCATAGCACTTGCAAGGTGTCTCATTAAATAACACACTCTGACCGTTGGGTGTCAACCTCGTCGTCGTAGTACGATGTCCACTTCTCTTGTAGTCAGCTCGTGCTAGTCTGTATAAGGCTTAGCTTGGCTGCCCCGCTTTCACGAACGTCAACGGACTAACAAACTTACAAACCCCGATCTCTGAGCTTTTATCGTCAAATTGTATGCTCAAATATCCCTTAATGACCATAAGGTAGCTTTGACACGAAGTAAAGAGTTGGAATGCCTCCAGAGAATACAAGCATATCGATACCTAGGAAAGTTTGTGATCATTGTCGAAGAAGAAGTAGGTCTTTCGCAGATCCCCGCACTCTTTGGTGCAGTAAAGGAGTTCCGAGCATTGACCAATTAAAGGGATACGATGTGATGGGAATTTCCCATGTAAGCAATGTGGGAATGCATCATTGGCATGCAAAAGAGAGCACATACCGAAGAGAAGGGGACCGAAGCGTGGAAATGGTAGAGTGATCAATGAATTGAGAGCTCAAGATGGCGGGGATTCTAAAAGTTTTGCGGAAGTCCGCGATTCAGGCTCGGGTGGAAGCAGTACCGGTCCAGGCTCGTGAGTCATTTCAAGTAGCCCTACAGCAAATTCCATTATCCCAATTTAGCAAGAATTGTTGAACTCGAGAAGGTATTGGGGAAATGTTTGAGAATGGTCAAATTCGAAGTATTGTCACGTGGATTGTGACCCGTGGGAAATTCCTCTCTATACCTACCATCCCGTTGACAATTGTCCACCAGCTGATATGTGCTATAGAGTGGATATAGATAATTGGGTTTCGGAAACTGCTAGCTCGACCGCCGCTCAGAGATATGTGGGAAGACCTGCACGGCACCCAATCATGTCGGATATCTCGACCATTTCCAGCGATGAGCCGAACAGTATATTTACGACCGATCAATTTAGGCCTACATGTGTTAGCTACATGTATCTAATCCCGACATGCCTGGATCTTTTTCTTGAGCACATTTACCCCATTATGCCTCTAGTGCACATGCCCACTCTACGAGCCTCAATAAATCGACCATTGGAAATGCACGAGAAAAATCTTCTTTACTCTTTATGTGCCATCACTTCGACCCACATGTCGGGTAAAAGCATATTAGCTCCAGGTCCTCCTTCTTGGGAAATCGCCGGGAGATTCTTTCTTGACGAGTGTATTATGACTCGACAGACTTATGACTTCATCGAAGATAAATCGTTGTCTGCTGTTATATCTTCATATTTCGTATCGACTGCATTTTTCGAGCTGAATCAGTCTCGAAAATCCTGGTACTATTTGAGAGAAGCAATGACAATGGCTCAAGATATAGGGTTGCATGAAGAGCATAAATATTCCGGTCTTCACCCTGCTGAAGAACTGTGTCGTAGACGAACATTTTGGATTCTATATGTTACAGAAAGGTAAGTCTACTCTATCCAAGGATGTGAGGTTCTAAAATGACTTTAGGTCTTTTGCAATTCTACGTCACAAGCCTCTTACCTTTTCGAAGACACCAGCTCTGCCCTCGACTCTACACGATTATGAAAGCCCGGAAATTCATTCTGGGTTTATGCATCTAGTACACTCTTACCATCTACTAGACTCTAACTTTGTTGATTCTTGGAACGAAGCCTCCGATGCACCAGTTTCGACCCTTACATACACAGCGCTTCAGCAACAACTGAATATTCCTCATCCTTCTCACTTATCGCTTACTGCCATACAGAAAGCTGATATTCTCGTTACCCAGCAATGGCTGCGCTTGATCGTTTGGCAATCTTCAATGCGTCAAGGCTTGCTCTCTTCCACTGCCGTCGATGAAAGCATGACTTTTCGATATCCTCTAAACATCGCTCACTCTCTCCTGAATGTCATATCCTCAGTACCTATCGCAAGTATAGAAGTCCATGGAATGGGTATTTTCGAGAAGATTTTCGAGATTGGTAACTCTATGGTTGACGTTATGCAAGCTTATGGATCACAAATTCCACACGAAATATATGGCATTTGTCAAGACCCATTTGATATGTTCGTGAGGACATTGAGCCAGACACCGAATTCCCAACGTCAATATGCAGCCCTCCTACTCGCCAAAGTGACTGAAAAGCCGGAAATCCAGAGATTTTCTCATAATTTGACGAAAGTACTATCCATCAATACAAATCCTGGCACGATTGGATCGAATGCAATCTCTGTGCCTCACACACACGATCCGCAGTGGAGGGGAAGTATTGTGGGCGAACTCAAATCTGACGATGATGGCGTACACAGGTTAGAGAAGGAACGCTACGAACAGACAGACAACGATCAGATAAATGACATAGCGTTGTCAACAACTCAACCTGGTAACATAGAAATCAGGGGAAGCGAGGAATTCATGCTGCAGGCTCCTAAGTGACTCTCGAAGGTACGTTCGCTACGTGTGCGAGCAGAACTATTGTCTAGAAATCTTTACCGAAGCTTTAATGTATCGATAGTAGCCATTCTTTCATTACACTACTCTTTCTAGGGTAGCAAAAATAATCCTTGTTTCAGAAAAGTAACTGGAGAGCATGCAAAACGGAAGGATCATCATCGATTTTCAGCGTGAACTGAGCTCATTAGGACCAATTCAAGAAAGATTGACCTCGATCTTCCGGCTGCAGAGGACGATTCGACATGTTTGATCATCTGAGCCTTGAGGCTGAGCATCGAAAGGGTGGATTGCACGAATATTGGTTACGTCAAGGTTCGATGGCACGAGAGCGGTTTATTTCGAGGTCGAGAAGTTATACGCAATCGTCACAGTCGTGTTTAAATCGTGCTTGTTGGATTGGCAATATGAATTTTCATCTCAAATAGCCAGCAGACGGACAATTAATCAAACACTAACACTCGGATCTACACAACCCGAAATCATCGAGATCCTCTTTTGTACTAGAAGTGAATGACTCTTCAGAAATGGAGTATTAGATGGGAACACAAACGAAAGACATTGAAACATTGGCACATCGCACGTTCCAATACCCCGGCAAGACAACGCTAGAAGGGTGTCACGACGGCTGTATTCCGCCTACCGACGGTCTAACTCTATTTTCTGTGTTACGTGATGCTTATCATGTGAAACAAATATGTTATATTCTACTTCTCGTGGAGAGAAGTTTGCGCCATAGCTTGAGGCAAACTTTGGATGTGATATCATCACGTTACTACTTACTTTGACTCAAGTCTCGACTCATTACTATGGACTTCCCAATATGTCGAACTCTACATTGATATCCATAAATTTGCTCATGCTCCTCTTAATTGATGCACCCCCCTGAGCTGATGGAGGTTTGGTGTGGCACAAATATTGACTATGAGGTCATTACCACATATCCTCGATATAGCTAGAGCTTTGGTGCGATATTTTTTCAAGCGGATAGGAACTTTCCGATTTTCTCGGCTCCAGCGAAGGATGAAGCTGGCCCGACGTTAACGTAACGTAATGGCGAGAAGTATCTCTATCAAACCTATACTCTGGGGTGACAAATTACTCGTTTGGCTGATTGAGTAACGCAAGTAAACGTCGATTTATCTGTAAATTTCGATTATGAAGGTTTTAGAGAGTAGGGAAGAGCAACGCATGTAACTTTTGTTGTCATCAATTCAAGTGATTGTGGCAGTATAAGATCTTGCTTCCTCTCCCCATTTTCACTATCAGATATGAGCCTCTAATCCCTCACACAATCATATGTACACTTTCTCATACATACAAAATGGTATCTAAAATCACATTCCTAGCATTCATTGCTTTGTCTACACTACCAATACAAACACTCGCATTCCCTGCTAAAGCTTTTGAGGAAACTCCTATGAACTCAAAGATTGCTTCATTAGCCAAAGCTGCATACGAAAAAAGACGTGAAAAACGCAGCTCACCTGGATTCAATGCTGCTGCTCAAATTATAGATGTGTCCGGGGAGCATGCATTTGTACCTCCTGGCCCCGAAGATATGGTGTGTTCAATCCTTCAGACCTCCGCCTTCTTGGTGCTATAGTGAGTCAATAATATCAATTCTGATGCTTTTTATTAGCGAGGTCCTTGCCCAGGCTTGAACGCATTGGCGAACCACGGCTTTCTACCTCACAATGGATTTGCTACTATTTCTCAAATCATAAGTGCCAATGAAGAAGTATTTGGAATGGTAAGAATTACACTTTTAGGAATTACAGGTTGATATTAATATTTGCAAAGGGAGCAGATTTAGCTACGTTCCTCACTATCTACGGCCTTATCATGGATGGTAACCCCCTCTCTCTTGATCCAGGTTGGAGCATTGGTGCAAGCCCTGCCCAAGGACAAAATATCCTCGACAACCTCTTCGGTCTATTAGGTGCCCCTCAAGGTCTCATCGGCTCGCACAATAAATACGAAGGCGACACTTCACCCACTCGCGGAGATCTCTTTGTCTACGGAAACGCCTGGGTCCTTCAAATGCCCCATTTTCAAGAACTGTTCGATCTGCAACCAGATAAAGGAACTGCGAATTATGATATTGGGATTATGTCTCAGCTTCGCCAAATAACATTCGAGAGAAGCATCCGCACGAATCCGTATTTCTTTTATGGCCCTTTTGTGGGCATGGCAGTCAGTAATGCGGCGCAGAGTTTTATCTACAGATTTATGGCGAATCATACTGCGGAGCATCCCGATGGAATATTAGATCAATTCAACCTGAAGAGTTTCTTTGGAGTCACTGGAGAGACTGGGTATTTTGAAAAGAAAGATGGCTGGGAACGTATTCCAGGTGGTTGGGGGCGACGAGCTATTGGTGATGAATACGGTATTCTCAGCTTGACAGAAGATATTTTATATTTGTATGTCCCCCTGCTCCTCTCCCCTTCCATCTACCCTTTCCTTGCCAATTTCACAAAACTAACATCCCCTCCCCCACAAAGCGCATCTGAATATCCCAACACCCTCACCGTCGGCGGCAACACCGGCACCGTCAACTCCTTCTCCGGCGTCGATTTCTCCGATCTAACAGGCGGCGTCTACAACTTAGAATCTCTTTTCGAAGGAAACAATCTCGCCTGCTTCCTACTCCAAAACGCACAATTGACCGCGCCGGATTTTTTGAAGACCATCTTTAGCGATATCACGGAACCGTTGGGCATCTTGTCAACAACTACGAATGGGATTGTGGGCTCGATTGGAGGCTGTCCGCAATTGATGGATGTGGATCAGTCAAAGTTTCAGTTTTCTTCGTTTCCTGGCTCGGGCGCCACGCTTTGAGGGCTATGGGCTAGGTTTAGGATGATGGGATGGAATATGGGAGGGGAATATTCGATTAAGCTTAGCATGAGAGGAATTGATTGTCTTGGCGAATGAATGTACTTATTTACACTTCTAGTTTACTCGATATCTTCTCCTGTCGTTTTCTTTGTCCCTTTTATTTTCTAGTTCATTTACTTCTTTCTACATATTAGGGGGTTTCAGATGAACTCGCATTGGTATTGTTCTATATCCTGTCCGGTAGCATACTATCTTATATCTATCCATCAACAGTCTATATATTTATATGTTCCATCTACCAGGTATTCTCCACGCTCGCGCAAGTTCGTAAATATATACATACATATACCAAATCCGTTCATACAATCAATTAAATACAAGTACATTTATTTCCCTGTAATCTCACCATTGGAAAAAGAAAAAAGAAAAAAAAGGGGGTTTTAATACTAGATCCAGATATTATATATTCTCGGTAACCCTAGTTGACTTAAGGAGAGCAAAAGAGAAGAGAGAGAACAGCCCATTCTGAGTCTCTATTCTCTATTCCAGCTACCTACACCCACTACAAACCGTCCTGCTCTGTCCTGTCCTGAATTCTAACACCTCACTACCCCGCCACCTAAAGCTGCCTCACCCCTTCACTCGCATAATAAAACTGACATCCCCCGCCCCTTCAACAAGATTTACATCCTTGGCTCGAGAATGCAAAATCGAGCCAAGCAGAAACCAAGTATGCCCGCCGTGTGGGGGTTTGTTCTTAGTGGAGGGAGGAATGTGATGAGATCGACCTCACTGAATAGCTAACACAATAATATCATCCCAACTTAGGTAGGTATCTACCATAGCCTATTTACTATCGCCCTCTGGCTATACATACTACACACGCACTTTTCACCATATCCATACCCATACTCTTTATTTCACCCTCCTCCCCATCTATACATTCATCATCCATCATCCATCATCCATCACACCTCTTTTTGAATGTTACCCCCCCAAACTATCAATAATTCATCTTATACCTATCTATCTACATATACACCAAACTACCTATCCCCACACATTCAAAGTTCAAACATTCAAACATAATATCGAACGCCTCTGCTCCCCAAGGATCTAGTACTCTGCTTATGATCAAAATCAAAATTCAAATATCATACCAACTTCTGCTCCCCCCCCCCACCTCCTTCCCTCCCCCGGCATTTAAAAGAAGAGAGAAAAGAAAAAAAAAGAAATAGTTCCTCACACCCACCCACCCACCACCTACTACTTCCTCATCATTTGTCTACCCACCCAGCAAAGAAAAACACTCGACACTCCACACTCAACGACACTTCCAGGGACCAGCGTAAAATTTTCCAACCCGATTAATGTTCATGTTTATGTTTATATTTATATCTATTCTTCCTTCGTGGGGGAAAAAAGAAAGAAAGAAAGAAAGAAAGAAACACAACACCATGAGAGAAAAAAAAAATCAAAAAAAATCAACAAACACTCTTCATTCATTCCTTCCTTTTTTCCCTCCTGACATCCGCCCCTTCTCCCCTCACCTCACTCCTCAAAACATCTCCAATTATCCTCCTCTCCATCTTTCTACTCCCCACTCCCCACTCTCTACTCTTCCCCTCACCCCCATCTTTCACGAATACTCAACCTCATCCTCTCTCTCCCCTATCTTTAACCAGAATCTCAATCACAGGCTCAACTCCCCCTCAACCGCAGTTATACAATATCCCCCATTCCCATCCCCATTTCCATTTCCATACCTATACCTATACCTATCACATTATCTTCACGCTTCACTCACACATAGCCAGCGCTATCTCCACCAAACCAATCCCCATTTCTATATTTTCCAATCACACAAATCATATACATATATATATACATACATACAACTACTACAAAGATAAGTCATCATATTTACTTACTATCCATCACAAATCCACAAACCCCCAACTACCCACACAACACAAGTTCAATAACCAAGCAAGGGAATTCACATAGCCAAAAAATATATGTATGTAACTTTAATTCTATAGTATTCTTCAACATGTTCGCTATTCACACAATTGACGTAGAAAATCTTACACCTTCCCCATTTTATACATAAATACATGCATATCCGTGCATTCGCCCATCCCATCCCATCCCATCCTATACCATTCATTCGTCTATCAAGGATACTATCTTTTATGTCAAACATGGTATTGTAAAACATCATGCCCGCTTCTGCAAAAGACATCTCAAAAGAAAAATCTCATCAAGTATTGCAAAGAAAAATAATAACGCCAGTGCCAGACCGAGCTAACTAAGCTACTTGTAAATTGGCATAAGAGCACAATATGCAGGGGCGTGTAGTATGTACTTTTAAAAGACATCTCATGGTTCAATTGATCCAACCCATCGAACCATACAACAAGGTATATGGATCACAATAGAATGATATACACCAAGCTTTTCTTATCCATTACCGAAGCGGAAAGAAATATGCTTCGACAAGGTATTCAACAAAGAAACACTTTATGAGCTTCCAACGGCGTTTTTAGCGGCGTTGATATATTCGCTTGCGTGAATATCGTATGAGGGTGCGAATCCACCGAGAAGAGTGAAAATGGTGGTAACGATAAGACCAAGGACGATAACTTTGCGGAGAACTGGTCGACGGGAACCGAAATCTGCCCATTGGCGTCCACCTTCTGCAAGATAACCCTTGATCTTCTCAGCGCCAAGCTTGAACCAAACCATTCCACCGAGAGCAATAGTATATCCGAAGCATTGAAGTGGGGTGATGAATGTTCCCCAGATGATGACGGAAAGGCAGACGAGGAGAATATCTTTCAAAACACCACAGAGAGTGAAGATGAGAACCGAGGTTTTGCCAATCTGTATATAATGTTAATTGAGAATTTCAAATTCACCAAAGAATGTTTTCTTACCAAGAATACGACAGAAACGTTCAACATGAATGCGCACATAGCATTGGCCAAAAGGGTCCAGAATCCAACATTGTAGAAATCGCCCATGGTCATGGTTGGAATTTCCCAGAAAAGTGCGACACAGAAGTTCATGATGGCACAAACTGGAGCGAAATAGTAAAGGGATACCAATGGGTCCATTTTGAACTCGGCAGAGCTGAGAAGTCTTTGAACCATGACAATTCGAATAGCCTCGAAGATGATACCTCCAATTTGGAAAAGAACACCAATGACAACAAAGTCAATTTCACCGATGGATGCGATAACAACACCGATAACGATGAAGGAGACGTTGAAGAGGGTTTTCATGTTTGGTTCGGCAACTCCAAGGGCCCAACTGGTGAGCAAGACTGCGACAGGAGTGGTAGCCTACAATTGAGCGTTAGCACATTGAAACCAGATCTCTAACTATTCAACATACCTTGAGCATTTGGATGAAAGAAACGCTGAGATAGAGATATGTCAAGTTTCCGCAGATCAAACTCAAACTGAAGAAGATTCCAATTGGCACGATAGCTCTCAAGTATACACGACCCGTCATCTTAACCGTCTTTCGTCCATCGAGAAGTTTCGTCGTGCGTGCGAGAATTTGCGTCATCAATGTCGCAAATCCAAGATGCCATGATGTGAGGAAGATTGGGAAATCTACAAAAACTGTTAATTCATGGTCGCGAGTAGAAAAGGTGCAATCGCAGAAGGCGACCAAGCTAGAAAAAAAACGTACGAAATCCGACTGTTGATAAGATCCATTTGTTGAATAGAATAACACTGGAACTGAAGAAGATCCATGTCCTTTTGAGAAGAAGTCAGCGGATTGTTTGCTTTGAATGATGATGGAATCTCAACTCACATAACATAAAATGCTGGGTGTACAGCAGCCTTTGGAGGCTCTGATTTCTCGGCGGCAGGGTTAACTGTCGGAAGGACAGGAGTATCTGCCGACCTGGAGATCTCTCCGGAAATTCGAACCTTTTCTTCGGCCATGATTGCGAGTTGTATTGTTGAAGAATTGGTGAGATGATTCTTCGAATTTGTTGCAGATGTTGAATGTGAAAGATCACAATCTAGGTAAGGGTAGCAATAAGGGTTGTACAGTGTACGCGTTTTCCTGTGTGCCAAGCACTAGATAACGATCGGAAAGGCTAGAATTCCCAATGGAGAGCGATTGTCGAGATTCTTTTCGCTATGAGGCGAGAGTCAAAGATTTAAAGGATTGAAATTTGGTATTTATTTTTTACCAAAGAATGAAACAATGAAGAAGGGGCAAAGAAGTAAATTGAGAGCAGAAAAGATTGAAATGACAAGAGGAGAGGAGAGAGAAGTGAAGCGAGTGAGAGAAGCTGGTCCTTATGTGTTTATGTCCTTCTGTTCTTCTTATGGATGGATGGATCTACTGGGGACCACCACACTCGATAACTTAATTACCACTTTGATTTGGGGACAAAGTTCTCGAAATGATATCAATGCTACCTAGGCTCTATCTAGGTTACAGGCGCAGAATCTGGATAGCTCGCAGTACACACATACACACCTATCACCTACTCACTCTAGTTCTCGCTGGAGTCCTCTGTTAAAATGGATACTGGACTGGACCGGGTAGGTAGTAAGGTTCAGAGTGGATATTCATCTACCCGGCTAGAAGAATTCGGGGCCCAGATTAAATTATACATCATACGTAACTCTCTGTCAGGGACGGGTGGACTCCAGCAACAATAATGTCAGGAATCAAATGTATTATAACACAATCTATCATTATCGTTGTCATTGCCAATATCACTGTCATTATCACCCACGTATAATGCCGCTTACCTAGGTAGGTAGCATCTGGTGTGGGTAGCCGCAACAGTATATTTGCATTTCTGCATTCATTTACACCTACGAGCCTACCTACCTACCCATCTACCTACCCATCTACCTACCCATCTACCTACCTACTTACAAAATCCCCAAGTATATACTAGTTACTCCCTCCCTCCCTCACTCACCCACTCACCCACTCGCCACCACCTAGTCCTTCCCTCGTTTTCGAGTTATTTATACCTCCGAAGCTTAATTCGAAGCCATCCTCTTCTCGAAGGTTTCAGAGAAGCGATTGAAAAAGCTTTAGTTAATCTTTATTTAGATGATCGTGAACATTGTCTAACAGCACCAGGTATAACGAATACTGTTGTCTATGAGGGAGGCCCCGACAACAAGTCCTACCCAGGGACGAAGTAGTTACTACATCCATCCATCCAGTCCAAATCGATTCAAACATACCATGCTGTGGCTTGACCTTACCAGTTAAAGTGCGCCGTCCGGAGAAAGAAAGAAAAAGGACCGGCTAACGCGCAATCACTTTCATACCCTTTGATCTCCCCCCCCCCCCCTTTTTTATTTCGAGGCAATGACAGGGTTATGAAAATGGCTGGATGCTACGAAGTATGAATGAATGTATTTATTATTATGTATTGGAGTGCAATCCAAGTCCAAATCCAAATCCAAATAGTTAGAACGACAGTAACTCCATTCGACCACTGTGTACCAAATTCGAGTCACATCCCGCGCTACTCTTCATCTAATCATCGTCTTGAATGTTTGAATCAATCGTCCAAGGTCAAGCAAAGGAATTTATTTCTATTTCCGTCAATCACAGTGCCATTGTTACACAGCCCTCATTCTGATCATCGAACATGCGAATACTTGTTAGAGATATTGAAACTTTTTGGCAGTAGATCTACAACCTTTTGACTCTGAAATGTACTCAATCTCAAATTCTCAGCCTCGTCATTTAGAAAAGGTGATACCAGCCGTTGGTTGTGAACTTCTGGCGCCACCCCCTGAATAAATCTTTTTTTTTGCTTTCCTTCCCCTGGTGCGTCTGCGAAGATCAAAAGTTACACCAAGAGATCTGTCAATGGCATCATCATCATTGGCCTTCTCGCCCCCCCCCTGCTTCATTCACGATATACTCTAATCTAAATCTAATTAATTGGTCCCATATTGACGTTCTCCAGAGGGGTAGCCAAAGGGCTCAAAGCTCAATGTTGTAAATTGGCTACTCCCGTGCTACGGTATGATAATTTGATTGATTTACTTGAGAGATTAGTCGAATGTGCTGATCCGTTTCATGTATTTTTCTGTCAACGTCAATCCTGGCGTCGGCCACTGAATGGCCAGATAAAATGTGGACTTTCGCGGATAGACACCGCAAAAAGGTCGGTCTAGCATATACATCGAACTAACTTTTTCCAAAGTTGTGGAGAAGTTCAACCTGTCTCAGAGATGAGATCCGGACACCCTAACAGACATGCTGATACGGTTATTGAGGATATTCCCAGTAATCTCATCCTCGCCTGAAGTTTACTTGCAACCGATTTTCATTTGTATAAGACTGCACACCTTTTTATATCCCTCATGATGTTTGGAGATCAGCGAATTATCCATGTTGATATTCATTTGACGAAAGTCTGACTCGAATGCTCTGCCAAAAGATTGCAGTTTACAGAAAGGTCGAGGGAACCACCAAGCACCCAGGTGATGAAGGGAAATTCTTATCACAACGCCGGTAACATGCATGATGCTTCCCGAGGGCTTCTTGCATTGCGGTAAATAAACGGTGAACGGTGAAGGCGTACAAATGAGACGCAGGCGGGAAGAAGTTGGGGGATAGTTTCTTGTCGATCAAGGAAAGGAACGGATGGGAACAGTAAGTATTCTGTAGACTGGTCAAATATATACTCTGTGAGTGCCCACTCAATGTTGCGATACTCGGCCAAGATGTCCCCAAAGGTTGTGGAGAAGGAGATTGATTGTCCATCATGAAATCAACAACATCAAAATCAAAATCATAAGACGATCCCATTTTGAACCTGCAAATAGATTAAGAATATACTGTAACACGTATTCCACAGTTTTGAATTCCAAGGAATCCAGGATGATCCAACAGTCTTTGGTTTCTTCCTTTCTTTCTTTCTATAAGGTTACGATTAAAGTTATTAAAGACATACATCGCTTGTGAGTAAAGGAATGGCATAAAACACTGCCGTTTTCGATGTTTGATGTGTTCTCTTCCGATGTTGTAGTCTCATACTTCCTTCGCAGATGAAGTTTTATATTCTTTTAATATCCTGTCCCAAGGTTCGAGAATCATCCTTTCAAGGGTTGATGCCGAGACTAAACCAATAGATAAGCTTTTCATGATCCATGCTTCAGATTCCATTTCCTTCTTATCCAAATTTGGTTGTAGCGTTTACCATCATTATCCGTCTACCGGTCCAGAAGCGTTGTTCAATGTTCACACAGGTGAGAGAAGACGGGAACATTCACAACCCTAGTTCAAATAGGTAATTAATTTGAGTTGAAAAAGTCGACTTTCATCCCCTTCGACCCTTTGATCCTTGTTAAGGTACGTGGGCTATTTCACCCTCATTTTAACAACCCACCGAGATTCTTCAGTTGGTGTGTTCCATAATTATTCCAAGTGCTGTCTGTCATTTCATACCTGTTGGTTGGCAGAACGAGGATAAGGGAAAGATATATCTAGCCACCTTTGCTTTACACTTCGAATACGTTATTAAGTCCTCTCATCCGCCTCTCTCTTTTCAAGAATCATCTCCAACTATACCCAATTATACCCTTCACACAATATTCTATAGACTTACAAAATGGCCGACATGTATGTATACCCTTCTCATTACATCAACCTTTATCCCCTCATCCACCACACCACCATCTGCGCAATGGAACTTCCATTCATTGCATCTTTAAGCTAATTGGTTTTTGTAGCAACGTAGATGTTCTTGTTATTGGAGCTGGACCAACTGGTCTTGGAGCTGCAAAGCGTTTGAATCAACTTGTGAGTTTCATTCTACCCAACTCAGAGATACACACCGCCAAGTCGACAGAACCGTTTTACTGATCTCAATCGCAGAATACTGCATCATGGATGATCATTGATTCGAATGAAACTCCTGGTGGACTTGCCTCTACAGATACCACTCCTGAGGGCTTCGTAAGTTATTTCACAACTCAATGGCAAATGTGGCAAATACAGTTTTCTAACTTTATATCTACAGCTTTACGATGTCGGTGGACACGTTATTTTCTCACATTACAAATACTTCGACGACTGCATTGATGAGGCTTTGCCAAAGGAAGATGACTGGTACACACACGAGCGTGTCTCTTATGTCCGCTGCAAGAATCTCTGGGTTCCTTACCCATTCCAAAACAACATTTCCGTTCTGCCAAAAGAGGAGCAAGTCAAGTGCGTCGATGGCATGGTTGATGCTGCATTAGCAGCTCGTACTGCTACCACCAAGCCAAAGGATTTCGATGAGTGGATTGTTAGAAATATGGGTGAAGGAATTGCAAACTTATTCATGAGACCATACAATTACAAGGTCTGGGCAGTTCCAACCACAGATGTTTGTATTCCTCTTTTACCCCACTATTCGAAATTATGCTAATGACATAAAAGATGCAATGTGCATGGCTCGGTGAGCGTGTCGCGGCTCCAGATGTGAAGACTGTCGTCAAGAACGTTATTCTCAACAAGACTGCTGGAAACTGGGGTCCTAACGCCACTTTCCGCTTTCCTGCTCGCGATGGTACTGGTGGTATTTGGATTGCAGTTGCCAAGACTTTGCCAAAGGAGAAGACCTTGTTCGGAAAGGAAGGAGAGGTTAAGAAAGTCAACGCTGATGCACACACTGTCACTCTTTCCAGTGGCAAGACCATTGGCTACAAGAAGTTGATTACCACCATGGCTGTGGATCAACTTGTCGAACAAATGGAAGACAAAGCACTCATTACTTTGAGCAAAGATCTGTTCTATTCAACAACCCACGTTGTTGGTGTTGGAATCAGAGGAGAGCGACCAGCGAACATTGGAGACAAATGCTGGGTAAGTTCTTTTCCACTTTTTTTTGGTCTCTGTTGTTTTTTTGCCAAAGCGGTGACCCCTCATATTTATTGGTTCCACCCCGAGTATCACCCGATTTCACGTGCTGACGTATTCCATAGCTCTACTTCCCAGAAGACGACTGCCCATTCTACAGAGCAACTATCTTCTCGAATTACTCCCCATACAACCAACCTGAGAAATCCGTTAAGCTTCCTACCTTATACCACGCAGATGGTAGCAAACCAAAGTCTTCTGAGGCTCAAGAGGGTCCTTACTGGTCCATTATGTTGGAAATCTCCCAATCTACCAAGAAGGCAGTCGATGTTGAAAACATCCTTAGAGATTCCATTCAAGGTCTTATTAACACTGAGATGATCAAATCTACCGATGAGATTGTCTCCACTTACCACAGAGCTTTCGGTAAGAATCTTCCCTGACTTTATTCACATATCAACATGGACTAATTTTGACTGTAGACCACGGTTACCCAACCCCATCCCTCGAGAGAGAAGGCGTCTTGACTCAACTCTTGCCAAAACTTCAAGAGAAGGATATCTATTCCAGAGGACGTTTCGGTTCATGGAGATACGAAGTTGGAAACCAAGATCACTCATTCATGTTGGGTGTTGAGGCAGCTGATCACATTGTGAATGGAGCGGTTGAACTTACTCTCAACTACCCAGATTTCGTTAACGGCAGAAAGAACACTGAGAGAAGACTTGTTGAAGGAGCTCAGGCTTTCCAAAACAAAGATTTACCTACACGTCTCGCCAACTAGATGTGCTTTTAGAAATTTGGAAGAAAGATAGAGGAGTCAAGAGACCGGGAAGAGTCTACTAAAAAAATTACTGTATACCTCTCAACTTTAGTGGGGTTTAAGAGGATGCATTTTGATGCACCTAGATTTGTCTGAAATCTGCTGGCTGGTGTTTGCTTATTGCGACTTAGATACACACATATGCGATTTGAACTCGTATACTAGTTCTGTTATTGAAACATAGATAGCGAGAGTTTCATCTGGAGAGCTTGTTTATTTGCTAGCTACTTTTTAGAAATAGATTCTAAATAGAAAGAATTTATATTTTATGATTTTAATTACATGCATTGGTTGTAAGCGAAGGATGAATCTTTCGGGTGACTGTTAAGAGTGTTGAAGTCTCGGATGAGAGCAAAGTGCGAACGAAACATAGCTTTTGTTGCTAATAGTAAAAGAACAGATACTTATCAATCTTTTTATTCATCAATCTCATACACTATACATAAACATCTACTTAGTAATGAGCACCTATACTCTTGACCTATATCTAAACAACTCCACCAATCCACGGAGTCTATATCGGTTGCTAATCCAATCAGCAAACTGGCAGAATATACAATATGTACTTAGGTAGGTTAGTCCCTGAGCTCACCACACGTCCTTCTAATCACTACGAACAGCAAATCAGACTGAAGAAATACGAATTATTTTGACTGTTTTGTCCATCACGGCTATTCCATCCCTCAGAAACACAAAGCCTCCTAGGAGTTGCCGCAAATATCAATAATGCACCTCGTATTATATCTCTCTTCCCATTGGAAGAGAGTGCACAATCAAATTAACTACTCTTCGCCAACATCGACTAGCAAAATCATGAATTGATCGGATTCACTGAGATGATATTTCTTGTTGGGTAAGATTGTCTATATATGTACTTGATATTTATGTTTATGGGTGAGAGAGAGAAAGATGGTTGCAGCCTAGATTACTTGGGTTGGTTGGTGCATATTGAAGATATCGCGAATTGTCTAGATAGGTAGGTAGGTATGTAGGTAGATATGTATCTCCTCAAATTTCGCGGTTGCTCAACGGATCTGTTGGAATGCGATGGTTTTGTTCGTTCGTTGATTTGGGTATCTAATGATCCGCGGAACCTCAAATGCGTTTTGTTAGTAATCGTGTTTATGGGTTTCGAAAAAGTTTGGGAGGAGATTTGGTGATTGTTGGGGAGGGGTTAAGATTGCTGGAGGATGGATGGGTGAGTTGAATATGTTGGCTGAGATTTGCGATTTTTATAAGGTTGATGAGATTGGCTTTACTCGAGTATGATGGCGGCTATATGGTCTTGTACAGTAGTTGCACGCGCAGATCAACGGGATAGAGATACAAGCAATGCAGTAGAGCACGGTAATCGGGAATGAGCGGGCTTATAGCGATGGTATGCGATAATAGTGAAGGTGGTAACACCCTCTACTTATGATGGTTCGAGGTACTCACCAGATGATTCGAGATTTCAGGCCGACCCTAATAATCGGATCTGGTGGCGAGGGGCATGTGATTCTTTCGTAATTTCCCTGATGCCAAGTATGCAACATTCCTCACCTCACACTGTCTAAAGCGACAGCGCGTTCACGAGCACTATATTTGACGATAGCTACGTACGACGCACGCCGTCTATTATTATCCTATGGATGATTAAGTATCTTTGAGCAGATATCACTTCTTTCTAGTAACAACAAACTCAAGCATTTGGAGTTCCTTTCCCATGTAAGCAGTATCTTTGGGATCATAGCCAACATCTTCCCATGTTCTAACTCTGACTTGAGTTTCCCACAAAGTTCCCGTCTGCTCCCCAACCGATTCCCACATCTCCTTCCAAGATTCCGGCGTCTGTAATTCGGCTCGATATTTCGACCCAGTCACTTCGCCTACTTTCGTTGTTAAACCTCCGGCCTGAAATCCGATAATAAGACTTCCAGACCCTCTCGTCAGCAGACTGAGTTGAATCGCAGCTGCAAGTTGGGTCTCCAGATTCCATTGATGTAGGACATGCGTCACCGAGATTATATCAATCTTTCCTCTTAACTGCAATAGCTTATCCCCGGGACTCAAGATATCACTCTCAATATAGTCGATATGGAACTTTTCTCTATCGTTGAACAATTGGTAGCCCAGTTCCCAGTGATTGACTATATCAGCAGCATGTAAATTCTTGCTCGGTGCCCCATCAAAAATAAGTTGACGCAGGTCATATCCCATGAAACATCCAACATCAAGGAATGATTCGCCTTCTTTGAGACGCGATAACACTTCAGGATACGCCGGTGATCGAACGATCATAGGATCGAGAAATTTGGCCATGCCAGTACATGGATATTGACGGATGTTCCATGCTTTATCGCGCTGTTTATGAGTGAAAACTTTTCAGCAGATGTAAAAACAGACATTGGGATAACCGCATCTTACAATATCGTATACATGTTCTCTGACTTTATCTGATGGTATACCACTGTATTCTTCAAGCAAGCGACGGCTCTACGTTGATAAGTCAGTCTTCAACCCTGAACTTAACAAGTCACGGGAAGTCTTCACCTCAGGAATGATTTTATTGTCGATATTAGGAAGGTACCAAGGGTAGTCCTTGCTTGAGGGCACAGTTTTCATTGGGTCAGATTCCGTGGATGACATGGTGGAGTTATAACGATGCGGTTCAATAATTGTAAAGGTTGAATTGTAAGAAAGACAATTTTTCAGCGTCTTGCAAGGACGAAAGGATGAGCTTTAAATATATTCTGGAAATACACCTCGTTACGCAGATATCCAACAGTTTTAACCACAGCATATATATTCCACGCGTGCTATTACTGCAGGTGCATACGTTGCTGTGATGTTACTGTGCCATGGAACTGCATTGGATGGAACAAGGGTTTTTGGAAAAAGAAAAACCCCATTTCCCATTTCCCCTCTCCCCACTCTTAGCTAGCTTCCCTGCCTACTTCTAATGCTAATCAAGAAATCTTATCTTCGCACTCAACAGTTAACAAGGCTACTCGTAAAGTGTCAAAATATTACACGGCAGCATTTGCTAATATCGCCCGCCAATGAAACTGTCCACAGATCCCTATAAATTATTTCGCTAATCTACCGTGACGCTGGTCTAGTGAAAGAGTTGTTGCGAGTTGACTGAGCTTCACCTGTCGTACGGAGGCCAATCTCATCTTCCATATCATAATCATGGGGCTCCGATCTACCACGAGATCCTTTGGAACCTTTTGCCAGTTTTGAGGAGAAGATTGACTGCAGACTACCAAACAAGTTATCCAAGAAAGCCTTGTGAAATAGTGGTCGAACGGTTGGTAGGCATGCGCCAATGATTGCTGATCCTGCTTCCACAACGCACCATACTACAATGATCGTGTTTGCAGCTATATTCCAATTTGTCAACTGCGCACTTCTTTACAACACTCAAAGCGTTCTACTCACCAAGCAGATCACGAAATCCTTCTTCGGTGCCTAGATCAATAGGGATTAGTCAGGATTCTCAACAGATCCAAGATGAGATTATCCTACCAAGCTCAAAGATTCCCGTCAAAACGGCTCTAATCAGACCAGCGGCAGTAGAACTTTTCAATATTGTTAGATCGCATTCTAGAAGCATATAAAACAGGCATACAACTTACAATAGCCCCAACGCAAAAACAGCACAGAGGGCAAGTTTCTGGCTCAATGACATCTTCAGCTTCCAGATCGCTGGCAAAGGAGTAGCCAAGATCACAAAATCGCCTAGAACATCAGTCACACAAAAGGTTGTTGATGCAATTGGTTCCTTGTCGCAATACTTCTCACTGTCATCTCCAAGGCTCCAAGGAGCAGCATAATGTATCCCACATTCAAACAAGAACGCAAAAAGAAACGAGATGCACCACAGTACGACCAGTGTACTCAGAATTAGAGACCAAATGTTGAAAGCTCGGTTTACTGCAAACAACCGTCGGTAGAGCAATACAACACTCAGTTTTACTGCCCCCAGTGTGGCGACATGTAATAGAAAAATGATGGTAGTGAACTAAGATAAATTTGAGTCAAAACATGAAAGCATCAAGTGGTAACGCAGGTCTGGGGTAAGCAAGTGCTCACTTCAACCTGGCGGAATTCCCTCCAAGTAATCACACCAACACCTGTGTCAGGATCTTGTTTTGTATGATAACCAAATATTTTCTCCGACGTCCCTTAATGAGGTCTGTTCAGCGCAAACTGCAGTGATCGTTTAGCGGCCTTCACTTACCAGCAAGAATCAAGCCGTTTGCTCCCCACATGAGGACCTGTTTGAAACACGTTAGCCCAAGTCCGATACGATACATTGAAATTATTTTACCGTTGCTACAAGTATAAACCAATCATCTGCACCAAGGTTTATCCTCTTAATTCTTCTAGTCCAAAACCGTAAGGCTACCAGCAAGGTGGCCACAATTGGAACAATCGTACATGCAGCGTATACACCTGCGGAGCTGATCGAAGCCGGAAGTGCCAACATGATGATTTAGCTGATCTCCAGTTCAGTTATCGATTTGCTAACTTTGACTGTTTTACAATGAAAAATTCTCGGCTTGGATGGACACTTCTATCTATCATTTATAGCACTAGTATGCAAGATTGTCTGATAATTGCAGGTCCGTCTTGGGTTACAATGAAGAAGAGGAAGAGCTCTCGCGTTCCGCATTTGGCTATTACTAGATACGCACAACATTGAAATCCTAAATACCCTTGATTTCATCTTATCGGAAATCAAAATCCTTCAATACTACACAGCATGCAAACTGAGCGGCACAGGAAATTCATCATTTTTAATATCAATACAGTGCTACTATATGATTGGGATTTGTCCTCCAGATGTTTACTCTATGCATATCCGCGAATTGCAAAATCCTAACAGAATTTTTTTTCTTGTAGGCTACACTAGTCTTTGAAAACTTCACCCAAGCTCGTTGGGACGCTTGTAGGTGATATTTGTGATAAAGGTCCACATCCATGTCGAGATATCACATCAGTCCCATGTTGGATCTGATGCAATACTTTATGTTTATAGAAGGTTACATCTTCATCTTATCTTCAACAGATTTGAAAATTAAAAATATCAGTCCAGACCCCAAGAGATACATATTATGATTGTATAATGATTACAAACAACGTTAGCAACAAATATGGATAGATATCTTTGGACCAAGATCCATGGTTGTTATATCTGTGCCACTGTGCTACATCCCATATATCAAATTATGCTCGGTCTGATGTCATGATTGATGTTTGTAGAAGGTTACATTTTCATCTTATCTTCAATATCCTTGGAAACACTTTTTGAATAGGTACTAGAAATATCGGTTAAAATCCGAAGAAATGGATATTGTGGCTGCATGCTAGTTACAAACAGCATTGAAGTGAGACCTATAGTTATCAAATCTGCGCCACCCCCTCCATCGGTTACCTTTTGAACTAGCATGCAGGTTCCACATCTCCCCCTGTGCGGTGAATTTTCTGCAGGACCTATTACATTCTCACCAACTGCGCATATCTATCATATTAATCACTGATGAAATCCCCCGGAAGATTTTGCATGGGCAGTCCGCAAGCGAATAAGGGGAAGCAATGGATTCTGTTGGCAAAAGTATAAAGCAAAATTATTCGTGCAATGCGAGGACTGGCAATCCCGGTTTACGCCTTATCATTGCGCCATCAAAATAGTAAGACGGCGCATGAATAGACCGCCCCATATCATTCTGACAGGGTTAACTTTATATCCTGGCAAGACGCCGTAGAGCCGCAGCACAACACCAATTGTTCCGTCTTACATCGTCTTGGACTGAAAAAGGACGTTAAATAGAATAAAAACAACAACACCAATCATTGCACTGATCGTAAACATCAGTTGATAAATCATGACATATCCATTTTGTGTAAAGACTGTGAGAGATAAATGCGACCCTCCTTTGCGTCTCATGCTCGAACAAATTCCACACGTCACATGCCTCCTCCTTCATATCATTATCTGAGAACGGATTCTACACAAGCCCCGAGAATGCAACTCACAACCGAATACAACTCATAGGATGTGATGCTACCTTATAGTCTGTTAGTAGTGGTTGAGATGCTAACTTTAAGTACTCATACCTAGTGGTTGAGAAACAATATTAATGTTTCAACCAACAGGCCTCGGCTTGAGCGCAAGCAAGATCTGTTGATTCCGAATGCTCGGAGCCATCAACCTCAGGCTCGCGAGTAGCAAGCGGAAGTGCACTGGTCGCAGCCACCAAGCCAAAGCAAGCAATGGCAATTGCTTTGAAGAAATGCATATTCACGAAGTTTGCTTGTCTGGGACAGAGTTATTAGTTGTGCCGTTTGCATTAAATGACGGAAATAGACGTACAAGTTTGGTTTCCAAGCACACAAGATCACGATGACCCGAAGTTGTTTGGAGAATTGTATATGTAACTTGAGATAGGAAGTATTTAAGAGTGTGATGTTTTCTGTTATCTAAGTTTGAATAACAGAAGGATGCGGGGCATATTTATAGATTTTTGAATGTCAGATTGTATGGACTTTGCTCGATGGTTGCATCTGTTCCATATCCTGTATTCACGAGGTGCTTGTCCTGGTTTCTGAAGTGCCCTCTTGGTATGCTTATAACGAGCTCAGGTACATGGTGGTGTGGTAGACGGGGCCTGGCCGGCTTTCCAGCATCCAATCTCCAACATCTAGCATTTAGTAGTCAACACCCCCTGACGAATCATGAGGAGGAGATAGCAATAAATTCTCCTATCTGTAGAAGAATTCTCGGCTATTGGGGAAGGTCTCTGCTGCCATGTTCATTGAAAGCAGAATAGCGTATAGAACGGTGACCAACAAGTGGGCAGCTGCTGGGTAGTTTTAGCTCCTGGTGTGATTGCGCGAAATACTCAATGAGAGTAGCTGCCCCGTACAGCCTTAGAGTGATTTTTCGTTAAATATCCACCAGTGCTTATTGATTTAATTAACGTTCTCTAAGAGGGCCAGACTTTCAGGACGCCAGTGGAGCATGATCATCTCTTATAAGATGGGGAATGTCCAGATTTAGTAAGTGGAAACAAATGTCGGGGAACAAGCCCACCTACCATACGCGTTGCATATGATAAACAAACCCGGCAGTGCTTCTTACCCCAGTCCGCCACTTAGTGATTGATCTCGTATTCCAATATCGGAATAGACGAACATGTGAATTAGTATGCCTGTCCGAGGCAAGTAGTTCGATCTTCCCTCTATCATCAACAATTGATCATCAATGAATGTATACCGGGGTTGTATTATATCATTGGAAAGCGCAACCATATGATACCTCCATCCGTTGAATCACAACATCTTGATATGAAGATATCATTTGCATTCTTTACTGGTGATTTCTTGTGGTACTTCACTTCTATCCATTCCAATGGCCTCTAAACAGGAAAGGGCATATTCAGCAATATCAAAAGAGCAAACTTCCTCAAATTCGGCTTCGAGATGGAATTTACACTATTCTGGCAGCAGCGAATCTTGCGAAAGTATTCATGCGTACTCGGAGCCGCCGCCCACCTTTTTTGGTGCCTTGTGCAAACGTTACTGGCTTTTAATCCTTCTGTTGAGCCTCACCAACGTTATCCAATTTGTGCAGATAATCCACATCAAAACTGGGACAAACAACCAAGCTTATCTTTCGAAAGGTATATTGCACTACACTAGCAGAGAGTTTTCATTGTATGTGAATTTACGTACCAGATTCTAACCTTTGGGCAACCACCCGCTTTTAGAAATCGAAGGACTCAGTCTGAAGCGTGATAAGATTCGACAGCTTGGGTCGAGCAGCGCTTACAATTCTGAGAACCAGACTGCAGCTTCAGAGGCATGGCAATCTATGCTTACGGGACATGGCGTAGTAGCTCTATCGGAAGAATACGCCATCGCTCATAACTTACCCGAGACGTCTAGTTTCAAAGGCGAGAATGACACTGAGGCAAAACGAATTTATGTCATTGAAGCTTATCATGCTATGCATTGTATCGTAAGTCTCAGAGCTTTCCGCGAAGAACATACTCTTCGATGCCATAGTTTGCAGTATACTGATAACGAAAATCTTTGCAGCGAATGCTACGTATCCATTATCGAGCCTTGGAAGAGGGCACGACCTGGGACTGGTCCAAACATCACGATTATCACTGCTTTGACTCCATTCGTCAGTACATTATGTGCAATCCGGATTACACTCTCTTACGATCAACTGGACATAGAGATGCAGGATACTTGCAATACAAACACTGCATGGATTGGGATGCGCTAAGAGATTGGGCCGAGCAGTTTCCAGGCAACTATTTTGACAACTTTGATGCGGTCTCAAATTCCACGGGAAAAGAACTGTTGAACAACTATCACGCAGGGGATGGTTTACCAATAGGAAGTCTTTAGTACTGGTAGAATGTATGGTATCGGCACACTTCAACTTGGTACTTACTCGTGTTTTCAAAATTAAACTACTCGTCCATGACTTGGAAGTCGCATTGAAGCATGCATCTTATTTACACGAGGGTAAGAGTAAGTGATAAGTTTAACGGAATGAAAGGAATCGAAAAGATGGAAATGGTAAGGGGAGTAAGCGAAAACGTGTAAGTGTAAATAGTGGTGCGAAGGGGAGAAAGGTATATGAGAGGAGATTATAAGAATGAATGATAATATCTACCAAAGATAATGACACGCGCAGTACGAAAAAAACTGGCCCTCTCAACTACTCAAAATCAAAGAAACTATTAAGAAGATTTATATTTTAAGTCTCTTTAAAATAATTAATAAAAGATTGTACACTTTTTCTGTTACTTTCTCATCAATTTTCGATTCGAATATTGATAAATTGATTTGACATATAATCTTGAAAAGAGAGTCCCTTTTGTGTGGGCCGGTTTTTTCGTACAGCGTGTGAATGAGTAGAAGAATAATTATAGAAAATTGAGAATGTAGATATTACGAAAAGAAATAAGGATATTGACCCTTCAGTTGAAGCATGGTGGAAGGTGAGTAGACGATGGATTAAGGAAGGGAAAAAAAAGATATAAGTTTGATTTGATGATTATCGAGTCATAATCGTCAAATGGTAACCCCTCAACCGGATAAACCGGATAAAGCCGATCACTTGATTTTTTAATACATATCATATAATTGAAGATATGAGTATAATCTGAGAATACTATACTTTAGTTTTAGATGGAGATGATAGAATTAATATCATGTATCATTATGGGCATGATAGTCTGATCGCAAGCCTGGGAGAGAATAAAAATGGTTGTAAGAAGAGATGGGAATGGTGGTGAGCACATATGAGGATATGAGGTTCTGTATTGAAGTCAAATAGATAATGATTAAATAGAATGGAGAGTTAGTCAGAGGTAGTTATAGAAATAAGCGAGAATGTCCTTTTGTTGACTGGTAAATTAAGGGGAGGAAGAGAGAGTGTAAGAAAGAAATGAATCATGAGGGCTTGATATCGGGGCTGTATATAAGATCTCTTATGTGGTCGGTCGATGTGAAGTCGAGACTCTAGATATTTAGGTTAAAATCTAAGTCGTATTCATTATTCATTATTCAGTATTCAGTTCATGTCATGCCATGTCATGTCGTGTCGTGTCGTGTCGTGTCGTGTCGTGTCATGTCATGCTTTTGTCCTGATGTCTAGACGTTGATTCAAGTTGATATAAGTGGTTGACATATATGAGGAGTAGAGTAGATAAATGTTACCTACCCAGTAGAAGACGTTGAAATTTATAGGTACCAGAACCATCCACTCTTGAAAGATTTAGGGTTTTGCTAACAACATCACTCTGTTTCAGCCTGGGTGTCTAGATCTTTCACGATAGAAAATTCAAACTGGTGGGCGGGCTTGGAATGTTTGCCGATGGCCAGGTGCAGATGCAGAATGGATACCAGTATGCATTTGTTGCAGTACCTAATGGGAATTGTACATATTGCGATATTCCCCGCCATCCCCCTTCTAATTTCGATAAGGGGGTGAATAAAATGAATAACGTGAATAAAAAATTGAATAAAAAGCCCCAGTTTTTGAGAAAAATCTGAACTTGGTGCATAATCCAGGTTGGGGTATCTTGATGGATGATCAATTCGCCGCCGGACGATCATCTGCAAAGAAGTGAGATTGGTGAGGTGCTACTTGTAGATATATATACTGGCTGGACTGGTATATATATGTATTCGGACATGTCTCTAGGTACCTAGGTAGGATACGGAAGGTTTCGAACTTTGATACCAGTTTAAATCTATAGAAGATAAATGCCGTGACCAGATAACTACATCCGTATCAAGTTATCAGTATACAATTTAAAACCTTCTACCAGTAGATGGTTTTGAATGGCTTTCTGTACAATTGTCCAAACTGCCTGGTAACACAAACACAAAAACGGGTCGATAATGGTGTCACGTCGTATCGTATCGTATCGTACCGTACCGTATCACAACAACGAGAATTTGAAGGCGTCAAGGCGTCTAAAATCTAAACCTTGCTTCATACCCAGTGATTTTTCCGTTTTATATTATCCTGTGCTCAGTAGTGACGTAAATGTAGACATTTTTACTAAGCTACTTTCAACCAAGGCGCATTAACGCAACAACCCCAGTCCCGCCATCGAGCATCGAACCCGTCTCTAAAGACAAAGGCGCCAAAAGTCGAATTCCCAAATATCGATCTCCTCCAAAATCGAAGATTTGTGCCTACCGAGTTGCTCAACCCCTCCCCCTGTGTTTCGTCACATCAATTTTATCTTATCCGATCAAAACGATCTCCGAACTCACGAATCAGGCGATGAGAGAAAGTGGGTGAAGGGACTTGGGATTTGGTTGGCGATACGAGCAGAATTAAAACTTTCCGGTACTAGGTATGGAGGGAATTTTGCCCGTGGGGGAAGATTTTAAACTTGACGGTGTTTTGGATCCGCCTTCGAGGATATTTGAGAGATTAGCCCAGATTGCTGGCTATACTTGGGACGAATCGAAAGAGCCTTTTCATTCTAGTTATGATAATTGGTAAGTAGGATAAAGCTCTTCAAGGAAAATTCTATGGGCGTGGCGTAGGTGGGTGAATGCGCAGATAGGCAGATGACAGATGAGCGGACTGGCGGGTTCATACTGCTGGTTCTTTGGGGATGATAATACTAACGAACAATCTTTGTAAATAGGCAGGTCAACGGAACAAAGCATACTTCCACCCAAAGTCGACACAGCAATACAACATCGCGCTCCGACCAAAATTTCTCTCGACCTGGGACCAGAGGCACAAGTAGGACGCGTAACACCGATAGTGAACATGGAGGGAGTGATTCCGGCATTCTTCACGACGATGTCTCCGACCACGGGAGTGTTCAGAGCGCACGTAGTTCAAGTGGGATACCAGTCATCGCGCGCATTTCATCCCACGCCTTGAGAGAGGAGCGAGCATTTCATATATGCCAAAATGTAATAAGATCTGTGGATCCGGATAGCAATCATATTATAAGGCCAATAGATCTGGTGAGGTTGCCGATTCAACAAGGTGATAAAGGTCCTATTGTGGTCTGCATCTTCGAACATCCTGGATACAACTACCTGCAAAAAATGGTGGATTATGGTCCCGCTTGGTATAAGGGAAGGAAGGTAGGGGATAGGCATGAGGCTTTTCGGGACGATTCCTTCTCGCCGGATGAAGTGGTACCATTGCAGGCTTTTCTGGACTTTGCAGTGGGTGCCACCGAATGCTTGGAGATTCTACATCATGGGCAGCGTCTCGTCCACGGGGAGATTAGGGGAGACGCTTTTCACATGAATGTGGAAACAGGCCGAGTCAAATTGATCAATTTTGGTTCGGGCCTCCGAACTTTCGAACATGGTCTCACAAGTACGGGATGGTCTTCATTAACGAAAGAGTTGGGCGCGAAGACGAAACTTACATACATGTCACCAGAACAGACCGGTCGTATGCCTGCTGAACCAGATAGTCGGACAGATATCTATTCATTGGGGATATTGTTTTGGACTATGCTCACCCAACAGCCTGCTTTTGAAGGAGAAACTCCGATGGATATCATACAAGGTGTTTTAGGACGACGTCTTCCATCGGTCTCAAGTATCAGACTAGACATTCCCGACGTCATTAGTAAAATTATCCAAAAAATGACAGCCAAAAATATCACTGAAAGGTACCATTCCGTTTCAGGGCTGCGATACGATCTTGTAGAAGTACGGAGACTTCTGGGAGCTGGAGATTCGACTGCTCTAAAGAATTGGAATATTGCTACGAAGGATGTCTCTTCATTTTTTATACTTCCTTCCATTATGATTGGACGATCCGACGAGCATGACGAGGTAGTCAAGATTATCGACAAGGTCTCTCGACGTCACCTCATCTCACAGAGACAGGACATGAACAGTTTATCATCTGGCTCCAGTTTGTCTGACGGACGTCTCGACGTCTATGATGCGATGGCTGCGGGAAGCTTCTCCAGTGAAGAGAACACAAGTTCAACCGAGGGAAGGTCAAATTCGCTTACTACTAACAACATGTTGTTTCCTACGGATTACAGGACTCATAGAAGCAATTCAAGTCAATATCGATCCGCCGCAAATTCTCAAGATAACTCTATAGACGACTCTAACCGTTCAAGTACGAATTTAAAGATATGGGAGAGAAATAATTCATTATTGTCTATGGATATAAAAAGTCCTGCAGATAGTTTGGCAGGGGAAAAGGGATCTTCAGAGGGGGCAGGAAGTCTGATGAGTACCCGGAATACCACTAAATTTCGGCGCAAAGGGAGATGTGAGGTTATAAGTATAGCAGGAGCAGCTGGACTTGGGAAGAGTTGTCTGGTGCAATCAGTCCATATCGAAGCGAGGCGGCGGGGATACTTTGCAAGCTCAAAATTCGACAGTGCCAAGAAGACGCCATTTGGGCCAGTGCTTAAACTATTATCAAGTCTGTTTAAGCAAGTATTCTCTGAAAGTGATACAGACACCCCGTTTCACGCGCTTTTGAAGCAATACGTCAGACCTGCGTGGCCATTACTCCATAGAGTACTAGGACTGCCTGAATTTTTGATTGGTCCCATGCCGTCAACCAATGCTTCCGGACAATTCTCTCAAGGGTACAATAAAAGCCTTAGGGCGGAATTCAAACGCCGCGACTCTTCACCCTCAAGCCAAGGTAGTCTTTACAATCTGACACTGGGATCCCAGAGTTCTCAAGATTTCCTTCGGGCGGGCTCTTCGACTAAATCGGTGCGATTAATGAATACATTCCTTGATGTTCTTCGAGTTTTTGCACAACACAAATTTATATGTCTCTGTCTAGATGATCTACAGTTTGCGGACGACGAATCTTTAGATCTGATAGCTCAAATTATATCGGCACGCATGAAAATGGTCATTATTGTAACTTATCGACCTGAAGAGACTCTACCTGAAAGAATAAAGGGAATACTAGAGCCCCCAGGCGTCGAGGGTATCAGTTTGCACACCCAAACTTTTGAAAATATGAAGATCGCTAACTCCATCTAGGGCACATTAAACAAAATGGTATCGGGCTTACTCGAATAGTGCTCAAGCCTTTGAATGAAGATGATATTTTAGAGTACATTTCTGCCACTCTCTGTCGACCAAAGAATGAAATCGTTCCCTTATCCGCTGTCATCCAATCTAAAACGGCAGGCAATCCGTTTTATATTCGTGAGATGTTAGACAGCTGCCATAGAAAACAATGTATATGGTATGATTACAAGGAAAATGTTTGGAAATATGATCTCGACAGGATATTCAAGCACTTCGAAACCAAGAGTTATGATGAGGTATTGAATTCTGAATTCGTCACAAGCCGTTTGAACGAATTACCTCCAGCCTCTAGGTCAATTCTTGCTTGGGCTTCCCTCATTGGAACGACATTCTCATTCGAACTCGTCCAAAGACTTATGAGTGGCGAGTTTGATCCTGAGGCTCACGTGGTTGATTGTTCGCCGGATCGGTATTATTGTTTATCACACACTCAACAAGATGCCATTGGTGGGCTTCAAGCTGCTATCCAAGCTTATATTATTGTCGCAACACAAGACGACGATCGCTTTCGTTTTGCACATGATCGCTACATTCAAGCCGCATCATCATTACGAGAGTGCAATGGCCCCAAAATGAATTTCATCATTGCGCAAACACTTATGAAATACTATAGTGCTGATGAGCGATCACAAGATATGACGGCTTCACATATCTGTGAATCCGTTGATGTTATTGTTGAACGGGTGCTACACAGACATTCATTCAGGAAGTTACTTTTTGATTGCGCCACGGTCGCTGCAGAGAGTGGAGCTCGACCGACTGCTGCAAGATTTCATGCTGTGTGCTTTCGGTTATTGCAAAAGAATCCATGGAGCGACGATGAACCTGATTGCTATTATGACGAGACACTTCAACTCTACACTAGAGCTGCAGAATGTTGTCTCTACATGGGACAATACCAAGAAACAAAAAGACTACTGGGGGTCATCTTCCAAAATGCAAGAACTCCAGTCGATAAATCTCCAGCTTGGGTACTTCAAAGTCGCACTTTTTCACAAGAAGGCGATGCAAAGAGTGCTTTTGAAGCATTGAAACAATGCTTGGCTGCCTTGGATATTGACGTTGATGGAAATCCCAGTTTCGAAAAGTGTGACGATGAGTTCAGACGTCTCTCATCGGAGATTCAATCGATCGCCGCGAAACTTGTCATTGATAAACCAATGATGGAAGACTCCAATCTTGCTGCTGTCGGTGCCGTTTTGGTGGAAACCATCAATGCTGCTTTTTGGACCGATACTTTAACATTCTACCAAATGTCAATTGTCATGGTCCAGACGCATTTAAAGCGGGGCAGTTTTCCTCAGGCCGGAATGGCGTTTCTTCACCTGGCGACTATAGCAATCACGCGATTTAATATGATTCAGTTTGCAAGCGATATGGGAAATGTATCATTAGCACTCATGGATCGATGGCGGGACATTTACACTTTAGGTCGGGGCGGAACCATTTACTCCCTTTTCGTTGGACATATCCACTGGCCGCTCTCTCAATCACTCGGCCAATTGGAAAGAGCATTAGAGTATACTATTCAGGCCGGCGACAGAATGTCGACGATACTCAACTTCGGTTTCGTAGGCACACTCAAATTTTTTGCGTCGGAAAACCTGGCAGATCTTGAATCATTCTGCACTTATGGTTGTGAAGAAGTGCCCGATTGGCAAGTGGATAGCAGAGGAGGGACCATGCTCATCGTCCTCAGGCAAGTTTGCAGAGCGCTACAAGGCAAGACGATAAATACTTCGCCAACAGAATGTCTCAATGATGCTTCGCATACTTCTTTGTTGTACAAAGCGTGGCTGAGGAATAGCTTAACCAATAGTGATCGGTCGATTATGATTTATGAAGGATTTGAGATTGTTCCTCTATTCTTATACGGCCATTACTCTGCGGCCATCACTCTAGGTGAGGCATTCCTGGAGCAGATAGACTCTCTATGGTCTATTCGCAACACACGCTTCACAATGTTCTTTCATGGTCTTTCCTTGGCTGCATCTTTTTGGGCCAAAAAACAGATTTCTGTTCAAGCGGCAACTAAAAGCCCCGATGGAGATAGTGATTGGGATCTTGATAAGGCATTAAATGATACTAAAGAAAAAGTTTCTTATTTCCAGAAAAAGATTGAGGATTGGCAGGCTGTTTCAGATGTCAACTATCTGGCTTGGTCAAAGTTACTTGCAGCCCAAGTATCCGAGATGGAGGGCGATCATGGAGGGGCACTGAGGTATTACGAAGAATCTTTGGATCATGCTTCTTCCCATGACTTTATCTTCGAGGAGGCTTTAGGAAATTTCCTTCTTGCAGGCTTTCTCTTACGCGCCGGTTCGCGAAGACCAGCAAAGGCGACTTTGCAAGAGGCAATCATGTTATATCGACAGTTTGGAGCAGGAGGAGTTGCTAGACATATTGAGATGGAACACAGCCTTCTTCTGCAAGGAGCTACCCGCAGTCTTCGATATATGGAAACTAGCACGCAAACAGATTTTGCTGGCGATTCTGCACCTACGCCATACCGTACCCTAGAAGGGGACGAGAATGACGAGCGGCAACGGGCTCATACCAATGATGCTGAGACAAAAGGCGATAGAATTGGAGCCTGGCAAGGAGGCTCCGCGAGACCAGATGCTGGATCTGGGCTTCCAGCTCTAGATATGCTTGATTTGACATCCATCCTCGAAAGTTCGCAAGTCATATCTAGTGTTCTCCAGGTCGATGAATTGCTCAAAACGATGTGTGAGATTATTCTGCAAAATTGTGGAGGCTTGGCGTCAGTCGCTGCAATCGTCGTCGAAGAAGAAGATCCCATTGGGTGGAGCATCGCCGCTAGTGGTGACCCTGAGAAAGGTGCTGTGGCTCATATACCTGGGCTGCCTCTGAGCGAAACAGCACTGGTTGCCGAAGGGGTCATTCTTTATTGCACGCGATTTCGCGAAACTGTATTCCTACCTGATCTTATCAATGATGAAAGGTTTAGTAACGTAAGTCCTGCTTGGTCTGCCCGCAATCCTCTAGGAAAATCAGTCATTGCTATTCCAATATGCCATGGTATCAAACCATTACTTGGTGTTCTTTACTTGGAAGGCCAACCAAACGCTTTTACCGATAGAAATCTTACAGTCCTGCAATTGCTTGTAAATCAAATCGGCATCAGTTATTCGAATGCTTTGACTTTAAAAGAAGTGGAAAAGGTTTCGGCTTTTAATAACTCTATGGTTGATGTGCAGAGAAGAGCTTTAGCTAAAGCTTTGGAGGCTGAGACAAACGCTAATTTGGCAAAGGCGGAAGCACTTCGCAATGTCAAATTGGCCGAAGAAGCCGCTAAAGCCAAATCTATCTTTCTGGCAAACGTGAGTCACGAATTACGCACTCCACTGAATGGAGTCATTGGAAACTCGGAGCTTCTTCGTGACAGTGATCTTCGCAAGGAACAAGCGGAGATGGCTGACTCGATTCGTGTTTCTGCGGATCTACTGCTTACTGTCATTAACGATATTCTAGACTTCTCTAAGATGGAAGCTGATAAGATGAAGCTCTTCATTGTAGCATTCAATGCTGATGAAATGATACGAGAAGTTGTCAGATCCGTTTCATATAGCAACAGAGACAAAAGGAGCTCTCGAAATGTGGAAATCATTCAAGATATTAATCTTCCGCAATCTCTGATTTATGGAGATCCCGTCAGACTCCACCAAGTTCTTGGTAATCTTATTGGAAATAGTTTGAAATTCACCGAGAATGGTTCTATCACTGTCGGTGCTAAAACAGATTGGGAAACCAAAGATGCCGTCAAGTTGACTTTCTGGGTCAAAGACACTGGAATTGGAATACCAAGACAGCAGCTGCTCAAATTGTTCAAGCCCTTCTCTCAAGCGGACAATTCTACGGCTCGTCGTTACGGTGGATCTGGTCTCGGACTCAGTATCTGCAAGTCACTGATAGAATCAATGATGGGTGGACAAATAGAGCTTGAGAGTGTCGAAAATCAAGGTACAACTGTCTGGTTCTCTGTAACTTTCAATAAAGCCAATCCGGAAGTTTCTGCAGGAGACACTCAGTACGAACCTCCGCGTGAAGCTCCCCCAAAACCCATCGAGGCCCCAGGAGTACAACCAGTTGTCACTGAATTCAACGATTTCTCTCATATTAGTCGAGATAATTTGTGTATCTGTATTGCCGAGGATAATCCTATTAATCAAAAGATTGCTATTCAATTTATGCAGAAGTTGGGATTCAAAATCATTGATGCTTACGACAATGGAATGGCAGCTGTGGAGGGCATCAGAAAAAAGGCTCGCGAAGGTACCCCGTATCATATCGTTCTTATGGATGTACAAATGCCTGTCCTCGATGGATATGAAGCTACCAAATTATTACGCAAAGACCCAATTGATGCAGTCAGAGGTATTCTTGTTATTGCGATGACAGCATCTGCTATTCAAGGAGATAGGGAGAAGTGCTTGGCTTCTGGTATGAATGATTATTTGGCCAAACCTGTTCGATCAGGGATTTTGAAGAAAAAATTAGATCAATATCTTCAACAGGTAAGTTCTACAGAAGACCTTGAGAGAGATAATGCTAATGTCACCTAGGCTCCACTCTCCCTACCAAACCTCAACGCAGATGCGAAAAAAGTGGCACGAGACATCCTTAAAGGGGCGAAAGAGGACAAAATTACAAATGGTGCAGCTCCTTCTCCCCCCACCGCAAAGGACGTTTTTATAGATGAAAATGAACGAAGTGCTTCTTCACCGGCAAATCAAACGTCACGAACAAATTCTGTTGAAAGTAGTTTTTCACCTCCACCTCTAAATCGATCGCCATCGCATTTATCTGGAGAAGCTACACCTACTCCTCTTCATCCATATGGCACGCCTAAAAATGAACCGCACCGATTATCTATTACGCAAATGTGTTTAGATGATCTCGACAAAACACCTACTGGAGAGGACCAAGGTCATCAATTGACTGATGGGGTTGATGGGATCTCAGAGATTCATACTTTGAATGGGTTGGCAAAGGCTGCTAAGCCTGGTGATGAGGGATTATCACCTAGAAGTAAACCGAAAGTATGAGAAGTCTCGACGGGTAAAAGTATCTCATGTTGGTGAAGATAGGCAAAGGAACTAACTCCTACAATTTTGTTGAGCTTATGTTCCTACTGAGTATTGGTTGAAAGCGGATCTCAAAAACGAAATATTGGTGTAAAACAAGGGAAAGAACCAAAGTTGATACGAGAGAGCGGAGAGAGGCATGGTCAATATGAAGGCGATGAATTGTTTATATATGAGAAAGCTTTCACGAAGAAGGCAGTTTTTGTACAAAGCCATGAGATGAGTCAAGATGTGGTAGTGGATGATGAAGATATGGAGACGTTAGGCATTCCTTCGCGATACATTGTTTGGTTCTTGATTTATCGCAATTTTTGGGTGTAGCGGTGGCGTTTTTGGGCATTGCGATTGCAATTTTTTGCATAGTGATTGATGCGGTGGACAAGAGGTGGGAAGAGAAGGGAACGGAAAATTTTTGGTTGGAATACGAATACGAACTTGATAGGATGGATGGATGGTGAATGGCGTGTTTGATAGATGCTTTTTTTGAGGGGGGAGGGGGTTGTGACAGAAGAGATGGCCAAGATAGGCGAGATGAAGGCTAGGAAAGTCGGGGCATGTTGTTGGGTGAGAAAGTCGATAGATGGTGCATTGGAGGGTTTGATGAATGAATGGTATATTAGTAGAACAGCATGAATGATACCAGGTTTGGAAATAGTACAAACTCATTGTAGACAATTGAAGAAAGAATTTCTGCAGTCAGCCGCAAGCATACGATTTTTACTTTTGTCTTAAGTGTGATTAGATGGTATTTTCATTGAGACAAAAGGCACAGAGCACGTGTAAGCTATTTTGAATCAATAACACATTGATTTGATTAAACGGATAATAATCAGTTCAAATTGCTACTTCCCCAATCTCGTCAATTACAAAAATCACACGCAGATATCTGCTTGATATTTGCGCCCTTGATTTGACGGGTAATATTTGGGTTGTTGTTGGGCGTTGCGTTGTAGTGTGTAGTCGTTACATTAATTGACTGAAGAGAGTGGTGACTCGATGGAAGAAACGTCGAGGTCATTGATGTCGATGAAAGCATTTGTGTGAGATGAAATCCGCTGGACTATGTGTTGCATATTGGGGGTATTAGGTTAGCTAATATGGATTTTTTGATAATGGATGCTTCTCGATTAGGCTACATCATATTTGGAAGTCGTTAGGCAAAGTGTTGAAGTATCACGTGGATGAAAATGTATGGGACATGAGAAGTAAAGATATTTGTAAGTCAAGAAGAGAAATGGCTAGGTGCGAAACCCCTGAGATAAAAAGCGAGTAAAATTGCAAGTCATTCGTCTATATAGAACATGTACGCTACCCCAAACGTCTACTCTCCCATCAAGCCCCTACCTCTGCATAAACGGCCTTCTCAAACTCTTCAATCATCTCTATAGTCTGCTTATCTGCAGTAGGAACCAACTGACTTCCATAAATCCCACTAACACCTGCTTCTCGATCAGCCCACCAAAGCAAATTTGGCAACCCGCTCCAACACATCGTCCCTTTTCTTCTTCTTCCTTCCAGATCTTCCAAAACTATCATTCCTCCTAGCCCATGATCAATTTTCGCATCGGCTGGAATTGCTGGAGACATTGTGTAGCGCACTTCCTGTATCTGACGCATGTAATTCAAAGTCGCCAATTGCTGCTCTGTCAATTGCGCTTCGAACATCTTGTCATTCATCGCTTTGCTGAGAAGCTTCCCGTCTGAAATCGTGATGCTGTGCAAGACTTTTTGGTAAGAGGACATACTCACGAAAGCTCCCGCGCCTCCTGCGTCGTCGATTTGCTCGTGCGACCAAACCTTTTCCTCGGAATAGACGAGCGCACCAGTGGGATCGGCGGTGGTACCGAATTGAGTCATGCCCCCGATGCGAGCAGTCATATCAACCAAGCGTGAAAGCAAGGAAGGATTTTGGTCGATGTGAAATGTTAAATCTGTGATGCCAAGGGGTGCGCATATGTATTTATGTATGTACTCTTCCAACTTCATGTTATTGGCTCGTGAGATCATCAGACCAGCCCAATCAAGTCCGGCTATTTGTGAGAATTTGTTAGTTTATGTCTTTCTTTTTGCCTTCAAGGTTTGCAAATATGGAAATGAAGGGAGACGCACTAGAATATACCCAAGAAGTCCCAGGCTCAAACATCAAGGGGGTTTTACAACGCGATATCACGGTCCCTTTGTCAAGCGTGGCAACTTCGCCTCGTGTAGCTCGCCAGCGACTCAGATCAGGTGTGAAGACATCGTATGCTAGCCCGGATGTGTGGGTGAGAAGCATACGGAGCGTGATGTTTTTTGCAGCCTTGACAAGCTTGGGCTTTTCTTCGGAATCGAAACCCTGAAGAATATCAAGGTCCTCGAGTTTGAGTTCAGGAAGAATTCGAGAAACATCTTCATCGAGTGTAAATTGACCGCGCTCAACACATTGGAGAGCGGAAATTGAGGTCAGGAGTTTGGTGCAGGAGGCTATCCAGAAAATGGCGTCTGCTTTCAAGGGTTCGGATGAGGTGGGATGGAGAGATTGAGGTCCGTAGGATGAGGTGTGAGTGAAAGAGTTGGTACCATTACTAGCAACCGTGACGGCACCTGGAATTTTACCTGCAGAAATTGCAGACTCAATTGTAGACTTGAATGAATCCATGATGAGATATGATGAATTGATATCTTTCAGACAGACAAGATGTCAAAGTAGAAAGGCGGGAATGTAGAAGAGTATAGTTAGAATGACACCAATGTCAGGAATTTTTATTTCGAGGGGGGGGAGAGTTCTTAAATAATGATCGAGGACTAGGTAGTTGTCTGTCTCCCGATCGTATCTTGGGCAATTAGTAGCTAACCACTTTTAAGGCCCATCCATGAAGCGTCCCAACCACAATCTGACAGGACGTTGCTATTCCAATACCACACGCATCAGCATATCTTATCTAAAGCCAACAAGACTTACATGCCTCGTCCAGCAAGCTTGAATGATTGCATCTAGCATCCTCTCGAAGTGCCGCTTCAGCCAATGAAAATTCACCAAAAAATAGTGGTATCCTTATATCGTGAACATTTCGTACAGAAAAAATATGGGAACCAAAGAACTGCTTTGTAATCGCAAACTTGTATTTACCACTCTTGTCGGACATTTCGAGTATATCTACATTGAAAGCACTGTCGGATGCCGACGTCGTGTAGTTACCCGTGATTTCAGCTATATTTCAGAATTTGATTAAGTGAAACTTAAAATCACTGCTGAAAACCTCAGCGCGCAAGCATGAAGACATCGTGCGATTCTCCACAAAGTACACATGTAGGTCATCTAGGGGAGCCCCACGGAGATAGAAGAGTAGTGGGAGTGTCTTGCCTTAGATTCTAAACTACGAGCGGGTCAAGATCGGATGCTGTCTCTATTGGCTAAAAGATGATTGTTGAGGTTAGAAAATAGGGCTGTTGGTTAAGCTTAGTAATGTCTTAAGGAGTTCAAAAAATTTCTCCGCGGATGGATATGGTGATGGTTTCTGAATATAAGTCCGGGAGGCTGGACCCACATTGCGGTCTCGGAAGTTTCCAATTTCCTTTTGTCCGTTAAGTTGGTTTATATAGAGTGCAACAACTCTCAGGAAATCTCTTAGAACTTTTATTCCTAGAAGTAAGATTCGAGCTCAAGCGTTTACTAGTGATCAATGGGATATACTCTTGATATTCGCTTACGATCAGAGAGAAATACGGCATCCCAGTCTTGAGTTGGTAGAAGATGTGCAAGATCTAAGCCATGAGCAAGGGTAGAGAACCACGAGTAACCACGAGCTCGTTGGAAGCCAACCATTACTTTTAAATCGGTAGTGGTATACCCGGGTTTCAAACGAGAACAAAGTAGATCCTCAAACATAGATTAGTGCAGCCCTACACAAGTCAGAATGACGGATGAAAGCTTAGGAGTTTAGTGGGGTTCGCTTCAGTTTAATGCTAGCTTTGCATGCCGCAAACTACGAGCGAACCAAAAATTGCGGAGTTTGTTTTTATTGACTAGAAGAAGTATGGTGGAGTGAGACGGGTAGGGCTTATGGCCATTGCTTACTTTGGAAGCTTAGATCCGTATACTTAGAACGATTCTAGAATATACAGGAAATGCTGGTCTTGGACATTCTGTAGAGGATACTGATATAAATTGGCGGAGGATAAGGAAACATAGGATTGCTTGGATAAATGCCCGTCTGATTAACGTCAAGGCTCGGGAGATAATTTGTGTAATGATAGGAGCACTAACTTATCCTGAGAAAATGCTTTGTTCCGTGAAGAAAGATTTGGAGTTCTATTGATCATGATTTTTCATGCAACTGCTCGCGCAACTTTCTCCGAACTACCATATGATCATGTCGCACACTAACAAGAGACAGCATTATGTTGGACAATGATTCGAATGAATAGGACGCGATTCCTTGTGTGAGACAATCTACCAGCAATCAAATCTTTAAATCCGAGCTTCCTGGGCTTCAATGTTCGTTTTGCATGAAAGTTATTTATGAATCGAGGAAATTTCGCATCATAAGTCTAGCTCGATGAATCAATCTTCCAAGCTCAAACGTACGGTAAAGTTTACGAAACGACAATGCCATATGTCTCATAAGGAAAGTGCTCCAAGCTGGGAAGGAGTTGGCCCCAACCGTCATCAATTTGACCCAACTGCTCTTCATCCCCAATCCTCATACCCATTCTTCCAGCCAACACTTTTTTCTCTTGTCCTTTATACTCTGCAAGTAACCCCTCATGAGGGACCCAAACAACCTTCATCCCAGCTCTCCTCCCCGCCTCTACACCCGGCACCGAATCCTCAAATACAAGACACTCCTCTGGTCGAATCTGCTCCTCATTCTCCGCCAAACTCTCATTAATCAGCTTCAAAGCCAGCAAATAAATATCCGGCGCCGGCTTTCCCCTACCCTTCTCTACTCTTGGATCATCCCCCAAGACCCTTCTCCCTTCTCCAAAAACCTCAAGTAACCTCCTAGTCTCCTCTTTACTAGTCTTTAATCCAAAGTTGTATTTCTCACTACTCGTTGCCAATGCTATATGTACTTTATTCCCCTCAACATCACGTGCCGTACTCAGATCCTTGAGCAATTTCTCAACACCAGGAAGAGGTTTACAGGAGGGAAAATGCAGCTTTTGTTGTTCGCGTTGCTCCAATGCGTATTGTTCCTTGGAAATGGGTAGTTGGGCCCAATCCATGAAGACGGAACTGGTGGATCCGCCAGGGACGCCCATGAGCTTAGCTTTGATCGACCAAGGGAGGGGAGGACGATTGTATTTGGCGAGAACATGGTTGGCGCATAGGGTGTACATGTCCTCAGTGTTTATCAGGAGACCGTCCATGTCGAAGAGACATGCTCGGATGGGAGGGAACCTGGGATGGTTAGTATGTTTCTTCGATTTGGAAGAGCATAATTCTGATGAACTTGGTGGTGCATCTTGTTGGTTACGTATGCTGGACTAGAAAACTCTTAGCTTACTCAGTTTTGACGCTCATGGTTGGTATAGGCTCTAGAGCTATAGTAGTATTGCAGAACGTGACACAGTAATTCTCTTATCGTTCTTTGCAGTTGCCAATCCGAAATCGGGTGAAAATTTTGCAAACTACCTTTGAGTCTTGATCCCTTTGCAGGTTGGAATTCTTCCGAGGGGATAAGAAATCTCAGGTCGGTAAACTTAGCAGTCCAGTAATTCGAATCAGAATAGTCACTTTAAGACAACAGATTTGCTCAAATGGACATACAAAAGTAGAAATAAAACCCAGGTACAAGCTCCAGGGGTCGTTGTTCGGAGCAGCTTCGGCTAAATAGTCTCAATCTCTGACCATCAAGTTTTTGTTGGTTTTGAGCTATCTTTTCTTTCGACATCACAATCAAACTTGTGATATCTTGTTTTATGTCAGTTCTATCTATTTGGAAAAGTTATTTCATGCCATCAAAGAGTTCTCTGCCTGTGAGAATTTAGAGATCTCGCAGGAGAATGATGATATCTTTGTATGGATTTGGAGTATCAATTGCAGCTTTCTGTCAGCACCAAGCAAAAGACCCACTAAAAGATTAAGATTTCAGGTGCAAGTACATCATTGTTCACTTTGTAAAAACCAGAAGTTTGGTATCAATGTTTTCTTCTCTTTCTAATGTTCTTCTATATGATAACTACCTTCACTTCCCCTTCTTTACCATGCACCACATTTCCATGCATTGAGCACTCTTGTTCTGAACGCCGAAGAAGAATATTAATTGTCCAAAAGAGCTTCTGACTAGTGCGCCCGCTACAGTGTTGATTGCCTCTTCCGCGATTATAGCCTCCTCAATGTTTAGTTCCATCACGTCCCTTCACTTTGGTACAAAAACATCAAGCCTGGTATCGGAGGACAGACCAGAGTGTGCTTCACCAATAACATCGAGGTTGATGTTGAGCCGATGAATCGCTATGAGCTCTGAGGCTTCCATCGACAATTTCTCAATCTTCCGGAATTTGCATATGTAAGCGGTCATATAAGAAGTTCTCCGATGTCAGATATCAGCGGAGAACTTCTGGCTTTTGCCTTCTGCCACCATAATTGTAAACTTCAAGGAAATTTGTTAAAATAAGAAAGCCTTTGGGTTACCAGACACTAGCATGCTAGATTTTAGACCTGGTTTTGTACTAATATAAATGGAGTTTTCAGTCAAGGTAAAATTCGTGGTCGTCACCCCTACAATGGCGAGTCTTTGAACTAAGACAATGCAACGAATGCTCGACAGTATTGCCAATTGTTGCGATCAATGTCAAACCACTTCCTGGTAGCTCACCATGAATGATGTAGGGATACCATGACCCAGATCTTATTTGAAACTCGATATCAAGCTAGGGGGGGGGGGGGGGGCGGAAAAGTTCAAAGTTCGACGCATATCATCACTTAGTTGGCTTTCCCTGGTCTTGGTAATGCGCAGTGTGCTTTATAACACCCGCCATTTCTGCTTGCGGTGACTGAACAGTTCCCACTTCGATAGTGAGCATTGGTGGACTGTTTGCATGGATTCGCTGACTAGGCTTCCCCGGCGCGCAAGATGGTTCGAAAGCCCTTGAAGACATCGACATTATCTCGAGCAAAGTCATTCTGACGAATGCGGACTGGTTGGATATCCTTGATTATTGTATCGATTAAGAGAGTTTGTTGGTAAAAGGGGTTAGTAGCTTCGAATCCCTCAATCCAGTACAGATAATTACAGGTTTAACCGACTATTGGTAGCGATCGAAAGCAAAGGAAAAGCTTTAAATGCCCAGCAATATAGAATCTCTTGATGGGTTGTACAAATCCTGGTTGTTCGTTATTAAAAGTTATGCAATGATCCTCGACAAGTTCGAGCTTGAAGCGATACGTTGAGGATATCTCTAGGAATTTCAAAAGAAAAAGAGAGAAGACTAGTTCCATATTCAACAGCCGTTCCGGCACTGGTCCTATGCACATAAATGAGACCGGATAAATGGCTTTGCCATGCGATGCAACCGGAATTGCTGTTGAGTCGGGCGAGAACTTGCTCCTTGCCGAATTTTTAAATTACGGGAGAAATCATGTAAGCGGTCATATAAAGAGGTCTTGAAACCTATTCAGGTGTAGTTCTCATTGGAGAACGACCTGGTAAAGGTCCAAGTGGTGTTGGTAGATGTACGTTAGCACGCAACAGTCTCTCCTAGAGCTCGCTATGGGCTAGCGTAATCACCTCCAGTAAGCTCATCTTCGACTTGTCCTAGGCTGGAGCTTGCACCCAATCTAGGGCATTCGATCCAAGGCAAGTCTTCCATCATGACCTGTGTACAGGTAAGATATGTAAGCGGTCATGTAAAGAAGTCTTCGAGCGTAGAGAATCTCTGGGATGACATGGTTCAGTCTTTTGACTTTGAAATGCCCTTTCACCATCATGGCAATCGTCATGGAACTGGTATAATAAGGTTACAGTAGAACTAGCCATGGGCAGATCACTTTGCATTGAATTCCACGATGATTGGTAGTACTTGTTGTACACCGTTGGATTGTTAAAAGGAGTAGGGGTAATTCCCCATATTAATCCATCTTCGCCCACCAAACAAGTTGTTCCACGAGTGGTAGTACTGTCCTTGAGGCACTCAAGTCATGAGGAGACCATTTGCTTCTTTATAGAGTGGCCTCCAACGATAGTAGTTTGCACCCCCTGCCAACAAGGCTCTTAAAGACGTGCCGTCGATGTTTAACCATTGCTACGGTAATCAGATCATGAGTTGTTGAACGACGGAGGGGCTTCTAATCGAAGTTGCGATTGTGATTGACCGTTGAAACCCGAAAGACCGAGGAGATTGGTGATAAAATGGCTTTCTTCCTCACCACTATCACCCAAAATCTCCGTATGGCTGTCAATGGAGAATCCATCGCCTTTTCAAAATTTCGTCAGCGCCCATTGGCTTAGCTGTGAGTGGCTCCAGTGCTAGTTATATGTGCAGCAACACTGCTGTTGTACTCCTCAAACGTCTTGAGAGCTATTATATGCGCAAAGCAAGAACCAATAGCTACTCTCATTACAAATCAAAACCGATTGGCGGTAAGATTAAGTTACTGCCAGTGCAGTTGTAGCTATCTTTTTCTTATCCTGAGATGGTGACTGAGAACAGGATAGAAGGAGACGGATGATAGCGTTTCCGAAGATGATTAGGGAAATAAACCTGGGGCTTTGTATTGTCCGACGACAGAACAGCGACCAGTGATAACAGCCGCTTTGGTCTTTGTTCCATACCATGTTCAATGGGGTATTTGAACCTGGGATTTGATAGTTTCCGCAGGATTCAATGTAAGCCAAGTTGCCTATGATAAATGAAGTTGCGCAGACGTTTCGAAATGCAGATTTCAGATGTGCTCCTGGGAATTCACCAGGAGTTAATCCGGCCTGAGGGCTGTAGCTTTGCTAAGAGCCGTCAAAGACTGCTGAGGTAGGTGCTTTCACATTGCTTCACCGAAGAATCGCCAGTACAGCACAGTTTTGGAAGAATTGACTAGACTTACATTGTTGAGGGGACTAGTCCTTGATCTAGCCTGTTAACTTTTTAATGGGAATCCCAAACTCCACTGACAATCGTACAACTAAGGTGGAAAATCGAGCTTAAATCTCCAAGGGATGAACAAAGTTTGGATGCAAAAAGTTGGATCGTTGATTTCGGGCATCACTGTACCCCCCTTGAAGTGGCTGTTCGTTGTAGCGGCGAGAATTTTCTGTAATTGCGGAAACTTGCGAAGTTGCTGGTGTCGACCAGACTGCTGAGGCACCCCAGCAGTAGGCAGAGTCAGGATCGTGTTGGTAGTGCCAGCTAAGATCAAAATGTAGTTTATCGACATTTCGGTCGTATTGCGATTCAATTACTGTTCAGGAGTGTGATGACATCTCTGCTGCATGCTGTAAGAGCTTTGAATGACAGAATGTTCTTGACGAGATGAGTTCAAGTGAGCGATGGTTCTGGTATTGAGGAGTTGAGAACTCCTTGTTGCAAGCTCTCGGGAGTAAGTCGTCACTTCTCAAGATCTGAAGAGCTAAGTGGGCTTTGAAACTGGGGGATTGATAGTACTGAGAACAAAGAATGTTCCACAACAGGAACTCCGTGACAAGAAGGTAGAATCGATCAGATCGACATTTCTTAGTGCAAAGTCTTCCTCATAAGACGCGAGAAAGCGTTAGTTCGTCTAGACAGCAGATTTTTGGGCTTGAAGATTGAGCCACCACTAATAAGCTTCTATTGAAGCTGGTTGTGCGCCAGCGGAGGCACCCACGCCGAATAAAGCCTCCTGTTCAGTTTGCTTCGCAGCCTTTGGGGGCACTTGGCACCGGACACAGCCATTGAGATAGGCGGTGATCTTAGCTATTGCCTAGGGAAGGGACCGTAATGACAAAGAACCCCTCCAACCTTGAATGAGAGCATGCCACAGGCATCTATCGAAATGCGCAATGACTCTGATACATCTTCTCTTGAATGGTATGCTAAAGTTCCCTCAAGATGTTGATACACTAGAAGATTGTTAGCATCAGAATTAAGTCTTAAATTCATGGATTGTTAGTTACATTTCTGCTCATTCTTTTGAAAATTCCTATCTTATGAAATAGACATTCAATAATGTCTATTTGACCTCTCTCACGTTAGTCTGGAGGACAAGAAAGCATCGCATTTTGTGAAAAGAATGGTTAGTTGCCATCCACAGGTAATATATGAATGAAATGTTGTAAGCACCGTCAATAACAAATTCACGAGAGGTAACATCGAGAAGACGCGCCGAAGCGGCTGCGGGAAACATAATATATTGATATATAAACAAAACATGCCGCTAGTGCTTAAAATCCATCGCCACCGACACCGATCTTAAAACCCTTCGTGCCTTTTTCTCCATATTGTGCTGTCACAGATTAACGCCGTCTAGTTTAGAATTCTACTCGGTATTCATGCTAGGTAGTAAGCCAGACCAGTCTCCAGCATACTCGGTTGCTTCTGGTCGTGATGACGCTCGTTGCTGCCACTGCGCGTTGAGCACAAGAGGTTGCAAATTCTGAATTGCCGTATTATATCTTTGGCTCATCTGTTCTGAATAAGTTATCTCCCAGTTCCTCTAGTGTATCTCCTCGTCGCTTTGGAAGCCTCTGACCACTGGGAACTGGCTTCAAATATTGTCACCGGCAGCATCATACGCTTGGCATATGCTTCGAGCTTAGTTTAGAGATCGTCGTTTTCTGTGTGGTAAACAAAAGAGTAGGACCAGTTCCTTCATCCTGCCTCGTAGGCAGCTTCAAATATTGTTATCGGCACCAACATTCTCTTGATCAGAGCTGAAAGCTCGGCTTTGTGCAAACAAATTAGCGTTTATTCGGCAGATTCAAGATTTGCCACACATACCTTTGCTCGGACGTTATCGAAAGATGGAGGGCTGATAGCCGAGAGAGGGAGCAATGAACTCATGATCATGGTTGATCAAAGCCGAGCAATTGCTAATAACACTCTTTGAGCGACGAACAGAAAATGATTCAGCCTCATCATGGACGATCCGCTCGTCCGAGACATTCAGGTAGCCATTCAAAATGTATGAGACCCATCCGCGGCCAGAAGCAGTGCAGGTTGCGAATGTACTGGCTATTGTTGAGATGGTGAAGTAATTGGAGCTCCAAGCTCTTGCCAACACTCAGAGCCTGGATACTCACTTCGAAAGCCGCATGGCTTGGCCCAGTTGCTGGAAAGATCCCATTTGAAGCTTGGGTGAGTAAGCAGTTGTACAAGCAAAGACTTGATGCTGGCAATAAAGAAAGGAGGCAGAGGCGGGATACATACATTGTAGAGCACGCAAAGCAAAAAATATGGTGATGTTTTCGAATATCTACCTTGCTTCTGTTAGTTGTTTGTTCTCAAAACGAGAGTTCCTGCTCACCATCACAAACAACTTGCTGTTTTTCAACACTCGCATAGTAGCTTGGAACTTGATCATAGGTTTCACCGTTTGGGTAGACGTGCTGATGGTGTTCACCAGTGTATGTGATATTTTCTAAAGCAGTGTTAGAATAGTGTTCTGCAACAAGCAGAAGAGAGGAAATGGCAGAACATTTAAACAAGGAATTTGGTGTAGATATTACTAGAGCTCTTGTATCAAGACCAAATACAGAAGCAACTGACTTTGAATGGATCCAAACGATTGCTGCTGGGATGTTTGTGGTACAGCAGTACTTTTAGGATGGATTCGTGTGTCCGCACCATATCTCCTGGACGAGACCAAAGAAGGGGTTTGATGACCTCCATGGTCACCTTGAACTGCTGCCCTGGCGTATGAACAAAGGAAACAGTTTTTGGCACTTACACTTGGAAATCGTATCATTGATGATGACTGCGGAGAAATTCTTGATGTTATCAGAATCACCCTCGGTCTCTACAGAGTTGAACGCGTCGAGCACATGCTGGAGACCGAGGGCGACTTCCTTTCAGTGAAGTTATTTTCAGCTTGTAAAGACGCATAACCATGGCCCAACTGCTGGAAAGAATGCTTCTATCGATCTGAAGTCAGAATCAAACTTATTTGGCCAATAAAATAAGGCTTTGTTTTAAATGGCAGATGTAATAGTATTGCTAGAAAGACTTTGGAAGGGAAGAAATAATCTTACCAAAGACTGTGACTTGACAGTGAGCGTCTATGAGAAGAAAGTATGGGTTTGTTATTGAAAGAAAAGTAGATTGGAAACTCAAAAAAAGATTAAGAAGCTGAATTGGATCATTCAAGAGAAATTCTGTGTGAGCTAAGGATACCCTCGAGGGTACAGAAGATGTATCCAGTGAGAGTCTTCAAATTCCCGACTAAGCAGAAATATTAGTTGCAAGATAATCCCACAAACTTCTCATTCTAATTAATTGTTTCTTAAGGTTTAAAATCCCCTTCCTTTCACTTAAAACCCTTCTTCGATTTCTCCTCAAAATCCATGTAGGCACAGCTAACCCTGGGTAACACTTTTCGTCCCTCCTCTCATACCTCTTTCCATCCACCCTACCTTGTGACTGCTTCCTACTGAGCTATTATCCACAGCTATATACCCATTATTACTACATGTTATATCACTATCGATAAAATTCACGACCTCATCCTCTTGTGAAAAACTCCGGGAAGTCTACCAAAGAACATTAGAAGGTACCACAAGCCGACTTTTATCACACACTGGAAACGCAAACGGTTACGGTATGAAACCAACCCCAGCATCTTGCTTTCAATTGCTGAATTATACAGCCGTCTTATTTTGAATCAGAGCCGCGATGACTCTCTACATTAGCTCGATGACAATGTAATAGCAATTCGCTAGCTGTACATAAGTAAGATCACACTTCCACCCACCACATCAGTGAATCAGATACAAACTCCAACCTTTTTGGAAAAAAACATAGCTAATAGCAATTTCAGCAAGCAGATGCACAGCAGGCAGTGAATCTGAATTTACTTCTGCAACACCAATTCCAAGGGCAATGATTACAAAGAAATTAGTTGGTGAATCACCGCGTCGCAATGAATGTGCTGAAAGCAAGGTTTGTTCTTTTCTCGTTCATTTTTGATTTATCGCTAAGCATGAATAGTAGATTTTCATATTACTACGCCATCTGCTGTGAGATGTAGTATATCTCTACCAGAGTCTAGAAGCAATTTTCTTCACATCAACACCATCTAGATGCAAATGATAGTGCGCGATCACTTTTCATATGGCTCTACACAACTCCATGCTTAGGAATTTTGGTACAGATATCGAATGTACCTCGCCGACTACTCTCGCAGGATTTGGTGGTGGATGTGCTTTTCTCCTAGGTTTCCAACGCCTTCTCAAAAGTTTCTACAGTGACCAGCTTCACCTCGCGACAGCTCTCGCAGGACTTGTGGCTGTCGTGTTATTTTCCCACTCGTTTAGGTTCCCAACGTCTTCATAAGATATTTTGTAGAATCGTATACACCTCGTTGACTGCTCTCGCAGGGAGGGTGCTACTATATCTGCCATTCGATCCTAGGACGTCCGCGTCACTTGCTCTCACAGAAATACCATGGTTTTCTATCTGCCATTCGATCCTAGTGCGGCCGCTTTTTAGTCTTCAGAGAACTCGCATGTTTCTATTTCATCAAAGCTGACATACTCCCAATCATCATCTTCAATGTCTTTAGCCCATGCCATATCTACCAAACCGCAACTTTTGCGTTGTGGTGCAATTCTGGCGGGTACCCTGAGGAGAACCGCCGACAATGTCGTGTTCCATATTGGCGGTTCCCCAGGGCCCGTTGATCCGCGGCTGGCTATATTGCCGAGCCTCGATGAAAACATTCTGAACGGGTAGATTCCTCCACCTCGCACTTCGCACCCTCTCAATCTACAGCCCACAATAAGAGGAAAAGGAGCTTGTGTCCTTTACCAGTTCAGAGGGAATGTGTGTACCAAGAGGTCCCGGGTTGATTCGAGATAGCGGAGATAGCACTCGGGGAAATCAGAGGGGAGAGAGAGATGACGTACAGAGGAACATCGAATACGATATACAGGAAGTGTGGAGTTTCATGTGCTAGGCTCTGTCTATATGCTTCGAATGGACGGATGATCTGACGACAATGAGGAGCGTGGCATTCCTTTGAGCTGCAGTGACGACCTTTTTCGCCATCCAGCTTTCGAGACTAAGCATCTACCACGGCAAATATTTTAGAAAAATTTCAGGAAATGTGACTCATCTGCATCAGTGATTCGTTCGTTCGTCATTCCTTTCTAATGAACTCTCATATGAAGCTCCAACCCCTCTTATCTGAACTGTGCATTAGTGAAAAGCGGGTAGAGCTCCCCAAGCCAGAAGTACCTATTAAAGCCACATTCATTTCCGAGCCAGATTTCTTTCTTCCATACTCGAGGAGAAAAGAGTCTCTCTCTCCCTCTCTCGTTATCCAAACACAGAAGATTCCTCAATTAAACATCAAAACTCTCGTCACCAACTGCAAGACTGACGCGAAAAAAAGAAAATTCGTCTTGACGGACGCGAGGCTTGGGAATCGCAGGGTATGGAATGTGTTATCTCTGTACTTTTTGTTTGTATTTACTTACTCAAGCATATGATAGAGTTAGATACTGATGAATTTTTGTTTGAATCTTTTATTATTTCAATATATGAGATCGTGTAGATTCAATGATGAGCAGTGAGCTAATGTTTTTAAACATAACTAGATACGATACAGAATCGGAAGATGTAGAGTAAACCACCTAGTCAACCACAAGTCCGTCATTATTACATTCCAATTGAAAAATCTCTATTAAAGCCCTACCATCTCAACAAATCTCTCGACCCCAGTGAATTTCGTGTGTCTCTCGGACTGATTAACTGGGCTCTGGGTGGATTGTGTTTTTGGAGGTGTAGGTAGGTATTTAATGCTTTTTGTGAGAGAGTAAGAGCGTAGGATGGGATGTCAATCACTGGAATTCCATTCCTGACTGTGAGTTCATGAGTTAGATGTTTCATTTTGAGTAGGTTCGTGAGAGAATGGGTAATGTCATTATAGCTACAAAAAACAAATGCAAAAGGTCAAGCAGTTATTGGCACCAGCGACAAGTAGGTACTTATTATTAGCCAGTCTTATTTCCAGATACGATGAATTGAATATTTTGAGATCGCATCAATACATGGCTGGCCCTACCTCGATTCTTTTTCCTTTATCTGCGATTGCGAGTAATGTATATAATGCAGCAAGTGAATGGTTATGTGTTGATTGATTCTCCTTCAAGAAGTTGTTATATATAACCTTGAACTACCGGTAGCTATATTTCCAACGAAATAATGAGTACATCATATTTAGATACCGAGTTTTTGCAGCAGAATTCCGGATTGGGTACACATTACTATGTGGGAATTAATTCTGATGGGGTGTTTCTGGTGATAGCTATATGTCATCTAGACACTTGGTTGAGATGACGTTGTAATCGAATGAATGGGAATTGGTTGAAGTCAACAACAGGAAGATCTTTGCTCAAATAATATAGCCTATCCCGCACTACTAGATAATCTTAGATCTCCTTTCCGTAGAGAAAGAAGGAGACTCAACGACATCGATGATCCCATTTTGAAGAATTGCTCAAACAAATCGAAAAGATGTTGAAAACAGAATACCGACGTTGAACGCCAATCTCGAACATCAAAAGTGTGACACCCATTTCCATCTTCAACGTTTATGCATCGGGTGAATGAAGCCAGAGCCAAATTATCTTTCATAGAGAAATTGACCATAATGATCGAACGAACCTCTCACACCGCCGGGAGATTTCGAGCCACTTGGAATCCTGTCCACTTGAAGCAATGCAACTCTCGGTATAGTACAGCAATGAAGTAGGTAGGTATTGGCTACAGACACACACAAGATTATTGACTCAACATCGTCGGGCCAATAACGGCAAATCATCACGGGAATAAAAGCACTAGCATGATCACCTCTGCAGGTACTACCTGTATGTATGGCATCGAGTCTTGTCTCGTATCCACCGCTGTTCAACGATTCATGTTTTCAACGTTCAAGTACTTGTCGTTTACCGAGTTCTGCGTTGTGTCATGGTATGTCATGTTAAGTTTGATTTATGATTTATGATTTGTGATTTGACTGGTATGCAACGTAACGTTGGTTACTGACCAGTGACCGGATGTTTCAAGGTCCGAATGTTGGGTTTCCGAGTTCCATTCATTCTTCGTGTCTCGAGTCTTACAAGAGTTTCCATCCAACACATGATCTATATTTAGAAATCGAGAGAATAATTATAATATGTGGAAAGATGATGATTACCCACCCGACTTGCTGAAAAGACGAGATGCTGCGCAATGGTTGGGGGACATGGTTTGCTCGAATGGTTGAAGGAGGATTGTTTTGAACATCGGAAAACTTTCACCTCAAGAACAGACACGTGGATTCTGAATTCTGGAAAAGAGGAGAGGAAAAGAAAGACCGATTGAGAGTCCGAATAAAGTGTGGTTCTTTAAATCTAGACTCATCGTTACCTTTTCCGGTGAAAATAAATTTCTCGCTCAAGGTAAGGTACCCCTTCATTCCAAGAGTCGTTCGTGTTCTTCCGGAGAACATGCTAACCGTTAATGCTCTGCTCGAGTCCTCTTGTGAAATGCGTAATATGAGCGGTCAAGAGAGAAAGATAGATAGATAGGTAGATAAACATCTTATCGATAAGCCCAGAATGGGACAAAGTTCGAATTACGGAGTATGTCGCGCTTTAACATGTCGGTTGTGGAAACCCATGTATAAACATACAATACAATCAATACATTACAGTACGCTGTCACTCTTTACCTGACGTGGATAGCATGGCATGGCATAGCATGGCATGGCATGTATGGAGATTATTTGACATGGTGAAGTTTGCTGGACTCAGTACTTCATGACACACACTCCGTACTCTCTTCTCTGTGTGATAAGTTGTAAGTTGTGATTTATGCGGGAGTTCTATTAAGGAAATGGACGGAAGAAGAATAAAAAATATTTAACATGGAGGGTGAAAGAGTGAATGATTGTGCCAAATTCAACTAGTGATAATGTAATCTTACCTTTTCATGTTTTTGGTTAAGTTGGTAAAGATACTGCCATGGATAGTTCTACAAAGTATATCGGAATGATTTTACATGACCTCCTCTCTCTCCCCCTCCCCCCTCCCCCCTTCAAGGTTAATCATCCAAACATGTGAAAGATGTCCACAACTTACGATCTAATAGGTATTTTATTCCCGTCCAGCCACAACGAGGAAGGAAGAGAAGAATGTTGAGGGATGGTTGCACATCAAGACGAAGTGCATTCAGATCCTTCCTCTTGGGTTTATGATTGGGTATTAATATCACCTCATCGAGTTTCGCTTAGTGATGGAAACCCAATCCTAATCCTCATACATTTCTTGTGGAAACGAGGGAAAAAGAAGGTAATGGATGGATGGGCAGATGAATACATGGATGGATGGATCGATAGATAGATAGATCGATAGATAGATAGATGGTATCTTACATACCTAGAGTGAGATTATGAATTAAGCGGCTCAAGAAATCTTGATAAGGTTAGAGAGATTACATATGAATAGGCAAAAGGCAAAGGTGTCTGCTCTATCGAGTGATTCGAGTCAGGCCGAGTATTGTTGGAATACCTGTCTACCCATCTAAAGGTTACCAAGGTAGCCAATGTTTATGTGATAGCTTTCTTTCACTTGATATCCATCTATCGGATTCCAAGGGGATAAATGTCAAATCCCAACGGATCTCGATGGAGATGCATACGAATCACATATCATATCACATCATATCATATGAAAGCGTGGGGAAAGGGTCGTCTTTGTTGTGATTTCAGTTCAACGGTCTACCGACTGATTACTACTTACTGGATGCAAGAAGAGAAAGAGGGTGTGCTGTCAAAGTCAAAGTCAAAGTTAATAATATATTAATGACTAGCTTGAATGGAGGCTGGAGGATATGAATGACATGAATGGTATGAACGCTTTGGACGGGCTGGACGGGGTTGGATGAGTAATCCAATGAGTCAATGATTGAACCAATCGGAGGTGTCATTTTCATCCTGCTCATCCTCATCCCACCCCACCTTACCATACTTTGAGCCTTAAAGCCAACATGGGAGAATTACCCCTCCATCGTTAAAAAATCAATGGTGAGAGGTGTTCGATGTGTACATTGTATTGAATGTAAGCTGTTAGCAGTGGACGAACAAATGAATGCGTACAATGAATGGATTGCCCCTTTCACAATAGCTAGGTAGCTAGATAGGTATTACCGGCTTAAAATCGAGTATTCAATTAGTACTTCGATATACGTGTATACAAATACGGGATAGTATTAAATATGATGAACCACCAAACTCATACTCATACCTAGGCAGGTAAAGATAGATACAGCATGTGGTATTTCGTTGCAGTATTTAATCTCTGTATGTGTATAGAGAGTACATACTACATACTACATACTACACATATACATGACGCTCCGCTTGGCCACTGCCGTGGAGGCTTCTTCGCTTCGCTCTACTGGAGAGAGGAAAGGAGAGGAGGAGCTTTCATGTACAGTTCACGATGATAGTAACCATAGTAGCTATGTATCTACTGTTACACCTACCTTGTACCACCCTTCCCTCTTTCCAATCTATCGTGTTGGATGATTGAAGTATAGAAGTCTAGACAAAGTAAGACGGGAATCGCTAGTAACTTATGCTGACCTAGTATTCTCTAATTATCTAGTATCAGTTTATCTTCTCACTCAACCATGCCTTATTGATCTTCAACGCTCCCCTCTTCTAATTCAATATCAGTATCAGTATCAATATCAATACCAGAATCAAAACATCCACCGCTTCATGAATGCAGCAAGCATGCATACACACATGTACATATATATATAATTTACCTACCTACATATATAATATACCGTATGCAACAAACCTAATATGTATACAAACACAAAACACGATTCAGAATAGCCACCCAACCACCCAACCACCCAACAGCCCAAGTCATCTTTCACCGCATTGCATGGGATTTTGGAGATGGATGGGTGTCTGTCACCTCATCACCTATCATTCCATCCATCCATCACCTATCACTTAACCATATTTTGCATGAAAAGTTTCCTAGTCCCTGCCAAAAGATGCCCTAGTCCCTCCCATACCTAGTCAGTCGTATTATTATGTGATTAGTTCACACACACAACCTTACCCCTCCAAAATGTCAATCTAGCCAGTAGTTTCCCGAGGGTCGCCGCATTTCGCTTTTTTCGCATATTCCTATTAAAGATTTTTTTGATTATTTTTTTTTTTTCCTTTCGAGTTAATCAAATTTCTTGCTTGGTATCTAGGTCCGTATTATTATTATATTATACCCAACCAAAATACATACACGTACCATCTCTTATTCCCCCTTTCCCTTTTTTTGCTTTCTCTCTTCTCTCTTCTCTCTTCACCATGTCGACTTCCCCACAATCCCCAGAGTCAAATCAACCACTTCCCAACTCCCGTCCTACTGAAGAAATCCAAGATGCCTCCCAGAGACGAGAGTCCGAGTCCACCACCCGTTCCACCGAACTCTCCAGCGTCACCTTAAAATTACGCAAGGCCCTGCGAAACTTCCCCGACTTCCCCATCCCGGGCATCGATTTCGTCGATATCTTGCCGCTCTTCGCCAACCACGATCTTCACGAATCTTTAATCCGCGCTCTCGAATTGCAAGTCTTGTTGGTGAATGGAGGAAAGAAACCAGATGTGATTGTGGGTTTGGATGCCAGAGGATTCTTGTTCGGTCCCTCGCTGGCTTTGAGATTAGGTGCAGGATTTGCTCCCGTCAGAAAGAGAGGAAAGTTGCCGGGTCCAACGGAAGAGGCAAGCTTCGAGAAGGAGTATGGTCAGGATTATTTCCAAATTCAGAAGGATGCTATCAAGCCAGGACAATCGGTTTTGGTTGTAGATGATATCATTGCTACTGGTAAGATTTATCCGATCGATCAGGCTCCATAAGAATTTGCACAGACTTGTGGAATGATTAGTCTTGACGAATGTGAATATGATGAATATATATACTAATGTTTCATTCTAGGAGGAAGTGCCCAAGCTGCCGGAAAACTCGTCCAACAACTCGGTGGACATTGCATGGGATATTTATTTATTTTGGAATTGGATTTCTTGCATGGACGTGACAAACTTTCCGCTCCCGTCGCAACATTATTACGCGATTAAATACTCCATCAGGGAGTGGGAATCAAAAGTCACAAAACATGTTGTTGGGCGTTGGTTGAGGGGATCAGGTAAATTCATCACATAGACGGCATTGCATTTGTACATGATGAGGGAGAGGAGGGAAAGTCAGCCAAAAGGAGGAAATGGTTTCATGACGAAAGGGAGGACTTTTGCATAAGAGTGCCGGATATCTTCATCTTGGGTTGGTATACTCATTTAGCGGAGAGGATTCAGCGATGATGAGAGTAAGGATATTTGTTGGCTTTGGATCAAATAATATATTGATATCAATTTGGATAATATTTTGGATTTTGAGATGGATGGGTGGATGGAGACAGAACAGAACAGAACAGAAATATGGCAAAATCCAGTGCGAAACTCATACATTCAATCCAAGTGATCTATCTTACCTATCTGTCCATCCTACCTTACTATGCAATATCATATATATATATATATACACATCATCTGTGAGTATCTATCATTCACAAATTCACATCTTTACATGTATACATTTTCAGATAACATGAAAGCCATACCTATGAATCAAAGTACCGTTGCCATTGTCATTACCATCATCTCTACCTCTTTATATTCTTATTCTTTCCCTTTCTCTTTCCCCTTGCCCCTTCACTTCTTCTCTCCCACCTAGTATATATAGATAGTCTCGCAGTATAATCCCATCCCTCAAAAAATGTAATCTCATACAACCCACAACCAACATCAACACACATCACAACACAACACAACACATAACACAGCTCACTCATTTCATCTCACCCTATCCCTTCCCAATCTCCCAAACCTCCAGAACCCACACTCCCCGAAATTTCCTTTAAATCACATCATACCCTCAAGCCACATCCCACTTCACAATTCTCTCACGGTTCACCCCTCCAAAATCCCACTTTTTTTCACTGCTTTTCTCCATTTGTCTAGTGCTAGCACAGAGAACGGAGTCTACACATAATAAGTCACTCGAGGACTTATCAAGTTAAGCTCAATCCATCATCAATCAAGCAAGCAAGCTCTCACCGATAAGGAAGTTTGAACCAAATAAACTTCACACTAAAGGGTTCCCTACATACTGTGTGCTCTATCTAATCTTAGCTTGATTGTGGTTGGTTGGCTAGATAGACAAATAGAGTGAGTACCCTTACCTTTACCTCTGCTTTGGTAAATAAACAAATGGAATAAAATGAAATAACATAAGATAAATATTCAACCCCGGCTGCGGCGCCAGCCTTGTTGAAATAAAAACAACAACAATAATAATTTCTTTCGGTGAGGAGGGAGAGGCGGGGACATAGGAGTGGGAGAACAGCTTTCCACTCCTCACTCTGTCTCACAAGGTTCCATACATACGATACGTTGCTACCTCGAGAAAATATTTCTCTCCATCCCGTCCGAATTCTATCTGCAATTTGCAATTTGCGATTTGGGGATCAAGGGTATATACATAGGTACATACATACATACATACATACACAAATTTCAAGAACTTTTCTTTGCGCATACATAAGATTCTCTGCTTCGTTTGGGTTTGTGTTGTTTCTTTCCTATCGCATACGAAAGTTGGATTTGGGTTCGGATTCGAATTCAATATACAGTTACAGTTACAGTTACAGTTACAGTTGCGGTCACAAATACAACTTCCCACCATACGCATACTCACATACATACATACATACAAGTCAACCGATACAAACTTCTTCAATCTATTTCTGCATCCTGGAGGGTGTATCTATATACCTAATTTACTTCCTATCCAGTACCTCCGACAACCAGACCTATCTCATGGAATAACCTATAAGAAAGAAACCAAGAAATAAATGCCTTCCTTCTTTACCTTCGACCAAGGACGCGAACGCTTCCAAAACGAATCTTCTCCCTTACTTGGCCGATTTCGTGCAGTGCCAAATGCGCACACCAATACAAATGGGCGCGCGCGCAGGAAATCTCTCCTAGGATTTTCTATCGATGGCTTTGGCGGCGCGTTTGGAGGGAGAGATGAGGGAGATGAGGGAGGAGTGGATGGATATTATTGTGATGGAGATGAGGAGGAGGAGGGAGGAGTATACGGGTGGAGAGGGAGGGTCAGGAAATGGGGAGGAGAGTTTAGGGATACGTGGATAGAGCCGAAACAGAGGAGTGTGGCAGGGTGTGTGGAGAGGTGGTGGTGGAGGTGGGGAGTGTTGGTTGGGGCGCCGAGTGTTTTGGTGAGTGAGATGGAGGGGGTTTCTTTGGTTTTTTTGGGTTTGAAGGCGAAGGGGAGGTGGGATTTGGAATGCAGATTTCTATGCGGTGGAAATTGGTGGAATCAACGACTCGTGGAGTGAAGTGAGGGACATAAATATTTGGTTTATGAGGGGATCTTTATACGCGTAAGCTTGAGTTGATGAGGCAATGCTTCTAGACCAATGTTCTTACGGTTCTTCATATCCCATCTTCTAGTATCCTACCTACGCTGTAGTGGCTTGGGTGTGTAAAGAATGATGGGGATAATATGGGTGGGAATTCCTCAATGCCAAAGCCTCTATGCTTTTTTTGTCCCACACTCTACTATTCTACACCCACGCCAATGTTTCTATTGGGTAGATGATGATGGGGGCTAGCCCCCAAACCCCCATAGCTCGCTGCGCTCGATATTTTCCTTATAATGTCTTAGTCGGCCTCCACGGCAGTGGCCCCCGGAGGGCCAGCGGAGCGTCATTAGATTCAATTTGGGAAAAGCTGTCATGAATTTCATATTGAAAAGTTGCGGATGTACAGATATATTGAAGGACTTTTTACTAACAATTGGAGAATACTAGGCTGTTGCATGGTGTGCGCTACCATTTCCACAATACGAATTTCCGGATGACGACAACTTAGTGGATGCACCATCGACTATCTTCGGACACAAGATACCAGGTCACGGAGAAGCTAGAGTTGAAATTAACTTTTGGTTCTTTCTATTCGTATATTATGGTTTCTATAATATAACAGCATTGATGTGGATTACGAAAGTCTTCAACATTTATTCGCTGAACTGGTATGTTGGAGTCTGTTGGATCTGATCGGTATATACACTAACATACTCTAGGTGGCCTAAAAGTCTTGGTTTTCCCATCACAGTCTCTATTATTGCCGCAATGTCAATAGCAGCTCCAATACCTTTTTACTGTATACCCGAACTTCGATATATTACATCACACAATACAGCGTGGATATGCTGGACATTTTTCGCTATGGCAATGCCATTATTAGTTGCATTTGCCATCCTCCTTAATCATGAACGACACCTCGGTTTACGTATTCCTCTTTCTGAAACTCAACGACTTTTTACTTCTTCTTGGTGGACAGGTGATACCGATACAATCAATGCAAGAGATCGGCCACGAAGAGCAAATGTTATTCGAAGTCAAAGTACTTTTGATCCAAATGCTTCTCTAGAGGTAGCTTTAGCATCGGATGATATTTATCGATCAAGAGATGCTCAACGTATGCTGAGAAAACGTTGGTTGCCAGCAAGTTTTGTGAGATTCATGTGGTTTTGTTCGGCTCTACTGATAGCTATATTGACTTACCTGTTGGGAGAAACTTATGCAGAGATATATTTGCGAACATTACCACACAATACGATCGAAACTCTCGTATATGTTTATAGTTGGGTTGTGACGGTTCATTTATTGGATGGATTATGTGGGTGGATTTTGGGGGGTAACGAGGGTGAAAGAGTAGGCAGTTACCCCCTTGGTTGGATTTTTAAACTGTAAGATTCCCAATTTGTATCTTTCTTCGTAAATAACTAACAAGATCTCTAAGCTACTTCGCTTTAACCTATCAAACCTACGTCCGCGCTTTATATGCCCGTCTTCGATCACCTCAACAATTCATCTACCTTCAAATAATGTCTTCTTCCTTCCTGATTCTCCTCGCACCACTCACTATCTCCGCACCCTTTCACTCGCTTCTCACCTTTCTCGGATTGAATGGTCAATCATATACCGCATATCAAAAAATCTGCACCCGAAATATCTTCCTCCGAGGCTTGAGCGAAAACGTCTCGATGCTTACTTTTCTAGGAAGTATCTTGGTTTTACATTACGGTGCTAATAAAGACGTTTATCCCTACTTCGCATTCGACACCCCAATATCTCCTCTACCAACAAACCAGACCCTCTCCTCTATTACCCACAATCTCTTCCCTTCCATACCACACATTCCTCACCATCTTCCGTCTTCCGGCTCCCCCACATCAAATCCAGCCCCGCAATATGATTTCCGCCTCACCTTCTACGCGTCGATTGTTACCTGGGGTTGTGAAATCGTGGCGGGCTGGATCACGAGGAGGATTCTTTGGTGGGGGTGGAAGATTAATGTGACAGCGGAGGGAAAGCGGGATTTGGCGGCGTGGCCTGAGTTGTTACCTACGGGCGTGGTGGTTATGGTGCATGTGTTGCAGAATATGCTTTTTAGTATTGTGAGGTTGGAATTTCATTAGGGAGTGAAGGATGATGAAGAGAGGGGAGGGAAAAGAGGGGAGGTTGTTGGATACGATTATAAATGAATGAATGTATTTTCGGTTTATTGTGTTTGAGCAGGGTGTTGGTTGGATCTTCTTCTTTTTTTTGGATTGCTCGCTTTCTTTGTTTTTGTTTCTTTTTCGCTTTTTTCCTTTAATTCGTATAGCCTCCTCGAGTTGCATCGCATCGCATTGCGTCGTGTATTGTTCTTTTTCTTTTTTGAATTTCTCATTTCTCGATCCTCGATACCACTTGCTTGGATTGGATTAAGTAAATTTCGTTTAGTTTAATACATGATGAAGAAACGAATGATGGAACGATGGAACGATGGAATGATGGAATCACGGAAAAGAAATTACGCGTGGGAATTAGAGATCAGATGTTAAAGGGGTTGGCTTGATGGAGTTGGTTTGATGAAGAAAAAGAATAAGAAGGGGAGGAGAAAGAGGGTAAGAGTGGAGGAGCAGAGGAATAGACAAGAAGACAAGAGAAGAGAAGAGGATTATGTAAATAGAAATTAATAAGTGTGGGAGAGCGGGTAGGAAAGGAAATGAAAGGAAAGAGTCGGTGGAGGAATAAACAAATGAACAAATAATAATTACATCTACCTATCTATCTATACATCCATACATATCCCAAGCGAGTCCCAACTTCGTATACCATTCCTACTCCTATCTATTCACCTACCTAAATACCTGAATACCTAGGTGGGTAGATGTTTTTTACTTGTGAAAATGAGAATGAGAAGAAAAATAAAGATCCGATGTAAATTTTGAAATCGGGTTACTTTCATAGTGTACACTTTACAGTCTCTCGAGAGATTAAAATCAAGATCAAAATCAATGAAAGAAAAAATGAATGAAAGAATGATAATCGGACTAGTAATAGATAGATAGATAGTTTTTATTGTATCAAATATCGAATATCAAATAGTATGTACGTATCTGAAGATGTTAATTGAAAAAAAAAGACAATACCATGTCATGCTACTTCGCTTAAACTGTATATATTGAGAAGGTTATGTATGTATGTATGTATGTATGTATGTTATCTCATTCTCATGTTAAGTGAAATATTCAATGTTGAGCCCTTAATTTCAGGGGAGGGGAGGGAGTGTAACGCGTGCGTATCTCTTGATCCATATCATGTGTATGTGCATGTTATATTTTTGAGTGTACTACTTTGGAATCACATATATATATATATATATACATACACACATACATACATATATAGACATGTACATACATGCATCGTATTCCCATCATCTCTCATCTCTCATCTCTCATCTCTCATTTCTCATCCTAAATTTAAGCTCATCTCTCATCTTTCTCATCTTCATCTCTACCAATCTCCACCTACACCCCAAACTCGCTTAATCAAATTCCCTCTTCTCTCCCAACTTTCCCCACCCTTCCAATACATCTCTATCAACATTACTCGCAAATTCCCTCTCGAAAATCTCTTCTCCCCCACAAGCCCTTACCACCTCCCCCAGCCTCGCCTTTACAAACTCCCACGCATTAACCCTATGAACCAAATCCACCATATTCCATTCCCTCTTCCTCTTATCCTCCTGAGTCTCACCCTCAAACGCTTGCTGTTCTCCCCATATCAAATTATCTCCTCCAATGTCATCTCTCCCCGCCATCATCTCACTAATAACACTCGTCCACATCGAAAAGAAATCTTGAAGTCTCGAAAGAATGATTTGCGTCATTGGAGGAGGTAATTCCAAAAGACGTGTCAAAGCCAAACAACTTAACTTTTGTCTTTCGATATTGGCCATACTGTCGAAATGACGGAACCATTCTTCACTTAACCATTTCCAAATGTTTTCAAGATTATTGTCGATACTCATAAGGAGATTAGCAAAAACAGTTGGATCTGCTAGTGCAACGCGAGCCAAAATGGTAAAGTAATCTGTCTCAACTACGTCGTCTAATTTGGGATATTTACGCTCGGGACCAGTAGTTTGATGAGCTTCCCAAGCATCGCGGAGTCCCGAGAAGATCTTTTCCGTATACCCACATTCGTGTAGGTCTTTTGTGATTTGTGTAACACCATTCGAACCTCCTAATTTTTCAGCAGCACGAATTAAATCCTCGACGGTTGTTGTAACAAGGCCGGCGAGATCACGTTTGGTGACTCCTAATAAGCTGGCCATGTACGAGACAATTCGAAGTCGGTTTGCATCACCCAGCATAGCTTCTGGTGCCAATAAAATATATTCGTTCACGATACCGAGAATGACTCGAAGATGATCAGAACCGAGTTCAAGTAGAGGGAATGCGCAGTCAATGAGAGCTAGAACCTCGGAAGATGCAGGTGACGATGATTGGGCGAGGATTTGTGCCCACAAGTCAAGAGCTTCTTCCATCAGGTAGACTTGCATTTCTGAGCCAGGTTCCACAGCGCGTTGAATTAAAGGTAAGATTAGTGAGTGATATCGTTCAGATTGACCTTGCATACAAGATACAAGTGTAGACATGATTGTTAATATTGCCTGTTTAAGGAGATGTTCCTCTCCAGAAGCTTCCCAAAGACCTGGTAGAATAGAAACGATTTGATCTGCATATGGAGAGATATGAGTTTCTAACCTGATAGCAATCATTCTGATCGTTTCCAATATCACCAATTTTGTTTCCGTATTCTCAACCTCTTGAATTAGAGCCATAATGCGACCAAGAATATCAGGAGCATATGGTAGAAAAGGTTCAACGTGAAATTCGAAATCATCGACAATCGCTTTAAACTGACGAGCTGCAGTGATGCGAACGACATGATCATTGGTTTCATCTTCCGATTTAAGGAGATGTTGAAAGATTTGATATACCAATGGTCTATTAGCTTGTGATATTCTGACAGGAATCCATTGGCCAAGTAGGATAGCAATTCGTCGACGAAGTACCTTCCAGCTTTGACCAGTTTGTTGAACGTCATTAACTAAAGTTGAAGTAAGGAAGGTATCGAAGTCAAAGCTTTGATGTATAACAGCAGCAGATAATCCCATGGCAGTGTACACAGCATCCTTGGTGACAACAGATTGCCCATTACTACCTGTAACCGATTGGAAGTATTGTAACAGTGGTGCCACTAGAAGATCTTTGAAGTTGATGACGAGGTCCATGAATAACTTTTCCGCACAAGGGCGAACTTCAAATTCCCAGGTATCTCCACCACCTTCTTCACGTATCTCCCATTCATCCTCATCTTCTTCCCAAGCTTCTAGATCAACTTGACGAAAAACGAAGAATTTAGTAACGATAACACTTGCCATTTCGGCTATTAGTTGTTCAGAAAGCAATTGCGATTTGAGGAATGCTACAGCTTGTCGCTGTTCTTCTTTAACCTCGGGAGTTCGATATTTGAAGGATTGTGTTGGACTAAATACCATCTTCATACAAGCTCGCAATAGAGTAAGACCTTTTAGACATAACTTCTCCATGATCGGTCTATCTTGTTTTGACCCATCATCAGTTACCAACGCTTTGGCACTGAAATCCTGTGTTGCTGATCCATAAGAATCTCCAAATTTAGAAACGAATCCCCAATATCCTCTTACCAAATCTATAGAATTAGGCAAGAGTGCGAATGCAGCAGGATGTGTATTTGACATTTGGACATGTAGTTTTGCAAATTGTACGAGGTGCTTCTCAACTAGTTCCTTAGCAGGTGATGCCAAAACTGTAGATTCTTCATTTACTATTGTGAGGAGTTGACCAAACTGTCGTTGCGATTGTTGCCATATTTGTTGAACATCCTTATCATGATTTGGAAATTCATAACCCACAATGAGAAGTCGACGAAGGATTTTGATCGCAATCAGACTGTTTTCCATAGCATTTATAGCAATTCCTTGATCACCTGAAGAGTTCTCAGCAAATAACTCAAGCCATTGTGAAACCTTTTGTGTATAGATGCCGCTCAACAAGAATACCATCTCCGGCGTGACTGATTGCAAGCTCGTCTGAGATCTCCTTAATCGGGCGGTAGCCAGTTCTTTCACAATCTGTAGCAATATCAACATTCCTCTTTGTAGATGAAGTTGATTTGTTTCGTTTGCAGTTCGTAGCATTCTAATCAAATCCGTAAGGACATCCGGCCAATCCATAGGATAATCCACTCGGACTACCTTCGAAATCACCAAGGCATTTTGTAAAGCAAGTTGAGGATCGGACTCTTCGAATCCACTCTCTAGCAGATGTGATCGAATGTTCTCTTTCTCTTCGGCAGTAATAGCATTTGGAGCTGTCTTTCGCCAATATTTATCGATACCATTTTTCAATTGTATGACCGCAAGATATCTTACTTCGGAGGGTAGGGACTTATCGAGATATACTGCCTAAGTAAAAGTATTAGCTGGTGTGCCCAAATCCCAACAATCATGGAGAAAATACCTGCAGTAAAGTATAGTATCCTCGTTGTGTCTTCCAAGCTTCTAGTTGTTGTGTCCCAGTTTGGATAGCTAGCTGTTGAGAGGACCCTGCCGACTGCAAGGCTAGATATACCTGTTGAGGATTCAGAGGAGCTGCCTCCCCAGGAACTTCGATCGCAAACGCCATAATGAAAGGGTTTAAACTTCCACAAGATGTCAAAGAATGCAATGATCTTCAAGAGATGAAAGAAAGTTGTGGTGTATTATTGAAACTGCGCCCCACCACGAGCTGTTTTTCTTGAGGGTCTCTAAGGTTATCACTCCGTAAGGTTTAACTTTTTGTTCGAGCTTCTTTTTTTGAGTGACACTTCACTTCAGCCTCGTCAGTGTCAATGCTCCTCCAGGATTCACCAAACATGAGGTGCTGTTATTTCAATGTGAAGCAATGATTGTACGAAATTGATATTCGAGTTCCATATTGACTTATCTTCAATCATCTTATGTATGTATATTTGTATCAAAACCATCCAAATTATGTTCAATCTTTGGAGCTTCGGATTTGGCACCCACACCATCCCATCCTAGAACATCCTTTGGACCCCAATACGAGTTCCCCTCATCTCACATTGCTTATGACGATATTATACATGAATACCTAGGGTATCATCAGGTTACATTCTATCCAAGACCATAAAAGGAAATGGGATTATTCTGAGGCCCTGGCAACATCAACAAAACTTCAATCACGTATCAGCGTCTTCATAATTCCCAACCATGACATCTCTTTCTTCAACCTACAAAGCTCTACGCTTCAGTACTCTTGCGGGCCCTCTTACCATCGAAGAACAAGACATCTCATCAATCCAAACTCCCAAGACTCTCTTAATAAAAGTCCATTTCGCATCTATAAATCCCGTTGATACACAATTATGGCGGGCAGGTGTAGTGTCTGTGGTCTCTGGCTCGAAAGGCATGGGACGTGATTTCTCCGGCACTATTGTATCCATTGGAGATCAGGTGAAGGGGAATTGGTCTATTGGAGATGAGGTCTTTGGATTATTGTTTCAGGTTGTATGTTCATTCGTCTACTTGCGTATTTATGGCTGAATGGCTTGGGAATCACGATTTAGACATGATTCATCGATGGGCCGGGAGGTATTGAGATTGGTTAATAAATGGTTGATTCCATTGCTGATGCGTATAGTTCGGCCAAGGAACTTTCAGTCAATACATTGCTGTTAATCCAGCTTCAGATCCAGTGGTCAAAAAACCTAATTGTCTATCTCATGAAGCCGCTGCATCGATTCCTCTCGTTGCATTGACCATGTTTGCAGCTTTGGATTGGCTTCCCGCAGCTAGGAGTAATTCGCAAAGAAAAGTGATTGTACGAGGAGCATCAGGAGGGTGTGGTTCATGGGCTGTTCAACGTGAGTGTCTCTTCACTCATTGTTGAGATTTTGATATATTTTAAAACAATATTAACACATCTCCAAGTGGCCAAAAGCCTATACGACTGTCACGTCACAGCCATCTGCTCCTCCAAAAACATCGAGTATGTTAAAAGTCTAGGAGCAGATGAAATAATAGATTATACCTCCCAGCCAGTTTTACAGACATTAATCAACAGCAAAAATACTTCAACAGAATACGATCTACTAATAGATTGTGTGGGAGGAACAGACCTCATACCATCTTACGTGCGTCTTCCCCTCCAAATACAAAACTCCCTCCTACTCCCTCCTACTCCCTCCTACCCCCTAAAACCTAACACCCACACAGCAAACTCTTCTTCACCCCCATGGCGCCTACACAACCATCGTCGGCGACAAAACCGACGTGAAAGGTCTCGGCGGACCTGTGACATTCTTTAAAAACCCCATTCAAATCTGGCGTTACATATCCGGTTTCATATGGGGTCCTCGTTATGCCGTGATATCCCTGCATACCAAATCCGAGTATCTGCAAAAGGTAGTTGGGTTGGCTGAGAGAGGAGAGGTGCAGATTGAGATTCAGGAGGTGATTAAAGATGCGTTGAATGAGGAGACGGAGGGATGGAAGAGAGCTATTGAGATTATTGAGAGTGCGAGGGTTAGGGGAAAGGTTGTCCTGGAGATATTGTGATGATGCTATACCGATTGGCCTTAGTAATCTATTCCGGGAATTGGATTCGATCTTTGGTCCTTATTGAGACGAATCGCCTTCATAAATACTGTTAATCGCCTAGACTTAGAATGTGCAACTTCAACCTGAAGATGTAGATGTTTAGTATAATAAGCGAATTAATTCTGTTTGTTGATGTAGTTGAGATATCGAAGTTTTATAAGAACAATATGAACATACGAATGTACATTTTTAAATTGGATAACTCAACCACAATCTTCTACCTATTCTTTCACTTCATTCAAGCCATCTCTTTCTTTTCTTCTTTGCTCAATCCAAGACCCTAATTCTCTCCATATCCTCTCCTTTTCCGCGGGCGACAATGATGCTGCCAATCCAGACGTACTAGATGCCACAAAAAGCCTAGCTCCTCCCCAAGATCCTTCACCATTTATAACTCCCAAATTCTCTTCTTCCGATTGCCACCCATATTTGAACTCATCCTTTGCCATAGCCTTCCCCTTCTTTACTCTCCACACGCTTTCCCAAATACTCTTCCCAACCAATGCCACAACCTCCGGTCTATAAATTCTAATTTTCTCTTCCAGCGAACTCACTCCCTCGTCCATTTCTTTTTTCGACAACTCTCCTCCATTTCTTGTAGGTCTTTCCACGATATTTGTATTTCCTAAAGAATATAACTCTGGTAAATTTACATCATCCTCCGCCTTCAAAAGTCGAGTGGTACAGCCTGACGAATACAGTAGTTTCCAAAACCGATTAGAAGGATGTGCATAAGCGTGGCCAACTTGAGCGGTTAACACACCTGGATTAAGACCTACGAAAAGACACAGGAGATTAGGTGCTATGACATCGGGGAGAAAAGAGAGGTGCGCATAGTGAGATGGAGGCTTGTAGCCTCCGCCGGCTTGGGAACGACGTTTTTTCGCCGGAGAATATTTGCTCGCTGGTGTAGCGGAAATAGTCTCGAGCCCGCGTTTTAGAGGAGAAAGATTTGTTTTTGCATATTTAGGAACTTCGATGGGGCACATTGTAGATGGCTGCCTCTTTCGAACACTTGTCGGCATAGGCGAAGTCACAGGGGAAGGCGTACAATCGCCACGCAGCTCCATCTTAATGAGTCGATCGTGCCGCTCACTCATTCCTTCTGAAGAGTCCCGCCCAGCTTCAGTATGTGATATTCCAAATTTATGATTCCCGTGTTCATGCGTTGCTTGCTCGGACGATTTGCAATCACAAGCCTCTGACAGGTCCCTTTCAAACTCTGATTGGGAGTCTGGTGTGACTTCGGGAGCGTCGGTATAGAATTCCTGCTTCGGAGAAGAAAGGGCTGATTTTGAGCTTGATGCTTCCGACAGAAGATTCTGGGAATTGATTTGGGGACTTTGTCGGCGGGGGCGTGAAGGTGGTTTTGGAGAGTATGTGAATGAGGAGAGATCCAATTTGCCTCGAAAGCTTGGTGCTGTTATGTTAGTTGCAGCATCTGCTTTCGTCTGTTCCTTCTTAAAATATTTGGAGTTCAGTTGTTTACCCATATTGTTGGGCTACCGATATGATGTTAGGGTGCTGATGAGTATGCATGTAGATGTGTCAGATAAATCTGCCGGGTCAGTATTTTAAGTAGAGAATAGCAATGACGTCTGTCGATACAACGAACTCCCTAGAATAGCAATTACCATCATTGCGATACAAATAGGATCAACACGAAGAGGCTCGTATTGTGTATAATTGTAGCTATTTATTAATATCCTCAACATGGGGAAAATGCATGAAGAACGAATCCGAATGCGTCGTGTCGAATAGAGACGAACGGAACGATACGATACCCAATTAACATAAATAGAATGGTAAGTTGTTCTAGCGACCCTCATTATTTACTTACTCGTACATGACGGTGAGTGAATGGTGGGGCTGGGCTGTGCGGTCCCTTCCCTCAATAAGACACATAGAAACAAAAAGTTATATAAATTCCATTTCCCCTTATTCACTCGATTCTTGAATTTCTCCATTTAAAAATCTTTCATCTCCTAAATACCACGATACCATTCTTTACATAATACGAAATCATGGAATCCGTTCAAAAAGTACTCGATACGTTGCACATGGGAGGCAAGGCACAAGCTGCCCCTCCTAAAGAGCCCAGCTCCACCGAGCTTGAACAGCTTAAGGAGAAGTACACCAAAGCAAAGCAAGATCAAGTTTTTGCATTTTACGATACCCTCGAAGTTGCAGAGAAAGCTGCTCTCTACGAACAACTTTCCAATTTCGATCCTGAATATATCAACAAAATCACCGACGCAGCTCTAAACCCACCCAAAACCCAAGATGCCGACAAAGAAACTGGTCTCGAACCACTCCCTGAATCTGCGACTGCCAGTATCCTCGATTCAAAAGCTGAAGATATTGAGAAGTGGTATGAAACGGGGTTGGATTTGATTGCTGAGAACAAGGTTGCAGTGGTACTTATGGCTGGTGGCCAAGGAACCCGTTTAGGAAGTTCAGCTCCAAAGGGCTGCTTCAATATTGGTCTACCTTCCGAAAAATCCCTTTTCCAAATACAGGCAGAACGTATCCGCAGAGTTCAGAAATTGGCACATAAGAAGGCTGGTTATGCAGCGGATAAAAAGGTGGTGGTTCCATGGTATGTGATGACCAGTGGACCAACTCGAGGACCTACCGCAGACTATTTTGAGGAAAATAAATACTTTGGGTTGGAAAAGGAAAATGTTATTATCTTCGAACAAGGTGTACTTCCTTGCATTTCGAATGATGGTAAGATTCTTCTGGAGAGTAAGGGTAAGGTTGCTGTTGCACCAGATGGAAACGGTGGTATCTACCAAGCCATCGTCACATCAAATGTCATGTCTGACATGACCAACCGGGGTATTCAACACATTCACGCTTACTGCGTAGACAACTGTCTCGTCAAGGTAGCAGATCCAGTATTCATTGGATTTTCAGCTTCTAAAGATGTCGACATTGCTACAAAGGTTGTACGAAAGAGAGATGCTACCGAATCTGTTGGTCTGATCCTTCTCAAGAATGGCAAGCCAGATGTTGTTGAGTATTCTGAAATCGACAAGGATACTGCTGAAGCTAAAGATGTCAAGCAACCAGATGTCTTGAAATTCAGAGCAGCGAATATCGTTAACCACTATTACTCTTTCCGATTCTTGGAATCGATCCCTCAATGGGCCCACAAATTACCTCACCATGTTGCAAGAAAGAAGATTCCTTACGTGGATACTGAGAAGGGTACAACTGTCAAACCTGAGAAGCCAAATGGTATCAAACTTGAGCAATTTGTTTTCGATGTTTTCCCAATGTTGGAGCTTAACAAATTTGCTTGTATGGAAGTCAAACGTGAGGATGAGTTCTCACCACTGAAGAACGCGAGGGGTACTGGTGAAGATGATCCAGATACCAGTAAGAAACACATTATGGATCAAGGAAAACGATGGGTACAAGCTGCAGGTGCTACTGTTGTCGGTGAGAGTACCGATGATGGCATCGAGGTTTCTCCATTGATCAGTTACGTAAGTCATTTTTTCCCAAGTTCCATTCCCTTCAATTCATTCAAGCTAACATGTCTATAGGGTGGAGAAGGATTGGAGAAGTTGAAGGGTCAGACCATCACTGCCCCAGCTGTTTTGGAGAAGGAGCTGTCATAAGTACCTTAAAAAGGCCAGATGCACAATTTAGGAACTTTTTGGTTTGGCTATAAGCCCTGATAGCAATATTATTATTCAATACAAGCGAAATGTTTCGAAGCGAGCTGGATAACTAAAAGTACTACCTACTAATACAAGATATCAACAAGACCAGAATATCTACTGTGAATTTCGTGACTTTCGTGACTTTCCAATATTTCCCACATCCGAGGAGAACATTAAACCTGTGATCTCAGCCCCCCAGGTGAGAAATAGCTAAGACTTTAGGACAAAGAAATGCTTCTAGTGTGTATCCTAAGCCTCTATCGCTGAACTAAAAGGATAAGCCTTGCTTAATGACAATATTTTGCCTCCACACATCGTATAACTTACTTGAAAGATTTTCTAGAAGATTTCCTGGAAGATTTCTAGTCCAGTAATAGTGCATTCGTTCATCAACCGCTAACAACCGTGGAAGAACTACCGGTTATAACCACAAGTCCAGATGATCAACCCCGCCTTTGTCAACATCAATGATAAAGTAACATAACTACCCAGCAAGCCTAGATAAATCGGATCTATCCTTCCGTTAGTTCTGTGCATGTCACGTGGTAGGATGACACGATGTGCGATGGACCGTATTACCGTGCGTGTGGATGTTGGGAAGAGAAGTGCATAAAGTGGGTGAAGTGGAGATGGAAAACTGGGAAATGCTGGTGGAGTGGAGGGGAGGCGCGGTGCTACTGGATATGCTTAATTTTGAGTCTGTTTTGTTGGTACCCCTTACGTGGATGAGATTATGTGACGATGGATGATATGATGCTTACTTTACATACATACATACATACATACATACATACATACATACATCACTTTGCAGATTGATTGATTGTTTGATTGATTGATGGGTGATTGATGGGTGGGATGGGAAGAAGGGCTGTGGAGGGGATTAGATAGCGTGTGATATGATGTGTTGAGATGTGATGTGGTTGATGGATGGATTGATGGGTATGGATGGAAACTTGTTATTTAACATTGTAGAGGTGTGCGTGTTATGGTACCTAGTATTCAAGTTTATGGTTAGATATTCGTATTCTATGCGTTCTATCTATCTATCTATCTATCTGTCTGTCTGTCTGTCTGTCCATCCATCCATCATGATGGGAAGGGAGAGGAAGGGAAGTAACTGATAGTCAAAATTATGGTTGGTTAGTTCGTGCTATTCTACAACTAACATGTCATCGTCGTCGCCGTTACCTTCCTAGGCATACTCCTAGAACAACACAGAGAGAGTGTAAGAGTCAAAAACCCGGTGATAAATATTAAAAATCCAAATGACATCTGCCAAGCCACCCTGGGTAGTGGCAGTGTTAGGCAGAGCAAAACACCACTCAAAGAAGTCTGAGAAAAACCACTTCAATTGGTAGGTACCGGTAGATCTGTAAGCAACGTGGAGTATGCTATGTACCTACTACTACCGCTAGAAGTGAAATTGATTCCTAAGAGAGCTGTGGAATGTGGAATTTGAATGTGACGGAGCAGAAACTAACGGATGGGTTGCGATGAGGCGAATCGTAAGGCAAATCTTGTTTGCCAATGTATGTACGATAGATACCGGTATGCATGCTATGGATCAGAATCAATCGGGTCCCCGGTCTTTTGTTGTGGCCACCCATTCATTCGTTCGTGGGTCGGAGAATGGGCACACTAGGGTGCTGGGCAAGTTCGGAGAATATTTGAATGATGTAGCTCTAGGTAGGTAAAGTAGAATAAAGTAGAGTAGAGTATATATTAAGTGACTTCCCCCGGCCCCCGGACACAATTCGCCTTGAATTTTTCTGCTTGGAAGTGGAAGTTCGCAAGTGAAGTTCGCAAACACATCGGCTTCAGCATCACTTTCACAAACGGTGAAACAAAGCGCTTTTTTCTTTTTGGAAACTTTTAAAGTTTGACTCACATACCTACCTACCTTTTTTTTCCCTGTATTTGTGAACTTGCTTGGTGTTTACATCTTCATCATCTTCTTTATCTACATCTACTCGTGTCGATACTACAATCTTATCGAATACGTTTGATTTGACCAGGGAGAATAATATTATCAACTACTCTTTTTTTCTCTTTCATCCTTCACGTATCGCATTACGATAGCATAGAACTCTTCATCAATCAATTATCGCAAGAGACAGTAATCAACATCCTCACCTAATCAACCATGAGGACGAATCTGTGGACAGTAGCACTGCTACTCTTTTCCTCCACCCCCTCATTTGCGCACCCGCAATACATTCCTTCGGCTGAATTGATCACACGCGATACAAATGCACAACCTGCAGCTGAAGCCGAAGAATTCATATACTATTCGCGCGAAGAAAAACGGGGTGGCGATTTGTATAAACGTAAGGGCGGAGGAGGCGGTGGCGGAAAAGGAGGAGGGGGAAGCTCGAGTAGTGGCAGTAGTAGTAGTGGAAGTAGTAGTGGTAGTAGTGGAGGCAGTTCTTCTTCAAGGTACGTTAACAAGATTGTTCTTATTTTCAATTCTGAGATTTATGATACGGATGGATGTGAGGAGAGATCATGCGAAAGAATTCTGAGGAGGGCAAATAAGGGGCCATCTCGGTTGTTTGGGTAGAACACCGAAATTTAGTGTTTGGGAGGAATATACTGAATGGAATTCAAAAGAATCAAAATCTGACGTGGTAATTAAATAGTTCTGGTTCTTCGTCTGGAAAAGGAGGTGTCACATCCTCTTCCTCTTCGGCGGGTGGCGCTACGAAAGCTGGCTCGGGTCCCGCGCCCGCTTATGGTGGTGGGAGATATGTATGTGCCTTTCCTCCAAGATTCAAGTGTTGAAGACTGACGTAAAACAGTATGGCGGAGGAGCAACAACCCCATATTCATCAGGAGTTCGCTCACCTCTAGGAATCGCCCCCGTCTTCCTCGGTGTAGGTCTCCTATCCATCTACCCCGGCCTCTGGCTCTATGGCGCCTACAGCTATCCATACCACAATTCCTATTCCTTCCGCAACCACTCGGCAACCCGCAATAGTACCAACACTACATCTGACTCTGTCGTAACCCGTCAAGAATCAGACACCACGGGTGTGAATCAGACAAAACCAGTCACATGTCTCTGTGCTGCGTATAGCGAGTGCGGATGCGACGATAATGGAAACTCGACATTCCTGGATCAGATAATCGGAGATGGAAACTATGCGACATTGAACAAGACGTTGGTTAATGTGGCGGATGTCAACGGTACATCGACCATTCTTATTAACGGTACATTGCCCAATGGAACGACTGCGAGTGGCGGGTCGGATTCGGCGGCTGGGAGAGCGGTAGCGGAGGGCTTGGGATGGTGGGTTATGGTTGCGACGGTTTTCGCTACTTGTTTTGCCATCTGAGTTCCCGAAGATTGGGAGAATCGAGAAAAATCAGAGATGGGTTAAGATAGATTGTGAATTTTTTTTCGCAGCATGTACACTTGCAAGTGGCATGGAGAAAGAAGAGACGAAATTTCATTGTATATTTTCAACAGGAATATGGGCGGTCCCAATCTTCTTTTTCTGGCGTTTGAAAAACGATGGGATTGGAATGGAATGGATTGAATGAATTGGGAAGATGGGAGATGAAATTATGACCTCCCGATACGTATGTATTACTAGTATTTATGAGATAATGGCGGTTTGGGGATATATTGATGGGGTGTTGGACGTTGGACGGTGGATACATAATCCACTCAGTAGAAGATAATATGAGGGCAAAGCAAAGCAAAGCAAAGCAAAGCAAGTAGAGCAGCAAATGCAAGGATAGGAAATAGTCGTTGAATACATATCTAGACAATACAAATCGTGTGTTTTGATCTCTCAATCTTAATCTTATGGGATGGTTGAAAAATGAAGATATGTTTCGAGTGAGGTATACGATACAAGTATGAATTCAGTGGAAGAACTTGAATGACTAGCTAGCTAACTAGCTGGGTATTTGAAGTTCGGCGACTCCTTCATCATTCGGTTAAAGAATCGGATAGGCAGAAGATAAATAGGTTTGGAATATCGTCCTGCCAGTGTTCCTTTGCGTGAAGAAAAATGTTAGAATTTAAAGTACTCCTTTGTTCTATTTCATTTTGTTTTAATTTATTTCATCCTATTCTACTCCATTCTATTCTATACCCCTTACGCTGATTCAAGATTCCTCGCTTTACGTCGTCGTATCAATTCTCCCAACGGTATATTATCCTCATCCACAATATCCACTTCTTCATCTACCCCATAATCTCTCAATCTATCGCCTTCTGAATTTGTCCAGCCTTCTTCTCCGTCGAGCCCCTCTTCATATTCGCTTACGTTTTCTTCACTTTCATCTTCGTTCTCCTCCTCTTCGTCGTCTTCTTCATAGTATCCATGTCCTGTATCACCTTTCTTCCAGCGCTTCAAATCCGCTTCTTGACGCTGTCGAAATGCATCTCGTTCCTCCTCTACACTTCCATAGACTTTCTCTTCCATCGGAATCGTTTCTATACCACTGCATCCCGCTCTCCTTCCCAGCTTATCCGGATCTGGGGGCGGCCACATACCCACCCTATCGTTAAATCCATTTTCCTCCCACGTCCCCGCACTCTCTACCCCTGGACCCCCCGCTAATGGAAAAAACCACATCAGTATATTCGCACTCCCCATCGCTTGCACAATATTCTCCCAAACGCCTATATCGAAGGGGAATTCCACTTTCTGCACCCGGACTCTGCGACCACCGTTCGCATAAACGTAGCCGCGCATATTTTTCGTTTTCGAACGCTCGATGACCGCGTCGTGGCGTTCGATTTCCCAGGCTTCGATCATGTACATGTTCGTTGCGAGAGAGTAGGCGGTGCGCAAAAAGAGGAGGGACATGGCGAAGAGGGAGAGCCCGGCTGAACAACTGATTATGAAGAGTAGGGTGAGGGAGGTGGTTGAGGGTCCGAGGTAGGAGGGGAGGGAACTCTCGGAAATGACGTAGCTGATGCGGATGCAGAGGAAGTATGCGAGGATGAGGAGGGATAATACGGCGTAGAAGAGGAAGCGGATGAAATGGGGAAAGGTGGTGTGGGAAACACAGTTGTTGGTCCAGGGACAGTGGTGGTCCATTTTGGGTATGCAGCTGATAGAGTGTATTAGTTATGATACCTATTAGAGGATTCAAATAGGGTAGACTGAAAGAGGGAGAGGCAGAGAGCCATACCGTTTACATTGTTTACAATGATGTGCTCTAGCCGGCTTCACCGCATCACATTTCTTACACCATCTCACATTCTCCCACTCTATTTTCTCTAAACCTTCAATTTCGCCAATAGCCTTCTCATTCCTCTCATTCCTCTCCTTTTCCTTCTCAATCTCATTCGCAACTTTGTCAACCCATCCCTTTTCCCCCGGATCAACAGAACAAGTCTTCCAATAACACCATATCATAGCCCACGCACTTGCATTGAATACCACTGTTTCCCGGGTACCCAGCGACCCGGGCTCGAGATAATGGAATACGATCTGAGATCCATAAACGAGAAAGATCATGTGGAAATAACAAAATGGTTGTGCGAGATCGGTTATCTTATTGATTCGACATTTGGATAGAGGGAAAAGACGCGTTTGCGTCATAGTGGAATGTGGTGATTACATTAACTGATTTGCTGGTGTTGATTGATATGGATATGGATATTGATCCTTGAAGCTCAACTTAAATAATCGGAAAGACCCCTAAAATCGTCGCACACGAGATTAATAATGACAATGTATGTATGTAAGTATGTATGTAGCCTTACAGCCTCGCGACACTCAAGCTTGGACTCCACTGTTTCTTCAATTTCACAGCCCGAGAATGACGCCAGGATGGAACGGACTTTTCTGCACACTTCGTCAGCTCGCTAGAAATATCACGTGTAGCAGGGATTATTACACGACGCAGCGAAACGGACAAACGAAAGGAAGTCGGAGCAATGTTGGCCCGTCGGCACAACTTCTGCACTTCTTCTATTGTCAGTCTCGCACGTACAGAAGAGATTAGAGGAAAGTCGAGGCTTGAAATGTGGTGTATCGAGGGAGATAAGTCCTTACGTAAATAAAAGGAATCCGAGATGCCCTTTCCCGTCCGAATAAGCATTTTAGACAAGGTGCAAGTGCATTTTTTGTCCATGTGGATGGAGTTTAAAAGTGGGTTCTAGAGCTAAAACCGTTGTTGGGACTTGGGACGGAGGAATTGATGGTTTGATAGACTGATGAGAGGCTGAAGTGGAGTTGAGAGGGAGCGATGTGGTTGGTGCAGACGTAGTTTTTTTGTCTCCCTTGGGATTGCGAGTAGAAATTTCCATATTTTGATGATTTGCTAGGATTCTACATGTCAGTTTGTTTTTTGGTAAGATCTGGCTGGAGGACTGGATGCTTATATAGAGCTGCTTGTCCGGCTTTGCATTTTGAATTATGTCTTGTTCTATATGAATAAAGTCAGCTTTATACTCCGTTATCAAATTAGTTTCTCTATCCATACGTTCTTGCAGTACTTGAGCTTTCATCTTTCGCTATCACATTGATCTCCTTGTGTGCTCATCATATCAAGTTTGGGATCTTCAAGCATGGACGAGTCCACGAAAACTCCAAACTTGGAGACTTCCACAATCACACCACCAATGTCTTCCAGTGCCAGTGCTTCAGATCTTCCTCTCAGTATTCAGGAGAAGCCTGCTATCACAGATGCGATTATCGAGGAAAAAATCGAATTCAAACCAACTACAGCCTTCATCCTCGCTTTCTCCTCCATATGTCTCATCACTCTCGCCGCCGCACTTGATGCCACCTCTCTCAGTATCGCGCTCCCAATCATTACCTCGAAACTTGGAGGAACAGCCATCGAAGCTTTTTGGTCTGGCACATCGTTCTTACTCACTTCTGCGGTATCCCAGCCTGTTATCGCGGGATTAAGTCATGTTTTTGGGAGAAAAGAATTAATACTTGTTTCGGCTTTATTCTTTGGTATCGGTAGTATCTTGGCAGCCGTGGCAAATAATTTTACATTGATGTATGTGTTGCCTCAGATTGGGTTGAGCGATATTCGCTAATGGTGAAAATTTAACAGGCTGGTGGGAAGAAGTATTCAAGGCATTGGAGGAGGAGGAATCTTGGCTTTGGGTGAGATTCTTATCACAGATTTGGTTCCTCTTTCTGTTAGAGGTGCTTATTTTGGCTATATGGGTATGATTTCCTTCTTGGCCTATAGCATTATATCAACTAACTGTATAAACAGGTAGTATTTGGGCTATCGGAAGTGTTGGTGGTCCATTGATGGGCGGTGGTAAGTCTTCTTTGATCCTCTTATACACACTCGTCTAACTTCTTCCTCTAGCTTTCGCAGAAGATGTCTCTTGGAGATGGATCTTTTGGATCAATATCCCCATCATAGTATCCGGAGCAGTCGCAATCATTCTATTCTTGAAAATTACACGCACGCCAGGAAATCTGTTAGCAAAAGCCAAAAGATTCGATTGGTTTGGTTCCGTCATCTTTGTGTCTTCAACAATATCTTTCTTGATTCCTATAACATGGGGTATGAGTCTCTGTTCCAATTTATAACCTATATCGCTAACAATACTAGGTGGTGTAATGTACGCTTGGGATTCATGGAGAGTACTCTTCCCTCTCTTAATGGGTGTAGTAGGTTTAATCGGTTTCTCCTTTTATGAAAAGAGACTCTCCGATCGCGCATTTGATTCCGAAGGTGAACTTCTCCCAGGAGACAATGTAGAGCCCATTATTCGTTTCAGTATCTTCGGCACATGGTCATCGATTTCCATATACTTTCAAACAATGGTTCATGGAATGGTCCTTTGGTCTTTGTTGTACTATCTTCCCTTGTATTACGAGGCTGTTCAGGGATATACACCTATTATCTCCGGTGTAGCCATCTTACCCGAAACTAGTTTCGTTGCTGTAAGTCACACAATTCCTTTTTCCCCAGCTCCCCAAACTTACTGATTCATCTCCAGCCTATGTCAATAGTAGTCGGTGTTCTCGTCGCTAAGACAGGCCGTTACAGATGGGCACTCTGGTCTGGCTGGTTCCTCGCAACTTTCGGTTCAGGAATTCTCTATCTACTCAAACCATCCACTTCAATTGTGCAATGGGTATTCCTCAATGTTCCCATCTCAATCGGCACGGGAATGTTATTCCCAGCCATGTCACTCGGAAATCAAGCCGCTTCCCGTCCGCAAGATGCAGGCCACGCCGCTGCTTTCTACTCATTTGATCGTGTGTTTGGTCAAGCTATTGGAGTTGCTATTGGAGGTGTCGTGTTTCAAAATCAAATCAAGGAGAAACTTCTCGCCTATCCACTTCTTGCTAGTATGGCAACAGAATACAGTAAAGATGCAACGGCATTGGTGCAATTGATTCAAAATATGGACGAAGGATTGGAAAAGACTCAGTTGAAAGAGGCGTATGCGGATAGTTTGAAAATGATTTGGATCGTCATGTGTGCGTTGTGTGGGGCGGCGCTGGTGTCGAGTTTGTTCGTGAAAGGGTATAGTTTGGAGGTAGAACATAAGACGTTGCAGGGGTTGAAGGAAGAGCAGAAGAGAGATTTGGAGACGGTGGGGGAGAATTGAGGGAGGCTGTGGGTTCATGATTTAATGATTTTGGATTTATGCTTTTTAATTTCGGGGAGGTTCTTGGTGTGACATGATAGATATGGAATGGTATTTGGGATATATAGAGTATAGGTTAGACTCATAGAAGAGGAGAAAGATAGAGCTTTAGTCTCCCCTTTTCACTACGTAACTCGAGATATTTAGTAGAATAATAATAATCTTATTTCTCTCGAGATTCTGAACTATTAGCACGAGTAAAGTCTCGTTATTTTATATTGTGAGTAGGCATATAGCAGCAATATTACTCATCCCAAATCAGAATATCAAACAGCATAATCGAAATTCTTAACATGCGGATCGAAGTGAAATTCATTATTTCTGCTTGGGTGTACAATGCATATCTCAAGGATATGAATCGTTCTTATTGCGGATCCGACAATGGGAGTTATTGAGCCAGGCCTCTGTTTGAAGATACCTCATTTGCAGAGTTATAGTACTCATTCGTGATTATAATTATAATGTCATATTCCATATTCCATGTGCACTTCCACTGATATTGTAGGGATAAGTGTCAATATGTTAGTATACGAAGTACAGTTCTTGGTACACCAGTGGGGGGGCATAGACTGACGGGACACTTCTCGACTTTCAAAACTTTTGACAAATTCATTCTCCAATTGCTTGATATTGCAATTTGTCTTCTTGTTGTTGAATTGCTCACGAATCACTTTGATCATTCTTAAGATACAGAAATTGATACTTCAGGAGATATTCCCAGGTCGACTTTTGTAGTGTCCCATTAGTCCGCACACGGTGGTATAAACAATATCAAATTCCTCTCCGAAATTTAGCCATCAGCTTCCCTTCACTCCATAGTATCAAACCTACATGCAGAGTAAACAAATTCCTCTAGATGAAACTCCGATTCCACACTATCATAATGTCTCACCACCAATGCCTTGATATCGAATTCAAGTCACACTGATTAATAATTGCTATTATGTAGTCTAGATATTCAGCATGAACATTCAAGCTGAAAGCATTACACAGCATATCCCAAGAAAAAAATCAAGCCAATCAAGCGAACTTATGTGTTCCACGCCAATAGGGGTTTCAGCTACCCCACCACGAAACGTCATCATCTGCATGATTCCCCTCCTTGAAATCCAGCACCGATGATCCAAATCTCAGGGTTACAAGATATATCTAGCTCCTCTGCTCTGCGAACTTGACAATCCATTTCTGGTATCATCATATTATACACAAAACACGGCGGAATCTTAACACTTCACAAGAGATTCTATTATAAAACTCAAAAGTAGGTTCTAACCAAGAGATACTATTAGAATGTTGTCTTTTGGTAAAAGCTTTTATGGAGCTCTGAATTTACCCCGCATAAGCCTCCTCAACAAAACAAAAGATCTTCTGTTCTTGAGTCCTTGACTGACTGACAGGATTGCCTTTGTAGCATTTTCCAAACAAACAAAACTTAAATCAAACAATAACAATTATGTCTGGCTACGGAAACGAAGGTTACGGTGGTCAACAAGGCGGAGGATACGGGGGTGAAGGTATGAATCACAGCCTTGGGCATCGAAACGGGGCGGTAAGGAAGGAAAATGCTAATTCGAATTTGCAGAGAGAAGAGAATACGGCCGCAGAGATGAGGAGGGCTATGGTGGACAGCAGGGTGGTGGATATGGTGGAGAGGGCATGTTTCCCAATATCCATCTCTTTTACTATTCTATGTATACAGCATAAGCTTACCAATCTACACAGAGAGAAGAGAAGGTCACCACGGTGGGCCAGGCGGACCTGGCGGACCTGGAGGGGCATTCGGTGGCGGAAACTTCAACGAAGATCGTCGTCAAGGAGGTGGAGAAGCCCAAGGCTATTACGGAGGTGGTGGACAAGGAGGTCAAGATGAAATTCGTCATGGCGGTCGCGATGAGAAATACGGAGGAGGAAACAACTCATATGGAGGCGGTGGAGGATATGGCGCCGATGATGAGGATTTGAAGGGCGCAGCTCATCATGCTCAAGAACATGCCGGTGATTCTGGAGACTCAAGCTTGTTTTCTAGCGTTTTGGGATATTTGGGCCAGAACAAACATAATATCGGTAATCAAGATGTTGATGAAGAAGGTATGTCATTTTATCTACACTGCTACTGTCTAATCCATAAAACTATACTGACGAGATAAAAACAGAAGCTGTAAATTCCCACAAACAATACTATGGCGGTGGCGGCTCTTCCGGCGGTTCTTCAGGATCTTCATCTAGTATGGGCAGTGCAGCCGCAATGCAAGCACTCAAGATGTTCAACGGTGGTTCATCCGGAAACTCCTCGTCTGGAAACTCTCAAAACGCTTTCGTTGGAATGGCAATGGCACAGGCCAGTAAATTGTTCGATCAACAAAGCAGTCAGGGAAATGTCTCTTCTGGTTCGTCCAAGGAAAGCGTTGTTCAGCAAGCTGGTGAAATGGCTCTTAAGATGTACATGAAGAGTCAGGTTGGTGGAAGTTCTAGTGGAAGCTCGGGTGGTATGAGTGGATTGATGGGACTGGCAAGTAAATTCATGTAAGGGAATTGTGTACATGAATGGATGGTTAGGTACTAGCATGGGAGAATAGTTTATGATATGTTATGATAGCATGATTTGATGAATGAAACAATGAAATACTTAGCAACTAAAGCGACTTCAATTTTTCCTATCAATTGTTGTGTTGTGTGTATGTAGTTAAAGAAACAAATCTAGTTTACAATAGGCTCGATAATTGGCTTGGGGCGTCGAACCAAACATTTGCCAGAGCATTTTGTTGGGCCAGCATTCTCATAGAAGAGAATGGAGGGAGTTGTTTTCATAGCATCCATCACTACTTGATCGATCAGAATTAAATGTCTATTTCTATCATAAGAGAGTAAAGAACATGCTGCGACTGAGATAAATCACGATGTGAGGCCTCTAGCTGCTATAGTGAATTTCGCTGCCTCCTTCGAATTTTATTCATGTTGTTTAAGGAAGAGGATCGGATATCTGAGAGTTTTGCTGCGATCCATTCTAAGAATGGGTAAAACGACTTGAGTATGCATGTATTGTGAAGAGTTGTTAAGTCTAGCTTGTGGAAATGGAAATGGTGTACCGGAAATCGAAGCATAGAGTAAAAAGTACTCGTGGAGAATATCAGCTAGTCAGCATGATTGTAATTCACTAAAAGAAAAAGGAAAAGAAGGAAAAGAAGAAGAAGAAGAAGAAGAAGAAGAAGAAGAAGAAGAAGAAGAAGAAAAATTGTTAATGAGATTTGATTTCTACGCGTAGCGAATTATCTATCAAACAGTGCAAGTTGATCTGGGGTTCTTGACTGTGTTGGGTTTCTTTCGTTCGTGTGATAGACCTTCAAGTTCTACACGGAATTTGGGTCCACGCCTAACACTAGATTGCTGATGAATAGGAAACGTTGTGCTGGAGAAGGGATTGCTGATGCGTTGATCAGGATTCCATTTTGTGCTGTACCATGACTTAATCGTATGCGCCAGACGAGAGGAGCTTTGCCATACCTACTTGTGAGAATACTGACCTATACCCCGGTTTCGAATCTAGTCATAATATTCACAAAATCCTTTCAACTTCAGGATGTTTCAATCTGAAGAGTGCAAGATTTCCGTAGATTCTAGGTGACTTTAGCAGAATTACAAATCTCTAAGCAACTTTGCATCATAGAATGACTACATCAGATTGTCCCATTAAGCTGGCACAATCAAAGCTATGGACAGTGCGATACGGGATGAACTCTTGTGAATGTCAAGCGTATATGGGAGATTAGCATTCAATTTGTGGCTAAAGGCAAAGGACTACTTTCGCCTTATCAACCTAATCCAGTTGAGACAGTGAACAATCGAACCTAGTGTAGCTGCTCTAGATACAATCCTTCCATCATGAAGTTGTGGATTCAGTGCTCCGATCTTGTCATGTCGCAAATGGTAACTGTCCATCTCTCACTAGATGTATCTAATTTTGGAAAATTTGGCTTTAGACTCATGGTTATGGAAATAGTGGGCGTCATAGGGTGAGATGTACGTCAGACTAATGAATACCTTCCTGATCGGGTAGATCTCTTCAATTTTTTGCATGGCATCTACGAAAAAGCTCACCAACATTACATCGTGTAGCGTTGTATTGGATAAAGTAGCGTAACACCGTCACGTGAATTAACTTTGACGCCAGCGCCTAATTCTTAGCGCCCCTCGCAACCTTTTGGAACAAGGAAACCGAGATAAGACTTTCAATTCAAACATCTTCTGGATACCGACGAAAGTCCACCCCGACACCCATCGTGAGAAAGGATGTTTTCCTCTTCCGTTCGAAGAGCTGTCTTAACAGCACCGCCGCTCCCGATAATCCTTCCTGTCCACAATGTCGCACCACGAGCTGCTACTTCTCAAGCCCTTTCATTCCGTTCCCACCAACGGAGATTATCCTCCTCTTCTTCGTCGAAACCTTCCAGTCCGGCAGATGGATCAAAGGGAGTAGCGGAGGGACAGGCGGTTCCCGCATCCCCATCACAAGCAAGACCCGATGGCGAGAAGAAAGCTGCGAAAGCGGGGAGACGAAAGGCAAGAGATGCTTCAACGGGTTCTGCGAACAAGGCCGATACCATGCACAATCTACCCAGCGTGCCTAGTACGAGTCATATTGCGCCAAATCGTGAGTTGGCATACTTCTAAGCTTGCACAGGAAAGACTCTAACATTTATATTGCAGAAATTGCCGCATCCGCATTCTTCTCCCTACACAGACCTATATCTCTCACTATGAACTTTCCTAAAGCCGTTACTGACGAAGCATTCGCCGCTATCTTTGCTCCACGAACACGATCAAATAAATCGCAAGACGTGATAGCCACTCTATCAAACACACTTCAAACACTTGACTCTGCCACCGGGTCCCTCAAACAACTTAATATCCAAGACCAATGGAACGAAGAGACAGATGAACTTCGCGCCGGCATCACTGCCGATTCTTATCGTGTTCAACATCTCGACAATGCCAACGAACTACCCCGTTCAATGTTCGCTCGCAAATACACGCCCTTTTCCCCTCCACCCGCGCCCGTCCCAATGAGTACAGAGGAATCTCTTGCAGCAGGCGCAGAAGCTGCTGCCGAACAAGAAGAAGCGCAACTTCCCCAGCAACGTACCTACCACACCCTTCTTGCGATCACCGAATTCACGGATTCAGCCGGGGAAGTAACATATACAGCCGAAAGCGGCCCTATAGTATCCGAGGACCCACCCAGAAGTTATCTCGAGCGTTCCAGAATGCGTCGTAGGGAGAGAGCGACAATGTGGGCTATTAGTGTGAAGAGACAGCGGAAATTAAAGATGAAGAAACACAAGTACAAGAAGTTGATGCGCCGGACGAGAAATTTGAGACGAAGATTAGATCGTAATTAGTTTTTTTTTTCCTGTTTATCATGCAGAAATGGAGACTATGATTATGATGGATACATTTCTTTGGCTTGCGTTGGGGACTTCCAGCTCACTGTGACTTTTTGGGGCATTTTGAGGAATACATGCGCGCATATCGGGGTATTGGGTTTTCCTTGATCTCTATGAAGGTAAAGTAGGGTTCGTAGTGGGATTTAGAGACGGCATGAGACGCCGCGGATGAGTAGCTAGCTAGTGGTTTTGATTTAGCAACAGCATCTCATAGTTTACGAGAGTGGGTCTTTATCATTAAGAAATTCCGCTTTCAAGAACGTACCGCTACTCACTCGGTTACCCTTATTCCCTACCTCCCTTTCCATTCCAATGGTAGATCTTATCTCTCTACCCCTATAGTTTATCCTCACTCAGAGAGCCAAGAAACAAATGTATGTACTTGTACTATCAACCAATAAATTTGAAATGAAATATGTATTGAAAACAAAACTTGTATACAAATAAAGCATTTGCCTTTCTATCTATGAAGAACCCTCTGCCCCACCCCTTTCTTCCGCCCAGACTATAAAACTAGCGATTTCTGTCTTTCTTTATCAGAAAACGCCCTCAAGCACAATGCATACGATCAATCCCGTATCAACACGAACACAGGATTTATGAGAAAATACCGCCTAACCTCGCCAAGTTGCATGTAAAGAACAATAGTTTCGCTTCATTTCTTCATTCTATCTGCTTTCCATATACTTCGGTCTCGCTTCTCTAATCTCGCCCTATCAGTCAAGAACTTTTATCATATGATATCGCTTGCTTCCTTGTTTACCAATCATCTTCGTCTTCTTTTTTAGTGTTCCCTTGCATTGCGCTTTGCCTCGCGCGTAAAGCTTCAGCTAGACCACCAGCTAAGCTTGGAGTGGGTGTGCTCCGGCCGCTGTTATTACCACTTCCATTACTAGAAATACTCATTCCAGAATCGCGGGGTGCAGGAGGAGGAGCTGGTTTCCTGCCAGCTACTGGGCGTTTGGCGGGTGGTGCAGGCGGAGTGGGCTTGGAGCGAACCGCAGCACCATTTGCACCATTCATCTTCGGAGGTCCAGGGGGAGGTGGTGGTGTTGGACGAGAGGCGACAGGTGGTGGTGGTGGCGGTGCCACTTCTTCGAGGTAAGCAGTAGGTGCCCAGCCTTGACCACGGACATTCTTGGTAAGCCACCAGCCTGTTCATTGTTAGTTCAATCGAAATTGTCACGTAATCATTGGACTAAGCTTACCATTTGTCTCCTTCTGGAGGACAGTCACTATCTCACCCTGCTTGAGAGAAAATTCATTGGCACTTTGTCCAGCAAACTCGTAAAGAACGCGGTATTGAGGTTCTTTCGAGGCTGGAGCTGGAGGAGGAGCAGGTGGGGCAGGTGGAGGAGGTGGTGGCACAGCTCTCGCAGATTGTGCTGATTGCAAAGAAGGATTTCTTGTGTGTACTGGAATAGAGGCTGCAATAGGGTTGGCCGCGGGTATCGGCCTTGCTGCTGCTGCTGGTGTAGGTACAGGTCTTGCGGCAGCAGGTGAAGGAACTGGCTTGGGTGTTGGTCGGTTTCCATTCGTCAGTTTCGAGGGACGTCCTCCTGGTCCTCCAGGCTTAATGAGACGGCCAGAAGTGAACGGTTTCGGCGCAACAGGCTTGCCTTTAGGCAAAGGTTTTGATCGTGAGGTGGGCGGCTCACCCGCTTGAGTGTGAATAGTTGCACTCTTGTAATGATCTTGAGCCTGTTGAGAGTCTTTGACCACTTTAATTAACTGCATTTTGTTAGGTTTCTTGGCATACTCGATCGAGTCTCCTATTTTAAGATTGAAACCGCCACCAGGCATTGCTCCTTGCATATGTGTAAACAGCTCGGTCTTAAAAACGCAAGTAAGAAGTGGATCCGCTTCCTGTGGTGAGCCTACGCCTAGTGAAAACCAATCATCCCGACAAGTCGATACGCTAACGAATTTGATAGCTCCAAGGGGAATGGCCTTTTCCACAGCAATTTGGACCTGCTTATTTACAAGCTGTTGACTAACTATGTAGAACTTCGCCTTCGTCATGATGAAGATGCGAGGACTTAGCTTACTTGATCGACCGAATTTTGTCTCGAGAATCTCACCACGGCAGGAGAAAATGGTGGCTTCATTAGCTGGCAAATTGATTGACCCACGTATTTTTGATCCAGGCCCTGTGTTTGCTGCAATTCCAAGATAATCACCCATAAATCGTCTTGAACCTAGGAGACTGTATCTTCTTCTCTCTTTGCGCCCTTGGAGAACTTGGTGTCCCTTTTCCCTTAACTCTAGAAACTCTTTACCCTCTCTCTTCTTTCTGAACATCCTTTGAATTCGAGTGGCGGCCTCGATTCGGATTTGTAAGAACGCCCTCCACACACGTTGAATACGGGCAGCCATGTTATGCCAGTAGCGGTCTCGCATGTGTTCTAGCGCAAACAGAGTTTCAGGCGCCTTGATAAATGCTTTAGTCACACCCATTTGATATTCCTCAACAGGTATATTGGTGTCTTTCAAGATTTGCATTGCTCCAGTTTTTGAATCTCCTGTCCAGATATAGTCGCCTGCGTAGGAAGTTTTAGGAGAAAGCAGGTAAAATCGTTCAACGAATTTGTCAAATGTTTGACGATATGCAAATCCGGCACGACGAATACGAACGTTCTCTTGTAGACCAAGGTACTTGACTTGATGCAGAACATTCTTCTCATTGTATTCCGTTGGTGATTTATTTTCGTTGGGCTTGATGGTACGGATATATGATGGTGTTGCCTTCATCAATGTTGCCACCAAATCATTTGCTGAAGCCTTTATTTTATCACCAGCTGATGGAGGCTGTTTTCTGTTGTCCTGATCGACTTGATGGGGGAATAATTCATGAATGAATTGATTTTTGCTTTGTCCAAACAGGTTGAGTAAGCCCTTAAGAAGTTGATCCTTATTCTTGTCGGTAATTCCCTCTACTGTGTAGCTCACATCACCAGCATAATGTTTGACAATGAAATTGCCTTGTCGAGGGGTAAGATGAGGATTCGACATTCCGCTAATTGCCTGCATGAAAGTACGATCACATGCAGCTGGATCGGCATGGGCTGTCTTGGTTGCATCTTTCATAGCGGAAAATATGCCTGGTGGTCTTATAGATTCGATCAAATCACAAACAATCTTGTTGTCAAAGTACTTGATTGGCGTCCATTGGATCTGTTCCCGGGCATATTCCTCTTGTTCGGTCTTCAATGTTAGTTGAATGAAGATCTGTTGTAATTTCTCGTTGACATAGTTGATACACAACTGCTCGAAACTGTTCTTCTCGAAAATCTCAAAACCATAAATATCGAGAATACCTATCGAGTTCGATGTCGCTGACCGAGCAGTGAGGGATTTGTTGACACGCTCAACAATCCAATCGAAGAGATTGTTATATATTGCTTTAGCGAGAGCATCCCTCGTGGCCAGCGCTTGAGGAACATTTGCGGGTGATTCGATAACTTCCCCGTTCCGAGGAGTAAGAATTCTAATAGTGATGGCTTGAATAACGTGACCTGCATCACAATCCAGCAGATATGCAAGGAAGTCAACAACTGATTGATCAACAACTGCAGCGTATCCATCTTCATCTTCACGAAATTGAATATTTCCAGTCCACAAGATAGCCGCTAGCATACGGAATATCTCGTCTTGTTCGGCTTGCGACAAACCGATAATCTTCATGGCATTCAAAGTGTCCTGATATTCGGCAAGATCGTCAATTCCATCAACATCGAAGCACCCGGCTTTGCTTGTGTAAAGATACTGCGACGGTTGTTGGATACCATAATTCTCCCTATATGCTTGCGAAGCCCCTTTGGTAAATTGGTAGAAAATGTGGAAATTCCGCTCGTCCTTGATTTGAGTGACTACTCTCGTCTTCTCGAGAAGGTAATTTGTTATGTCCGCGCCCACCGGTTCTCCTTGCGCATTAAACTGCAGTTGGAGGTATTTTCCGAAACGAGAGGAATTGTTGTTTCTTAATGTTTTCGCATTACCAAAAGATTCTAGCAATGGATTTGTCGCCAAAACCATATCCTTAATCTCCTGAATGGATGAGTTACTACCTCCAGAAACATTGGCTATGTATTGCATGATTCGCTTTGCTGCCTCGGTCTTTCCCGCTCCAGATTCTCCTGAAATGATAACACACTGATTATCTTTATAACCATTCATATTATAGTATGCAGATTCGGCAACGGCGAAGACATGAGGTGGCATCTTAGATGTTTGTTAGAAGCGCTGGTATCAATGTGTGGGTTTGGTGTTCACTGACCTCCAGCCGATTCTTGCCTTTGTAACTATCCAAGACTGCATCTGTGTAAATTCCCACTGTGAAGCGTTAGATGCTTGAGCTCGAAAAAACTGCGTTTTACTCACAATCTCGAAAAGGATTGACAGAAACAAGCACATGCCCGATGTATGTCTACATAAAACTGTTAGTACTCGTCCTCCTCAGGAACCCTCCCGTATCCGTGTTCACTCGTCGCGAAAAGAGAGGCCATACATAGATTTCCCTATTATCAAATCTCTTCTTAAGATTCTCATTAATTGCTTCATTAGAGACCTTACTGATCAAAGTAAGATCCGAAACACCAACTTCCTTCTTCTTGGTTGTATCGAATTGGGCTTTCTGGATATTCGGCTTCCCCGACGGGGCACTCTCTGCGGCAGAGGCATTATTGTTCCCCTTCGGACGGCGACTGATACCCTGTTCCAATAGTTATTGTTAGTTATGCCAGCCTTTTTAAGGATGTAAGAAGGCCTTTATTGTTCCATACCATTTTGAAGTTAAGTCGACCCTGGTTACGAACCCCCCTTACAGGCGCAACGGTCCGCGCTGATGACGGTAGATCTCAAGAAATGAGCTTTAGCACAGCGAATGTGAGAGAAACTGCATGCAAGAGGCTATCATGAAAGGACCAGATTCGCACACTCAATGCACAGATTTTGGCAGTTGGTATATCGTCAAGTGTCAATAATTACTTCGAAATCGTCACTTGTAGATAGATGATCGGCTTCGCTACGAAACGCCCGTTCCAATCAACAAGCGCTAATTCGGAACGGTAAAACTTAAGGCTTTAAACTTCCTAATTAGTGGACTCAGCCTTCTTGACCACGCATTCTTTTTCTTTCCTTTTCGCCGCTTTGAAAACTTACGAAGCATCAACAAAGACTCGAGTTGACATCTGTTTACCTCCCTCCTCCATACACGCAGAAACCTCATTACTTTACACATCTGGAGGAAATAACACTAACTTCAAGCTTTACATGTCATCATGCTGCGATGGAGCACATATGGAGCCCACGGGGAACGTGGCATTTGTTATAACATTGGTTGCATCGATTTGATCCACTTGGCAAATTATTAATACTTTGATAGACAACCAAAAATAACCATTTATTCATTCAACCCCTCGGCCAAATGATTGTTTTCATGATATCAATTCAACGGTATATACTGCGAGATCTGTCTACTATTGTGTAATGTGGTTGTTCCATGCTTGTTGCTCTCAGCGTTCTTGTCTATCTACCTAGCATTGGATAAAAGCTTCGGGCTCCCGCATTACTATCGTCCAATTGCTCATTTCAATCACTCCTGCTCTTCATGCGAAGAATCGTTCCAGCATATACAAGTGTGTTTGCCGTGAATTTAACTCTCCTTTTAAGGAACTCTAACCTAGGTTTGGACAAATTGAAATTATATCATGGTCACATTGTTCAAGCCATACCATACATACATGCAGCCTTGCACTCTCATGTAAGATTTGGTACGAACGACGGATGTCGATCATTAATTATCTCGGTGGGAAGGGCTAGTATTGCAGTCATTTCTCAATGGGAAGGACCAGTATTGTCTCGGAAATCGTCCGTTCTAAACGAAGGATTTTATAGTACTCTTGGGATCCAGATCTCATCTATAACCACGCCAAATGTGACCGCATATTGATGAAGTCACAACTTCCTCAACACATAACTGGCTGCTGAGTATGGGATTCTTCGAACAAATAATGGGATCTGTATCATTGCCTACGGTGAATGTATGTAACTGGTCGTGTTCCACCGCTTTACCGACAACGAGGTGTTTGGCATTTTCGAACCTTCAGCCCTTTCACGCAGGACAATCTTTGGTTTGTGATGCACTCCAGTGATCGAAAAATGCATCTGTGGTCATGGTGCATGTTTATGGCCTTTCGCCGATGCCGAGGAAATGATGAGAGAAGACATCGATCCACTTCAAGTCTCGGATTCATATCTGTATACAGATTTCCTATCGGCACATCGTGTCTCCGTTGTATGAACCATTTGTCGATGAAGCAAGATCTACATCTTTTAAGTTATGGTTAATCAAGTCACAGGGAACACACTTTCATCGATGGCCCCTAGATGGACGTGCACTTGTTGACGAAATGCTGTTTCCAAACCAGTTCTGAAACGACACAGAATGTCGGCTCTCCTACCTCGAATCTAGCATTAGAATTTTATCAATTCCATTTATTAGTACAAAGTTACATTTGAGTCGATATTTTGCCAACTGACTGTTCCAATCTCGAGTTGTGTTTTGTTCTTGTTTCCTCTACAAATACTGCGCCGACAAAGCATATGATACACTCACTGCATAGCTGACTTTGTACTGGTGCCCCCATTTGAAACAGCTACTGTCACGTGACTATAGCATCACACAGGATAAGGTTTTACATTTTTGGGACCTGCAGGAACGGCGAAATGGCTGAAAAACGAATATCACTGAAGTACCTATTTGGACGAACATCGAAGTTCGGACGGCGATTTCACTCAATGACGGTGTATTGTTACCTCGGTACTTGCTTGTACTTATACTTATGAACGCTCAGATACCATTCACAGATCAAATGGCATTATTTCTGACTGTAACATGGACTTCGCCATGGTCACCTTTCTGTCCAGCCCTAATTATGGACCCAGACTCGATTAAATGCCTACCAGCTCGGGACCCAACGTTTAGTTCAGCTAGCCATATATGACAGCTTCGTGCGATGATACTCTATTTAAACAAAGTTCCATTATTATGCCAAAACGATTGAAGTCAAGACTGATTGTTGCAGACCTACGGCTACGAGGTCGACTGACTACATCGTACCAATGCAATCGTACAGATACTGGCTCGCCTGCTTGAGTATATGAACAATGTCACCATAAATTCAAGTTCTATAATTCCCCCGTCCTACACACCCATCCGTATATAAATTGCTAGTTCGCCCGAAAATGGTTACCCCTTATTATTCGTATCTTATCTCCAAACAAGGGCAAAAGTGCTCGACGCAACAACCGTTGACATCTAATTAAGTTTACTTCCTGCAGTGAAGGTACAATGTACTGGCTCATGTATGGAATCTTAGGTCGGTGGATCCATGTGAGCTATTCTGGTAAAAACCCAGAAAGAGCCCTTCTGTGGAACGAGGTACCAGATGAATTGATGCAGACGACCAGGACTCGTGCATAAGTGCTGCTTCTATCAATACTTTCATCCAATCAAATATGATTGTCAAGCGCCTGGGGTAGCTTGATACCCTTGTTGTTCAGACACGGGTCACAGTAGCCATTCTCAATATAGAAAACCTCGACTTCGACTACGACATTGATTTTTTCATTTCTATTTCTTCCATGATATCTACTCACTCATGATCCCCCCCAAAATTAGAATCTACCTTGGTGATGAAATGTCATATCACGGAAATTCAACAAAACTCCTATAAATCCATTGAAATCTCCTGATCGACCAATTGCTATAGCAAAGAGAAGAAGTACGGTAGACGTATCTAATCCCCTCTCTAGCCCCTGTGCAAACGTCCACATCATTGATAAGATCGGATATTTTTGCAACACCATTCATCGCTTCTTAATGCTTCTGGGGTTACTTGCAACAACATCCGTCTCGACTCAATCAGCAAAGTTTTACTATACAAGCCCAATTGGTATCTTTTCATCCTTCGTACCATACGAAACCATAGCCTGCTTCTGATTATCAAAATATTGGATCGATCTGATACCGTCCTATAACTTTCGAAACGCACTGTTACATCCCATCCACTCCTACCAGATTAAAAAGCTCGGATGACATTTCTCGAAGTACAGCAATTTTCGTACCTATCAACGAGATCTTTCCTTGAATTTCATATCGAATAGGAAATTGAAAAGGAAAATCAGATATTATTGTACAGTCTTACTGGGATCTTTCAAGGAAAACCTGCCATCCGAATTCACAGATTTGCGCCCGCAACAAACGGCTGTACGAGCGTTGGTTTCGAACCTAATAAGACTTTCTCACAACACACATATCCCGTCATTGAAAGAATCGAGTGACTAGTGTGGTAGACCCAACGAACAACCTTTATAAGACTCGTCCACAAACCCTAGCTTTCGTCTTCTTCCTCCTCGGCGTTGTGGAAGAACAAGACTTCTCTCTCCAAACTTTCTACCCAAGCTTTCCCAAGCTTTTGGCTGCTGGCTCAGATCAATCTTTTTTGTTATGAACATTCATTTTTAATACATTCTTTTCGGAAAAACACAATATTTAATATTTCTACGCGGGGTTCGGAAAGTTTGGCTCCTTCTGTCAATCATAAAAAGGTCAACGGGTTCACTCAACTATCTTCACCGATCTTGTCGCTGGACGACCTTTAATTTCTGGGATATTTGGATATTGAGAAGATGGGGGCTGTACAGTTTTTGAAGGAGCAGACTCGGGGAACTAAGTTGCTATTCAACTTCCTCTTCCATGGCTTTCACGTTGGCCTGTTTGCTTTGGGATGGTGAGTCTGCTTTCAATATATTTGTTATCTTTTGCTAATAAGTCTTACAGGTGGAAGCAAGCTAGTGACCCTAGACTAGCTGGTTTAAATTCTCTAACATTCTCAGTATGGATATCGAGAGGTGCCGGTCTGGTATTGTCTGTAGATGTTGCATTGATCTTATTACCCATGTGCCGCAATATCTTGAGATACATTAGACCAAAGATCAAATTCTTACCACTTGATGAGTCTCAATGGTTTCATCGACAAGTAGCATACTCATTATTATTCTGGACCATATTTCACGTAGCTGCTCACTATGTGAAGTAAGTACCGCAAAATCCTACTTTCACTCAAATATTAATATTGAGGCAGTTTCTTCAACGTCGAAAAGACTCAAATCAGACCTTTGACCGCAATCCAAATTCACTATACCGAGGCTGGTGGTATCACCGGTCATATCATGTTACTATGCATGATGTTGATGTATACTACTGCCCATGCTAAAATTAGACAACAATCTTTCGAAACATTTTGGTACACGCATCATTTGTTTATTCCATTTTTGCTTGGAATGTATACGCATGCTACGGGGTGTTTCGTCCGTGATACTGCAGACCCATTTTCTCCATTTGATGGCGAGAACTTCTGGGGTCATTGCTTAGGTTATGAGGGATGGCGTTGGGAGCTGTGGGGGGGTGGGCTTTACTTCCTTGAGCGTGTGTATCGCGAAATCAGAAGTAGAAGAGAAACCCAAATTGTTAGAGTCGTTCGTCATCCATATGGTATGTTACTCCCTAGCCATAATCATTCGAAACTAACAAACTACAGATGCCATGGAAATTCAATTCCGAAAGCCGTCGATGAAGTACAAGGCAGGCCAATGGCTTTTCCTCAACGTCCCATCTGTTTCCCGTGAACAATGGCATCCATTTACCATCACTTCATGCCCGTTCGACCCCTACATTTCTATTCACATCCGTCAAGTCGGTGACTTTACCCGAACTCTCGGAGACGCTCTCGGAGCTGGTGCTGCACAAGCGAAACTCTACGACGGTGTGGATCCGAATGGTATGTACGAAGTAGCCCTCGAAAACGGTCAAAAAATGCCCGACATCCGCATAGATGGTCCTTACGGTGCTCCCGCTGAAGACGTCTTCGAAAATGAAGTGGCTGTTCTCATCGGGACAGGTATCGGCGTAACACCATGGGCATCCATCCTCAAAAATATTTGGCATCTTCGTCACGGAACAAATCCTCCGGAACGTCTTCGTCGAGTAGAATTCATTTGGGTTTGTAAAGATACCACATCCTTCGAATGGTTCCAAGTCCTTCTTTCATCTCTGGAAGCACAGTCTCAAGAAGCAGCAGGACAACCCGGTAATGATGGACAAGAATTCCTACGTATCCATACTTATTTGACCCAAAAGTTGGATATTGATACGGCGCAAAATATCGTACTGAATAGTGTTGGTGCGGATGTTGATCCATTGACTGAACTGAAATCGAGGACGAATTTCGGAAGACCGGACTTCACAAAATTATTTGAGGGCATGAGGGATGGGATTATGGATAAAACCTATATGTCTGGGTTGGAAGGAGATTTTAAAACTAATATTGGGGTTTACTTTTGTGGTATGTTCCTCCCTGTTGTGTTATTTTGTTTCACTTTCTTTCCTCTTCCTACCCCTCTCAATACATTCTTGATTTGAACATGGATACTAACATTCTACAAAGGACCAAACGTAGCAGCCCGTTCCATCAAAAAAGCATGTAAGAATGCCACGACTCGCGATGTCAATTTCTCGTTTTGGAAAGAACATTTTTAGAGTTTTGATTGAGATCATTAAGAAAAATGGGTGGATGTTACTTGAAGAGATGTAAGAATTCTCGTGGATTACTTTGGGATATTATGAATGGGAATAGGAAGCAGGCGCGGATTTTTTTTTTTGGCTATGATATGATACATTTGTTACTACATATTGATATGATGGATGACTGGATGGAGGTATGGATTGATACGTACAGATAGCAAACTCCTGATGAATAATGGAGAATATTCCTATCTATGACAGGCAATTATTCAAATCTAGCAGCTTATTCTATAATAGTGATTTGAGGTCGTTACGATTTTCCTGGAAATCTTGGAGTTGTTGTTCTGTATACTCCAATTCTGTGAACTGATACTGTGGCTCTTCAATCTATGTTTCATGAATGTATCTTAAGTATCTTCTCTATTGAGACAATCTCAATAATTCCATATCTTTCTAATCGTGCAGTCGGTCATATAGTATAGTCTGTATAACATATATAAACAGAAACAACCACCCCCTAGTTTCTCGCTAATAACAAATCTCCTCCTCTCATCCATAATCCAACCACTTCTCCTTCTTCCCTTCCCTTGCTTAGATCTTACTCCTGCCCTCCTTTCCATTCTTCTCGACTTTCACGACAACCTTCCCCCATGTCCCCCTCCCTCCTAAACTCTCCAATGCTCCCGGAACATCCTCCAGCCCCACAAACTCCTTATCCCTAAAGACTGTTCCTCTAAATTTTCCCTCTTTGATCAATTTAAAAATACCCTCCCATACCTCCTGGATTTTTTCCGGTTCATTCTGTACATATGCTCCCCAGTGTAATCCCACTATACTTATATTTTTCAACAAAACCTTGTTCATCGCCACTTTCTCGATATTTCCGGCCGCAAATCCGATGACGAGGAGTCGTCCGTTCCAGCGGATGCATTTTGTCGATTTGTCGATTAGACCCACTGGATCGAATACGATATCTACACCTCTGTTGTTGGGTGTTAATTTTTTGACTTGATCGGGCCAAGAAGCATCGCCGTAATCAATAACATGATCAGCGCCAAATTCTCGCGCTACCTCCAACTTTCGCTTTGTGCCAGCAGTAGCTATAACAGTTGCGCCAAATGCCTTTGCGATCTGCACGGCTGCAAGACCGACTCCACCGGCGGCAGCGTGAATGAGGACGTAGTCTCCAGATTTGATATTCGCGCGTGTGACGAGAGCGCCGTAGGATGTGGGAGCGGTGACGAAGAGACCGGCTGCTTCGAAGAAAGACCAGGAGTCGGGGACAGGGTAGAGAGAAGCCTCTTGGGCGCAGACGAGAGTTGCGTAACCGCCTTGAGAGGCGCCGAAGACGCGGTCGCCGGGTTTGTATTTGGGAGACGAGGAGGAGGAGGGCGTGGAAATAATAGTGCCGCTGAATTCTGAGCCCGAAATCCCTAGGTTGGGGAGTTAGTGGATGGTTGGGGCAATGCGATACGAGATTGGAAAGGGTATGTAATTATGGATTCTGAATCTTTTGTGAATGGGCAAGTAGAAGAAATATCTTACAAGGTAGAGGAGGTTGGTGTTGATATTTCCCGCGAATTTGGAGGAGGTCGTAGAAATTGGTAGCGGTGGCATGAATCTCAATCAAGTATTGATCGGGATTCGGTACTGGATCTGGTAGATCTGTGACTTTGAGATCTTGGGGACCCTGTGTTGTAAGAATCGATTAGTATGCTACATAAATATATATATGAATATCGACGAAGACAGGAGATAAAAGCTTTGGAGCTCTCTCGAAGCTTACTTTGACATATTCTTTAATTTGAATTCCACGCATCTTGTAGAGTCTGTTTAGGGTTACGGATATGGTTTTGTTTGTTCGACAGCAGTTAATTCTCGAATTGAATGAACACAATATAAGACAACAGATTGAAGCAGGAGAGAGAGAAATGATATGTGTGTGAGAGGAGTGTTAAAGGGAGTGAGCTATGAGATTGGAAGATCCCCAGATTCTATAAACGCGGGGCCGAGCCGAGGTCCAACTAACAATTAATGGCTCGGTCGGTACCTTGCCTGACCTAGTTGAAAGTCTATCAAGAAGGTTGCTTCCTGCCCGGTAGTATCGGTAGTATCGATATAGCAGATTTCAATTGCTTAATGTCATTGCATGAGTGGTATGAGTGAACCTACCTTAGCATTTCTTATCTTAGCTGATCGGTGCTTGCCTTTATGCTAAACTGTGTTTCTTCTTCACCTCACCGGGAGCCCGGGTAATGAATTCAATGCGAAATAGGCCTCATTGGCGATGAATATGGGATATTGATTGTAGAGTCCAAACAGAGGCAGTAATATATAGAATCTGTGAAAGAAAATATTAACATTACTAATAAGTCGATACGTAGTTGTCTAATTTAGCTTCTCTTCGTGGTCTTATATACTTTGTGCTCGACAAAGGAAAGGGGTTAGGCGGAACTCTACCTACTAGACACTGGTACTTAGATTTCGCATTGGGCCGGCCCTTGCATGACTGTGCCTTGCGGCCCTGGAAGTTACTTTGATAATACCTAGGTAGTCATCAGAAGTCAAAAGATTTCAATGGAAAATATTATTATATCAGTCACCAGTCACACAACACACCCACCTAGGAGTGAATGAGGGTATATATATACGAACTTTTATACGATGTAGAACTAGGCGATAATGAATAGTGAATTCTGTTATAAATCAAACCATTTGAAATTATCTTCTCTGAGGTAAAATAATTTATCATAACATTTTTCTATCCCTATTTCTATTTCTCTTTCTCACAATCAATCATCCTTCCTTCCAAAATTTCCCAGTGGCAGCCATCTTTGAACCATTATCGAACGTCATCTGAGCCATAGCCACACCCCTCAACGCCTCACTTAATATTTGCTTATGATAGATACGATTACCTACCAAATACATACATCAAGCCTTTTACTATCAACAAGAGAAGCAAACCCCAACCATATGTACCCGACTTTTTCAAATATCTAAATTCAATTCAATCTCCACCAGTCAGCTCATAAATCCATCAGGTCCATTAAAATGTCAGACGAGACACCAACTGCTCCCGAGGGCGATTCCCAGATCACCTTCAAGGTCAAAACATCCTCTGATGGAAATCACACAATCACCATGGCAGAGACGGCAACAGTTCTCGACTTAAAGACAAAGCTAGCTGGAGATGATTACGAAAAGATTCCAGTAGATCGTCAACGATTAATCTACTCCGGTCGCGTTATGAAGAATGAGGAACCTTTAAGCACTTATAAGATCAAGCCTAACAATACGATACATATGGTTAAGAGCGCACAAAGCAACGTTGCCAATGCTGCTGCCAATGCCGCAACTGGCGCTGCAGCAAGTCTTCCAACTAACATGGCTGCCGGAACTGCGAACAATCCTCTTGCTGGTTTGACAGGTGCTCGGTATGCAGGCCATATGGGTCTTCCAGGTGCTGAAATGTTCGGCGCAGATGGTGGTGTATGTGTGCCTTTTTCCGAGAACAATGTCTTCATACTAACATTTTCGCAGATGGGTGCACCGCCAAGTGAAGATGCGCTCGCTCAAATGATGGATGATCCCAATATTCGCCAAACGATGAACGAAGCTCTTAACAATCCGGACCTTGTCAATATGATGATTCAAAATACTCCAATGCTTAGAGATATGCCCAACGCGCGCGAGATATTACAATCACCTATGTTTAGAAACATGCTTACGGACCCGAACTCCATTCGACAAGCTGCTGCTATGAGAAGACAAATGGGAGGTGGAGGGGCTGGCGGCTTTCCCGCGCCCGGCGTCACAGATACCACACCTGCTGGAGCAGCAGGAAGTACACCGGGAAGTGGTCAACCCAGCGTACCACCTTTCAATATGTTTGGAATGCCTGCCGCGGGAGGTGCTAATAATCCATTCGCATCATTGTTCGGTGGACCAGGAGCAGCCGCAGGCCATACTCCAGCCCAAACTCCTCCACCTCCTGCTTCTGCTGGGGGAACCCCATCAACTGGTACTGATGCTAATCCACCGAATCCATTTGCCTCGATGTTCGGGGGAGCGGGTGCTGGAGCCGGAGCCGGAGCAGCGGGTGCGGGATTTAACCCCTTTCAAGGAATGCCACAACCCACACCAGAACAGTTACAACAAGCAATGCAAATGATGCAAAATGGAACATTCGGAGATATGTTTGGTCCTGGTGGATTTGGCGGTATGGGTGGAATGGGTGGTGCGGCCCCAAGTGCACCTGCAGCTCCAGCAGACAGCAGACCACCCGAAGAAATCTACGCCGATCAACTTAGGCAACTAAATGATATGGGATTCTTCGACTTTGACAGAAATGTGGCAGCTCTAAGAAGAAGTGGAGGAAGTGTTCAGGGAGCCATTGAACAATTGCTAAGCTAGATTTTTTGGGTATTTCCTTGCTTTTAAATGTTTCTTTGGGGGGAGGGGCAAAGTGTCAATATCACGGATAAATGAATTGATGGAATTTTTTCCGGAAGATTGATTTATTCTTCTTGCATTTTCATGAGTAATTTTTATTTTCAAGATTTGTTTGCTTTGCTGAACCGGGTTGAACTAAGCTAAGCGCTTTACATCGGGTGTTGGGGAGTCAATTAAATCAGTTATGAATACCTGCTTTGAGACAACGTGATTGATTACAATTATATGTGACTGGTGTGCGCTATTCAGCTGTGCAGATGAAGTATGGAAGTATGGGATTGGGGTATAAGTGGAATATTCGAGCAACGTGGGAGACAGTCTACGGGTTTTATATTTATGGAACAAGGTTTCCATGCTTACTCACCTAGATGAGGAAGATTTTCATCTGTTCACTTAATACTTCTCCTCGTTACTTCGTACGGGGTTGGACATGAAGTCCCTTGGTTAGTTGGTCGGTGAGTGGGTGTGTTTGTTGAATTGGCGAGTGATCGGGAAAATGGTTTGCGAGAATTCTTGTGAATCTACTCTAGAACGTAGATTGGTAGGAAAAGTCATGAGATAGGTTTGAGTGTTATGAGTAGGTGCCTATGTAATCATGCTTGAAGCCCTAGGACTTTATTTCGGTTCTCTTTGAGCTACTTACTTTTGGTGCGCGAGTGACGTGTAATTGTGGGCTTGTGCAGATGTTATGGGGTATGGGGTATGGTCTTGAGACAATGTATTGGGTGGTGATTGTGGGTGAGGAGTTTCATGAGGATGAGGTTGTGATTCGTTGAATCGGGGATTTGGAAGGAGAGTTGGGATTTTACTTGCGGGGAATAGGGAATGAGGAAGTTCAAGCTGAGTAGGGAGGAATGTCTGGGAACGAGAGTGAGGGTTGCTTGTAGAGTTGAGGGGTGAGAAGATAGAGGAGGGGAGAAGAGAAGAGGGAGGGAAAGAGGAAGAGCAACAGGCAGAGGAATAGACATCGAGAGAATTCTAGGTAATGATGTGTACTCTCTTGGGTCGAGCTTCGAACTATCTTATAGCTTAATAGAAGGGCGAGCTCAAAAACTAGAGATTACTTGATGATTATATTATATGGATATTCCTAGGTGATAAAGCCAATGCATCTTTTGAGGCTATATTAAACATCTAGATTGATGTATTACACTTCATCAACGAAGAGAGTGGCACACTATAAAGACCAGAAGAAGCAGAGAAAGACGATCATCAGCTTAACTTACAAATGGAGAAACGTTTTATGGATACCTGGGTATGCATGATAACCCTTCTTTGACACGAAGGGGATCGATGTTCAGAAAATTGTATGCACTTGCTGAGCTGAATAGATAGTCTACTTCTCATGAGCTAGAGCAAGTCTAAATGCCAATGAAAGTCCGTTCACTAGTCAGTATGTAGTCAATTTGATCGGTTAACCGAACATCCGACGATTGTTTATACACTCACCAAGCCCGAAATTATCTGTGAACCCACACATACAGAACCAAAGCAGCTAGCCAACAATTAACCATTTGACAGCATTACATGGTCGAACTGGCTGTCAAAAGAATAAATCAAATTGACTTTCCTTGTCTCTTCTTGTCGGAAAATTGCACTTGAATCCATTTTTTGTAGAGTAAGCTATGGCCTCCGATTTGATTACACATCATCCGTTCAAAGGAATCTGGGCTTTAGGTGCCATTGCAGTGAACGCCGTCAAGTTACCTATCTGGCTCTTTTATTATTTGTTTTCGTCGAATCGACAGCATCCAAAATGGACTTTGAAGCAAGCCGTAGCCGCTGTCGCATTGAAAACTGCTGTTTGGCATTCATGTATGATACAGGTCTCTACGCCGTTGATTATAAAGCCAGTGGGCAAAGAAGAAGGATTTCTTGTTCCAATTAAGCCTTCTTCCAAGCCAGGGGTATATGGAGGGATCTGTGATGATAAGGAAATAAAACCTACAACCATTTGTGGCTATTGGTATCCCTCGCCTTACAATGCTGAAGAGGATAAAACCAAGAAGGTTGTACTTCACTTCCACGGTGGAGCTTTTGTCATTGGAGACTGTCGGCCTTCAAAGTCTGGGTATGCGGCCGATCTTCTCACGCAGCACATCGGGAAGACGTTGATGGTCTCTTATCGACTTTCTTCAAACCCTGATGGCCGCTTTCCTGCCGCGCTCCAAGACGCCGTCACAGCTCTCCACTATCTTCGAGATCTAGGGATTGAGTACTCCAACATTATCGTCGGTGGAGATTCTGCAGGTGGCAATATCGTTGCGGCATTACTGAGATATCTTGCTATTACAGATGCGCCTGGTCCTGCAGCGGCACTTTTGTGGTCTCCCTGGACTGATCTTGCAAGGAGTCTCACTCCAGAAATATTATACGAATCTCCAAGCAGATTTACAGATTACATTCCTGCCCAGTTTGCGATTTGGGGAGCAAATGCCTATTGTCCCAAAAATGGGCCAGTCAGCATGGACTCTGAATGGATCAGTCCTGCAAAACATCCATTCTACACAAAGACGCCAATGTGGATTCAGGGCAATGGGCAAGAGATTTTGCTTGAACAAATCAAGGACTTTTCAAATGGAATGAAGGGTGTAGAAGGTAATAAAATTGCTTTCCATAGCGAGGAAATTGCGACTCATGACATCTTGCTGGTTGGAAATGTTACTGGGTTCGAAAATGAAGCGGTCAATTCTGTGAAAGCAGCAGCTGAATGGCTGAAATACCTATGATTATTTATCGTACGGAAGGAGATTGCACTTCTCCAGTACGAAATACAACATGACCAAATGTTTATAACATCAGCGATATGCTTGTGTTGTTGTCCTCAAGTCCTTTCTACGGTATAATAGGAGCAACCTCAAAAAGCTCGAAAGAGATAATCCCGAAGGCTACAGGGCTACATATGAGGTTAATGGAGAACGACTAGTCATTCTCAAAAGGAATGACCTTGAATTTTAAGATTAGACGGATCGAAATGCCAACCCTAGTCGCTCGTTCGAACTTCAAGAGTCATTATATTTTATATTCATGAGTTGTGTTCCGTAATAGTAACATTGATTTCCCATGTACACTCTGTGCGTGATTCGAAAGAAGAATGGTCCCATGTATGTATTTTTTTGAGTCCCTTAAGGCTAAGCATTGTATTTCAAGGTCATGAAGAAAGTTTTGGATAGTATTCCAGAATCAGAAGCAACCCTTGGAAATTCTCACGCTTTTGGATATTAGCATCGTACTCATATTTGCAAGCTGTCTCGAGGCTGTACAAGATACAGTAAGGCATTTTGATGGCTGTGTTTTGCATCAAAATAGACTGAAGGTGGGGGTCGGCCTGCCATACTATGTAGCCAATTAGAAGCGAGAAATCGGGGTGATGATTTCCAAGACTTTGACCCACCAGATCCTTTTTATAAGGTTAGCGAATTTCTGATGTGCTTGACCATCATTACCGCCAATCTTTCTTCCTTCGAATGTGCTTGTTTAGTTTGCTACGAATACCTGATTGAATTGACCGCTTCTATGAGATATATGTTCCAGTTCCCAGATTCAAGATTGGCTTCGTTTCTTTTTTTTCCAATAGAGAATGCTAATCACCAGCAGCTCATTATGTCATGGTCATGATGTTCATTTCATCCACTTCTTGACATCATTAGTCTCAGCTCAAGCGCAGATCTAAAATGTCAGATCGATCTTCCACCGCCCGTGCCAGCCTGGCACAGCGCTTCACGGCCCCTTTATATTCATGGGTTTGATTCCACACACTCTAGGCATCTAGGCCGGTATGCTCAAGATAGCCGCTTCTTCGAGGAGGCAATGAAGTATATCCCCATTAATACTCTCCACTAAGGCCAGCTTCTATGCCTATTCGGTTTCCTTCGCGAGCCGGGCCCTTCTTCTTGGTGGGACATGCGAGGCCACTTAGTTCTTGTATATGTCGGGAATTCGTCCATAGGTACAACGACCTTGTTTGCTAAGGCATATAAATTATAAGTGCAAGATTCCAACTGGTCGTTGTTTTGATTTCCTTTACAACTAGATGCATAGAAGTGTGTCATTACATTCATTACACTCCCATTCCTTCTTTCTCTTGACTCTTTAACTTTAGTGGGCTTTTTTGGGTCCTTCGCTCTTTCTTGCTTCTACCTTCTGAGAATCGATATTTTGTTGCTAATTTCGCAGGTCGCTCACGATTATCAGTAGGTAGATAATGAGAAGAAACTCCCAATACATCATTCATTTATAACTCACCGCTTCAAGCATTTTTTTTTATCTTCTGAGCCTCTTTCTTCTTTTTTAAATCAATATACATTGCCAGCGTCTACTTGTATCATTTTTTTGTATTAACGTTGCCATAATCATGGTTTCTATTCATTTCATTCTTTTGGGAGTTCTCTCAACAGCTATCACACAAAGTTATGCTCAAGGGACATTCACGCCTGAGAGGCCGCCGGCTGTTCCTTTGATGGTCAAATCGCCTTATCTAAATAGTTGGCAAAACTTTGGAACCAACGCTCGTGATTATAAAAATGGCAATAGTCTTGCTTTGCGATGGAGTACCTTCTGGCAGTAAGTTGTCGCCCATCTGTCGATATAACAATCGTTCTTCGACTGGCTGTTATTGCTTAGTCAATTAGGCTAATGGAGGAATTCTAGCAACCAAATCACGGGAATGACAGGAATTGTAATGGTAGATGGTGAATCATTGACTTGGATGGGATATCCTTTCGCAGCTGACAATACTACTCTACTCAAATCTGCCACGCAGACGTCTTTTGAATACACCTCTACAAAGAGTATTTTTACTTTTGATGTAGGAGGAAAGATTAATTTGACGGCTACGTTCTTGTCGCCTCTTACCCCGCAAGATTTGAAACAACAATCTTTGACTATGGCCTATTTGCATGTGGATGTGGTGTCTACAGATGGGGAAACTCATGATGTGTCAGTTTATGCAGATATTTCGGCTGGTGAGTGATTTATTCTGACCTATAGAGGGTATCCAAGGCTGGAACCAGAAAACTGAACATCTGTTGGGATCATGCTTCCAAAACATTTGAACAATTTTAAATTGATCACTGTTAGAATGCTATCCGGACTATTGGATACCCTCATTGTACTGTGCCGTTGACTAACACACTTAGAATGGGTTTCGGGTGATCGAACTGCTACGGCACAATGGGATTATGGAGTGACAGATGATAAAGTCGCATATCATAGAGTCTATCGACAAGAGCAACTAGCATTCACTGAAATCAATGAGCAAGCCGAATGGGGATATTGGTATTGGGCCACTCAAGATAATACCAATATCACATATCAATCCGGGGCAGACAAATTCGTTCGTGCTGCTTTCCAAAACAATGGAAATCTTCCGAATACTAAAGACTGGAATTTTCGAGCAATAAATGATGAGTTTCCGACGTTTGGTTTTGCTAAGAATTTTGGATCGTTGTTCACGACGTCTCAGGAGGTAGTATTTGTGTTAGGATTGGCCCAGAAAGATGCAATTCAGTTTGATGGAAGCGGTGGTAATACTACGTTGCCATCTTTATGGACGTCATATTTTGCCACTGACACCGATGCATTGTCATTTTTCTACAACGAATGGGACACATCCTACAGCTGCTCCAATACTTTCGACGATATGATTAGCCAAGACTCGATTGCTTTTGGTGGCCAAGATTACTTAACTATCACCTCCCTATCCGCACGACAAGCATTCGCAGCAACTCAACTCGTAGGTGATTCCTCAAACCCATACCTCTTCGTCAAAGAGATATCCTCTGATGGCAACGTCCAAACTGTCGACGTGCTGTTTCCAATGCACCCTATTCTTCTCTATACCAATCCACTTCTTCTCAAATTAGCCCTCAAGCCTCTGTTCGAAAACCAAGAGACAGGTCGCTACCCCAACACCTACAGTATGCACGATCTCGGTTCCGCCTATCCCAATGCTACTGGTCATTCTGCTGGGAATGATGAGGAAATGCCATTAGAGGAGTGCGGAAACATGCTTATCATGTCCCTTTCTTACTTCCGCGCTTCCAATGATACAGAATTCTTAAACGATCACTATGACATCTTGGATCAATGGACTCAATACTTGATTGCTTCTGCGCTGATTCCGGCGAATCAACTGAGCACAGATGATTTTGCCGGAAAACTGGTTAATCAGACAAACCTGGCGTTAAAGGGTATCATTGGGATTAAAGCGATGGCGGAAATTGCTTCTTTGACCTTTCATTCTGATGTTTCCGCAAATTACAGCTCCATTGCTCAGGAATATGTAGAACAGTGGATACATCTCGCAGTTGTCAATTCTACGACTTCTTCCGATTCTTCACCAATACTTGCCCATACATCACTCAACTACGCGAATCCTTCATCCTATTCTCTCCTCTACAATCTCTTCCCAGATAAACTCCTCTCTCTAAACCTTATTCCTCAGTCTATCTACGACATGCAATCCGCCTTCTACCCTTCAGTAACGAACACCTACGGTGTTCCACTAGACTCGAGACATGAATGGACAAAAAGTGATTGGAATATTTGGTGTGCATCTATTGCATCGGATCAAACGAAGATGGAAATGATAGGGAATGTTGCAAAGTTTGTGGGAATGAGTGAATCGGGAGTAGCGTTGACGGACTTCTATGATACCAATACAGCAGAATTGGCGGACTTTGGTGCTCACTTTATCGCAAGGCCGGTTGTGGGAGGGCATTTTGCTGGATTAGCTTTGAATAAATTGGGATCGGGAGTATAGAAGTGAGGTGATGGAAGAAGTAAGAGCATAATTAGGATTGAGGGATGGATGCCACTGGATGCTAGAAATTCGGTTTGTATTACTTAGAAGTCTATTTTTCTTTTGTACCTTGTTTTGGGAGTTAGGAGTTGAAAATTAGCGTGTAATATCTAGACAAGCATTGGAGTTAGAGCTGGAGCTGGAGAAAACTTGGGATGGCTATTATAAAACTCGCCATTATATGAGCCAGTATACCTCAATGTAAAAACGAATCAGCGCGCTTCACTTTATTCTTCAATGCTGATATGTCAATATACTCAGCCTTTAAAAAATGTATGAAGTCTTTGATATCAATTTTCACGAATGTAAACGACTAGTCTACTAATTGTACCCATAGTTCTAGCCTAGACCCAGATTACCCGAGAATCTGCCTATAGGTATGCCAACCACTACCAATGTCAAGAGTGACACTTGATAAAACCCTCTTCAACCTTTCGGCTCATCCGCTAGCCATATTCTATTTTCACAATATCAAATTCAAATTCCAACTTGACCTCCATGTTGACTGATGACATAATGATGAAATCGAGAATTATATACCAATCGCGCTAGTAGACAGCGAAAAACCTCAAACTTAACTGGCCTGCAAACTCCAGACTCAAAATTTAATGTCTATCTTAATCTGGACTCTGAGTTTTGAGAAGGCTTGAATTGAAGTTGTGGGTGGCCAGATTGTTGTGGGAATTCAGGCTAGAGTGGAAGGATATATTGAAGTGGTTCTGATGATTGTTTTCATAAGGCGGCATTCGTGGTTGGGGTGATGGAAATTCGGATTAGATCTTCGATGATAATGGTGTTAATTCTTGACAGATACATAAGGATAGAATTGATAATGAGAATTGTTGAAAAACAAATATTTCGCTTGGTTGGATACTTCTGGTGCGAGTGATAGCTTGTAATAGACGACATAAATCCTCTATGAACATTCAAAGTATCACGGCGTTAAGACGAATTGGTTTGGGGTACAGTTTATTACTTCCACCGCAAGATGGGATAGAAGTAGTTCTCACTGTGCGAAAGAGGAAACGACAAGGCTAGTCGGAAATGGAGTAAACAAATTGATCAAAATTTTAAGTGGATATAATGTCGAAAGTACACTTGCTATGTCTCGAGTTTGGGCGCTCTGGAGCCACACTCAATTCTTCAGCTTGCATTTTGATCCTTTCAATTGCGTGCTTGCTCCTGTCTCAATTTTATCTGTTGCTCATTTGGTTGGGATTCCCCAAGGAGATGGTATCGCAATTCATATCGGCCGGTGCTTTCCATTGATATGTCACCTTTTGCTTCTGTAACTGCTCTCTTGCTTGTTTTTCTGTATCTTGACGTTGCTTTCGATCGTACACCGCTAGTTGATTTTCTTTGCACCATCTATCGACCTCGCCCTTTCTTCTGGCATAGCAGCGTATCAAGTGTTCTAATCTTTGTTCGTGCTATACATGTACTCATATTATCAGATGAAGGGGTTGTATGATTTAGCTATCACATAAGGGTATCTTACGGATGGATGTGTCCATAATGCAGGCTTGTCCTTATTATCGGAGCTTTTCTTGAATCTTTCGAGTTGCTTACCCCTTTCTACCCGTTTTCTTTCGAATTCCATGCAAGCTTTTGGGCTATAGTCAGCTCTCCACATGATCATCATATCTTCTTCATCGGCTTGAAACTATGATCTCTACTCATTTTTCGATTTTCGAGAATTTGTGTATCTGTCATATCGTTAAGGATGGGCGATCGGTGTGACGTCATGTCAGTGAAGAAAGCCTAGAGAGCTATGAGCCTGTTGTAAAATTTCGCTCCGGGACTCTTTTTATTATTATGCTGCAGCAATTGATGAGCCATTTCATGACATATGAGGTAAGCTAGAAGGTTATCACTGTAGGCGAAATGAAGGATCCCTTGATCTATGATGATTATCCCATCTCAGATAGCCGAGGCAATGGTACCTCCTAGGACAATTACGTCAGGTGCGTGCTAATATTTTGAGAGTAGATAAAGACAAAGCGGGATTCTTGACAATTTCTACACGCCGAAATATATGACCATCTGGAAGCACAAGAAATAGCCTTTCGACTACTTCCCGAGCCCTCTTAACTTCTGGTGTATGGGGTCCCAAGAATTCTCGTCTCAAGTGGTGTGTCTTGCCGGTTGGTTTTCGACCAGCGGTCCAATATTTGTAAAAGCGCCTAACAATTCGAAATCTGGAAATGGAATCCGAGATCGGAGAATCAGTCTTTGGCCTGTTGGCCAATGCTTCTACGAGTTTCTTATAGGAGTGTTCCTCTACCTCAGGATCTTCCCTCTCCGGTATGAATTTTCGTTGGTTATAGACTGCTTTTTATACCCCATAGGTATGCGATTTAAATTTTCGTTGTTGACCTGTGGGGAATAGAATTGGTATACACAGGTTCTGATAGAAAACGAAAGTTATCTTTCTTAAACTCGCGCTCCTGAGTGGAACTATAGGGTAAGAAGATGACAGGATCATGAACTCGTGAGAGACCTATGTAAGAAAAAACACCTCAGATTTTATGGCCATTTGGTTAAATTTGTAAAGAATAGAATTTGTAAAAGCTGGGGATGAGGAGTTTTGACCCTGTTACTCAGCTCTTACGCTTTTGGAAGTTTCACCAGAGCCACCAACAAATAAGATGCAATCTATCAATTGAGTGCGACATATCAGCCCACCCTGCCCTTGGCCACCAGATCCAGTAACACATGCAGATAGATAGGTACATGATTGTCTCACCGCCGTACATTCTCGTCACATAACATTTATTCTGCCACCTCGTTTAATTTTGAGATGTAGCAGCCGAATTTTGCTTTTTTTTCGGTATTCTAAGATAGGCCAATGAGATAGCCGAAAAAGTAGATGGGGCTCTACCACTCGATAGTGAGCTGGAGGGGTTCGTGATGAAATGAAACTTTAAACATCCAATGACCTGACAGACGCTCCAATTCTAAAGTTGAACCTAGAACACGGAAAATATTAAATTTATCCAAGTTTCCTTGGATTTTGAAAGGAGATTGGGTTTTTATACAATTTGAAACGTCAGATAGTGTTCTAAGAACCTACATGTTCTCATTGGGTCTTCGGCTATTTTCTCCTTTGCGCGGGCAGGCTGGATGTTTGTTCTGGAGATGCGACGTAATCAGTCTGTAAACATAAAAGAGAATTTGAAGATAGTTTTCGAGCAGGTGTACACAACTTGAATCTGATCCACCTCAGTTAGACGCGACTTCTCGCTTACTATAGTGATTTGTGATTGCTTACGAATTTCCAAATCATTTCTTTTCATCAGTCCACACTCTAAAGAACTTTGTTTTCTTAATCATGTTTTTGGGGTTTTCATTCCTGGTAGAGTGCTCAATATTTGATAGTTGTTCGATCCGTACACATGATAAATCTTTCAAACCTTTGAACAGACTGAGTAATATTATCGGCTATTGACCCTATGCACACACAATATATAGGTCAAAGACTGATACACGAGGTTAAACTCTCCCTTCTGTTTGTAGCTCAAATTCCTCTTGGGTTCTTAGTTGCATATATCCAATGGCAAAGACTATATCCCATACTTTTCATGATGAATACATCTCCGTCTGCGAATATATGTGCTTCTTTTTTCAAATTGAAATTAGAAGTTGTGTATTAATAGAAGCAATAGTATTGTTGGAACTCTATTCATTTGTGCCCAATATTGCGGCGTGAGTCCAGTATCTGATTTGGACTTCGATATTAATTCGCATCGAACACGCCGGTGGTTTCTCTCTGATTTGAAACACGGCTTGATCCTCAGGTTAGACGGTCATCTTTCCATTTAGAAATGCAATGATTGAAAATTTACCTTTATCCGTGGTTTCAAGTAGCTATTCGAGAATCAGATGTAAGTTTCAATAATCGAATTCTTGAAAGTCTGCCTCCTACTGTCATATCTGACAACTTCCAACTTTGCACGCCAGTGCTACTCAATTAGCCGTTTTTATAGCCTGCCTTTCAAAATTTTCATTGATGAACTTCGGAACTTCAAGATCCCAATATATCTTATTCCATTAGCTTAAGCTTCCTATACAAACATTCATGCGCATCGAAAGAACTTGAGAATAGTACGCACTTGCGCTAATGTCAGCATGATTTCAAGGGATGATGTCCTCGCCATTACAACAAATCACCAATCTACTATTCCATCCCGTCTCTTTCTTCACCTCCAATTTATGGGCTCGCAGTATCGAGGAATTGTGATTGAGTCATTTGCAAACTAGCTAAATTTACAAATAGAGCAGCGCATTGGAAAAGATGTGCAGTTCAACATTCCGAAAGGGATCATTGAAATGATGGCGCGTCTTTCGCAATTTACGGATATGAGTATGACTAGAAGTAGCGGAGGCAAGTCTGGCGCAAGTTTCGACAATTAAAACAGTTAGCAACGAGGAATTGGACGGCTATTGAAACTCAATATTTTCTACCTAACCAGCATGAGAAATGCTTGATTTCAATGTCTTGGTGACTGATTTGTCGAATACGATGACTTCGAGATCTACCAGCATGATGAATGAGTGAAGAGAAGTTTGAAGAAATCGAAGTCCAAGCCCGCTGTACAGCTTAAGCATGATTCATAAGTCAGTGATGATTTCCAGTTCAAACAGTCGTGTAGTTAGTTCAAGAACGATTTGTAATTTGAATTCGCCGTACGATTCAGGATTATTGATGATTCGAAGATGATTTATAAGTAAAATTTGCCGTACAAGTCAGAATGATTCACGATTCAGAGATGATTTGTAATTAAAAATGGGATTCTTCATATGAATACAAGCCGTACATACATACGCTGTCGTGAATACACCGTATGATGTTTTGTTACCTGATTTTGAAAAGTACAGTATTTGAATCAACTCTTACGTTTTCGTCTGATATATGCGTACACATACTTGTATGACTGACATATCACTGGAAGTCGTACACAGTCGCATTTGCACCGTATAATCTTCTGTTCGTTGATTTTGAAAGGTAAGCTACTCGAAGTTAACCTCTTACCCTCTCGTCCGATGTACACATTTCTCCGTATACATAGTTATTCACTCAACGACGGCATAAATGCGCGAACACGCGAGTGAGCGAATCTTAATGACTTGGAAATTTTAAATACGGCAATTACAGCAATGTTCACTACGGTGTGACGCTAAGGTAATTGCAATAAATTCATCTCCTTGTCAGATCCCTTAAATAGCAAACTTTCGCCCGACATCTCTGCATCTTTCTTTCTTATTTTCTCGTAAAAATCTTCCAAATAACATTTTCCATACAACAAGATCTCCCACACAGCGTATACTTAATACAACGAGATCCCCCACAAAACAAGATCTTCTACACCACAGGATCTTCCACAAACATCTTCTCTTCATCAACACTCAGGAACTGTTTGACCTCTGCCAGATCACTGGTAGTTGTTTGCATTAACATGCCTTCTATTTCGACTCTCCTACGCAAAGTCGCATCCAAAATCAAATCCAAAATTCAATTTAAAGCCGCAAAGTCGATGCAAAAAAAACCACCACCTTCGATTTCCGACGACGCATCAACACTCAATGTCACCACGGTCAATAACTTCTCAAATTTTGATCATGGCTTCCCTCAAACTCCACAGTCAGCTCCAGCTATAGTTGAATGCGAATCTTCATATGAAATCATGGAAATTCCTGAACCTTCTGAAGGCACTCTTGAAGGATTGCAGCAATGCATACAATCCAACGCAAGCTCGCAATCATCATCATCTGATTGTTCCCACGTCTCAAAGGGTACCGGCTCCACATGGGAGTATGATTGCCAGGAACCGTTTGCGACATACACACCTAAAGTCATTAAGTTGTGTCATGATCTTGGTCTTGGGGAGCCTTCAAAGGTCGAACGTATGAGTGGAGGTAGCAATAATAGGGTCATTTCTCTTTCATTTCCGGCGAAGAATTCTATCAATGATGAAGAGTACGTTCTTAGAATTTGTCGAACATTCCTCGCCGATGAAAGTCCCAGGGATCAGGCTGCTGTTCTTCATCACGTCGCCCCATTAATGCCAGTTCCTAAAGTTCTGGCTTTTGATCCTACTAGAAGAAATGTCATTGAGCACTCATATATTCTTCAAGAGAAGCTTAGGGGCAAGAATGCTGGAGAAGTCTACTATGACTTGCCTGAAAATGAGAAGATCGAAGTCATCGATTTGGTTGCTGATATCATCACGAAGCTGAACGCCGTCAAGACCGACCGTCCCGGTCACTTTGTTGCAGGCTCTTCCTTTCCCTCTTTTTCAAATGGGCCGATCACTATACCTACTGATATCGATATTACTGGCTATAGATTTGAAGATAGCGGGATATCAACTAACATGGCCACTCTTGAGAAACAGTCTCTTGCATCACATTTAATCCACGCTTTTAAGACACGCAAGAACTATGACGAGGATAGAGATTGGTTTCACGCCGGTTACATATGGGACCAGCTGTCAAATATGGCGAAGCAAATGCAAATAGCTGGGCTCTTTTCGAAGGGTGACACTGATTGTGTTATGTGGCACTGGGATATCGCATTTCGTAACATCTTGATCGACAAGAACACATCAGGAAAATGGGAGGTCACTGGTGTTTTGGACTGGGATATGCTTAGATCTGTGCCCTTGGTCTTAACTAGAGCTCCTGCTGTGTGGATTTGGTGCAATGAAGATGATCGTTCATCAAGATGGTTTCAAGGGCTATGTGATAAAGAAACCACACCGTCACGAGCACTCACTTTACAGGAACTTCTTCTCAAGGGTTATTTTGAACAGATCATGCAACGTGCTGATCCAAATTATATGGCGGATACTTATGGCCGTGGAGTTTGGATTCGACGATTAGCACATTTTGCTGTTCGTGGCGTCACCTCTGTCGAAGATTTCGACAAGCATGAGAAATTGATTCTGGATTGGAATAAGTATTATGAATCTTTCGGATTTGATACAGATACAGATACGGATGATGAAGATGACTCGAATGCTGAAGATGAAACAAGTACTGCTGAGAAATTCTCATCTCCTATCATTGGCTCATCTCAGACTTCCAGAAGCTCGAGTCAGACAAAGCAATCGAGTGTATCGTCTACCGAGGAATATGGGCAGGAACCTTTTGACACATACAAGTTGAAAGTCGCTCAGCTGTGTCAGGACATCGGATTCGGTCCACCATCTAATGTTGAGCACATGGTCGGTGGAAGCTTTAATAGAGTCATCGGACTCACATTTCCGGGACAGTCTGAAGATCGAAATTATATTCTTCGTATTCCACGCGAGCCGTCTGAAGATTATGAATTACATAAAATACGCGACCAGGCTGCCACACTCTTGTTTCTTAAAAAATTCGATTTTCTATGTGTACCAACCATTGTAGCTATCGATACTACCGTGGACAATATTATTGCATCTCAGTTTGTTCTGCAAGAAACAATTACCGGAAAACCTCTCTGGAATATTTTCTCCACTCTTCCGCTCGCTGAAAAGCTTGAACTTACGACTCTCGCGACTCAACTCTTGACTAAAATGGAGGACATCACCTTTGAAAATCCCGGTGTACTTTCTGGTGCACAGACTTTGCCATGGGTTTCCACATCTATTCATCAATCGAGTTCACCGCCAGTAATATCCGGCTTTCCTCTCGACCCTATGACAGTCGGCCGACCCCAACGAAAGCAAGGTCTTGAATCTTTCCTTTCCAACCTCATCAGCGAGCGGAAGGAATATGACTCTACTTCCAATAATTTGAGCTCATTATGGAACCAGCTTCTAGATGTTGTAAAACAGATGGAGCAGGCTGGATTCTTCAAAGATTCCGACTCGAAAAATATCTTGTGGAATTGGGATATCTGCTCCAGACATATCTTCATCGAAAGAGATGATTCTCTAACGCCCATTGTCCCCGGCTCAAGCTTGGCATCAGAAACCACACAGACACTCAACCCTGATAATATAGGTGGCAACAGCGCTGGAAGTGAGGCTGATGTTGAAGATGAAGCTTCTCAAACTCCTGATGGTCAAACTCAAGTTACAAGTGGTGGGTGGAAGATTACTGGAACCATCGACTGGGATGATGCCATGTCAGTCCCATGTGTCATTGCTAGGGTCCCCAAAACCTGGCTCTGGTTTGACGATAATGAACGCACTCCATTTTGGGATGGAGACCGCGAAACTCCTCCTCAAAGAGCACTCACCGAAGATGAACTTGCAATCAAGAATCATTTTGATCGGATCATGCAGCAAGCTGATCCAAACTACATGAACGATACCTATTTTAGAGGTGTTTGGATTCGCCGGTTGTTTAGATTTTTGCAAACTGGGTTTCGTAACAGTTATCATTTTAAAAATTGTGGTAAATTTGTGGAGGACTGGAAAAATTACTTCGATGGTCATGTCTTGGCGATGCAAGAATCAGGAGGAAGTGAGTCATCAGATTAATCAATTGCTGTTCAGAGCTAGATTAAATTATTAGCTGGGAAAGAGTCATGATTGGGATCATATCTTAGGAAGTTTGAAATGATAATGGGGAATGTAATGTCTAAATAGATAATGATATTTATATAGCGAAATGGTAGATTTCAAGACAATACACAGAATCTTATTAGCAGTATTCTATGATTTGATGAGTGAACTTTGTGAATATCCTATATATCTACACTCTGTGTGTAATCTATATAACTAATTGATGTCTTCATAAACGTAGTATTCGCCTCCCCTAATACGCTAAGTCCATAAAGATATACCATCTTATTAGTCTCCATAATTTTACATATCTTCTAGCTTCGATTACTATCATCCAACTCACAATAGCAGACTATATCAGAACACTATTAATTTCTAAAGATTGTAGCTACCTTCATGTTAAATTCCGACCTAACTTAAGTCAAAGTGAACCTTGCATCAGCTGATTTTTATTATTATCATTAAAAAAAAACTTTAGACAACGGTCTTTCTCATTTCTTTCTCGTGTTATTAATGCTTCTATGTTGGAAGCTTTACTAGTGTCAAATCAGGCCCGTTCGTGTTAGCGAAAGAGTAGATCTTTCAGCCTTCAGTTCCGAGATTAGGCGAGAGTCTGTCTTTTCCAACAGCCAGCATTAGAGACTACCTAGGCACATTAGTCCGTTAAGGTTTTCCTCCATATCCAAATTGTCATCTGTGTTTTACTTGAAACTCCATGTTAATTCACCTAAGTATAGAAAAGCACTAGACATATTTTGGCGTGAAATTTTATCACGATTTGTAGGTAAAAGTAGAAAATGGAGATATCGGTATGGCTTAGGGCCTGCTTGACTCGAGACTTGTGTAATTAATGCGCTAAATAGGTAAGGATGTACATAAATTTCTTCACATTTCATTACTCAAAGTGCACACCTTGAAGTTATTTTGTTTAGATCAATTCCAAAATGCGAAACAGGTATACACTTTAGCTCCCACTCGTAAATATACCACCGAAATGAAAAGTGATGTGATTCGTTATATAATAGATCCTTTGCGAATATAATTCCTACCCCCTATCTTCGTCGTTTTCAATATCAGTTCAACCTCAATATTGTTAATGACGATAAGAAGAATTCAGACTAAAATTTACTATATACTATAATCGCTTTATCGGTACTTTCAAGGTCTATCATTGTTACTACTATCAAAATCACTTTTCATAACTAAGCGATTGATCATCTTATTAATAAAGTTTCAATTTTAAAACTACAAATCTTTTTGATAAACACTAACTGAGCAAATATGATTCTTGAAAATGGTTCATTTTCATTTTGATCGTTAGATATTTTCTGTATAATACACGTCAAACCAACAACAAATGGACTATTTTTCTTGTACGATGCAAAACTTTGCTCATGTGCACTTTGTCAATATCAGTGCGAGCTTCGACTTTAACGGGCACTTATTGACACCTGGCCAATTTCAAGACCATTAGAAATCTAAAAGTGATGAACTATACGCCCGATATGTGTGATTTTCAATCGTATTTCCCAAGATCCTATATCCAAGAACGTGATCAGCCTGTACATAGGTTAACTATATGGTCCAACATCGAGTGAACCAAATTCCAGAGTGCTCATGGTCAATTTCTTATATCAGTCCCAGATCCAATTTCATACGAAGACAAACCCCAACCGCCATAAAAACAGTAACACCATTTCAGATCTCCACCATGAACACCAGAGTGACCTAGCCCTTCTTCACGGTCTTGGGCTTCCTCTTTCCCTTATTGGCATTAGCAAGAGCATCAGCGGCTTTCTTTGCCTTGCGTTCCTTTTCATCGATCTCCTTCTTCAGCTTTTCCTCTCTATCAGCCTTGCCTTTGCAAACCATGCAAAATTGTCTCAAGCCATATGGGAGATTAATTTCGCAACCTGGGGCCTTGCAGTATTGCATGTGAACACTGCAATATTTCTTGTTTCCAGGCGTCGTAGATTTGCGACAATTTCCTTCGCTTACCCTAATACAATGATGGTTTGTGGTTCCACGTTGCTTAGCCATTTTATTGATTGCTAGACGTGATCTCAAACAAAATGAGGGTTCTCTTTGTGAAGTTAGATGGAGGAATTGTGTGAATGACCGAAAGAAGCTAACAGAAGGAATATGATTAGATATTAAGGCCAACAACTTGAATCGCAGAGAATAGATTGTATAATTATCGATACTAGAGACGACAAGTTCAGGTAGATATTTGTGTAGAGTTGTAAAGTAGATCGTTTTTTTCCTGAAAATACGACCAAGCTGGAGCTTATAAGATGCGCAAACGTTCCAGCTACGACAATGATTTCGCTAGAGCTGCACATCTAGTGAATATAACCGTATAACCGCATTGAGATTGCACCAGGATGAATGGCGTTGCCGTAAACGTGAATGCTACCATTGCCCAAGAACGGTCTGTTAAATCCCCTAATCACAGTAATACCGAATTTTGATTCATATTTCTAGCAGGCCATTCATTGGTGCTCATAGAGGCATGCATTTCTCAGTCGCGTTACTCTTATCCATTATTTGATACGGTAAGAGAAATAACTCGTAGCTGCTCCTTTTAGAATTTTTCAATTTTCCCTCAATTAATGTGTCTTTATTATGATCCGCCGTAACTTAGTTTTTGCGCTTGTTCCTTGCTTATACCGCATGAGGCGTTTACATGAACTCGCCCCTAATTCAATTCTCGCTTAACCAAACACGTTAACACCGTAAACTCAATACAATAACTCAAGATTTCTACTACTACTGCTACTGCCACCTGTGATTAAAATTATTATCAGCTGTACGGTAATTGAATCAAGATGCCTTTGGTGGATGTACTTCTTTTCACTGGAGACTGCTTCTCCTTCTCCCTTCCATTATAAAGTTGAAGTCATCAAACACCTATTAGAATTCTCCATTAACGAAACTCACCTTCTTCCATCAACTCAACATCTACCTTCAAGACATCATTTTCAGATATACGATAGACAGAACAATACACCAAATCTTCCACTTTCCAACACCAGCCGAACTTTATCATGCCTGCTGGAAATTCCGGGAAGACTCACCATTGCCCCGGTATGAAGAAGATGCCGGGCAACTGTCGTAAGAAGGGAAAGGCACCTAATTCGGGGCTCAAATACTGCCTCGTTCACCAATGCTATTGCCCCGTTTGCGCTGCCAGTTCAATCAATGAGGACCACTTATTTCTTCGCGCTTCCGATTCCTGTCCCAGGTGTGGATATAAACATGCAGATCACAAGGACAATGTGAAAGCTCGTGAGGTTGCTGAGAAGAAGGCAAAAGATGCTGCTGCAAACGCAAAGGTCGAGGATGGCAAAGCCAAGATTGCCGCTCAGAAGGCAACCGCGACTGCCCGAAAAAATGTCACGTAGGGAGCATAGTCTGGTATAATGGCAGCGATCATCTTGTCCCTCTTCATAAAGACCATCATAGCTGGGAACCTGGGCATTTATCGTTTAGTCATATTTGACATAAGCGACTCGGCAAATCATTATCTCGCAATCTAGACAGGCAGTCAAAGGAAATCGTTCAACTGTATTCAGGGCAGTATGTTCTGTTGTAGCACACTCGTATCGACCGCCAACACTCCTTCAGTTGTTTTTTTGGTTGCGACTAGAGTATGCAAAGATGCGATCTGTGGGGATGGCATTGAACAAAGGACCAACATACTTGTGTGCTCCGAGACGTCTCTTGGTGTGGATATGGCTATGGCAGCCCATTTATTATGAACTCATGATTTACGAGTACATGATTTATGAACGAATTTCTAGGTAGAAGCATGTGTTGGGTATGAACATAGGGAGAAGTCTTTGAAATCTGGGATTTTGGGCATCGTGATGGAGGAACATCGGGTGTATCATTAGGAGTCTGAGTCGACTGGAGAAGTTAGTTTGGCTAATTCGTCCGCTATTGTTGCAACTTGATGTTGATGCTTCCTTGGCAGGCTACTATTTGATTTGAGATCTTTTGTGGCTCATGTAGAGACTAAATGAATAAAGCAAAAATAATAAGTCTTTTAGATCTTCCAATAATTCCAGGCGTTTCTGAAAAATGATTCGATTGTGAACAATCGAAGAGAAACAATCAAATTCAAAGGGATTGATTCTATGCTACAGTACAACGCAGTATCTAAGTAAGTAGAAGATTCTTATTCCAGTCTTTTGATTGGAGCCATCAACAAATTAGGGCTCAAGAATCAGTACTTACGGGATTAGCCAGCTACAGACCTGATATACTTCTCGGTGAAAGGAAGAAAGGCTGGTTTTGATATACCCCTGATAATTCAAACTCTACTTCACTCATCAAGCAATCTATATTCAAACTCGAACTTTCCATCAGCTTCACTCCCTTTTCATTGAACAGCAAAATATTCAGAAAACATTCTGCAAGAAACAACTAATTACAGACAAAATGACAACAAACTACCATCGAGATCCTTATAAAGGTCAAGATTTCCACAAGTTCACGACTAATGTCTCTGGGCGCTTAGAAACTAATCGTTCAAACATGCCTCTAATAATAACTAACCATCAACGGTAGCAATATACACAAATCTCAAGTTAAGCAAACAAGAACAGCCATGCCTACTTACAACCAATTAAGTTATAAGCGAGCCTCTAGCTTCCCAAAACATCATGCAATAACTGTTCATTACAAGAGCCCATAGCAAAGTTTTTAGCAAAATCCCGATCTGTTCATTTCGATTATGATTAATATGAACGCTGGCTCCCATTAAGCGATATTCACAGGTACATTATACACAAACTACTCTATACACACTTATTAACACCCTTCCCAATGCCCGCGCCAAGCTTTCCAGTATACAAAAAGAAGAAAGTATCTACCCCGCATGCAATATTAACATCTTCCCAGTCCTCAATTCAAAGCTCCGTAACCGTGTGTCCCACTCCACAAATAGCTTCCAGCTGAGGCTTACTAAAATCGAATCTCGACCAATTCCTATCCATAAGACCCATTCCCGCTGCAGGATTTCCCCCGCTTGCACCTGCTTTTTCCAATATAATGAATCTTAAACCTACTTCTGTGACTGTTACTGCTATACTAATGATGATTAGGATAATGACAATCCACGTGATTGTGCTCATCTTTGTATCTGCGATACTGTCACTTAAAACTTCTGCTAAGTCCAAGAAGACTCGACAACGTTCGTTCAGTGTCGTGATACGAGGACCAATCTCGAGATACTCTCGAATAGCTTCGTATAGTGGATGTAGAGTGGGTTCGGAATCCCAAAAGAAACTGGGTACGTCGAGGATATTTGATGCTTGGGAGCGTTAGCAAGAACTCAAGCGAAACCGGAACGGAATAGCTTACAAAGATTGACATCCACCCTACTTTTGAAGAGACGTCCAAGAATCTTCAGAATTTCCGTACGAGACATACCAAGTTGACCCGTTAAGGCCAAATGCTTAGGAATGTGTTCTGCGCTTAGCATAGTCTGCGACATTCGCTCCTCAAAGAAACTCAATTTCGTACTTTGGGCAATAGCATGACTCATTGCTAACTTAATCATATGATCACCACTTCTTAAGGTTATCATATCATTAAAAATTCGTGGTCTATCAACGAAGGAATTGTACTCAAAATGAAGCTCCTCTGTTTCAAGATCCTCTTCCTCTTGAGGCCGGACAACAAGTGATACATCTGTGTTGTGTGCAGCAAATGTCAAGTCTGCCAGAATATCTTTTTCCTGGTGCTCGGTGAAATTCCAAAACACCACCACTCCATACGAGAAGACAAACATTTCTGCAAAAGTTTTCGCATCCGGCGCGACTCGATTTGGACTGTCGGCTCTTTTGCCTTGTTCAAAGATATGGGTTTCCTCTCTACCTCTTCGGGCTCCTTCTTCCCTTCTAATTCTTTCTTCATCGGTTTCATTTCGTGGACTGTCTTCTCCTCCCCTTACACCGTATGTATCCGTATCCTCGAAATATCCCTCATGATAATCTCGATTCTCGCTCCTCTCTATCTCTTCATCTAGGACCGCTTTTCCACCTGGACTTTTAAGAACCGGACTACTTCGTACTCTGAATCCTTCGGTACCTGGTAATAAAGGTAAATGGTAAACTGTGTAGAGACAATCATCGTATAACTTTGTCTTGGCTCCGTGTCGTTCCTTGACGAATGCAGCCGTGGCCTTCGTTTTATATGCTTGTGCCGTACAATATGCGGTAACTCTAGCCAATTCGTTCGCTCTGCTTGCTTTGGGTAAACGCTCTGCATAACTCTTTCCTCTGATACCGCCTCTCTTCTTTAATATATCCCTCTCAGCATCTGTCGGGGGTCCCCCACCACCATCGAATCGCTGTTGGTTTCCGGCCCCAAGAATCTCTTCCGCTTCTGAATCATCCTTTTCATCCACCGTATCTGGAATCAAAACCAATTTCTCGCTAATTTTTGTACTCCGACCTGGAACATTCTGCTGTGCAATCCGAGCAGATATGGGACCATTTGCGCGACGTTGATCTAGAGCCTGAGGTCTTCGTCCGGCTGGTGGTCCTCGGGCTTGACCTGATGGGATTTGAGAGGCATACTGTAGAACATTGTCTACTGATATGAATCTTGTTGGTCTAGGCGCATTCAAGCCATTGGCATTTGGTCGTTGAGGATTATTTCGTGCTGTGGAAGGGCGTTGTCGTTCCCGAGAATCAGTAACCTGAGACAAAATTAGCAAAAATGTAATTATCAACTGGAATTTAGTGTTGGTCTGGCTCATACCAAGACTGACGGTCCGCGTTTTCCAGCCGGACTTGCCATTTTGATCGGAATCGGAGATCAATTGAGGTTTTGACAGGAGTGAAATTATGTTCAAACTTATAATCATATCAATCAAAATCGCATGTATGTATGGATGTATGGATGGATGTTTAAAAGTCATGCTCCTCAGTAAATAGAGCTTGTCGCACTTTGGCTTGTGCTTGGGGCGCCTGGGTGCATAAAATAGTGCAAGGATACAGGCTCAAAACGTCATATGTCAAAACGGCTGCGTACACCGCCTTTATTCTGCCATCAGCCAAACCTCCCACGAGATTCCTTTCAAGCCTCCTTTCCTACACTGCACACACAACGTCGGTCATAAAGAAGCAAGGGATTCCGGCCAACCCAGAGTCGTACAGCGCGTTTCAGTTCCTATAATTCCACATGTCTTCTCCATCATGGCTATTGAACTATTGATATTGAACCAAATTTGAACACCGGATCCAGCATGGATGTTCTATATCACTAGAAGAGTGCCTCTCTTTGAAAGACTCAGACGCGGAACACCTCTCTCCAAAAAGAATCAGCTTCCATATGCTTGTTAGGTTCTTCACCGCATATGTTCCTAACGAAACTTGTTTGACCTGTAGCCAGCTCGTAACAAACATAGAGCCTTGAATGCTAGTCGCTTGCAAGTTCGTCGAGTAACCAATCTACAAATATCACACCAATTTCTACCCGGCAGACCTAAGTAACTCTGCAGATTTGACTCTCTGCAACAGCCACCACAGTCTCGTAGGCCTTTGGGTATGGACTCCAACCTTAGTCACATGGAGGTGGCTGCATTCGCTTGGGGGTCTGGATATATAGACTCACAAGTATTCACAGATGTATTCCATTTGTTCGGGGGCCAGTATTGCACGTCTTTCTACTTTTAACTGGCACGGTCGAGCAAGTAACAAGAATACCAGGACCAAATTTGAGATATTTTCCGTATTCATATACGCGGAGCCCAACATTAGCGATGTAGTACAGCAGATGCAAAACGACCCGAGATAGCTGGCAAATGCTTGAACCCTCGCACAAGAACGCCTCCTCACGAAAATCAATCTGTATACCTAGTAATTAAAGCTTGTAGTCATTCTGCCGGGGCGTTTTACGTAGATTGTTGATTTTCCAGACGATAGCTCAACGTTAACTCCCCGATGCTTAATATTCTGCGGCGTGAACGGGGGTATCGGAGAGTGTATATAAGTAGGTGTCGGTACTCGGGATCTATTTCTCGCCTGACCCCTGGTTCTGGTTGTAAGAAATCGGATGGAAATGGACGACATGAAATCTTCTCGTGGAGAAAGATGGGCAAACCAATCAAGATGAAGTATTCTACTGGTGAAGTATAAAAATATATACGAAAATCGGTCTTTTGGAAGGGCGACATCCCGATTTCTTGTCAGTATTCACTGTTGGTTGGAAATGACAATACGAGCAACAACTATATGGTGAGGATTGGGGCTGAGCTGGACTTGAAGACGGTATCCAGGTAAGGGAACTCGAGCAGAGGTGAACATGGAATAGCAATGAAATTTATGGTTGCAGGTTCATGTATCTTTGGTCTTGAGTTCCGTTCTGTGGTTGGACAATTGTTTGGGTACGGAATATGGCTACAACAAATATCGAATGTTGTGTATCGAGGTGCAAGGCAACCAAAGATGACTACTAGACAAACCCAATATCCTATTCAGGAGCTGGTGTATCTTATAAGATGTGGGAGTTTCGCTTCATGTCATCCTTCCTATCTTGTACTTCGTTGGATTGAACAGTCTGCGAGTTTTCCTTCATTTCTGCTTTTTTTATCATCATCTTGTTTGTCAGTGAAGTGAAGTGAAGTTTGATATAAGAGCTTGGACTCATAAAACATATTTCACTTTCGTTTTATTGCTGTGAAAGGGTATGCGATAATCGTGTTGTATTAACAAAAGGATCTAAAAGAACTTTTTTTATTTTAGAAAGGGGGTCTGAAGGAATAGACCCTTGGTGCAAACCACATAAAGATTTCTTTTGTTTTGTTTTCAATTGAGAAGCCAGATGGCCTCGAATACTGGAAATGTAAGTTTGCTCTCTTTTTGCCCTTCTATGGCCCTCTCATCAATCCTCTCTCCCCTCGTCGCTTTCTTCCTCTTCTCCTCCTTTCTCTTCTGCACCATCTCCCTTCTGACAACCAAGTACAAAACTAACACAACATCAAGATGTCACCACCCTACCCTCCTAGATCCGCCATAATAGGCCTCATACCCACTCACCCAATCGACACACCCGTCACCACAATCTTCATGCTCCTCTTCTTCCTCTCCTCTATCATCCACATGTCTCTCCTCCAAATAAACTTCCGTCGCGGCCAAAAATTCCTCATGTCCGGCATGGCATTCGGCTTTTCCTTTTCCCGCGTCATAACCTGCGCTCTTCGTATCATCTGGGCATCCTACCCCTCCAACATCCGTCTCGCGCTCGCTGCTCAAGTTTTCGTCGCTGCAGGCACGATATTATTATATCTCATCAACATCATTTTCACAAGCCGTTTGTTGAGGGCACACCATCCGTGGGCATGGAAACATTCGGTTCGGACTTGTTTTCGCGTTGGGTATCTGAGTTTATTCGCAGGATTGATCGCAAACATATCGGTTCTTGTCGAGAATTTCTTTACACTAGATCCACACGTTTTGTGGATCGATCGGATTGTAATATTGGTTGTTAGCACATACTTTGCCATCTTCGCGTTCGCTCCAATTCCACTCCTGACCTTGCGACTTCTTTTTCCTCGACACCAGGTGGAGAAATTCGGGACCGGGAAATTAAGAACAAAAGTTCGATTGGTGCTTGGAACATCGGTATTACTTACTCTCGGGGCGGCTTTCAGAGCAGGGACGGCATATGTATCGAGAGGCGTTGATGATCCGGCTTGGTATCATAGTAAAGCATGCTTTTATATTTTTGATTTTGGGATTGAAATTGTGGTGCTCTTTTTGTTTGCGGTTATGAGGGTGGATAGGAGGTTTATCGTTCCGAACCGGACAAAGATGCAGGGAGATTTCAGGAAAGGGGGACTGGGAGGGATGCCCGTGAAAGGCAATGAAGGTGCGAAAGAAGTCAGGTGGGAGTGGATGAGGGGCTTCAAGGGGGAATGGAGGGAGTGGAGTGTTGAAGGGGATGATGAGATGTTTTCTGAGAGGAATATCAAGGTTGGGGATGGAGAGGCTGATGCAGAGACAGCGGTGGGTAGTAATGCTAGTGGAGAGGTTACACCAGAGGCAGTGGGAAGTCGAGAGGATGTTGATATTGATGTCGAGAAAGGTAAGAAATGAAACTGGTTACGCAGGATCAGGCGTTGCTAGATGAAGATCTCAAGATTGTGTATCGGTAGTATATAAGTCAGCGAGAGGCAAGAGGTATATATTAAGGGAGGGGAAATATTCGAGCACAAATCGAAAGATTTACATAGCTTAGCTAGCAAATTCCGCAACTCAATTCTTTTACTTCCACTCCAATTCCAAACTTCTGAATTGACAACTATGTATTGTGACGTGTCAAACAATATCGTCGATACATTCTGCATGTTAATCGCAGGAAAAAGTCAAGTTCCCTCATCTCATTACCATAATAGCAAAACTTGTCATAAATGCAACTGACGAAACTAAATCGAGCACCGCCAAACTTCCAAGAGGAGTCGCTAGTTCTCCTCGTACATACATCAGTAATACGCACACAAGCAGTGAATATCGACACACCAGTAGCAAATAAGCAACCTCACTATTCGCCCTATATCTCTCCCATTCCCAAACTAAAACTTCTTCACTACTACTGCTAGTACTACTACTAACCTCCAGAATGCGGATCGCCAAATATACATCGTATGCGGTATCATATCTATATGTATAAGAAGACTAATATCCTATCAATACGTATTTTTTCTTTCAACTCCCCTCCGCCCCGACTTCTATAGATGATTGGTCATCTATTAAGGTGAGAGAGGTGAGAGAGTTTGGATGTCCGTGGTTGGTAGTTACTAGGTAGTACGTAGCATGATGATGATCTACTCGGAGTGAGAACTCGGATACCATTGCTTATTTCTGAATGGCGAAATAGAAGTCAAGACTGGAAGTTGGAACACTTCTTGATCACGATTGTGAATGAGAAGATTTCGCTTGCTTATGTGGAGTTACAGTTACGTGGCGATACCTTTACCTGCTAGACAAAGTATGTGAGTGTGCGAGAATGAGGAAGCGGCCTTTATCATCATAGTCTCATTATCATATCACTTCGTATCTTATCTTGTGCTGATTTTGTTTCTCTTGTAATTTTCTACACATCTGGGTCTAGACCAAGAAAGAAACTAGAATTGTACATCATACAAACCAGTAAATAGCTTCAACCATCCTATGCTCATAAATGAATTCGCTTCAATGGCAAACTCATAATAACGCCCCAACACCAAAGAGGATATCTCGCAATAACAAATTAGACCCAGCGCTCTTCCATTCAGCTCAAGACTCAACTTAACCTATACCGGTTCCAGAGTATTCAAAGGAACATAACCCCCTTCATCACTTCTGCCCCTTCCGATAACGGCTCTATAAGCATCCGTAACCTTTCCACTCCAACCTCCGAAACCCCAGCCTTGACCCCTCTTTCTCAATTGTCCCTTTTCTTCTAATAAAGCATCTTCCATCCACCTAGGTCTTTTCCAAGTCTTCAATAATAAACTACTGCCTACTACACTCACACTACTGAAAGCCATTGCTGCACCTGCTGCCATTGGGTGTAGATGTAATCCGAAAGGAAGGAAGATGCCCATGGCGAACGGAAGACCAACGATATTATAGCCGCATGCCCAAGCTAAATTAAGCTTAATACGATTGAAGATCGACCTGGCAAGTTGAATAGACGCGGGGATATCCATCAGATCATTTGGTCTCATGAGAACAACGTCTGCTGCTTCCATGGCGACATCAGTACCACCGGCCATAGCAATGCCAACATCTGCGGTGGCGAGAGCAGGAGAATCATTGATCCCATCTCCTACCATTGCAACACATTCTCCACGAGATTGAAGCTTGCGAATGATATCCTGCTTTTGATCAGGAGTAACTCCAGCGTGAACATTTTTAGGTGGTATGCCAACGATACGTGCAACCGCAAGCGCGGTTGGAAGTTGATCGCCTGTGACAATTGCAGTTTTGATGCCCATGCGATGAAGAGCGGCAATGGCTGCGACAGCGCTATCCTTAACGGTGTCTGCAAGACACAAGTGACCAGAATAAGATCCGTCAATGGCAATGAAAATATTGGTTGTGCCAGCTGATGAAGTTTTAGATGATCCAGCGGCTTTAACATTTGCTTCCTCAGAAGATTTGATCGCATCTTGGGGTACAGATACATTGTTGTTTGTTAGGTAGCGAACATTCCCGACCAAGATTCTGTGACGAGCGCGTTCGTTGCTAACAGCAGGCTCAACTAAAGCGCTGATACCATTACCAACGGCAGCTTCAAAATCGCCAATGCTCCCATCAATAGTGCCCTCAGGGCCAACTCCAAGTTCTTCCTTGGCAGCAGCGAGAATAGCTTTACCGATAGGATGTTCACTGCCCATTTCGGAAAGGCCAACGATTGTCCACCATAGCTTCTTACGCGATTCGTTACTCTTCCATGAGGAAACCAAATTGATCTTTGCAACGCTCATTTTACCCTCTGTAATTGTGCCAGTTTTGTCAAGGACGACTTGTGTAATCTTAGTAGCTGTCTCGAGAGCAGCACCACCTTTGACCAAAATTCCATTTTCTGCACCCACGCCGGTCCCTACCATTACAGCAGTAGGAGTCGCAAGACCTAAAGCGCATGGACAGGCGAAAACAATGACTGAGATACAAAGTTTAACACAAACCATGAATTTTCCACCACTCTTTTCATCCACGAAAATTTTTGGCGGATGCGAAAGAACATGGCTTAGGACCATCCAAATGGTGAATGTAAGAAACCCGAGGCAAAGAATGAATGGAACGAAGTAGCCGGCAATGGTATCAGCCAGTCGTTGAATTGGTGCCCGTGTAGTTTGTGCGTCCTGAACCAACTTTACAATTTGACTCAATTGAGTGTCGCGACCAGCACGTGTAACACGGAAATCGACTCTACCAGCACCATTGACGGTACCACCAATGAGTAAACTTCCCTTCTTTTTCAGGACTGGCATCGCCTCGCCGGTAATCATACTTTCGTCCACGTAAGTCTCTCCTCGAGTGACAGTTCCATCAGCAGGAATCTTGTCACCGGGTCGTAAAATGACAATGTCGCCAACTTGTATAAGTTCTGTGGGGATGACCTTTTCCTCTGTAGCATTTCCTTCTTGAGCGTGATCGGCTTTAGATTCTTTGGTATCCCAATCCTCAGCTGCTTTCTCTGCAGCAATTGGATCGGCATAAATGGTTGCCATAGACGGCGCCAAAGACATGAGGCGAGAAAGTGCTTTCGAGGTCTGACCCTTTGCTCGGTTCTCGAGAAATCGTCCCAGAGTAATGAAAGTAATAAGCATACTGCTTGTGTCAAAAATAGTGCTTGGTCGAGTGTGGGGGGGGAGAAGAACAGAAACGATCATGGCTGCAACACTAAAAAAGAAAGCAGCAGATGTTCCAAGAACAACTAGTACATCCATCGTAGGTGAACCATGCTTCATAGACTTGTATGCGGAAACATAAAAACGCTTTCCAATGCCGAATTGAACGGGTATCGTGAGAATTAAACAAATAATATCACCAAGATACAATCCCGGGAAGATGACAACAAAACTTCCAAAATCCAAAAACGGGATAAGCATAGGAAATACCATGCTGATTACAAAGACTGGAATAGCAAAGCTCAGGGAAGTCTTGAAGGCGGTACGCCATTCAGTTATCTCTCTGGTCTTTGCAAGAGATTCGAGTTGGGCGTTATTGTCGTCATTATCAGCGACCAAAGCATTGTAACCTTGAGACTCGATAAGATCGACGAGAGCTCGCAGCCCAGCAATATTTGGTTGATGAGAAATATTTAACCGACTCTTGGCAAGACTTATTGTTACAGAATTGACACCAGGTAGTGATACAAGTTTGGCTTCCAAGGCGGTCGCATCAGCAGCCGATGCTACTCCAAATAACTTGAACTGTGATGTGGTAGCTGCCGACTGTTGACTGGAACCTAATTGTGTGGATATAATCTTGGCATCGAACCCTCTATCTTCGATAATCTCGGCAATCTTCTCAGAAGATAGTTTGGAGGGGTCATGGATAACTACTGCCCGCTCTGCAAGTAAACTGATATTGAACTGCACAAGCCCCTCGAGATCCTCAAATCCACCTTCAATCGCGGATGTGCAGGCACCGCAAGTCATCCCCTCAATAGCAATAGTAGTTGTGGCGACCTTTTCTTTCTTCGAAGTACTATCACGGCGCGACTTACGTGTTCGTGCAAGAGGGGTAGCCGTGTTTGATTCAACGATGGTTGCCCCGAACCCTCTATCCTCAATGATTTCTGCAATTTGTTCCGCAGTCAATATTTTGGTGTCGTGCTCGACCACTGCCCTTTCTGATAGTAATGAAATACTGAAGGTCTTCACTCCCGGAACATCCTTAAATCCCCCCTCTACTGCTGAAGTGCAAGCCCCGCATGTCATTCCCTCTACGGCCAACGTTGTAGTAGTTATGGGCGCATCATTTGGCTCGGCATCGTCGAAATTATCGCCAGTATCGTCGATGTGTTCATCCCTATCGAACATGGGAGATGGTAAATCCGTAGCCAGTACTTCCGCATCGAAACCGCGATCCTCAATAATTTCTTGTATTCTCTCGGCCGGTATTCTTTCTGGGTCGTGAATAATTACAGCTCTCTCCATGACCAAGCTTACTGATACATTTCCAATACCATCCACACCATTGAATCCAGATTCCACCGCAGATGTGCACGCCCCGCACGTCATGCCACCAACCTTCACGGTTGTTGTTGCCATGTGCGCGGTTGGTGTCGCAAGACTCTTCGAGCCTGTGCTTCCCGTAGAAACCTTCAAATATTTCGGAGCCATTTCTACAGTTTACAGCTGCAAAAGCTGGAAGCAGCTGGGAGGGTAGGTAGACTTATGTATCAATATCGTATCGGATTAATCTGTGCACTCCGAAAGCCGTATTACTATGCGTTCCGTCAGCTGCATGTATCGCCTGTGGATGGTTGCATTGGACAAGGGTCTTTATCGATTGAGCAAGTTAATTGATGGGCAACAAACCTAAAAATTAACAAGTGTATGAAGAAGGAAGGTTATAACAGAAGGCCTGCTTCCGCCTGGGGTAATTCTTTATGGATTATTTGTTTAGTCTGGAGTGTTTTTCGTCACATTAGAATGCCGAGTGTCCGCTTAGAAATGTGCGGGAGGTGTTGATTTTGGTGACGCCCAAAAGCGGCTGATATCTGATTTGTGAAGGAGTGCTGATGCCCAGGAAAAGAATGTATTTCTGGTAATATATGTTCGAAACCAATATTCACGAACGAACGAATTAAGACAAGATGTTAGAGGGAAATGCAAAGAGGAAGAGCCACAAAGAGAAAAAAAAAGAAGAAGAAGAAGAAGAAGACAAAGTGTTTGTAGGAGGACCGAGGGACTCTTGGAGCGAAGATGTTACAAAGGCCCCGGCTTGTGTGACCCTCTCTCTTCTCTCTCTTTTCTCTTTTTCTTCTATTGTACGTACGAGAAGCAATTATTAGTCATGAATTATTTATTTTGATGTTCAAATTACTGAAAGTCAATGAAGTCGAGTTATCTCTCGAGTCTGCTAATCTGCTGGTCCATCTGAGTCTCTCTACAAACGAACAGGGACCTCATCTCGTCTCACAATGCTCAAGTCTATAGCTTTCTCCATGTTCCAAAGTCAATGCGTTCAAATGTTTCTGGTTATGGCTTGATAGATAGACCATGCTTGCTGGTTTGCCTATCTTATATCTACTACTACCGACGAGATCTAGATAGCTGGCTTGAAAGATATTCGAATAGTTCACCACATTCATGAACTTTCCTAGATAATCTACCCCCCCTCTCAAAGCTACTCTGTCTCGAGTCTGTCTGTACGAGTACATGAATGCATAAGATTTCTACATCTTAGATAGCTTCGGTCCCGGTAATCCTTGCCGGCCTCTACGGACATGGTGTTATTGTGCGTGTGCTGCTTCTGCATTGACATCCTGGATATCAAAAGGCTTGCGAATCAATAAAAATATAGCCCTGGTGGCCGTCCATTTGTGATATTGATTTTTAGATCACTCGGCACCTCGAGGGCATATAGTCCATTCCATCCACAAGGTTACATTGACAATCTCATTTATGCTTTCCGGTGAAGAAAAGTAATTCTCTCAAAATTCGAACCCATCATCTTATCAACCAAAAGCAAGTGTTAGGAAAGTGCTGATTAGCCTCTGTACACTATTGATTGATCGCCAGGATCTTTTTCCGCATCGTTTCAAATTCTCAGGAATTGGTTTTGTCTTCCCGCTTGCCACGCAAATGAATGGCGCTAAACACTCATGTATGTCTTATAAGTTCATAACATTCTCTCGTACATAATCTGGAACAATGCGTCTGTTTGATCGTCTGCCCTGCTCTTCCGTTGGATCAAACAAGAGAATTACAAAGCAGATACGGAGTACCGACCACCGAATCTACCTACTCAGCAGTTGAATATACAGCAATTATTCTTCCCAATGCCACAACAGAAATATCAATTCCTTGAGGGTGTGACCTCCCATATTCGTTGGCCGAGAAATAACAAGTTCTTAATCCTCATCCTGTTATCCTAATAATGAAAGGGAGAGAGCTAGCCATTTGATATTTCGATAGCACTTTGTAGCTTGCTTCACATGGTCTTCTGAGGCTCAAGAACAACCCTCCCAGACCCCGAATATTGCCCACGAGCCGTGCAAGCTAGGATTCCTTTATCTACTCCTATATTTTGCTTCACAATCTCTTTACTTTTGAGGCTATAGTTGGCCGGATGACTTCAGCCAAAAATTCATTGGATTTGCATCAGTGCCATTCACAATCAGACCTTTTGGCTGAGTTACTGCTCTTGTTTCAGCTCTCAAGCCGATAAGGATTTAGACGTGAAAGTTCTCAATGCTGGAAAATCTATGATTACACAACGATCTATACCTTATCATATGTTCAACATTGTGAGTAGTTTGAACATTCTAAGTAACTTCGAATTCTTGAAGATTTCAATACTTGAGGCCAATATGGAATAGCAAAGCTGCCGAACAAGTAGAGACTTTGGTTATAAAATGTAAGGGGGGATCAAAGGACAGCGATGACAAGTGGGAAAGAATGCGCTTGTCGCCAAATGTATGTACCTTTCGACCAAAGAATTTGCATACCTAGGTAATTCATCCCACATATGATCTCACTACAGATTTGCAATATCGTCACACTCTCAAGAACGATACGTACTTCCTCAATCCCTAATCTCGGGTCAATTATCCGTACCTGTATATTTGATCCAGACATTCATAGAATTCCACCTGCATATCCTCTTTGTAAATTGGCACACCCATACAATAGCATCTCCCATTCCTTAAAACATCATTTTCGATTTGCTGAATTCTAAGCAGATCATTCCGACCCATCTATGACCACCCTTTTCGAGCAGAGAAAAAGACCCAGTAATCATCGATTTGTGGTATGATTTTGATATGGTTCCTTCAAAGGGACAGTTGCTTTCCAGGGACACTTGCTTTCCGAGGACACTTACTCTCCCCAACTCAGAGAAAGGCAGCTGATCCATGGAGAACCAATTATTAAATATCAATCAAGTAGATCCACAACGAAAGATTCCGCGAAACCGCCAACTTGCCTTGAAGCTTAAAAGAGCAATGAAAGTCAACCCAAAATATCAAAAAGGAATATTCAAATAACTCATCTGACTTTATGGAAGAACGAGTAGCAACTGCCGGAGCCATACTCAAGAAGCCATATAGAATTTGGAGTGCAGAATGCGCAGACGAAAAAGGGCCATCACAGCCAAGAGCTCCAGACTAGTTTGCACTGAGTATATTCTCAATGTTACCATCACAAATTATGCATCATAGCCGCGCGAGAAAAACATCTTCAGATATCCAAATTCTGATTCCAAGAGGAATGTATCATTACCATCTCAATCCGTGTGGCAATAATACAGTTCAAAATGATAGAATGAACGGTGTAACTGGCCTGAATAATCGAAGATTTTGATTTCGAGCTTTCAAATGCGAGGAGAAAGCTACCTATAGTTAAAACAGGTGATGTGGATTTGGAAATCCTGTCAAATTTACATCATTAATCATATATATCTTGTAGATGTTGCATGGTTTATATCATACAGATTGTTGCAGATGGAGCTGAGTAAATATTCTCATTTAAACATCTTCAATCTATGACATCAACTAAACCGCTACACATCATCTCTGCTAAAGAACTATTCATAAGTTGCTCGATGGTAAGAATCTCATGATAGTGGATTACAACGGCATACCATCACCATAGCGACTTCACAATAGTTCACACACTATTATACACCCAACACAGAGTACAACATGTGAAGCTCATTTCATTCTCAATTGGTTGTTTCTTGTTCTCTACTTCTGGGCTGATTTGTCTCAAGATCCTCCTCTACTTCCCTCTACTCTACCACGCCATCGTAGAAAAGACGCGAGACTTCCTTTGATACACAATGAAAACGATTAGAACAAACATGCCCACAAGCTAAGCAAGGTACAGTACTAGATAAACGAAGTTTTACTTGCATATCAGTCTCCTTCTTCTCCTTCTTCTCCTCCCTCCCTCCCTCCCACTCACCAACCCCATCTACACACCCATTCCAAACTCAACACATCCACCAATCTACGATTCTACTGGCACAAAACATAACATAACATAACAATAATATACACCATCCCACATCCCACATCCCACATCCCACATCCCTTCACCCAATTCCATTAACCTTTACCCCCTATCTCATTTCAGCATTCCACAAAATTCAAAGTCCATAGACTATGTATGACCTCGCCATCTTCTGATAAAAGGAACGTTTATGCACGAACCTCAGTCCCTAGCCGTACACGCGTATCTTACATTGCGGTTCCCGTCTTCACAGGGTAGCTGATATTAATTCAAGAGCACTCTTGAAAATCTATGTTGCTCTATTAAGTCCTATGATATATCGTTGACTGAATTGGTAGAAATCAAGCAGTAGCAGCATCAGATTTGCGATATCGACTGCAGTTCAGACAACAGATCATGCCAATAGTGCCCGTAAACTCAAGTCTTACGGTCAAAAAGTCAGATTACAAGTACAAAAAGGGTTTGCAATCTCGGAGACAATAACATGGTATTCGTCTAACACAACCTTGTCTTCAATTAGTTCCATAGTAGTGTACAAATTATACAAGTAATTTTAGCAAAGGTCAACAAATATAACTCCCCAGGACCAATTTTCCATGGTCATGCATACCCAAGCCACCCAAACCACCATATTGTACATCCCAAGTCAACTGAAGCACTTTCAAATTGACATTTCTCCTATACGCCCCAGCCCTATATTCGCCTAGACCTGCATATTCAATCTTTTGCAATTCTCCTGTCTCTTCTCTTCTTTCTCGCATGAGTTTTTAATGTTTCCTCATCAAGAAATTCCTCCGGCAAATCAAATTCAGCTACTTCTGGAAGTTCAGGGACAGGATGTCCCCAGGCGGCGACAGTTCTACCACTACGCCTGTGCTTTCCAAGTGCTGCTTCGCGCAAATATGGTTTTGCGAAGAATGATTTGAATTCCCTCTCAACAGCAGGTGTAGCGGCAAGCATAGAGTTTGTTCTAGCCTTTGGTCGAGGAGCGGAACTAGCGATTGCCTCATCGTGCAATTGTCTTGCTGCGGAGGCATCGATATCGCTAAGGTCAGGAGGATCACCGTTACTTTCGAGATCATCATCTGAGTCCTCACCTGCTTGTGATTCTGCCTCAGCTCTTGCTTGGGCTTCGGCTATGGCACGCTCTTTCTTTAACTTTCTTTGCTTCTCATCATCCTTCCAGATTCGGAATTTTTCAAGGATCGACTCGCACCCTTTGATGAAATATTGACGTGCTGATTCGAACTCCTTCTTTCTGCCCTCAGTAATTCCACTAACACCGAGGGTCTTTAGCCAGTCCGGCCCTTGCAGCCCTTCCATCAGTCGAATGACTGAATCTCTCTCATGTTGAGCTCGGCTTTTGTCTGCATTTCGCACAGCTTTTTCTTGGCGTTCTGGTCGTTTGTGGAGTGTCTTAAAGTGCTCCTCAGATAGAGGGTCCTCATCGCAGTCCATAGGAGTAAATTCGGAAAAGTCCACTTTGTATGTACCATGAAGATTGGTGAAGAGAGAGGATGGGTATTCTTTCACCGCATATTCGTTGTTTGGTTCCTTCTTCTTGGAGGTACGCAGAGGTTTGGAAGAAGGCTTGGAGCTATCGATTATAATGATGGGCGTATCGACATCTAAGAAATCTGGAAAGGAGAGTCAGATTGTAGCTGCACCAATTTTCACAGTGAAGAAAAAACTCACGTTCTTCCTTGGGAACATTTCCAATAACTTCATCGTACTCTGGGAAATATGCAGACAATTCACTTTTGAATTTTGTCCCTTCTTGAGATCGAAGCTTCCGCCTTTCATCCTTCAAATCAGCCTTGTCCGCCTGTAAAAGCTTGTCCTGTAATCTATCCAGCTCGTGTTTGATGCCATTGGCAACTTTATTCTGGTGTTTTGTAGGAGGTTGTTGTTCCTGTTGTTGTGAATTCTGGGATGATGGATGTGCTGTTCGTACATCTGCTGTTGTTGCTATTTGTGGATGTTGCACGGAGTTCGCAGAGTCGGGATTCGCGTTCGATTTGATGACGCCTGATCGTTTTCTTGGTGGAAGCGATTTTAATTTTGGAGCTGGTATCTCGATGGCGAGCTTTGATTTCTTCGCTTTGGATAATAGATGATCGTCGCTATCAGCAGATTCTCGTGCCCGTTTTCTGCCATTAATATTGGGCTGGGAGTATGTGTGTGTATACGATCCAAGGTTGTGGTTGACGCCTGGAGCCATCGCGATTGTGTTTCCAGATGAACTTGTGAGAGCTTCAGATTTTCTTGTAGTTCTTCTGTTTAAAGACATTGAAGAGTATGATGTTCGCAGATCATACTATTTGATTGAAAACAGAATCCAACGTAAGTTCAATTAAATATTAGTTAGTGTCTGGAGATGTAATGTCTGATATGGTACGGGCAATAGCAAGCGACCAGTTCAACTTTGGGGGGACTTCTTCACACGCGCAGGGAAGGTACAATGTTATTATTGTACGGCAGAAAATAAATTTTCTATTGATCGCGAAAATATTCTTTTTTCTATGGTGGTTTGATTGATATCTTGACAATAGAAAGATTCAGGAGATTTTGAATGATTTGATTTAATAAAATCCAACTGTTCAGTTCAATTCAATTTTTGAAGATTAACTTATAATTATTATATTATCGATCGACATTTCATCATTATGGGTACGAGTAAGGGTAACACAGATTTATTTATAATCTGTACAGTACGTCCAACGTAGTACACGCCTCTAGCATTTACACTTGCACACGCTAAAATCGAACCGCCGTACGTATTTTAGGTGCGGAGTAGGTGGGTGGGTGGGTAGGTAGAAGGTTATTTTATATCCAACGAGATCTTTATAATCCGTCCTAGGCAAATCAACCAGAACAATCACCAAACGGATTGTAACGGATTGTAGCATATCGCGATGGCGCTTGTCGTTTACAAACTAAAAGGGGGGAGGAAAGGGGGGAGGAAAGAGGGGAGGAAAGGGGGCTTCTACCATTATCAAAACGTATCTTGTGTTCGTGGAAACAATATTCTTGAACGACGACAATCAAGATAGAAGACTTCACAGAATGGTACTCGATCACGCTCTAGTTTTCATGGCTTCTTCCATACATGGAGGTTTTACAGGACTCGGCATAGGAAATCTCGGAAATTAAAGAGTCATGCTTGAACAATGCAATTGTGCTTGTCCAGATGAGTTCAATTCTTTACGGGAGTGACGATATGCTACGACGTCTTCAATGATGTTATGAGCTGCTCGTGGGATATTCTACAATATTCCGGCTGGTCAATTTCTTTAGAAGACATTCCCCCATCTGTCTATGGCGCATTAGAAAGGTGCAAGTAATGCTTGGTCTCTGAAGCGCTCTCGTACCAGTGGGATGGAAAGCTGGCATTAGGTCTAGGAAGTATACCTATTTTGTGCATCTCCAAATCCACGTCCAGTCTTAGCAATTTCATCTCTTTTGCACCCTGCCCTCATAAGTGCAAGGGAAGTGCCAAAACTATCCTCGTCTATTGAGGGATCGTTCAGCATGACGGTGCGAGCCCAATCATTTAAAAAATCGTGCACGTGTTCAGTTACGCTCGCCATATTGAACGCCATATTGAAAGCCATTCCGACGCCTTGGTTATACATTGCAAGAGGAAGAAGGCAACGGAGTTTGAAGCGTGAAAATATGACTTGGGGCTTTGGTCGATATCTGACATAGAGAATATCGATGTTCGCAAAACGTCACTTCTCACCTTTAGCAATGTCGGTCAATGGTTTGCATAGCTAGAGCTTCGTAGATACAAAAAAACGTACCTTCTAAACACCTGTATGAATTATTCTTTGGTATCCAAGTCGACTTGAATACTGGAAAATAACCTTTCTATTGTAACAGCTTGAAGATTGCCAGTAATTTCAGACGCCTTGATTCGGATGTGGATGGGATTTGAGCATCGAGAAATATTTTTTATTTAAGGTCATGCAAAGACTACCTATGCTGGGGCTCTCTGTTCTCAGAGTATTCAGTCATCTCCCCTGGTATCATTCCCCCTTTCCTATTCACCACCCTGCTCTCCTTATCCTCTCCTCTCTCCCCTCATCGATTTGGATTCATTGAATGAACGAACCATTGTTTGTAAGAAAACGGGCCTGAAATATTCACATTTGTCTTAGAATAGAACTGAAGACTATGGTTCTAGAACACATCTTCCTGCACTGCAGGCTGCGTCATTGGAAACTCGAATTGGTAGGACAGTTGAACATGACAACATCTTCATCCACCAATACAAATACTAACGATGACTGGTGTTTAACCCGCCATGATAATGTTAGATCCTCATCCTTGATTCATCAGACTATAAATTAATGTTTCAATTGGTCGTAGGAAAGGAATACAAGCTGTTGTTGACTTGGGTGAAATGATGTATCAGGTGACAATCGCTGTCCAAAATGTGATATGCTAAGAATAAGCGGGGCTGCGTGTACGCTTCTGTACATCGCCTAGCGCGTCAAAGCTACGGCGGCACCCTCAGCCTCGCGTTCCTCAACACCCTCATAAATAATACCAAGGCGATGCGCAACAGCTGCGACAGCCGTTTTCACGTCCGTACGATTTCGATACCACCGTATTTTACCTCTAGGAATTGTTTGCGCACATAGTCGTAACTTTTCTTCGCCAAAATTTCTTATGCGCGCACAAGCTAGAGTTTGATACCTTCGTCATTGGTGGGACACGATAGCTACATACTACCTAGAGTTTAATAATTATCATAACGTTCACTTTCTATCTAACACCCCTCTTAGGGCTTGTAACTTTCTACCAATTTTCTTACGAAAATCTTACGGCCACGATTTTCGCAGACCAACATTTCTTCTTTCAAAAGTATAACCTCAACTACCTAATCGACAATCTTACAAGCCACGATTTGCGATTCTCTCCATCCCGCGGACGACGACGCCCTTTGCTTCTGTGCCGCATCATTGCGACTTGTTCATAATATACCAAGGGTATACCAATAAGGCATAGCGAGGATAATATACGTGGGAGGTAGTTTGGTCCGGCACGGTTTCAAGTCTTGCTGGCTCTCGCCTTCGGGAGACCAGCCAGCGCAAGTTCTAGTCGCATAAATCGCACATTAGTAGTGCGCTTTGTTCGAATTAAATCAGAGAAATCGAACCCACCATAAAATACGCGGCGACACCGATAAGATACTTTCGAAATGCCTGCGTTATTACTGAATCACGACGGCCGTGAAGGTGCGCCAGCCGTGAAGGAAGATCCTGCGGATTATGGCTTCATAGTAGTACATCAAAAGGTCGAGCTTGAAATTGATTTCTCGACGAAGAGTTTGCGGGGTAAAACCCACATTGAAATTCTTCCACAGACAAAAGAACTTCAGACCATACACATACATGCACGACAATGCTCTATACCACAAAGAGAGGTTTTGGTGAATGGTCGGGTTGCGTCTTTCTCATATGAAGATCCTCACAAGAAATTGGAAGTTCCCGAGTATTATTCATGGGATGCAGAATCGCATAAGATGCAAAGCGAAAGAGTGAAGTTCATGACTTCGGACAACAAGCTAGAAGGTACGATAGAGATCGAGCTACCGGATAGTGTGAAAATTGAAGAAATCGATCCATTCTCGGAAAAAGCAGCAACACCGGTCACTCAACGTGGTGGTGGTGTCGCTGCAGCCCGCAACTCGTCAGTTGCGCTTGAAGGAGGTTCGGCCCCAATCCCTGTTTATGCCGTCAAGACGGCTGCAGAACAGGCATCTAGATTCAAGCCTTTGACTGTTACTATTCCTTTCGTTACTACACAAATTCGAGAGGGCCTACAATTCGTAGGAGTTGAGGAGGGGGATGTGAGATTCCCTCATGTTTATACCAAACATTCTATAGAGCGAGGCGTGGCGTGCTGTATCTTCCCCTGTGTTGATGATTCAGCGATGAGATGTTCGTGGGATATTTCCATCAAGTGTTCAAGAACCCTTGGAGATGCACTCAAGCGACGACCCAACATCCAGAACCACAAATCAGGGCACACAAGTGCAGGTTCTCAGAAGACAGACATTGATGAAGTCTTCCTCAACGACGAAGAGAAGCTACTTGAGATGGCAGTGATCTGTTCTGGTGAACAAGTCGATGAAGTGATTGATTTAGATGATAGTTCTAAGAAGATTGTATCGTTTCAATGCACTTCTGATATAGCTGCAACACATGTAGGTTTCTCCATTGGTCCGTTTGAACAAGTCGATTTGTCAGAATATAGAGAGGGAGAAGATGAAGAACGACTTGGGCAAGGTCAGTCAACTGCAATATATGGCTACTGCCTGCCCAGAAGGTCAGAAGAATTGAGGAATACTTGTGCACCATTGGCTCATGCCATTGATTACTTTGTACTTAGTTTGGGCAGTTTCCCATTTTCAGAGTCAAAATTGGTCTTTGTTGATGATCAGGTAAATGACACGGAACACACCGCATCTCTATCCATTTGCAGTAATCGACTTCTATTCCCGGAAGATATCATCGATCCAGAGATGGATATTGTCAGAAAACTAGTTCACGCTATTGCTAGCCAATACGTTGGCGTTGGTATTGTGCCAGACCGTCGTTCTGATAGATGGCTCATTGCCGGCATTTCTCATTTCATGACAAACACTTTCATGAAAAACCTTTGTGGAAATAACGAATTCATGTTCCGTCAAAAACTAAATACAGAACGACTTGTCAAGTTGGACATTGACCGACCGTCCCTGCAAGCCCTTGGTGAGATTGTGGGTGTATGTGATGATTTCCGGGAATTCATGGAATTGAAAGCTCCTCTTGTTCTTTTCATTCTGGACAAGCGTATTGCGAAAGCTCAAGGAGGCACTGGTATATCAAGAGTCATTTCCAAGATGATTGTTAACGCGAATGCTAATGGAGGCACCGATTCTACAATATCGACAGAAGGATTCCGCAAAAGTTGCGAGAAAATTACCAAGTATAGAGATACCGATTCCTTTTTCGCTCAATGGGTTCATGGCTCAGGATGTCCACACTTTACTATCACCCAAAAGTTCAACAAGAAGAGATTATGTGTGGAAATGACAATCACACAAACTCAGGCACACTTGGAGACAGAACCTAAATTGCACAAGGATGGCTTCTATAGGGCTTTCAAGGAGTTGGATGGTGGAGTCAATCAACCAAAAACGCAAAGTACATTCACTGGACCGTTGACAATTCGAATTCATGAGGCTGATGGTACACCCTATGAACATATCGTTATGATCAGAGAGAAGACATCAAGGATTGAAATTCCTTATAATACAAAGTACAAGCGCCTCAAGCGTAATCGGCGTATGAAGGAACGTGCAAATGCAGGAACCGCTATGGATGGTCTCGAAAACCATGACGACGCCCTCATTTACTGTTTAGGGGATGTACTGCAGTCACCGCAAGATATGCAAGAGTGGGGTTTGCGAGATTGGGACCCGATCACAGAAGCGAAGATGGAAGCTGAATCATATGAGTGGATTCGTGTTGATGCCGACTTTGAATGGATTTGCGACAAGAAGTTCACTGGCATGGAGGCATACATGTATGTTTCCCAGCTTCAACAAGATCGCGATATCTCGGCTCAATATGAATCTATGGCATACCTTGACAATGCTCCTCCTCATCCACTCGTTGCTACGTTCCTGATTCGAACGTTAATGGACAGGCGTTATTTCTATGGCATTCGAGCAATGGCTGCAAAATCTCTTGCTAAGCATGCAGTAGAGAAGGATGTAAAATGGATAGGCCTTAAGCATCTCGAAAAGGCTTACCTTGAATTCTTTTATTTTCCAGGTGGGAAAACGCCTAAGGCAAACGACTTTTCTGACAAGCAGGCATACTGGATTGAATGCGCTATTGTTGAGGCAGTGTCAAGGATCAGAAGCATGTACGACTCCACTTGCCCCTCAACAGCGCGACGCTTCATTCTTGACGTTCTTCGCTTCAACGACAATGGAAACAATCCCTACTCAGACAATTTCAAGATTGCGAACATCTTAAGGTCCCTGACAGACTCTTTGATTCCTGGTGCAAAGGGCGTCAATAATGATGTGCTTCAGCTTGACGACGCTGAAGAAGATGGAGAAAAGGAAAAAATTCCAGATTATCGAAAGCTTATTTTAGATGAGCTTGACAGATATAGTAGGATGGATGAGTGGATAGATTCTTACCAAAACATCTACACAATCACAGTCATAGAGTGTAAGCTGAAGTTGATGAACGCTGGGGTGATACCAGTGGATGCACTTGACTTTGCTCAATACTTTCATGACGGTAGTGCTCAACGTGTGCGAATTAAGGCTGCTTGGGCACTTGCCGACCTTGGATTTTTGAAGAGCACCGCTGTAGCATGTTTACTTGTGACTGCTGCGAGCACAGACCCATCGCCCTGGGTCCGAAAGGAGCTGACAAAGGTGTTCTATTATGGATTGGGAGTCCTCGGACTTGGCGAATACAAAAACAAACGAGTTGCCGCTCCTGTAGCGAAGGATGGCTTGATTATCGAAGAAGCCTCCACGTCTGCACGTCAGGAACAAGCAGAGCGCAGTAACGTGATCGGCGCACTTGCTTCACTCAAGTTGGAAGTCGGAGGAAATACTGACTTGAAAAATGCCCTGTGGAAAGCTGTTCTCTCTCCTGTTATCACAGTGGCAGAACAAATGGATTTTCTTCAACTCTGCACAATGTTCTGCTACCCAAAGGAGTCTTTGACCTTGAAGCTAAGGTTACCTCGTTATTGGAAAGTCGAGCATCGTGGCAAGGTATGTTACATGATGTTTCCACTGATGTTCTTTGTACTAATCATACATAGGGTCGATTGGTCTTCAAACACACCAACAAAGTTCGAACTAACGTTCGCAAAATCAAACCCGCGACTGTTGCTACGCCTCACCCTCCAGTAGAATCCTCCACCATCGCTCAACCCGTTCAAGAACCAACGGTAGAAAGACCATCGCTACCACTCAAGTTGAAAATTGGCAGTTCATCTGCCCTTAAGCTTAACAATCCATCTTCTATTAAACTTGGCACCCCATCATCTGCCATCAAGCTTGGGTCACCATCTGCTATCAAGCTTAACAATTCCTCTGGTCTTAAGTTTGGCAACTCATCTGGTGGGCTTAAGATAGGCACGCCATCTTCTGGGATCCCTAAGCATTCTAGCTCAGCATCACCAGCATCCGGAATTCCCAAATCTTCATCCTCTTCAGGGTCAGCATCCGCAAATCCTAAGTTTTCAGGCTCCTCAACATCATCGTCTGGACTTTTTAAGCCTTCTCCAAATTCTTCAAGTGCATCGAAATATTCTAACTCTACACACCCTTCCTCAGGAGCATCGAAATCTTCTGGTTCACTCAAATTCTCTAGTTCATCCGGTGATATGAAACCACCAAAACGACCTCTTCCACCTGATATTGCTGAGAGTTCCAATTCTTTACACAAGGACAAGAAACCATATGAGGGTTCTAGCTCATTACACAAAGATAGAAAACATTATGAAATTCCAAACTCGCTACACAAGGAGAAGAAACAGAGAAAGATGGTTAGACTCAGAATTCCTCCATTCCAGTTAAAACAGATTCTTGCGTCACCCCCCAATCCTGCAACAAAAGCTTCACTCTCATCCCAACCTTCATCCCAATCCACCTCGAACCCAAAACGACCGTCTCCGAGACCTTCCCCACGACCTTCATCCGCACAACCGGTTAGGGCTAGTCCTGCCCTTTCTACCTCATCTAGTTCTTCAACCCATACATCTTCCAACTTCAAGAAGTCAACCACTTTGGTTCCAAGCGCAGCAGCCATTCGAAAACCTCTCCCCGAAGGCCGAAAACCTTTACCGGATTCGGCACAAAATCTTCCGCAGGCATCTCCCACTCCTGCTGATGCGCCGGCAGTACCCAAAAAGACAACCATTAAGCTCAATTTCAAACCCAAACCCAAACCTTCATTCTCTTGATAGAATTGAAGAAATGTATTCTTTCTTTTCTCTTTATATTTTCTACTTTGCTTTTTTTTCTTTGGCATCAATTGATCTGCATTTAGCGAAAAGGCGTCTCGGTTATAAATGATTTCGCAAATTTGTAAATAAGGGAGCCTTGGTTGGCTGGCTTCTTCTCAAGAGTTGTAAACCCGGAAGGAAGGAGAAAATGGGGGCGTTTTTGTGAGAGCTTGTTTTTGCCACATGATTGCAATCGATCATGATGAGAACATAGATATTTTGGGCTTCCACTGTCCTCTGAATGATTCTCTAAAAGGGTGGATGGGAGGATTATAAGATGCTGAGTAAACGTATACTCTAAATTATTAGTCAGTTAATAAATGCGGATGAATCAGTATATTTATCTTGGTTTTGTGAACTGTATGTAACGCGTTAAAATATTTGTTCATGCTTCCGAGGTCGAATTACTCGAAATTCCTCGAAATTTCAACTTGGCAAATGTTTGCAGGGAGAGCAATATAACATAAGACGCCTTTCTCCATCTATTCCTCATATGGAGTGTCTTAATCAAATTACTTGCTCTTTCTGATACAGTTTGACATCGCCTTCCCACCCTCCTCGCCGTGGTCTGAAACTCTAGTCTCTATCTCTAGCATGCGCCCTTTCAATGTGAAAACCAAGTAATGCCCTAGAGGAATACCATTCCAAGTTTCATTTTCCAAATACAGATGTGGATGCAGATGCAGATAGTCTTGGGCTCTTAGATATCAAGACGCGCTTGGGATTAAGAGAGGTAGCACTCCGTAGCTGTAAATGATTAAAAGACTGATGGGAATACAGGAGTGAAAGTCCGTCTAGGATAAGGATTGAGGATACATCTATGGGGAAGGGCTTGTTAGAGATGGCATGATGGAAATTGTAAATAGCTGGGTGATGGAAAGGTTCAAGGAGGTAGGATATCACACAATGAATGTAGTAGTTTTCGGTGTTCTGATTTATGTTCAATAATTGTGTGGTTTCCTGAGCCAACATAAGATAGCTTTATATTTCAATTGAATTGCGATGAACGACTCGCCTTGTTCATATTTCGAATTGCATACTTTCTGGGAGTATTATTTATTTCGTCCATCGTGTGTGACTCCATTGCGCCTTTGCATCCAACCATGTGATCCAAATATACTCCAGTATCCATACACTCAAATATATCCACAACCTATACTTTTCCCCAAATATATTCATGAAATCATTGAACAAAGAAGCCGCCACATTTGATCACCACAAATCATCTCCCCGACGCACTGCCATTTCCACCGCCTAATCCTAACCTCTCCTCTCTACTCCTCTGCTCCCTCTCCTCCCTTGCTCTCTGTAACACCCTAGTAGGTCTCTGACCCTCCCTTTCCCTAAGTCTCTCCCTCGTCGCCCTCTCCTCCCTCTCCCTCAAAATCTGTCTATCCTCATCCTCACTTATTTCATTCTCATTTTCCGCATTCCCATCTCCCTCCATGTCCACTGCCCTCCCAGCTGCTCTCTCTCTCGCAGCATCAACTCTCCTCTGCGCAGCTATCGCCTGTAACTCCCTGTATTTATCTCCTTTGACAGCTCCGAAATCTTGTCGTTGTCTTGCTTTTCTGTGGCGTGCTGCTGCTGCCATGGCTTCTCGCTCTGCTTGTTCATCGCGTTCGGCTTGTCGGGAGTCTTCGTAGATAGCTATATCTTCCGTGGTGAGAGTTATGGTTGTGGGGGCGCGGCGGAGCATTGTGAGGGTAAGATGGTTGGAGAAAGGTTATGAAATGGACTCGTGATTTGTGGTGGTGATTTGATGTTGAGTTCGATGGGTGTTCGATAGCAAATATATAGGTCCTCGTCTACTTCTCTGCCAAAAAAGAACTTTCTAGTTCTACTATACTCGTAGCAAATCGTGGGCCGTAGGCGAAAACAATATTTTCAGAATCGATATCGATGTGGTAGTATGTTATTGATATCCTAAACAATCCAAGGCTGAAAAAAACGTAGGGGGTCACTGTCTCTCCAAAACTTTTGTCGCACGTCTGTCTACGCTACCAAATATGGGGCTTTTGCAAAAAGTATAATTTTTTTCGCGGCATGCAAGATTTCAGACCTGCATGATCTCAAAAAAAAACTGTCCTGGAGATTCTGAAGGCAGTATTGTTGAACAATTGTTCGGGGCGTATTGAAGATTTTGTGAGAGGCTACTATTTTGCCTTGTTTACATTGAACAACCAAGCAGATAGCCTCATGCTTTTAGCGTTTAAACTCACTGATTGATATGCAATAGTGCCTAAGGCAAACATAATATTTTCTTAGAATCTCCAGATTGATGGAGGGGAAAGAGAGGACGATTTGATAACCGACAAGAAGCGCTACACATCATGTTTACACGGCATGTGCAATCAGCGATTGGAGGTGCTAGGCCTTTGGGACATGATTTGACGAGGGTGTCGGAGGGCATCAAGGCGAGTTTGAGGGCTTTTAGTACTTCTGTTAGGAGGAGTGAGGAGGGAAAGGGCAATGATAATGGTAAGTTTCTATCTTTCCTCGGAGCATTTGAAGCTTCTATTCAGTGTTCAGCATGGCCAGGAAGCAATGAATCTGGAACCCTAGATTATGGGTAAGAATTATAATAAATTAACAATAGTCAGGTCAACCACGTTCCACTCGCGCAGAACGCAGCTCCATTGCTACAGCCGACATTTCCTCCCTCGCATCACAACCCTCCCGCGGAGTCGACGCTCGTTCACTAGCCGCACGTCCTCCTCCTGGTCAAACTTTTACTATTTCCCGCCGTATTGATGATAGTGGTCCGCGAGTTCGAGCACCTGGTGCCCCTCACAGTCCTAATTATCGCGGACGAGGTGGTGCGCTTTCTGGAGGAGCTGGTACTGGAAGATTCGGAGCCGGAGCTGGAAGAGGAGGTATGAGAAGTGGACCCGGTGGTGCCAGAGGAGCTTCTGCACGAGGGGGACGAGGAGGGCGTGGAGGACGCGGAGGAAAACCTCGTGTTCGTGCAGGACCTAAACCCGCAGATGTTGAATTAGACGAATATGATCCTCCATATACAGTTGAAGAACAACAATACTTGGATAGTCAAGAGGGAGGAGAATGGGTCTTTTACAATCCAGTCACCTCGGCGTCTGATTTGGAAAGTTGGGGACCGGCAATTGCGACAAGTTCGAGTACAAATGGATTGAAGGAATCGATAATTTATAAGATGCAAGTTGTGAGCGGAACATTGGCACAAAGAGATGTACCAACGCCTCCAGAAAGACATTTGGCGAATTTGGAGAGGGGTATGGGTACGGTATTTGAGAGTAGAGAGGAGAAGGAGACATTGGAGAAATGGAGGGATGGGGAGGAAGCATCGAGAAATGAGGCTAGGTGGAAGGTTCATAAAGATTACAAGGTTGAGGGATTGAAGGAGGAAGAGAAAGAGGCGCTTTTGAAGGAAATGGTTGCGGGCATATACCCAAAACCAGGAGATGTCAAGAAAAACATATATGGTGAAATTGAAAGGCTCTCGAGGAAGAACGAGACTTTCTTGCAAGATGACTCGAGGTCATTTGCGGAGAAAATACAGAGCATGTTACCCGCTGATGAGGTAGCCAAAATAGCGAAGGCGAAGGGACCTACGATATAGGTTATTCCATGTCCTATATAGTGTATTCATAAAAATATAAAAATGGTATTGTACAAAAGATCATACACCGTTAAAAATTCAACTTTTAAATCTCCATAACTCACAGTCCCAGCTTGTAAAATCTCTTAGAACATGCATCTCTCTCCTCCGAGACCATTTTACCTCTTCTAACAACTCCACTCCCATCATCCAAAAATCCTTTTCTCCTGATTTTCTAGGCCTGCTCCATTCCCTTTCTCGCCGCCTCAACGATCTTCTTCACCTCTCCATTACCTTTCTCAACAACTTTCTCCATCTCCTTATGCGCCTTCTTTGAATCATCAGGTCTAACCGTCTTCTTTACCTCCATCGCTCTTAACTTTTTCTGCATCGCTCCTCTCGCATTACGTACCCCGTTACTGGCTATTTCTCCTGCTTTCGAAGCTGCCTGTAGTGCTGCATCGCGGGATTCTTTGGTGGGTGGTGGTATGGGGATGTTCAGAGCGAGAGGGTTGTGTGGATCGGGTGTGGGTTGGAGGGAAAGGGTGGAGGATTGAATGGTGGAGAGGATAGGCTTGATGTGCTAGTTTGAGAGTTAGTTTGTATTATAATCAAAGAGCAAAGGATAGGGATATAGGAATTCGAAGAACAAAAATGTAGAACAAAAAAGGAAGAAATTGTCAACATACATCCTTCTCCCCGACAAGCACAACAACACTTCGTCCCCCTTTTGGCAACACCTGCGCCAAATCACCTAACCGAAAACTCTCTTTTGCATCTTTCCCCAACTTAACTCGCAACCCCTCTAATACCTCTGGATTGAACCTTCCTCCAGTCCGCAATTTCCCTAAATCATTCTTGAGTTTCTCGAGAGATTTGTCAATTCCAGCTTGTAATGTGGAAAAATCAAAAGGATCATTATCTTCTGCTGCTGCGGAGGAAGAGTTGGAGGAACTATCTGATTCGGATGAAGTGTTCTTGTTGCCCTTATCTTTTTTCTTAAGAAGTGTTGGAGTGGAATGGAGCTGGAGAGAAGAGCTACTGCTCAGGGAACGGTGGTGAGGGGTATTTTGATATCGAGTGGGTATGCTCAATTGGAGGGGTCTAATCTCTAAAATTGATGCATTTTGTGAATTGGAGCTTAGGAAGTTGCGTTTCAATGCCTGGGCAGAACGAAGTGATATACGAGGTGGCATTTTGTGAAGAATGTGAGGATCAATGGAGAATTAAATTGTGATTGTGAGAATTTTAGACAAGGCGGGATTGAGGCCTCGTCTGTCTTGTGAAAATAATATTTCAGCCTTAATGGATCTGCATATTGCGGGGATTGGTACGTGCGTTTGAGCGAGCTTCAACTTGATGACGAGATGGCCTCGAATGGATTAGGTACATCTTGAAAACACTTGAGTATATATTGAGATTTTGTAATGACTACAACTTCAAGTCGATTACACATGATCTTTAGATGGTCACGAAATCGATTTCTTTGAAACTATTTATTTAATTTTCAATTTTAAAGCATTGATTGTCTGATCCAATAGGTTCCTACCTCCGCATCGAATGTAGGAGAGTGCTGTTCTAGTGTTATTGTTCTGTTCATTTATACATCGGCTATTGAATAGAATACTTCTTCTAGAGGTCTAGGAGGGGGGTTCATTGTATGATTTCTATATACTCCCATGCTAAAATTACCCATTATTGTTAAGATGATTAAACTCTACAAAGTTGTAAGGTTCACTTCTTCTAGTCTCATGAAAAGGAGGTTTGGTTTAATTTACCCGACATCAAGGTGCACTGTTATTCCAAACCTCATAGTCTTTTATATACTACCAAGTGAGGGCACATATACACATATTTTCTTATATATACGACAGATACATCTATCTCAACCTTTTCAACGATCCTCATTTCCAATTCCCAAAAGTGATTGGCAGCATTTCTACGATGACATCCATCCACCATCTGCCTACAGCCTCGCAGACCTCCCTTTTGAAATCCTCATCGATATCATCACCTGGGTCGTTCTAGCTCCCCCTGAACTTTCGCACTTTCATGAAAAATCTTGGTACATAGACAGTGAGCATATTCGTCCTCCAACTAACAGAGCCCCCTTCCCCCTCCCCGAAGACCACATCTCAAACCCACCATCTCTCTCTCCCCACGATATCTTATGTCCTGTATCCGATTCGTTCATTGGAAATCAGCATGGCGCAATCATCAAACTTGATATCCTATTTCAAACACTATCCAACTGTATCCACAAAGCAAAACTCCGAATTCTTCGTGTATACGTAGCAGAAAGTGCCTCCAATTGTTGAATTGTAAATTTCATCATTACCACCCAGTCAATCACTTTTCACCTGAGGGTCTATGCATCAAAGCATGGCCTGCTCTAAAAGGCCTTCTTGAGGATGCCACTTTAGAACATGGGATATTAGGGTGTGTAGAAGCATAGCGGTCGGGAAACGGAAGGACTTTGGAGAAGACAACAAGTATCGGATGTGAACCCGTTGCTTGATCGGAAGTTAAATGGTTCAGATGGTACTTGGTTCATTGAGAAATATGAAAATCATACTGTCAAATACCCGTAGAGACATTTTGATGGGAGTTTGATAGCGTCTACCATTCTTGGGCTCAGGTTCTAAAATATAGCAACAGCCTCATTTGTTTCAAACCCTGTATTCTCGTAGTCCATATTTCTTGTTCTCTAGATTATAACTCGGTAATTCTTATAAGATTAAAGTAATACAAACATTAAAGTAATACAAACATTAAAGTAATACAAACATTAAAGCAATACAAACATTAAAGTATTTCTAAATATGAAGCGGCTTCACGTTCTCATTGTGAAATTCGAACTTATCTCTTTACAATCTGGTAATGTAGACCATGCCTGTGAAACGCTTGTATTGTCTCAATTTAAGACTGATATTTCAATGTTGAGTTGGAATTCTTTCCTTTTCATATTCTTTCTTTCATTTACATATTCCTTCTTACGTTTGCTATTCTTTCTTAGGTTTGCTTCATCATGGTTTGCTTCATCATAATTAACACAATAGAGCATATAATTGGAACATATGTAAAGTTTTTAACGTGATCAATTTGATATTTTTTTGCTTATTAACACCCCTTGGTCTACGGACAATCTTTTTATGTCTGTAGACAAACGTCAAAGAAATATCGGAACCGTAAAATAGCCAGACGACCATGCAAATAACGGATAAGTGACTTTTTGTAAACCCAACATGAGCCTGTGACCAGAGGGTCCAGTCCATTTCATCCGTGTCATGAACTCATATGCATCAATAACTTCTTCCACATTCCACTCCACCACCCAATAACTCAATTTCCACTTTAACGAGTGGACATGGCCTTGGTGACAGCTCTCTTCAAAGCGAGTTCCTTCTTCTTCAAATCATCAGAAGTGGAATCCTCAATCTCGAGTTGAGCCATAGCATCACTCAAAGCAGACTCAATCTTCTCCTTGTTACCACGCTTGAACTTGATGGACATAGTTGGGTCGGAGATGATCTCCTCAACTCTTGAAATGTATGACTCGAGTTGTTGCTTGGACTCGAATCTCTTGCTGAAAGCATCATCACTGCTCTTGAACTCAGCAGCATCTGCAACCATCTTCTCGATCTCGGAAGATGAGAGTTTACCGACAGAGTTGGCGATTGTGATGTTGGCGCTACGTCCGGAAGTCTTCTCAGTAGCGGTGACCTTTAAGATACCGTTGACATCGACTTCGAAAACAACTTCAAGAACTGCGTCACCTGCCTTCATTGGTGGGATAGGGGCGAGGGTAAATTCTCCGAGGGAGGTGTTATCTTCGCAGTTAACTCTTTCTCCTTGGAAAACGGGGAATTGCACAGTTTGCTGGTTGTCCGCAACTGTGGTGAAGGTTCTAAAGGTTCTAATTAGCTATCGATGTCGTCGTTGTTGTTGTTGTGGTTGAACAATTAGGAGAAAGCGATTGTTGAGCGAAGTTTTGAACATTTAGGAAATTCGGCAAACTCCAAAAAAGTGGGGTTGGCGCTAACCCGATTGGGCAGCAGCCACTTTGTCAAGGTGGCGCTTGGTACTTTCGTGCTTCCGAAGTTGCCAAGGACTGGTACAAGAAGCGTCGCAGGTTGCACATTGGTGTTTGCCTGAGGCCTTCATCCTAGCAGCGGACTCGCTGACAGTTTTGTGGACCTTGTCCAGATTCTTCTTTCGGAAGGTGGCCGAGTTCTTATTTTGGCGGGCACGATAGTGCGCGAAATTCTCCGCAATTTGCTTCCGATGGTTGGCTGCGTTGCGCACGTGATCCAGTCCTTTTCTTCTCTCCTTGAGGGCAACGGCAAGAGCTTTCAGCTCTTCGGCCGTAAGACCGAGGTTATCAGAGGAAGCTTCTAACAAAGAGCTATGACTACATAGCCCCCCGTATAGGAAGGAATCACGTGACCGGTAACAACATTCTCCCATGGAATAGTCCTTATTTTTGCTTTTCATTGTCCAGAACAGGAAGGAGAAAGTGGCCTCTAAAACTAGAAAGAGCACACGGAGGCGAGGTACCTCCGCTGCTGACGGGAGGGGCGCCGAACACAAAAGACCCTTATGGGTAATCGCGTAACCATTGTCCAAAGCCCACTGGACATATCTGGGGAGCTGCGCCCGATTGTCGTAATTCTGGAAGCGGGAACGCACACCGGTTTTGGCCTTCGAATGACGCCTTTGAAAAGAATAATGTGTTTATAGTAAATATATCTCTCCTTGTAGATGATGACAATCGACATGGTCGATGATCAGGTATTGGGGTAATGTTGAACACTTGATGTGTATTAACATTGAATGGTGAAAGTGCATGTGTAAATTATGACAATCAACGTCGTCGATAATTGGAATTGGAGTAATGTTAAACACTTAATGTGTATGAACATCAAAGTGTAATACATTGGAGTATATTTGAAGTTTGGGCTTGAAAAAATGTATTCCAAATCTCAATTGTACCACGAGATTATAGAACTCTAAAGTACAACGAGATAAAGTGGTGTAGAATGTTAAAGGTAATTGAAATAATGAAAGATCATGAATGGATTTAAAGGAAATCGCGGCCAAATGTGAAAGATTATGATAACAAACATTGAAAGTGGAAGAGACATTGTGTCGGAATTGGACCAGCCCCATTGAACAAACCAAAAGGTAAGTAGCGGGGCGGTCAAGGAAAAATGTTGAAATAAACATGAACATTGAAAACATGTGATCAAATTGAACTTGAACAAAATGAAATGTGCCGAAATTGAACGAAATGAAAGGAGTGCCGAAATGAAACGAAATGAAACGGGGTGCCGAATTTGTGATGAAACGTTGAAAAAGAATAGAACACTGAAAAAATGTGTGGAGTCGTGAAATGTTTGAAACTAACCTCTTCTTGATGGTCTAGAGTAAATGAGTCAGTATTGCTTCAAATAATTTGTAAAGATTTTACATACTGGAACAGTTTGACCTCTGGTAACGACAGGGGCAAAGATGTTACCCTCCATGGCGACACCGAGGGAGAGTGGGACGACATCCAAAAGGAGGAGGTCAGCAGTCTCAGCAGAGGTAGCCTTTCCGGAAAGGATACCAGCTTGAACAGCAGCACCGTAGGCAACAGCCTCATCGGGGTTGATGCTCTTCTCCAACTTCTTGTTGTCAAAGAACTCACTCAAGAGCTTTTGAATCTTTGGGATACGGGTAGAACCACCAACAAGGACGATTTCGTCAACCTTGCTCTTATCAATGTTGGCATCCTTGAGAACCTGTGCAACAGGGTCTAAAGTACCGGAGAAAGCCTTGGCGTTAAGGTCCTCGAATCTGGCACGGGTGATTTGAGCATTGAAGTCCTCACCATCGAACAAGGAATCGATCTCAACGTTGGTAGAAGCACCGTTGGAGAGAGTTCTCTTAGCACGTTCGCAAGCAGTTCTGAGACGACGGAGAGCACGGGGATCGTTGGACAAGTCCTTCTTGGTCTTTCTGGTGAACTCCTTCTTGAAGTGATCAAGGAGGTTGGTATCGAAATCTTGACCTCCCAAATGGGTGTCACCGGCAGTAGCCTTGACAGTGAAGACACCACCTTGGATGTTAAGGAGGGAAACATCGAAAGTTCCACCACCGAGATCGTAGATGAGAACGTTACGCTCCTTGTTGGATTTTCCAGCACCGAGACCGTAAGCGATGGCAGCAGCGGTAGGCTCGTTGATGATACGGAGAACGTTGAGACCAGCAATGGCACCAGCATCCTTGGTAGCTTGACGTTGGTTGTCGTTGAAGTAAGCTGGAACAGTGATGACGGCCTTCTCGACCTTCTTGCCCAACTTAACCTCGGCGATTTCCTTCATCTATAATTCAAGTATTGTTAGCAAACTCGCTACTGAGGAGTGGGGTGTGAAAAACTTGCCTTGGTCAAAACCATAGATGAGATCTCTTGTGGGGAGAAGGTCTTCTCCTCTCCGAGATACTCAACTTGAACGAATGGGGATCCATCCTTGTCAACAACGGTGAAAGGCCATGATTGGATGTCCTAGAGGATGTGTTAGTGACTGTTTATTGATACAAGACATGCGGGGGAAGATTGAAGAATTTCTGTTGCAAAATCCAACATATCTCGTTGCATGAGAATATCGATGAAATAAAATCGAGTAAATACCTTTGTGGTGTGGGGGTCATCGAATCTTCTTCCGATCAAACGCCTGTATATTCATTAATACTTTGTTGTTGTCGCGAAAGTCGTGATACTGACTTGATATCAAAGATGGTGTTCTTTGGGTTCATGGCGGCATTGTTCTTAGCAGACTCACCGATCAAACGCTCCTTGTCGGTGAAGGAAACGAAAGATGGGGTGGTGAAGCTACCTTGCTCGTTGGCAACTGGTGATATCGATCAGTATAAAATCTCGGTTGTCGAAGCCCGATTTGCGAAATCGATTTTCCGGGAGATGAGGAATACGTACTGATCTCAACATTGGTTCCCTCGTATACAGCAACACAAGAGTATGTGGTTCCTGCGCGCGGTAGATAGATTAGTATTTGTTATCGATATTGAAGAAGTATTGCGAGATTTTTGAAGATTTTGACAAAGAGAAAATTATGCCCCTCATCCACAATCTTCAAAATTCGGGAAAAAAAACTCTTATCTTACCAAGATCGATACCAATGGCACCCTCGTAAACTTCGTCGGCCATCTTGAAGATTGTATTAGGGTAGAAGAAGAATTTATGGTAATAAAAAACTTCAAAGAAGACGGTATGGAGGAAGGGAAAAAAAGAAGAAGTTTGAAATTTAGTCGCGGGGAGGGAGAAGATAAATTTACCAAAAGCCAGTGGGATTTTTCATTGAGCTAATTTCTTCGTCCGTGCCCTTTCGCCTCGCTCCCACTCTACACGTGATTTTCTTCATAGAAATTTTCACGACAAGCAAAAAAATTGCTGGATTTTCCTATAACCTAGGCATTTACTTTTACTAAGCTATTATAGGAATCACTCAGGTCCCTTGACTCCATTCCTACATTTACCGTGCCCAATGCTTAGTGTTCAATTGTACAATGTGGAACCATTAGTCAACTTCGGAATTTCTGAATGGTTGAATTCCCATGGTTGACCTGCCTATAACAATTCACTCTTCGCCGATAGCGATAGCGGGGTGATAACGGAGGAGCAAGGAGAGGAATGTTGCAAACAATCGCAGGTACATTCTAAGTAGTATATAACATCTAATTGCTTGAATATTCTACATATTATTCTTGAATTTGAATTGGTTATCTTTCACATTCAATCGATGAATATCTCCTTGGATAATTTCCATAATCATTTCGCCCCCCGCCCCCCTAGTAATACTTTAGGGCTAGGGTTTCGGAACCATGCCTATGAACTTCCAGACAGAGAGGAGGGCAGTCTGGATTTATCACTTCATTTAGATTTGTGACTAAATTTAGACTTTTATATAGTATTAAATTGTTCAAATTTCATAGGGTCCTTCATACTACGAATCTGTGGAAATACAATATAAATAAGCTGTCTACTCATTGACAAGCAGATCGAGTGAGTATCGATTGCACAATTCATCAGGATAACATAATTTCTCGATTAACCAAAGCACCCTGTGTGTCCACCTCGCTTCCTCAATATTTACAGATCAACGAAACCATGAGATCTAAAAACTTAGAAATAAGATTCAATACCTGGAGGGAGGAAGTTTGTAAAATGGAAAGGGTGCTAATAATCATGCCGTTGATCACTGTAGTAATTGCAGATGGGTCTACAATCTCATACACATTTGCTGGTCTTCCTCCCCCTCGCTTCAATGTCGCTTCGCTAATTAGGGGTTCTGTCATGCACATCGCAAGAATAACACTTTGGAAAATGTTAAATGATTAGGATTTGAATTAAATGGTCGAAGTTGAGGGGGAATATTTAAGAATGGCAGATGTGTGGTTTATGCATGGGAGGTAAGTAAGGGTAGAGTGGCCTATGCTGGGAATGAAACAGTGATGAGAGGGTAGCGTTTAGGAAGAGGGAATCGTTCCATTCACCTCCTCCTGAACCCTGCACCGATATAACTGTAGACAAGGCTGAACAAGTAGAGATAGGGGAGAGATGGTACATGATTGGGAGAATAACAATCAGGAGTGAGAGAGATGCCTAAGATACACTATTAGTGATTGAGGACTCAGAAGATGTACTTCACAACCAGCGAGAAAATCATCCTCTGCGTCTATTGTAGATATAACAATTCAGGAAATCAAGTGTTTTCCTCTTTATACAAATCAAAAATCCGGGCATTTGTCAATTTGCAAAGAAATCAGCGTGCAAAGGCAACTCTGGGGGTCTATTGGCCAAAATACATCATACTGTTACTGTCCTATGCAGATCATCATTCAACCGCATGATTCGCATGATTCGAACTAAATTGGGGGCGAGAACCCTTCGCGCCACCAAGTTTAAGGGCTCTAAGAAACTACATCGGGTCATCTCTTGATACCTTGATACTTCCTGTTGCCATGGTGTGGTGCAGGAAAGATCATCCTTGGACTTTCTGCTGCCTTTACTATAGCCGGCAGACTCAGTTTTGGGGTTCTGGACATTTTGCAAATTGCGACTCTTGACAACGAACTCGATGTTCTGGCCGACGCTATAGGGGTCTCGACTTTTACAAATGCTTCTCGTGGAGGGTGACATGCAACACATTCTCCTGTTTCGAGGAAGCATCAATGTACATGCCCTTTCCACATCCCTGGTAACGTAATTGGAAGTGTTTATGTTCATGTTTTAGCGGGCGCGATAGGGGTCTCGGTCCTAGCTGCTTCTCGCAGAAGGCGACACATGCAATGCATCCTCCTCCCTCAAGGAAGAAGTTCTTGTAATGGAATCCCTAGCTGTGAAAGCCAGTTCAGAATCTTAACTTTTTTCAAATGTGCTCTGCAAATCGTTGTTTATATTGGATGGACGGGGTTGATCCTTTCTATGAATGCAAACGTATTGACCAGCTTGAAGAATGACACAGAAAAGACCCATCAGTACATAAAATGGTAGCGTTCTTGATCAATGAGTGGTGATGTACTATTACAAAAGACCCCCCCCCCCCCTCTTCTCTTAGCGAGGTTTCCTTGCTGTCACATATTCATTCCCATCAAAGGTTCACTTGCGTAAAACAAATAATTACCTCTAGCAGCGAAGAGAAACTTCAAAACCAACCGAGAATCTCCAATATTTCAATTCACCTCATACATTGTATCTACACCTTTCCAAACCAAACTGATTCCTAAGCTCACACTCGTTGAAGCGGCGAAGTACTAAATTTCGATCACTCACGTACATTTGACAAGAAGGAGAGATTTAAGCTGTGTGTACCTTGGGGAGAATTAAATCAGAAATGTTGTCTGTCTACCTTTGGCCAAAGTGTCCAATTGTCCTGCTTGCAATTAAACAAACCCAAAATCTGGAAGATTCGGATCCTTTTAAACGTTGAAAATGAAATTCAATTGATGTCCGGATATCAAAAACACCAAGCCAGATCGAAGGAAAGAAAGCTCTAGAAATTAGTCTGGATAGAAGTGCCATAGGGCTTGACTTTGATGGAAGTTGCATACGGCTAAGTCAAACGATGTGGCAATAACCAATTTTATGTGCAATAATTCATGATCGATTCTCCAGCAGAAAAATTGGAGCCTGCTGGCCGAGTCATCGAAGGCTGACTACTACTCATTCAATAGCTTGGAAAGAATAACTTGACATATGGAAAACCCAGGCTTAATAGCTGGGAAACTGGGCTTCTTCGCTATTCATATTTCTACTGAATATTGAAAGTACCTATATGGCGCGTGCCAAGGACATGTGCCTCTTCTCCCGTCTCCAACTATAGAACTGAATATCTAGCACAGCTCCATTATCATATCATAAACCACCCCCATTTCCTTATGATACATAAATTACTTGTACAATGCCGAACCTCACCATATGCCAAACCACAGAATTGCGATAGGCCTCTTAGACGCCCCCTAATATTTAATCTTAAACTCAGAAAATTGAGATGCCAAAATAACGCCTACCATTGCTACCGTAGGTTAGTCTTATAGACTTGAATTACAAAACAATATTCATGTCAGTTTCTCATCAAATTAGCAAACACTGTAACCTTTTCTATCTCAACTTCAGGCCCACCAGCAACCTTTACTGTACCCTTGGGAAGAGCTGCAATCAATTCAACTTCAATTTTGTTAACACCAGGAACAAGTCGAGCTTCAAAAAGAGGTTGTCGTGGATCGACTCCATGATTTGGTATGAGTGGTATAGCATGCAATCTAGTTACTCCAGAGGTAACAAAGATCTTATATTGACGCTCGAGTAAAGGCTGAGCGATTGTTGGCTTGATTTGAAGATAATAATGCGTCGAAGGCAGGTTGATCGTGATAGATTGTTGCGCCAATGTTGCAGATGGGGGTAAATCCATATGGAAATGACGAGAAACATTGAGACGTGGATGAGTTGCGATACTCAGATTTGTGATCATAGCATGAGAAGCATCTAAATCTTGTAAGCATTATATCTGTGCACAAAATGAAAATAATACTCACTTTTCCCTGGTGCTCTGAATTTGGAATCTAAACCAAGATTTGCTGGTTGGTGATTAAACGATTGTGCATAGCCACCTTGATTATACGAGTTTTGATTAGATGCATTGGGTGTATTTGGTGGAAGCATATTACTCGGAGCCGGTGTTGGCGTCGAACCTGCTGGATTGATGGGCCTTGGAATAGGCGTAGGCGAATTGCGTAAAGCTTCCTCGCCTTTTACAAGTACACTTTTAGAAAGAGTTGGAGATGCTGCAGAATTTGACATACTCCTAGCTCTTTCTAATTGGTCTAGTCTTGGAGCAGGCGTCACAACTGAGTGGGAGCCACCAAATGGGTTTCTACGGGTTTCGCTATTGGAAGAGGCTGTAGAAGCTACAGTTCCGTTGGAGCCACTAGTTAATGGAGCCGGTGAGTCCGCTGCTCTAGCTACTCCGACTCTCAAAGTGATCTTTGGAGTAGGCTCGGGAGCCTTAACATTAATTTTTATCTTTGGAATCACAGGCTCAGGAACAACTTTCTTAGCTTCTTCCAAAGTTTTCTTGAAAAAAATCTGACGAATGTTAATAAATAAGTGGCAAATGGGAACACAATTACATACCTCAAGATCTCTTGCTAGATTAAAGATTTCACTTCCGTCCTCATTGTAGTGATATGCGTTCTTCCATATCAAACTTGCATCTTCTTCAAGCGCAGCCCACGACTTAAAATCGCTAACACCCGTGGCATTCTTTCCCCCAAAAGTTCCTTTGACACGCTTTTGCAAATCCCTCAAGCAGTGTGGGTTTGGAATTACTTGATAATAGTCCTTCAGACTACGTGGAGGTAATGTAACAAATGGTTCAAACTCAAAGAACTCATCACTGATTTTAGTGTCAGCGTAGGTCAATAATGTAATTTGTTTCACTTACGATGGGTCTTCTTTATGTGAGAGAACATCTGCTAAAATCTTCTCTTGCGCTTGTTGGAAACTAAGTCCCGCAAAGCTGATACCAGCATATTGTGAGTCGGACACAGCGGGAGTAGTACTCTTACGTGGTGCCAAGGGATTCTTTGGGGGTCGACCTCTTCGTTTTACGACCGGTTGTGGTTCGATCTTTATTTCTTCCGCCTCAAAATCTTCCGGTTCTCCTTCCGCATCTATATCGCTATCATCTTGGACAATTGGTACAGGCGTGGGCTCGACAGGCTTAGGGTGTGCTGGTATAGAACCGACAGGTTTGGAACCCGGGGTATATTCGATTGGTTCGAGAACTTCAATAGGCGTAGGCTCTAACTTCATTCCTGGATTTGTCTTATATTCCGGATTATTGTCCGTCATAAATTTGACTACTGCCTTTCGTATCCGTTCAGCATCACGATGAATTATAGATTCTCGTTCATTGTAATCCTTTGCGTTCTTTACCAAACGCTTGAAGAAACTCTCAAGTTCAGATAAAGTAGCAAAGGCAAAATTGTCCAACTTTTCTTGAATAGTGTCAAAGGCAATTGGCATCTTCGTAACGGCATAATATGCGGCGAATTCTTTTCTATCGGGGAGGGTGAGGAAGTTGGTCGCGAAAGGTCGTCCCCTATGAAAAGATAAAGCTATTAGTGGGTTGTACTGCGGATTGAAGGAGTTATGTTAAGTTGTGAATTCAAAGCAGTACAGGTGTTAATCGTTGTGGTAGTCAAATGTGCGTACATGACAGCCCCTCCAGCGCATGCGAAAGAGTGGTGAGATAGCAGATCTATCGCGGAAAGAAATCATTAGAGAGAGGTGAACTTACTGTTTATCCAAACCCGTCCTCAGTTGATTCAAAAGTATCAATCCATAATAAGTTGTTGTTTCTGGTGTCTGACCTTGGCTCATATCACCATTCTATTCTTTGTCAGTCTCGTTCTCTGGTCATTTTCGCATTCACAGTATTTATGAAGAATGATTGACAGAAAGTATAAGAAGAAGTGGTTGTGCGCCGGCTCACTTCCCTGGCCGCCAATGGAGAAAGAGCTGGTAGTTATTTAAACCCCACGAGCAATGCAATGCCCCCAAACTTTTGAATCTTCTTTCTTACACCGAATCGCAATAACATCAACAACGAAATGGGCGCAAACTTACAATGGGAAGCTTCCTTCTCTTCGCAGCGCGATCCGCATCATCTTGATCCGCAGTACCTTCACCATTAACCTTTCTCTTTGGATCCATCTTATTATCGTATTGAATTGTGCTGTGCCGTGCCGTATTGTACTGTATTGTATTCTATCGTACGGTACGGTCTCGTAGGATGATTCTTCGTGTAATTTCTCGCAGATGTACTTGAATCGAATCTGCGAAGTGATGCGAAATTCCAATGAAGAATGCGGACGCGTCAAAGCCGAATATGCGCGTTCTGAAGCTTTACAAACTTCGAAGTACTGATGGGGAGATATGCAGGGGTAATGATCTTTTGATTTGGCTTGCTCCGATTCACAGCGCAACAAGGATGAAGATACGATAGTGATCAATGATCAATGAGATTTCTTATTTTGAATATTGGATGAGTATCATGAAATACTTGAAATTGGCGAGAATTTCTCTGGAATTCAATGTTGGAGAGATCTGTTTCAAGGAAAGTTGCATTTGTATTCTCAACTTGCAACTCCATCAATCAACAGTTTCCAACATCCACTGAAGCGATAAAACATACAGAGCAACTGGTGATGAATTAAAATTGGAGGGCTGTGTCACATGACCGTTCGAGAGAAGGCAATGGATGGATGATGCCTTAGGCTGTAGTTGCGAGTCTTGTCGTGCTAATGAGATGCGAAGGTCACTGCGTCCCTGCACTGGTGGTCTGATTGGATATATGTAGTAAGCAGTACAAGGCTGTACTTCAGCCTTCTAAGAAGGCTGTACTCCACTTTACACAAACAGCTGCGAGCACGTACGGAGTAAAAAGTCACTGAACTTTTTACTAAGTAAGACCTTTTCTATTTGTTTACACCACCACCACCCCCCTCCCGAGTCCACTTCCGATATCTCAATAACACAATAAACCCTTTCGCAACTGAAATCAATCAATTCAAATCAATTTCACAACAAGTCACATCACATACAATACACAAATACACGAGTTATTTGCAGCCACTAGACTTTGCTTGAGGAATCGTTTTGTCTTCAATTGCAATTTTACAACCACTTCTGCCAATACGTCTCACTGCCTTTCGCATATACATATAGTTTTCTTCACCGCAAAAGAAGCGCAATCTAAAACCCATCAGCCCCTCGACGCCTTCCTACCTCGAATACCATATACATTTGCGCCGGCGCCAATCATACAATCGTCATCGGCCTTGATAAGACAAGACCCCATACACAACAGAACAGTCAGCCAACCTCCGAGTCTGTTGATTCATCCTTCAAAATACTTTCTGTCGCGTTGTTGCCCCACTCACACGTTTGACAATATTCATCCATCGCGACTACAAGAACATAATAGGACTTCGAGCACAATGGCCGAAATAGATTATACTAGAAGAAACAAGTACGCGAGACCACTTTCCGAGGCCGAGAAGGAGCGTCTGGATGAATTTATTGATGCAATTCATTATTCCGCAAGGTCAGTACAAGTTATGGCGCAAACCTTGGGCCGCAATTCTTCCATCGCGCAAACACTTACGCTTTCTTACAGATACTCCGATGATCAATACGAGTACCGACATGTTCAGCTACCAAAAGCTATGCTGAAAGTTATCCCAAAGGAATACCATGATCCCCAAACTGGTACCTTGAAGCTATTGTGGGAGGAAGAATGGAGAGCATTGGGAATAACACAGGTATGTAGAGAAAAGTTGATTAACAGAAGAAACGGGACTAATCAGGTGGAAATAGAGTCTTGGTTGGGAACATTATGAGGTACATGAGCCAGAACCACACATTCTACTCTTCAAGTACGTTACCAGGACACCCCCCAAACCTTTATCAAATGCTAACGGATCTATTTAGGAGATCAATTAATTATCAACCACCAACTCAACAACAGTAAACATGCTGCATTTTATCAAACTCGATCTCGACGAGTCTTTTGATTCAGCATAATACCTTATACAGGAGGACATATGCTTTGACGATGTTACGTCTGATGTCTCTCCTAACTTACACGACTTACACTTTATGGTTTTCAATTATTCGTTTGATGTATTAGATCAGGATTAATTAACATCATCTCCACTGCTATATACTAGTCCTAGTTCATCTTGGGAAGTTAACGATAGCAAGGCTTTTCAGGGCTGGTTGCAATGGATCTAGGGAGTGTAGAAAAGCAGAAAACAACCCAACACTGAGGATCGGATGATGGATGGTGGCAGGTTCAGCATAAGTAGATGCCGAACGGGAGGGTGATTAAGGGGGCACAATTGGGGATGTCGGTTCTCAGGTTATTGCACTCTCATTAGAAGGCAAGGGTTCACCAAAAAAACAATAAATCATATCTACATATTTGTTTTCAATCTAATGTGATTGTGTGACAGTTATTCTGGGCTCGGTGAGATGAGACGAGGAAATAGTCGTATGATTCGAAGACTAATCACGCCCGTTGAGCTTCGTATGTTGTTGATACGAGGTGATGATGATATTTGATAACATTTGATTCTCACACGAGTCCTTTGATGTGGTGCTTGGTACATACCCAGGTAGCTCGTAACCTTTGAACTTGGATGTCTAAATTAGGAGGAATAGAAGAGGAAACAGGAGGATGGATGCTGGCACCTTCGAATGTAGATCTAGCACAAGACGATGTAGAAGTCGATTATGTTAATGATAATTCTAGGTAGGAGTCGATCTATGCCATCAACACCATGGAACCGGGCCGTTGGATATTCGGTTGGATATTCCATTAGATGTTCCATTAGACATTCCATGGCTTTTTTTTTAAGTGGCACTGTTTGATCTCCGGACTGAAGATCCGATAGATGATGGATGATTGATAACGAACCACTCTCGCTCTCACTCTCGAGCCACTCCAGCTCCTTGTAAATGGACAGATTGTAAAAATGCTCGAAACATCATCATATGCTTTCAAATCAACATATATACTTTTTTAACTAGTGAAGGATCATGTGTATTTAATTCAATATCAAATTCAAAAACATAAAGAACAAAAGTTTCATTCTTTTACATTATTTTTGTTCATTGAAAGGTGTCTTTAATTTATTGTCTAGAAAAATCTACTCGGAAAGGTTGTCATTGTTCTCCCATCTTATACAAACTATTTTTATCTTGACCTTCCTTTCAGAGTTACAAGATATCGACAAAATAGGTCCTCAATACATCAACTTCCTCATATTGCCGACCTATCATATCTCTGGATAGTTCAATATCCTACTTCGGAAACTCCGAAGCTTCCTACTTGTGCCTGAATGAAATTCATCTGAGATATCAAACAAGAGGCCAAGTGTCAGTCTCATCATGAAGACCGCCGCTCGAGCTTTCTACTTGGGGTTGTTTACTCTCTTGAGTACTTGTACTTCTCATGTAGAAGCTTCTGATTCTTCATCCAAATCCAAAACTATTCAAAGTCCAGATGTTTGCGCGGTATGCTTTACTTTTCTTTTACCAGGCATATGTGTCTAATGCCATTACTCAGATCTCCCCAAAAGCTATCGTTTCGGATGCATGTACAACATATGCTACCCTTGATGACCTAAATCGAGAAATATCACCTTCCTTAGACGACCTCACGCGAACCACCGATTTCTTTGCATATTACCGTCTGAACTTATTCGGCAAGGAATGTCCATTCTGGAACGATGAGAATGGCATGTGTGGAAATATTGCCTGCGCCGTAAATACATTAGACAATGAAGAAGACATACCACTGGTATGGAGGGCAGAGGAATTGGGGAAACTAGAAGGACCAAAAGCCGGCCATCCGGGCAAGAAATTACAACAAGAGCGTCCAAAGAAACCACTTCAAGGAAAGCTCGGCGAGGATGTCGGAGAGAGTTGCGTGGTAGAATATGATGACGAGTGTGACGAGAGAGACTATTGTGTACCGGACGACGAAGGCGCAGGATCAAAAGGAGATTATGTGAGTTTGGTAGACAACCCGGAGAGATTTACCGGATATGCTGGTGAGGGTACCAAACAAGTTTGGGATGCCATCTATCGAGAGAATTGCTTTTCGAAATCATCCTTCCCACATTCGGAATCCCTTGGTCACTCTCCATTTTCTCTCCAAGAGCCCGCGGCAACCGAACTCAAGTCTGTTCTCAAACAACATGGTCGTCAACACATACTGGAAGAACAACGAGAGCATTCCCCAAATCTCCCATTCGTAGCAGAGACTGGTCTTGAATTGGAAGATGAGTGTTTGGAAAAGCGTGTCTTTTATAGAGTCATTTCTGGCATGCACACTTCCATCAGCACACATCTCTGTTACGAGTATTTGAACCAAACTACTGGTGAATGGGGCATGAATGTTGAATGTTATAAAGATCGCCTACATGGCTTTCCAGAACGTGTCTCGAATCTTTACTTCAATTACGCTCTTGTTCTACGAGCGGTCACAAAACTTGGTCCTTCGCTAAAGGACTACACTTTCTGTTCTGGAGATCCAGCTCAAGATCAACTTACCCAATCCAAGGTACAAACTCTGATGTCAAAAGCATCAAAGGAGACTCGAATTTTCGATGAAAGCTTGATGTTTGTTAATGGAGAAGGTCCAAGTTTGAAAGAAGATTTCCGCAATCGATTTAGAAATATTAGTCGAATCATGGATTGTGTAGGTTGTGATAAATGTCGACTATGGGGCAAAGTTCAAACCGCAGGCTACGGAGCAGCGCTAAAAGTTTTATTTGAAACCGACAATAATTCATTGGATGTCCCGATATTGAAACGAACTGAACTTGTCGCTTTGTTCAATACTTTGGGCCGTATTTCCCATTCTCTCCGCGCTATCAATGAGTTCCGAACTTTGGTGGAAGCAGAAGAGAATGAGTCCGAAGAGGCCGTCAAACTAACGGATCGTGTGACGAAACCACATCATGTTATTCCTAAAGAAGATCTTGAAGATCCAATAGAAAAAGATTTTGCGGAATATGATGAGGAGGTGAAGTTGAAGCGAAAGGCGCCTACTGTCGCGGAACTGTTCTCGAAAGAATTAAGATTGACGTGGAAAATCACCAAGTATGTTCTTTGGGGATGGTTTAGATCTCCTCTCACTTTGTATGTTTCCCGCTACTTATTCTTACATCCTTTAATGCAAATGCTTACATATATTTATAGATGGGAGATTTTCGTCCTCGAGATCTCAAGATTTTGGGAATATTATATTGGACTTCCAGTCTCTCCTAGAAAATGGACAATTGTGAGACCAAATTTCGACGAACTTTAAAGCTTTGGGAGACGACTAAAATGTATGGAGTTTAAGGGTTGTGAGAAATAGCATAGCGTTTGGAGTTTTTACTTTGGAGATCTCATGTTTCCTCTTGGGATGACCTTTGCATAGACGGGTTTCGATCTCAAAAGGATGCTTATTTTGATAGCGTATCGAAGATATTAAAATAGATAAATTTGAAATTAGATGATACTTTTGTTGTACACATTTTTCATCTTGGAACGTGAATTTGAACTTTTCGCCAGTCTCTCGATGGGATAGAATACATGTATCCGAATGAGTAATGGACAAATTTACAGGGCGAGTTGAGAAGTGGGAGACTAGGAGTAAACTAAAAGTACCCCGAACACAGTCCTACGTCAAAGGATATGGTTGAAATCTGTTCCCTAGATCAAGATTCAAGTCTCTGTAGATAGATTGCTAGCTTTCTTCCGACCCATACCCGCATGCTTCCAACTCGGAACTCATGCGGGGAACGATGATTTATATGTACATATTATTGTCGATGAAGGTTCGTTTTTTATGGGTTTTTTGAAGAATCGCCAGCAGCGACGTAATCTCAACATGAAACGAGAACTAGATCGAAGTTAACTGACCTTGTCGTGAGTTGTGACAAGGGAGGAAGGATGAGGGATGAGGGATAAAGATTAGTACCGCTAAGCCTCGGAGGATATGAGATGAGATGGTATGGTGTGGATGATGATGATGATGATTAGTGTTTGACGGAATACCAGATCAGAATAGCAATGGATTGGATTGAATTGGGATTCGAGGAGGTAGAGGGAATCTCAATTTTCTACTGAACGGGAGGGGGAGGGGGAGAGGGGGGTTACCACACAGTTTTAGATGCTTGGATATCCAAAAACGAGTAGTATCGTTGATAATGAATGAATGTATCGTCGGGTAATCGATGGGTGCTTTTATTGCACTTTACTTCAATGGGATTTTGATTTGATTCAATTCCGGAGTGAGGAGTCAAGATTCTAATTCGATCAAAGTGTCGTATGAATATAGCATTCTATTCACAACGGAACAAGTAGACAAATTATTTTGCCAGCGGATAGCCACACACACACACACACACACACACACAACTATAACATATCTCTCGCTCCGAGTGTAGTGCAGTCAAACAATAGTATAACTGTTTATTAGGTGAACACATGAAATCGAAGCACACATCCTCGGGTTCACGGGACTTTCTTCGCAGTGGGAAAGATCATTTGATCTAGAATAAGCTGCAAGCATTTCTGTTAAATCTCAAAGCTTTTAATCGTCGGACTGCAGTCTGAACTATTGGAAGCCCTGCTACTAGTGCAAAAATACAAGATGTGTATGTAATTATGTTTATATGCAAAATCAAGTATCGATGATATCCACAAGATGATAAGTCATGAAGTAAGAGTACCCCAAACGTTATAACAAGTAGTCCTCATTTTTTAGTGCACCAAGCCAACCCAATGAGATATCCCAACGCCAGATTTCCGCAATGCTCTTGATCATCTACTTCATATATTTAACGTTGTTCATATGTAAAATCAAACCACAAAAATATTGCTAACCGTTAGTCCTTGACTTTCGACATGGTATCTTCGACGGATTCCGACACTTTTAGCTCGTTTTAAAGCCTCGATAGCTTCATCACCTCCTCCAATCATTATCATACTAATTTGATGATGTCTCAAAAGGCCACTTGGTGTCAGTTGTGGTTTATCTAATAATGGTCTGATGAGGTTTTGCTCTCCTCTCTGAGAACCTCTTTCATCCTCTATATCTTCCTCGCCTGGCTCCACATCGTCTTTGTCGTCTGAAACCATAATGACTAATTTAAGACCTTTAGATGTGGGCGTATAGCTGGGGATATTGGCTAGCTTTTCGGAGAAAGTACAGCCGCCACGTTTCATGACTATAACATGATGCAGTTTGACTGCTTCATCGGGAAGTTTTCCATTACAAGCTTCACCCGCGAAGAAAATACTTCCGAAGGAAAGAGTGGCTGATGAAGTCTTGGCGGACATAGGATCGGGAGCCTCTGGTGCATTAATCAAGAGATGTGCACCTTTGCCAGTCGGTAAAACAGCCGGGAGAGTTACGTATGTATACGTTGGAGCAATCTGGGGTTGTGGAAGTAGAGTAGCAGCCGGATCGCGAAGGGCAGATGTCACTTGCTGAAGGAGAGAACTAAGCAAAGTTCTGTACTCTGCTAACCCTGCACTACTAATCGATTCTTCCAATGCTAAAGCCGGTGTATCTCCGTATATTGGTTCCTCTTCAAATAGTTCCTCGACACTCTCTGACATATTTTGATTGTGATCATGAACATGTTCAAGTTGTATGACTATGTCAAGCATGACTGGGTTTTTAATACGTGAGAATGAAGGATCCGTAAGATCCCCAATCACATCTCGGGGTATCAGTATCTGCTCATCTCGTCCTAACGGTATATTTGCAATACTACCCACTCTCCAAGATCCCGAGAGCTGTTGATTGGTTCCAGAAGAATGTGGTTGACTTTCATGTATCATGCCCATCTTCAGGCCAGATAAACTCTTGACCAATATACTACCATCACTTGTACGGTCAAGACTTGTTGGGATATTAAAGATAAGATTGAAACCATTTTTAGCTGATTGAGTGCTCAAAGGGTTATTGTTAGGAAACTCAATTGTGAAAGTTGTGGTTATTGGAAGACGATCGCAAGTACCATTACTTGGAATCATTGAGATTGGTAAAGTCCATGGGAAGTATGTATGATTGTTGACCTTGATGTTTTCGCCATCCATCGTAGCACGATGATTTGGTATCATGTGTAAACCTATTAAACTAGAAGCATGGAATACGTCCTTTCTAGCAGCTGTATTAGAAACAGTAAAAGGTACTGGCGGAGGGGGAACAGGGCAAGTATCTCGAAGAGATGCCCTATTCGTTGGCTGAACTGCTTTAGTTGTTACCGGCATACGAGGTGTACTAGGAGGCTTCGAATTTTCTCGAGGAAGTACGAGAGGATGTCCCTCAGTCGTGAAGACATAAGCGGCATCGAGATTGTTCATCGGATGATCTGGATCAAAAAGTAGGTAGAGATATTTGGCCGTTTCTCCAAGAAAGAAGCTTTCCATACGATCGCTCTTTTCCCCAGTACGCACATCCTGTAGACCCGACCAACCGCATGTTGCCCAACATCTGCGTTTGATATCTTCCAAAACCATTTCTCCGACATGGAGATACCATGGATCTTTTGTCGCTCTGTAAAGGTGGTAATTCGATTCAATGAATTCAGGGCGACCAGGCCACCAACCGAGTCCTCCTTCGACATGTCCATCGCGTACTGACCATCTTTCAGGAAGGGCTGCATACCTCGTCCATAATGCGGTGTATAATAGACTAGTTTCGATGGCTTCCTCAACCTCTCCAGCTAGAGCCAATAAACCGGGATAATAAGCTCCAAGACTATCGATCCAGAATGCCTGCGGAGAGCCAGTCATAAGATGAACATTGACGTAATGCGGATGGTGAGTAGAACTATATAAATGCCTCCTGATTGCTGCATGAGCTTCGTGCCACACTGCAAGAAATGCTTCTGGAGAATTTTCCTCGTCACTCAATTCATTATATATTGTATTTGGATCCAACCATGATTCATGTTGTTGTTGTCTATGCGTCGTTATATTGGGAGTGCTCTGTCCGGAAAGTAGAATGTGGGTCTTGAAAGCGTATTCAAAAAAGCTGTCTGTACCCGCACCTATGCCGGCGTATGAACCAATCCACTGACCATTCTCTGCATCAATCCCTGCTCCAATGAGTCCAATATTACTCCGTCTATTCCAGACAGCCCAGAATGCTCGCTTCGCTAATTGCTCAAATCTTGGATCTCCGGTAAGACGACTCAAAGTAGTAAACTCCAAAACCAAGCTACCTGCTCCTGCGCTGCATGTTTCGGTAATTTCAGGAGTGTCCTCTTGCACATAGTCGCCACGTCCAGATCCCTCATGTAGAGGGGAATTCACATAAAATGGTATACCGTGTCGTAAATTGACTCTGGGATATGGCATACCGGTCGCGGTATAGAAAGCGGGTAGTAGACGTTCAGCCAGATCTAGAGCTAGGCGCAGAAGTTGTCCGTTATATTTAAACCCATTCGGCCACAAAATCGAAGGTTGATATGTTTTCGAAGTCTTTCCCGAGGTCTTGCTAGATTCTGGTTTGTATCCATTGATTGGTAGAATTCCAGCGGCAAATTCATGAGCACTAAGTAGCCCACCTACACCTCTGATGACCGTCTCGAATATTTGGACTTTGCTGTCCAAGTCAAAGCCTCGAGCACGTAGGCCTTTTCCGGATGCTCCGCTTGTTCCATCGCCATATTGTAATACTAGAGAAGCGACACCATTTTGGAATTCTTGAAGTGCTGTTGCGCCGGTTTCGTCCACATCTGGAGGGGCAGAGGCCAGAATTGCAAGAGTCGATAGACTGTCAATTAAAGTAAGAGAATAATTTCCGAGTACATCATTTAATTCGAGATGTCGAGGGTTTTGAGCGTCTCGAGTGAGTGGTGTACAGGATACTGGCCTTAGCTAAGGAGAAAGATTAGCTATAGATACTCTGAGCCTGTAACAGTATTCGAACCTCATCTTCCGGGAATGCGAGTTCCATATAATTGTCAAATCCATGATAAAACATTTCGACCGTCTCTTTTCGTAACTCTGCAATGCGCGCAGGCGTCATTGCGTTGCTTAAAGGTAGCCATATTGCAAGAAGAAGCAATAGGAACCATCTTGATCTGAAGATAAATGTTGACTGATTACTGGGAGGGAAGCCCAGCCAACCTCGTAGCCATCGCAGGGGCATCACCGATGCTTATTTATGGAAGAAGGCATGTGAGCTCGACAGGAATATCAAAAACACAATGAGGTGAGACAATACGAATAATGAAACAAAGGCAATTGAATTCTGTCTTGGAGTGGGAGGAGGAGAAAAGAGGAGGATGGAGACGAAGAGGAAGAGGAAGAAGGGCCAAAGAATGATAAAATGATATGATATGATATGATAAGGTAATATATGATCTGGCTAAAACCAAAATCCCAGGCTCAAGGACGAACGAACCAGGCCCTCAGATTTTGAGTCCCTGACCTCCTAAGTGCTGCTCTACGTCAGTCAATGTGGTCAAAACATTTTTGTATGGGGTGCGTCAGCAGAGAAACGATTGAAAGTTTAACCATAACCACCACAAATTTAATTTGATTTCAAATCGTTTGAAAAGAGACTGTTACCAATGAATCGAGCTTGATACCATCATTTCTCTACAACTCAATTCAATTCAATTAGTTAAAGGGAGATTGCCGACACTTATTACATGAATGTATCTTGAATTTTGCTTACAATTGTTATTGAATTGATTTCCAAAGGTTAGGTTAACGGTTCAATGTTCCCTCATACCCTGCACAATACTGTCAGGAATACCGACTGCACCTCGAACGGCGCCTTCTACATCAGGTTACTTCATATTCATTACGAGACCAGATCGCAAGTTAAATAAACCTCTTGGGTGTTTTCAGTGTCTGATTCTAGTTGGGTGACTGAAAGTGTCGCGTCTTACGTCTCTGCTCTATAGGTAGAGGATTAGATAATAAGCCCGTCGACACGGGGTGGGTGAGGAAACACAAAGGGTTTCCTCTTAATGTCTTCACTCCCATTACCGCTCTCACTCCCAGACATAAGGGCTCTCAAATAATGTGTGCAATGTGCACCCTCAGTATCACTTTAGATTTAGCGGTCATAAAGTTCCATAAAAGCATAATGTACGTGTATTCCCTAAGAATCTATGATCTAGGATATAAACTAAGACAACCTGACCAAGCCAGTCTCTCTAGAGCTTTTAACTATTTCCCCTCTTCCCTATATAGTCTACTCCGCCGCCCTGATGTCTACCTGTTTCTAATACACCCCTGTTCCACTCCATTTCACCTCTCCATCCCCAGAAACATTTGGATTTTAGCGTCTTGGCCTTTCCCACCATTGCTCCTCTTTTCCACTCATCTGAACTCTTTCCCCATCCGGGCCATCCCTCCCATTCCATTTTCCACTCTTCTTCTCGTGTCATTCCCAAGAAAGAAAAGGGGAATGCAGACCCCGCTCGTCGATCTTCGCACACGTGAAACTTTTATCCGTCTTCTGCACATAATCTGCTTTCTCAATATTAGACTTGAAGTTTCGACAATTTCGATGTGAGATGCCGCGCTCAACTGCTTGTTTCGCTTTGTAGAGAGAACAGCTATCGATTACCGTGATGGTTGAAGAGCAAGAGAGACAGATACTTTCGGTTTCTTTGCACATTTCGAAGATCGTACGAGTTCGTAATGTGTTCTAAAGTGGTGTGGTGCGTATGAATGAATGAATGAATGAATGAATGAATGAATGATGTATTTTGTGATCGGATTTTATCCGGGGATGAATAGATGCCAAAATTCCAGATAGTTACAGAGGATTTGAGTAGTGAATGGCATGAGAAGCTCTTTTTATATAGCCATCCCATTCTCTACCATGAAAGAAAAAAAAGTATCGAATCGCTGTAGAGACATAGCGCAGTCACTTGAAGTACTCGTGAATCAATTCAGTCACGGAAGGAGACGAGGAAAAGTGAAAATCATAGAAAATGCCATTTAAGAAATCACACATTTGTTAATTCAATAAGACCAATTACTCTTACCTTTCAAAATCCATACATTTCCCCTCACGCCCAAGCTCCAGGCTTCAATTCTTAAACTATAAACCTCCGCATCCGCCGTTACCTGGCTTACACTCCTGAGACAACCATTCACGAATTCGGGAGTCCTTTTCATATTCGGCCATATGGCGCCCGGCTCCTACGTGCCTCATCGCGTATATATCTGTCCTGTGCTTTGTTCCATTCACATATGTACTTCGCCCGCTTCCATTCGGAAGCGGAAAGCAGAAGAGAGAGGACGTAAATGTACCGATGCTTGTCGCAATGGTGCTCAAGGTAATCGACCCAAGTATTGTACGGATTGTTCTGCTTCCATTCGATAGTTGGTTAGATGTCACTTAAGAAATGAGACAAGGATGAAGCCAATTCGATGTCGTTTGTTGTGGTTACATGAGTAGTAAAGTAGTGATCAAATATGTGGTGAATGATTTAATAATGATTTAGCCTATAAAAATAAGGGTGGGGTGCGAACCGCCATTAAGATGCCTTGTCATCTTTTGTGCGTTGTTGCGCTCGAGTAGAATTGGACCACTTGGTTCATGAGCGATACGTGTATGAATTTTATGTGTTTTTAGCATATAAAATGGGACGTTCGTCTGGTAGCTGTGGAAATAAATACAAGTAGTTGCCTCTTCGATCCCAAACTTTTGAAATGTGGACAATTCCTACTGTGCAGATCATGAATTCCTGAAAGGCATTCCGCAAATGTAGCAATTACCCCCGAACAATTTAACGAAGTCATTCGATCAAATTCCCAATATCATTGTAGTCTTTTTGAAATCTCTCGCTATAATAAGATGTGTGTAGAGCAAGAAGTTCGTTGTACAGGATGCAATGAATCAAGCACCAGCGTTTACATCTGTTCGAAGCTCAAGAGATGGCAAAGAAACCATAAGAAGATTGTCAGTCATAGACGATGTGGAGAATTCAGTATATCTCGACCAAGAAAACAAACAAGTTTGGCTCACATGGATTGCCCCGTTGTAAGTAGAATTCACAAGCTGTCTGTCTAATGACATGCGAATGGACGACAGTAGCAATACTGTTGCTTTCAATCACCAAGTTCGACAAAATGCTTACTTCGGAACCTGGTAGCGATCCGAACAAGAACAAGGAGAAGAACAAATTGAGTATCAGCATGAGAAAGCGTTCATGTATGATTACGCCTCACAATGTTCGAGTCCAATTCAAACATATCCGATTTATGCAATGCCGTACTCACACTATCCTTCATGGTGTGTATGATTAGGGGTCGGTATTGCGAGACACATTCATTCCAGCGGGTCGCTGTTACAAGAGGATTGGAATACCAGAGTCTTGCAGAGGTTTGGAAGAATGAGACAAATCATAACAGCAAGCCTCAGGAAATGTGGGAAGATTTCATTGAAAACTGTAGGAGGCACTGGAGCTGAGTGGAGGTATTCTTTTGGAGAGTTGGCCTTTCTCCCCTCCCCGTTGGACCGACCCGACTCGCCACAGTAGACTTCACGATCATCAACCTGGACTCAGCCCTAACACGTGCTAAAATGAGCATATGAGCCACATGAGCCACACGAGCCACACGAGCGACCCTTTACTTCATACACCGTACCCATGCGCCATGCACACCCATGCCACCAATCATCAAATTTTAAAAAAATTCTCTCGATTCTCCAGTTTCAGTTGTTGCGAAGGTGCCAAGGTTGATTCAGGGCTGATCCAGGGTTGATCCATTTCCTTCTTCATCTCCATCCTTCTTTCCAATCTCCAATAGAATGATTTGGTGAAGATTAGCTTAACTTAAAGTAGTGGAGACATTTCACATTTCCCATGTAATATTCTGCTAATCCTCATAGTCCTGAGCTATGCTGGGTATATATCCATTTTGGACGTAATCTGTTGCCTTAGCGTGAGCTTTATTCAGGACTGTGCCGTGTGTGCCACTCAAACCGGCAACGTTTGACTTCTTCGGATGATCTAAGGTCTAGGTAACAACTTAGCAAACAGAACGAGTTGGGTAGGTGGACTCGATGGGAGGGTGGCTCGGTGGATAGCTGGCAGGGAGCTGGGAGCTGGTAGATAATGCTAGCGTCTTTTCACTCCGTTCTGCCCTCTCTCTCTCTCTCTCTGCCACTCCACCATACAGACTCTCCAATCCAAACCATCTCTTCTTTGAGAAATCTTCTTCCCAGCTTCGATTTGGAAAATTAGGATCCATTGATGTGAGCAGCATCCAGCAACACAATAAATGTCATCGGAGCCAACTCCCGGAACTTTCATTAAACATTTCATCTACGTGCAATCAAACTTCACGAAGGATCATTTTACAAGCCACAGTCATTATTAAACACGATTCAGAAATCTCGGCGAATGCTTGAAATAGTCTTTGTGCACTCCACGAAATCAAGTTATTGATGAGCCTTAGCTGAAAAGAGACGACATCATACATCATACATTCCACGCCTCCACGCGCCTCCACGGCCCTTTGTGCAGCCCCTTTCAAACTTTCAACTCGATTCACCAAACAACGCCTGACAATGTCCGGATATAATAATACACCTCCACCGACCTATCAAGATGGCATTTCTCCCCTTACATCTCCTCAAAACACGGGTTCGAACAGTCATAACCCTATGTACATTTCTCCACAAGTAACTGGTATCACCAACACATCTACTTCAAATATCGAACACCAATCACATCCTGATTTACCTCCACAAATACATCAAAATCAACAAAACATCCAACCGGAGGCTTATCAAGGAATCGAAGTCGTCGAATCTAATCAAGGTATCGAAGTCGTCAACCACAATCAAAATACAATGGCATCACAACAAATCCCACCTCAGCAAGAGGGTTTCACAAATGAGAAGAGCCAATATCAAACTCCACCTCAAGGTCAATACCCTCCTCAAAATCATTATCCAGTGCAACCTCCACCCCAAGCAAATATCAACCAAGGAACGAATACCTATCCCACTGCTATGCCTATCCGTGCACTCCAAACCGGCCCTGCTCCTGTAGACTGTCCTGTTTGTGGTGTAAGAGGGGTAACAGCTGTTGAAAATCACAGTGGAATGACTACACAGTAAGTTTATGTCCTTTGCCTCTTCGAAGGCAATGCATAATATATACTAACCCTACATTAGTCTCATCGCGCTTCTTTGCTGCGCAGTCACCTGTTTAGGATGCATACCCTACCTTGTCTCCGGTCTCAAGGACGTTGATCATAAATGCGGACATTGTGGTGTATTATTGGCAGTCTGGCACAGGAGTGGTAGAACGGATGTCAAAGTACCTGGTGTCTAAAAACCTCTGCATTTGTACCCCCCGTCTGTCTTTGTTTTGGGAATGGAGCATCACTTGTACTATATTATTATGCACGGGGAAAATAAGTTCAGGAAGCTGATGGGTATGGGATTTCTTTCAATAATAGGGGATGGGTCATTGGAGTAGTATTTTTGATGGCCTTTTTCGTTGTGGGATGTGAGGATTATACCCTCTTTTCGTCTTACCATCTTGCCTTGCTATTTTAATTATTCAAGAATATAATGAGTTTAGATTTCCCATGGACTTACATGCTTCACGATACTTCAGGAACTCTAGACTGAAAACGGACGATTGGATACCAGAATGCCTTCGAAGGCTCAAGACTCAAGTGATTCAAATTTTATAAAATGCCCTCGCATATGCTCAAACGTGAATATCTAATGTTCGATTCGATATTGGAAGGAGATCGATTCTCCTGTTATTATTCTGTAATAGGTCTAGTGAGCTCAATCTAGGTATCTGACAGTGCCATTATTAATGCGACCCTATCCACATATGTCCCCTCTTATGATAGGATTGTAACGAGCTCCTAAACATTTTGCCAAAAGCCATCTACTTATGATTTAACCCCCCTGCAAGCAACAGGCTCTGACCAGTAGCGTATCCAGTCTTTGCAAACATCATAACTGCATTCGAGCATTCTTCTGGAGTGCCCAATCGATGTAGTGGAATTGCATCAAGTAAACCAGGAGCAACATCGGCATTTGGAATCATACCTGTGTTACCAATCATCGCCGGTGCCACATCATTGACTGTGATTTTGTACTCGGCAAGGTGAAGTGATAGATTCTTCATCATAGACGTGAGACCACCTTTCGACGCAGCGTAATCTAACTGCACATCAGTCAAATGCTCAAGGAGTCAAATGGAAAGTTTGTATCATACGACAACCATTAAGCCCAGCTCCATAAGCAGCTATACTCGATATAAAGATAATTCTCCCCCACTTTTGTGCCTTCATTCCTTCTACCACACCTTTAACTAATAAGAACGAGGCTCTCAAGTTGATGTTAAGAGTATATTCAAATTCCTCTAATGGGATATCCGATATATCCACGATCCTCTTTCCATACCCAGCATTTGATACTAAGATATCTACTGTCCGACCCCCATGATCACGTTTGATCTCATCAAAGAGACCTGAGATTTGTTCTGCGGAACCCATATCCACTTGATGAATAGAGATTCGAAGATCTTTCCCTGACGATGTTTGACTTAATTCATCCAGGAGTCTATCAATTGCATCTTTGGAAGTGGAATATGTAAGTGCGAGATGAACACCTTCAGTTGCAAATGCACGAGCACAAGCTGACCCTATTCTATCTTCTTGTTATTCATAGTTTTCGGTGTCAAGAGTGATGCTTCTTACCCTCCTGATGCACCCGTGATAAGGGCTAGTCGATCGACCAAGTTATTATCGGCCATTTTGTGCTATAAATGTCTGGAATTTAAGAGGATAATTTTATTGCTTGGAGCTTCATTTATTATCTGAGATGTTGTTCTGAACTCGATAAAGCCACTTGCCCCGCATATAGCGGGGGAGCGTTGGACGAAGATGGGGAAATGTGGGCAAGCTTAGGGATGTCTTCAACCCAGCCCATCACGTGCCATCATTGTATCTATCGAGACCCCGCCCGTATCTTTACACTGAAGCTTATCAATCAGTTCTCTTGATTCGACTTCCCAACATATCAAGACTGTCCATTGGCGATAACACTTCAGTTTCTCAAATCAATACGGACTTTGGGTCAATTATCCTTATCAATTATCATTACTGTTGCTGATAAGTTGACAAGACAAAAAGCAAGCATGAGTATCCCAGCGCTTCTCCAGGAGTATATTCCTGACCTCAGCTATTATGAATCAGTCTACAAAGATCTTCATCAGAATCCTGGATTATCACTCCAGGAGCATCTAGCATCGGAGACTGCTGCAAAGGAACTCCGAAAGCTCCCCAATTTTGAAGTCCGTACAAATATTGGAGGCACCGGCCTCGTTGGTATTTTGAAGAACTCTTCTGGGCCTACTGTTCTCCTTCGTGCAGACATTGATGCATTGCCCGTCAAGGAATTGACTGGCCTACCATATGCTAGCAAGAAGAGAGAAGTTGATGGCGCAGATGGCATTGAAAAGGATGTAATGCACGCTTGTGGACATGATATGCATATAGCATGTATGTTAGCTGCTGCAGAAACTTTGTCAAAGGCAAAATCCGCTTGGAAAGGCACATTGGTAATATTGTTCCAACCAAATGAGGAGCGAGGTGCAGGAGCAAAAGCCATGATAGAAGACGGGTTGTATGATCCTGAAAAGCACGCGTGCCCTATCCCGGATGTGGTATTAGGACAGCATGTGATGCCACTTGCAGCGGGACAGGTAGGAACACGAACAGGAATCTCCGGATCTGCTGCAGATAGCTTCCGAGTGACAGTTTATGGGAAGGGTGGGCATGCATCACAACCACACATGACGATCGATCCGGTGTTTATGGCTGCTAATATTGTCGTACGATTGCAAGGTATCATCAGCAGAGAAGTAAACCCTCAAGATTCGGCTGTAATAACAGTAGGAAGCGTTGTTGCGGGGATGACGGAGAATATCATTGCCGATGAAGCTGTGTTGAAGATTAACGTGAGAAATTTCAACCCCGAGACAAGGGAAAGGGTTTTGAAATCGATCAGAAGGATCGTGAAAGCAGAATGCGATGCTTCAAATGCTACAAAAGAACCACTATTCGAGCCGACAAGCAATTTCCCCTTCCTAGTTAACGATGATGGTATCACACAAAAACTGACAGATACCTTCGACGATGTGTTTGGGGAAAATCACAATCAAAATTGTGCACCTTTGGGTGGATCGGAAGATTTTGGAACCTTGGCAACAGAAGCACCCAACAAACAGGGTGGAAAAGGTGTACCCTCTTGTTATTGGCTCTTTGGTGGTACAGATCCTGAAGTTATTAGGAAAGCTAAGGAAACTGGAAGGATGGAAGATGTACCAATCAACCATAGTCCGTTGTTTGCGCCGGTGATACAGCCAACACTCAGGACCGGAGTGGAAGCTCTGGTTGCAGGCGCGTTGACATTTCTGAAAAGTTGAAAAGAACACGTTTATAGACTCCTAAAGATACACGTTAAGATTAAGTAGAATACCATGATAAGTCAAGTACACCAGATTTGCTTTGTAAGTGAAGATTGGCTTTCGAAGTCTATCGACTCGCGAATGAGCTAACCCCCCACTTTCACCAATAAAGCGACGGTAACATCAGCGTAAATCGAACAGTCGTTCATAAGTCCAAGATAGACACACCCAGAGAATATGAAGTGAGAATGGTGTAGCGGTAACAACTCCGGTTGCGACCCACATATGCTCCCCAAGTTTGACTTGGTGGTCGTTAATTGCGTTTCCTGACGCAGCTCGCTACATGGCCTCCTCATTACTATGCCTTAAGCGGTTCATATTCTTTTATATTTCTTACCTTTCGGTTCGTTTTTTTAATATCCTAACTTTTGGTGGGTATTGTGTTCGGGAAGTTATTCATGTGAATTCTCCATGTTTTGCTGGTTCAAAGATATCCACTCTCCTTAGAAAGACTGGATCAAGCGAAGGTCTTGTAGGGAAATTTCATCCACGGGCACTTTCAGGTCATTTCCTTGTCTTCACCCTTACAACTGCCGTTAAATCCAAAGTACCGAAAAACTGACAACGTTTAATTACTTTAATCACGGCAGCCGACTCGCCATCTTTCAAGTGGCGCGCTCAAGCAAGTTTGAACATCCTTATTTTGGCTCTTCAGGACGTACAAAGTACTCTACAGCTTCAAATGGAGGCAAAGGACCCATCTATTCTGGAGTACATTCTTAATGTGGAGATCTGAAGACTTAGGAGTGTATACACGACCTCTGGTAAGTTTAAATTAGTTCCCAGGGTATCCGATAGTCTGGACTACAGTCGAACAATCAAAGACTTTATAGCACTCAGAATCTATGAGACATCGAAGTACTTCTACGTGTTGACGGGGTTCAAGAAATAGCATTCTCAAAATCTCGCAACCCGAATTTTGAATTGCAGTCTAAAGTATTACATGCGTTATCCTTTTTTTTTTATACAGGGCTGCGGCATCTATTAAATAATTAGCTGATGGTATACAACTAAAGCCAACGTTTTTCGATAGAGCTCCACCCGAGGATGTCATGCGATTCTTCCAATTCTTCACCTTCGCAAATGATAAGCAGCCACCTCCTACCACGACTAAAGCTCGAACCAAGAAATTCGACCTCGTAAGACCTAAACAAACTTTGAACCGAGTTCTGTAACAGAAGGAGGAGAAGCAAGCAAAGTATGTGGGTACCAAGAGCTATATTCTTCTATTGAAAAGTCAGGAGAAAGAAGGATTCTCGTTGAGCTGTGATGGTCAGCCGCTGTTCATTCGCTTGCCGACAGTAATTCGTCGCTATTTACAAGTGCACGACTATGTGTTCATTAACATAGTGATCGAAATGCGAATCAAAGTAAAATCAATAGGTAGTGTAAACAGCTTGTAATAGCGAAATTTTAGTGTCTGCGTAAATATGATCCTGAATAGACAGGAGTTTTAGGGGCGTGATCTGTATTGGAAGTTGCGGTACACTAGAAGCTCTCGACGTATGGGTCCAATTGTCATATTTCAATGACTTGAGATAACAACTCTACTTTGAATAAAGTATTATATTGGTTTCGAATATGAAAATCCTTTGATTTTTGGATTGAAGCCCGGGTCATCGGAAACTGACTCAAAATGCTGTCTGTTCAACCTCCTGGCGTAAATCATTTCATTTGTCAAGTCTCGATAAGGAAAACTACTGCATCGGAGGAAGATCCATTACCGGACCTTATGTCTGGTTTGCTTTCAGAAGTGCTTGTAATGCCGACGAGTATCTTCCCTGTTGTTGGGGAATATTTTTACAGCTCTTCTACTCGCTTAATGAAGCGAGGGAACGAAACATTCTCATTGCCTAATCTTGTAAGAAAGGAATCCTACAGTTTCTTTTGCATCATCATCACCCTGACTTGTATTTCCATTCCTCGATAAAAAATCATCCAGAAGATCATTGCCATGAGATTGGAAATAAATTGTTGGAAATCAAGTAGTGAATGGATACGAATCGTTAACATTGGTGAATGTAACTCCATGAAGAAAACGTACCACGCTTTCGGAATGCCAACACATAAGGCGGGACTTTTTTATCTGCAGATTCTAAAATATAAGTGGATCTCGATATTTCAATTTCTAGCATTTCAAAGATATTTTGCTGGGAAGCATTCAATATAATGGTAGTCTACTTAAAAGCCTGCATATATCTGGCGGGAGTACATGATACACCAAATTATATCATTAGTGTGTATATTAGTCAGGACTGCAGTCTGAAAATTAGAAGCTTCTAATGTCTGGGTGGTAGTTGCCTTCTTGATCCTCCTCGGATTGCATTCGGCATCTAGACCTGAGAGGATTACTGTTCCTACTTTCAACATGCAAAGTTTGCAAGCTTAGATTGTTTGTCAGGCCCTCCGTAGAGTCGATTTAAACATCACTCGGACGCCATCTGAATTTGAAAGCTTGAAAAAGTGCTCTCGACTCCTAGGATAATCTAGATACACAAATATCGAGATCAGGTTGTACAAGGGGTCATCCATTGAAATGCCAATGTCCCGCACTCTGAGAAATGACGCGCGTTAATCTGAATTGCCGTATGGTGGAGATTTTTAATCCTGAAAACCTTCGAACAATGCTTGTCAATCTAGACGAATCGATAAAAAAGTTTCATGGAGGTCCGTTGGGGGCTTTCGAGCTGTTGTGATGGTCGGTCGTGTAACATGTGAAGTTCCTCGGCAAAATTTGCTGAGGTCACCACCACTGCAAGATATATATTCTGTAAGTCAAAACACCTCCACAATCTGGCGCAATTTGAAGATCTGTCAGGTACGAAACTTAACAGGGTTATACTTATCAAATCATGGGTATTCATTGGCGTCTGAGGTTCTGGATAAAGTCATATTCTTATCGGTGAGATTTTGCCGTTCTTTTATTGTTTCATGTAAATACGTCGTCCGAGAATTATTTCGGACCATTTACCTCAGGTCACTGCGATTAGCGATTTCACTGGTCAATATCTCCCCTTGGACCTTCAAGATTATCCCGCATACAAGCCGTACATATGCTTGAACTACGATTGGGCAAAATAACGTGGGGGTGATTGAAACGAATGCTAAAGCCTGGATGGAAGTAAGCCGCAGGGGTTAGCGACACGGCAAAAACAACCTTGGTAGGTAAGGATTTTCCGGAGAAAGCTTCAATTTGGTAGGTAGCAGAATATATTTATTTGAAATGATAAGGCGCTTTATATTGAGATTCTTTGGAAGATCCGGCATTCGACATTATAAAGTTATTTCATTCTCTCCTTCTCGACAAGTTATTTACTCAGCGTTTGGCGGCAAGATCCCCACGATTCATTCCTTTACATTCTACGGACCTTAAGTTCTATTCTAGTTCTCATATTATATCTACAGTGTAAGAATATTTCATTTCTTGTTTACTTTCATGGATATTTACTGATATTCCCCAGGCAATCATTTTACTGTTTCTGAAAGTTATTTTTTTTTCACATCTATACATTCAGAATCTAACACGAGATCACCGAAACACACAATGCAATTCTCAATCTTTGCCCTCATCCCCCTCCTCACTCTCGCGACGGCCGCTCCAACCACCACCAAAAGTAGAGCAAGCCTCGTTCAGACCTGTGCAAAGGCCGACCTCGGTAAATCATGCAATGCTGGTTTCATTAGTGGCGTTGCAGCAACTGGCCTTTGCACTTCTGTTATCATCAACGTTGAAAGTGGAATATTTGCATGCTCTGCTGGAGCAACAAGCACGGCGACTTCTCCTAGAGCATCCACCTCAGTCTATGGTGATGCAGCGACGGATAAAGGGAAGTATTTGAAGGATTTGAGAAGAATTGTTGAAAGAGGTATCCCGGTGTTTTGAAGTCGGATGGGTGAAAGGGTTTAAATTATGAGGGAGGACAAAAGGGAAGAAGATGATATATGCTGGACAAATCTTGGATCGGATACTTTATTTCTTACGCTCTCTAAGCAAAATTATTTTCTTCAATTGGAGGAATATTGAAGTGGCATACAACGGGATATGAATGAATATGAAGCGCTATGAACAAGTATCAAGCCATCACTTGACTATGAATCAAACTTTAGAATGTACCTACTATTGGCTCGTTTGGTTTCCCATTTTCAACACTCTTTTAGTTACAAGAAGGATAGTATGGTGTTTTGCCAAATGCATGCATGCAGGGTCAGCCACTTAGCATCAGTTTCCTCTGCATTAATTTGACTAGCACCGCCGCATTGCGCATTACCCCTTTGTAACAAACAGAAAACATCATGCGGAGATTCAAATCAGTATCTCAGAAACATCCCGATAGCAGCGTAACGATGGAATCATTCGACTTATACAGGGATCTGTGCAAGGCCCCGAAAAGAAATATTTCTGAGTCTGACGAGAGAACGCTAAATCTAAGTGCAGTGAGAGATTTATAGCATCTCCATAATAGGAAGAACAGTGATGACCTGATATCGATTTAATTATTGAACTCCCAACATACCATTCTTTCGCTCGCACCAGGAGGAAATCAAGAAATCAATATCCAATTGACCTTCATCATGTACTCAAAAACAGATCTGATAAGCATGAAGGATCTACTGGATGAGAGAAGGTTAAGGGATATCTTTGGGAAGAGGACGTTATGAGAGAGTGTGTGATAAGAATGCCCCGAGAGACATTCCCTTTCTACATCAAATTTTTGAACAAATATCAAACAATGGACTGGAGGAAAACAAGTTGAAATCAGATGCCATGTCCTTAGATGTGTAAGTACTAGTGTCTATGTGATTAAATAGACCACTACTAATACCTCCGTTGCATAATATAACATTTGTGAGAATCTGGGCTGATGATACGGGGGAGAGGACCTAGTAGGGAGCCACTATTTTACTGGAGAACTGTCTTTATACAAGGGCTACAAATCGTGTTTATGGATGCGCACAATTAGGAGACATAAATCCAGGATGAAAGAACTCAGATGAATTCTCATAATATTGAGAGCCCTTCCACACCACAACCGAATGACGGATCATTCATATCAACATCATAGCAGCTGTAATCCGAATCATCCAAATCTGAGTCATCAAGCTATTGACTTTTATCTTCAGCCTCCTTGACCACTTCCATACCGCCCTGATCCTGTAGGTTAGGCTGGCCAATATCTCGAAAATTTGAAGCAAATTTTCTCCATTCACACTCTTCCTGCCCAATTACCACACCCTCAAGTTCTGACCCTTCTCCAGCACTTGCATCAGTGAAGTGCATGTACTCATTCGCGATCATAGAACCCGGCATCTGTAGTAGCTTCTTATAGCCAAATGCCAAATCTCTCAACTGTGAGAAAGTGTAAGAAGTTTCTTGGTGCCTTTTCTTTTGTGATAACCTGGTGGGGAAATTCTCCTTCCATTCATAATACCTCTTGATCAATTTCTTCAAGGTATGGGAATTCAATGTATCAAAGTATTTCTGATGCCTATTTTTCTCTCTTGTCTTCTTTGAACGCTTAGCATCTCGGCATGAGTCAGATCATTTTGGCTTTTTACTTTCCTTGTGCTCAACTTTGAAGCGGCATCTGATTAAGGACGTATGTCCCCAGGTTTGACTTCGGGAATCTATTTTTCGGTAGAGGGTACTCGGGTGTGAATATATCGAATCCTTTCTTCCTACGAATGTAGCCCAGATTTTGATCTAATTTACTCGTAATAGTGATCAATCCAACAATTTGGAGCATCAGGGTCGTTTCGAATGCTAAAGTCATTTCAAACACTTGAACCATTAGAAATAATAAGAACAGTGGAGTTTTAAACACGTCTGAAGCAACGGGACCCGTCAAGAGACTGGTACCATTGGAAGCATTGAAACCTTTGAAGAGATTGAAACTGTGGGAGATATCGAAATCACACGAGGCATTGTGACCATTTGGGACTTCGAAATCGTGTGAAATAGTGAAACCATTCGAGGTATTGAACTCACATCAGATACAGAAACCATTTGAAGCATTAATCCCATGTGAGGTATTGACGTCGCGTGATGCATTTATTGGAGACAGAGACAAGGCTAAGAAAACGAAGATGAAGTGTAAGGACAGGGAGATAATGATGGAGAAAAACAAACGATCAGTACGCATAAAGGCGGGACAGACAAATAAGGGCAGTTTAAGGCTCAAAACATAAAGACAGGGAGATGAAGGCAGAGCAGGGCAAAGCAAGAAGACGGGAGTGAATTAAGGTCAAGAAGACGAGGTGGAAAGAGATGAGGGCGGGCGCAATGACATAAGAGACCAGGTGGACAGAGATAAGGCGAGGGAAGGGGCAGCTATAGACATATCAAATTACACCGGTAGTATCACCTAAGACAGAGCATTGTTTGTGGAAAGACTTTTCATATTCATTCAAAGTAATTAATCATCCATCGCATTCCATATTTCTTTCTTCCTCCATCAATCATATGAAGCAGACTTCTTTCTGCCGTACCTGCCAACTTTTTGGGTCTCAGTTTCAGCCTGAATGGACAGGAGCACTTCCGAATGCCATCAGCGTTATAGAGAACAAGCACCAACTCTTCCCTTAAATCTTTTTTTAAGAAGAGGAATGCCTATTCTATGTTGTGCCACTGTCGTATATCGATTTGATCGTAAAAGACGCCCACTCGTAGATGATGTGAAAAATAAAAAAAAGTAAGAGGAAAGCCTTCAATTCAAGCTCTCATATGGTATCCTCCCTTGTCATGTGTCTTATGAATAAAAGACAACGAAGAAGAAAATATCGAGAATATGAATCCCACTTTTTTTCTATCTAGAAATGCGAAATGCAGCAAAATGCAATGTTTTAAAAAAAAAACGAAAATATTTTGCAAATCTTCCATAGTGGAGGACTTCAGGATTCATGGAAATGCTGAAAGCAGGACCAGTAAAGTTTTGGAGAACATGTCTATCGTAATGCGTTTCTTGGAAAACCTAGATGAAAGCTTATATCGTCCTTTAATCCAGGTAATAAAAAGCATCTTGACCAGTAAGCAGTAAAAGGATGACATCTCATGTCACCCGTCTAACTGCCTTTCTATAGTGGGTATCGATGCGAGACGACAGTCATAAACAAAAGACAGGTTCTATCGGATGCCGATCAATGGTCGAGCGAGACCACGTGTAAAAGTCCGACTCTATCGCTGAATGCGAGAAGACTTCAATCGTGGGTATCACTACCAGAAAACAGAAAAGGCGCAGAATAATTCGTTGAAGAGCAAATGTAAAAGCTGAGGAGTAAGGAAAAGGCGACAGAGAAAAGCAAGTTTTTTGTGAGGATATCAATGAGGGGTACAATGACCACCAATATCCACTATACGCCTCCGTTCAAGATCTGAAGAGTACCGAAATCGAAATGGGAATTCGAGCAAGGAACGAAAAGCGTTTGGTGCAGGTTTTTACCACCAGCTTTGGCCGCCACCACCAGCAGACTGAGGAGCAAAAAGTCAGTAATTGTTTCATTGCGAGTTGAGTGTTGAGAAGGGTAATTGCGGAATTTGACTTACTGGGTTGCCATAACCTCCACCATTTCCGCCTCCGTAACCACCGCCACCACCACCGTATTGTCCTGGTGGAGGGCCATAGCTAGAAGGAGCAGGTGGGCCACCGAAGCCACCACCACCACTACCACCATATCCACCAGAGGCTGGAGGTCCACCAAATCCACCACCTCCGTTGAATCCACCACCGCCACCTCCGCCAAATTTACGGAAATCACGGTTCGCTCCACCACCACGTCCACGACCACCTGATCGACCACCACGACCGCCACCAAAGCCACCACCTTCACGAGCGATGTTTTCGAGGAAGGATGGAATCTCTTGGTTAGCTTCCTTCAAGAGTTCAATAAGATCGCGACAGACACCACGGTTTCCACGGTTGAAGAATGCAGTCGAGATACCAGTGTTACCAGCACGACCTGTACGACCGATACGATGAACGTAGTCATCGATGTCAGTAGGAAGGTCGTAGTTGACTACGTGCTTAACGTTAGGAATATCCAACCCTCTGGCTGCGACAGCAGTAGCGACAAGAATTGGGCAACGACCGTTTCTGAACATCTCGAGAGCGCGTTCACGCTCACGTTGAGTACGATCACCGTGAATAGAGGTGGCGGGGAAGTTTTGGTTGATCAAGAAGTCTGACAAGGAATCGGCCATACGCTTAGTCTCAACGAAGATGAGGGTAAGACCAGCACCGTGAGTGTGGAGAATATCCAAAAGGACGGAACGCTTGTCAACGTCCTCGACGTATTCAACCTTTTGAGTGATGTTCTCAGAAGTAGAACCAACACGACCAACAGACAAGAAAACGTAATCCTTCAAGAAATCACGGGCAAGCATTTGGATATCGCGAGGGAATGTGGCTGAAAACATGAGGGTTTGACGGTTTTGAACACCTGGCATATCCTCACCCTCGACAATTCGTCGAATTTGTGGTTCGAAACCCATGTCCAACATACGATCAGCCTCATCGAGAACCAAGTATTTGATGTTTTGAAGAGAGATGCGGCCACGTTCAATCAAATCGACAAGACGACCTGGGGTAGCAACGAGGAGATCACAACCACGTTCCATTTGGCGAAGTTGAGAACCAATATCAGCACCACCATACACAACACAAGGGCGAACCCATGATCTGTAGGCGAATTTGCGAGATTCGTCGTAAATTTGGGAAACAAGCTCACGAGTTGGAGCGAGGATCAGGGAAGTTGGGTAAGCCTTGCGAGTGCGTCCGAAGCTTCCTGCAGCATTAGCTGGAACAGGAGATGGACCAGTTTGGAATGCTTGAGACAAAATGGGGAACAAGAAACCACCAGTCTTTCCGGAACCAGTTTGAGCACAAGCCATCAAATCACGTCCACCCATGACAATTGGGATGGAGTATTTTTGAACTGGTGTTGGGACTTTGTAATGTGCTAACTCAATGTTCTTGATGAGATGATCATCGAGAGGAGGGTTGGTGAACTTGAGGACTGGTTCTGGAACATCTTGACCAGATGCTTCAACTGGGATATCGTCATACTTCTCGAAGTTGATACCGGTTTGTTGCTTGGTTGGGTCATCGGCGACACCGAAGAGTTCGCGTTCTACACGAGCGTTGGCAGGTCCAGCAATGTGTTTTCCATCTCGCCATTGTCCATCTCCACCACCACGAGCTTGACCAGCACCGCCACCAGCGCCACCGGCACCACCTGCACCTCCAGGACCGCCAGCACCAGCTGCAGGGTTTCCATAAGCGTTCTTGTTGAAGGATGGAGGACCAGATGGGTTCCAGTTGTTTCCACCTCGTGGAGCACCGTTTCCGCGTGGGGTGAAGTCAGGAGCATTAGCCCAAGAATCACCTCCAGCTGGGCGTGGAGCATTAGCGTATCCATTACTAGAAGGAGAAAACAGGTCAGCACATTTATGATTTGGGAAACATCTGATAAATATTTGGACAACTCACCCTTGAGGGGCCCAAGCACTGCCATTCAAGTTTGCTGGTGGACCGGCTGGAGCAGGGCCACCCATCTTGCCTCGCATGTGGGGAGGAATATATGATCGAGGTTCACCACCGTTAAGGTTGAGACCATTCATGTTGAGTTGATCCGCCATATTGGAAGGAACTGTAGAAGATCGAAGTTGTGTGAAAGTTGTGATGTTATTGGGTATCGACTGATCAGAGTTCTTCGTAATTCGGCCGTGGTATTATCGAACAAATTAGGTTTGACTTTGAGAAGTCTTTTTGGTAACTTTTGGACCTCTCGTGTAAGACAGTCGAGATGACAATCAGAAATCTAAGAAACCGAAACGCAATGGAAACGATTAAAAAGAAGAAAAGATGGAGGGATTTGTTGGTTCCGTTCGTCTTCTATAAATAAGAAGAGTAAGGAGACGTGAATGTGAATGTGAATATTGAGACAATCGTCAAACTCTTTTCCACTTGTTTTCTTAATAGCCTTCGAAAGAAACTTCAAAGACCGAAAGTAAGAAAAAAAGAAATAAACTGATGGCAAAAAAGAAGAAGTTGTTTGATGTTGTCGGGATTGAAGAAGGAAGAGATTTTATTTTATTTTGTGTGGTTGAGGAGGAAGAGGTTCGAGGGAAAAGAGAAGAATTTTAGTAGAACCACCTTAACCTTAGTTCTTTTCTCCTGGTAGTAGAATTTTCGATTTTTGACCAAGTGCGTATCCGAATCGTGGTAACTGGGTAAGAGAGGCAAAAAAAGAATCGTGTGCTAGTCTCAATGGGGCTAGGCCGCTGGAATACCCTAGGCTAAACCCTTATTGATAATTCTGGTAATCATGAATCCTAGATGGACCAATGAAAAGTCGGGGATTTAAAGTTTTTAAGTTCAATCTGGGCAAAAGTCCCTTAACCCTTAATGAGAGGAAACCTGATGTTTGATATCATCCCGCCGCCCGCGTCGTATTCCGTGCCACACCCAGTAAGATAGATACGGTAGTCTAGATTCTGTTTATATACCAACCTGGGCAAGAGTAAGGCTATTACTTACTGGAAGAACACCATCCATGCATCGCACCTACATCGATATCGTACTCATCCATTCGATCTTATACACTCTCTCTTCTCTGCTATATATACTCTGTATATATCTATCAATCACCCTAGTTTTACTCAAGGTCTTAGCCACTGTAATTATTTCCACTTGTACATTGGATTTGGATGACGCTCCGCTGGGCCACTGCCGTGGAGGCTTCTTCGCTTCGCTCTATTGTTTTACTCCTATTCTATTGTATAAGTACCGGTAGTCTTAATATGTTATATTTCTCTGTTTGCTGCCTACTGGGTAGCTATATGATACTTTATTTCTAGAAACATTTCTCTTACCTTTATTTCAATTGTCTGACTACTGGGTATCCTCCCCCTGGTGTCTGATGTTGACGCGAGTAGGTTTGTATCAAATGACGTCGCACAACCATCATTTATGTTTCAGTCGAACATCGGGGGGCGAGTATTGCAACCACTATGTAACCTTATCAGACGTTGTCACTAGAAGATTGTATTAATACGTTCAAATGGGAGAAGGATCTGAAAATAGTTCTGGATCGGTTTCTAGTTATAAGGTCTGGTTAGGTGGGAAATACTGTATTTATAACAGCACACTAGCACTCGTAAGATCACGGTATAAAAGTCCTCTTCTCGGTCTCACATCTAATTTGCCCGTCCAAACATCCACTCCTTCTATACCCTGAAAATCAAACAACTATTCTGCGATACTCATCTAAGTATCAGTCATTATGCATGCCTACCTTTGATGAAGTAAAAAAAAAGCAGTCGCCAAATTAAAGATCCGGGAATGTTCTAGACCACCGAAAGATCTCTAACTCCTCCAGATTAATGATGGGCACCTATAAATGAGACCGTCATCTAAATTTTGGCTATTAAAAGGAGAATCCGCCTGGAACTGTAGTTCAAGGAAGGAGTCTTGGAAGGTTGCATCATGTTATTGAGGGACGTGAGGCTGGAATTAATGTGTACGTTGAACTTCACGTTCCTATGGTGGTCGATCTTTGTCCAAACCATGTGGAAGATCAATACTAGTTGCATGCAGCAAGATACGGACGACTGAGAAAGAGGGTAGATGTCGAGAAACCTTACGTTTAACATAAATTCTGCATGTATCCGGCAAGAAAGCTAGTAGGATTGTACCGCAATGTTCGCGAATATTGTGAATCAAAAAGAGGTGGCCACCACGGCAGTGGTTCCCCGGAAGGGCCAGCGGAGCGTCATTTCAAGTACACCAACGACTTCTAGACGGATCAAATCACAATTCATCTCCAGTAACAAATCATCAAAATAGGCATCGCCATTTTATGCCATTTGATGCCACGCTAATATACACCCATACCTTAATTCATAGTTTATCTCCTGTGTCATAAAAGGCCCCTCGTAAGAAATCATCCTCGAATCAACCTTCTAAGGGCAGTCAATTCTCGCACTGTCATCATAATCAAGTTCCTTAATTCCCTCCTTCGTAATAACTTTAACAGTCATTCCCTTGAAATCAATCGGCAACCTCCTCTTCAACTCATCTGTACACATCCTCAAAACCTTCATTCCTTGTTCGAAATCAATATCTGGGTGATGATGTTTATCAAGGATAGACAAGCAGTAGTATTGTGCATAGCCGTGAGCTGCATATGGAAGGGGTGCAAGTGACGCTAGGTAATCGAGCCAGTATAGACTGGGCTTGTCGGTAATAGGATCAACACCGCCGAGGAGAAGGTTGACATTATATGGTTTGCGGGAGCGAAGAGATTGTGCTAGTTCACCACGGACAAAGTGAGCAACTGCGGATGGGGAGAGATCGATGTTATTGCGCATGGAGTAAAGTTGAGCGTTGGCTTGAATGTATTCTGCGAATTGAACTGCGAAGCGCTAATATTAGCATATTATATTGATGCAGAAGACAGTGGGCATTACTAGTATCTCCAGCCTCTCCAGAGAATGCCATCAAGGTATGTTGATTTAATGCTCTTGTCTTGTCATCTGAAGCTTTGAGAATGGTTGCACCTCTCATGGCAGCTTTTGAAGCCGCAATGATGGTAAAGTCCTTGCCAGTTATTCCAAGTAAGACCTCCCTAAGAAAATGGTTGTGTTAGCATAGTATCTTACAGACGATATTTTCATTCAAACTTACATGTTGATAGTGATTCAAGTTGAAGGATGAAGCTTCAGATTGTAATAACTATTGAGACTTTGGAGCTCCAACGCGTGTAGCTCTGGCTGCCTCATTCAATTCGGCGCTAACATACTTATGTCTTAGCGCCAAAAGCTTCAACATGTTATCACCCCTCTGATTGTAAGAATGAACAAATCCCCATTAATCAAGTTTCAATTTGATCATAATTGTTTGCTAGAACTAGATCCAGATGATCTATAAATCTACACTTATGTTATCTCTACGAACATGATCTGTAGTTATTCTGATGTATGAATCCATGACCTTTAATGTCGAGATGTGTCACGTGCCATGTACTTCATTTTGGATCCACTCAATCCCTGTCTCGAAATTCTGCGGCAGAATAATTCTACCCAAAAAATTATTTTGATAAGACGAACATTTTTCTGTATTTTCCATCGTGAGCTTTCCTTTTCACAACCACCACAACTATGTCTTCTTTCTTCACTATACCCAATTCCCAAAAGAAGAGGAAACGAAACGATGGCCCAGAAGTACCCAAGAAAAGATTAGCTGCCTCATCGAAAGCTCCCGCGAAACAGCCAAAACCTGCGAAAAAACCCGCAAGAGATGAATCGATTTCTGGAAGCGACTCGGAGAGTGAAGGAGGTCAATTGGATGATGAAGTTGCAGATCTCACCTCGGATGATGATCTAGAGGGAGAGGGGGAGGAAGAAACTGCGGCAGAGCGCAGGCTGAGATTAGCAGAAAGATATTTGCAAAATATTCGGGAGGAGGTAGCAGATGATGAAGTTGGGTTCAATGCCGAGGACATTGATCGAGATTTGATCGCCGAACGTTTAGAAGAAGATGTTGCGGAATCGAAGGGAAAGATATACAAAACACTGGCAGACGAATTAGAATTCGGGGAAGCATCGAGTTGTCATTTTAAGAAGGATTCGCATTCATTTACGGGTGTAGCTACATGTGCGCCATATGTTTATACTGTGACCAAGGATATGTGGCTAGTCAAATGGAAAATACAGGACTTACCAAAGGACCAATATCCGCAGAAGAAGGGCAAGAAGAAGAGCAAGAAACCTTCACCACCGCCGAAGAAAAAGCCCACCCTAGTAGCTTCAGTACGAGGGGATCAACGAAAGTCGAAAGTGACATCCTTCATGGGACATACCGATGCAATTATTAGTGTGGCCGCCTCACAAGATGGCAAATTCGTTGTAACTGGTGGTGTGGATCGAAAGATTATTGTTTGGAACGCAGAGACCCTTCGACCCATTCGAGTTTTTTCGCAACATCGAGACGCAATTACAGGTTTAGCTTTCAGGAGAGGAACAAATCAATTATATTCCAGTTCAAAGGATCGAACGATCAAAATATGGAGTTTGGATGAAGGTGCATATGTGGAGACTCTGTTCGGCCATCAGGATGAAGTTGTGGATATTGCTTCCCTTGCCCAAGAACGCTGCATATCAGTAGGCGCTCGTGATCGTACAGCCCGTTTATGGAAAGTGGTGGAGGAAACTCAACTTGTTTTCCGTGGAGGTGGAGGTGAGAAGAAGTCTCGTCACAAGAATAATCCCAATGATCTCCGCACTCTTGAGGGCAGTATCGACCGTATAGCTATGGTTGATGAGGATATGTTCATTACTGGAGGTGACAACGGATCACTTTCTCTTTGGACCATTCACAAGAAAAAGCCAATCTACACATTGTCTCTAGCTCACGGAGCAGACGAGCCAATAAAACCTGAAGAAGCATCCGCAGAAACCGATCCCTCCAAAAGAGTCGTACCTCGCACCTCACCCCGCTGGATTACCGCTCTAACCACAATTCCCTACTCCGATGTCGTACTAAGTGGTAGTTGGGATGGTGTAGTCCGGGCCTGGAGAGTCAGTGCCGACAGAAAAAGCCTTGAATCAATGGGCCCCGTTGGTCAAATCGCTGATACCACTCTGAAGAGTGCAGGTACCAATAAACATGGATCCCAAGCACCAGCCCGCGGCATCATAAATGATATATCAGTTTTTGAACGCGGTGATAGGGGAAAGGATGGTGTATGTATTATTGCAGCAGTAGGAAAGGCCCACCGTTTGGGTAACTGGCAAAAGGCGCCAGCGGGAAGAAACGGAGCAGTGATATTTGAAGTGTCGAGGAAACAGATAACTAATGGTGTTAATGGGCATGCGGATGAAAACGGGAAGCAGGCATAATGTGCTTTGCAAATGTGTATAGTTGGGGGTTCAGTTGGCCCGGGGGAGTTCTGTCATATAAAAGGCTGGATGCATGATATCTTCATTTGTGATTATGTTTACTTGTATGTATGAAATCGAGGTAGATACATAGCTCAATAACGAGGTAGCTTCTGGCTCTTGAGAAGTTTGCTAAGACATTCGTTCATGTGATTGGATTGGATTGTGTTGGTTTTGGTATTAATGGCCATGTTTCATGAATGTGAACATACTTCTAGGTAGCGTACCCCTACCCCTTCCCCCACTCGTTTCCCCTTTTCCCAACCGAGCAATGTCAAACCATGAGCTAAGTATCTCTGGTTCTCTCAGTCAATAAATAGACACGGCGAAACTGGAGGACGGCTACAAAAAACGATACTCTCATAAGCGGACACACCGCAAGAAGAACCACATACAAAATAAGACACTTTGCGAGAAAGATGTGGTGATCATCTATAACAAATTTGTATTTCTCACTACCTTTGTGATTTTCAAATTTCCTGGTATCATTTCTTAAATATATCGTACAACACCTTCATCTCGCATCTGGTATCTTCTGTTGTTCCACTCATTCATCGCCCGACATGTGCACGCTTTGTCCGTGTCATAGCCGAAGAGCATATAGGCAATGAAATTTTTCAAACGAATTCGAGGGAGTGTAGTGGTTGCCAATAAAGAAGCTGAAGTTTAATCACCAGTTAAGTTTTGTTGAAGAAGGATCTGAATGGTATAAGTTACGGTATTTTGAATCCCCATCAACTAGCCTTGCCTTTCCCTTTCCCAACAACCTCTCTTCGCTTCTCCCAAACCTGCAAGTAACTCTCCCCTAGATGCAAAAATTCTCTCTGCCCCCCTTCCACAAATAAATCCTGCACCACCTTCCACTCTCCCGTCGCCTTATCCCTTAGTTGCACTTTCCAGCTCCTCTTTTCCGATTCCCCCTCTACACTATCTTCTCGCCCTCTGACTGCTTCATGCACTATATTTGCAACTAAATCGTACCATATTGGTTCACCAGGTCTAGCATGTTTCATATCGGGTTCAATGTATGGTGACATATCAAGATTGCGCGCGTCGAAAGTGACAATTGTAGGGTTACGTTCATCGACGAACTTGTTATGCGAGAATCGTTTTATGTGAAAGAGGAGAAAGGGTGGTAGTGGATGGAGTAGTCGATAACGTTTACGCATATTGAGATGCTCTTGTGCTTTTAAACCATCATATTTTGCGAGGATATTGGTCAGAGGAATTTGAGGAATAATGTTTCGTTCCAACTCATCTTGAAATAATGGCGCTGGGGGTAAATCTAATGTGAGTAGCATGAATCTACTAACATCTGTTTTGACGTCTGCATCTTCAAATCGTAATCGATCACCAGCATCGGCTTTGGCGGTAATAGCTTGAGATTCGACTTTCAATTTCCCTTGGAAAATCTTCTGTATGATTGAAGAGCCAGGTTTAGTTTTGGAACCTCCAAGTGCAAGATGTAAATTATTGAGGAACCAGGAAAGGAAATCGACAGGGTCGGATTGGGTAGTTAGATTGAACTTTTTATTTGATTTGAGGGATATCTCTTGAAGAAGTTCATGAGGAGAGACATGGGATTTGAAGGCTCTTGGATTCCAAATCTTTCGGAATAAAATTGATACCCGTTTTATGAGTTCCGGCCTGTTGTGAAAGTCCTCCAATAAAAAGAAGTTTCGAAGAGGCGGCACATGAGAAAGCGCTTGTATTACCACATTGAAATAATCGTTATCTTTGATGTTGTTCATGCCGACGAAGCCTGGTATGTATTCTTTGCCAGATAGAGTCCAAGAAGTTTTGGCTTCACGATCCATAGCCATAACCTGCTCTTTTGTGTATGTAGGATCAGATACGAACTTTATGTCGTCTAAGCTCTTATTTTTCACCTCGTATCCTTCTGGTAGAACGTAGACCTTCTGTGTTTGCATGTTGATGAATACGTGATGTCCTACTTCAAGAGCATGGAAGTATGCATGAGACTTCGTCCCTCGACCCTGATAGTATTTTCCGCATACTAAACAAGCATATACGTTGATATTTGATAGAGAAATCGAACAGAGCTTTTCGAAATCGAAGTCTAAGACATTGCGATTGATGGTATCAAGGTAGAGGTCGTCGTAGCCTTCCATGGGTGCTTTTTCTCGAGGAGCCACAAATTGCAAATCTTCATCCTCAACTTCGAGATCTTCCATTCCATTTTTCAAATCTTCCTCATCCTCAATCTGCACCGGTCTAGGTTCTACCGTTCTCTGTCGTTTCGGGGTCGGTTCTGTTTCCAATTGCGCTCCATTGATCGAATCATCGTCATCACTGTGTGTGCCGGCATTGGCAGAGTCGTCATCGCGTTCTTTCCGCTTCCTAGTTGGGATATCCATATTTGTAGAACTTGGCATGTTGATATTAAAGATATCTATTAAAGATACTCTAAGGCGAGGCAATTGGAGACGGAAAGTTAACCTCGCTTGTTATTTATTTGTAGCCTTGCGCTAAATTTAATTTTGGGTGTTGAAGCTTCTAACTATCTACTCGTAGCTCTAGGGGCAATGACCACGTTCAAGCCACACTCGAGCCACACCATCCACAAGTCACTCAAAACAACATCATACATAACCTTACTTCCAACCTGCGCCTTTCTTCCAGTTCAAACCCAAGATCATTATAGCGAGGAGGTTCTCTTAAGAAAATGATCCTATGGTATCGTTCATTCTCGACATTCAATACTGAATTTAAGAGAGATTCAAAGATATCTAGACTCGAGCGTAGCTTGCCATAGGGTTTGTGGGCTCGCCCTCAAAACAGTTCAGTACTTTGTACAGTATACTCAATCATCCAAGGTAATAGTTGAATTCGATTATCAGAGAATGATGCTGCATTGATTTTCCGTTTTACCACTACCGTGCCGTGGTGGTGGAACATACATCCGGAAGAAAGGACGAGCTCGTGCATTGAGCAGTAATCGGACATCAAAACAACACCACCACCAAGAATGCCGAACCGCTATCCATTCTCCTCAAGCTACACAGTAAAAACAAAAGCACAGATATCAATGGTCCGCCGTTAAAATTACCATTCAATATGACATTATAGCCCTAAGCCGAACACGATCATCATATTTGACCACCCTAGGCTTCAACGAACTTGACTACTTTTTCTACCGTATCTTCCGCTTCCTTCATGAAACCTAGAATTGTCACCCAACTCAAATAGCATGTGGTGCATTTTAGATCTTCAAAATTCTACCTGTGGCCATTTTTCTTCATCGCTTTGGCAAACTCCACATCTTGATCGTACAATACTTCCAAGGTGCCAGTTTAAACCAAAAGAGAATTTGGACTTTTGAACTTGTTTCCTACTGGGTGTCATATAGATGGCTCCCATTCTATTCTAGAGGTGAAAATTAAGTTGCAGTCCTTTATAGAATCAAACCTAACATGTAACTTGTCTTGTAGTTTTTATGGCTGTTCAATATCATATCATCAGGCACCAAATCTAGTCATGAGCCATGCTGTCAAACCACCCTAAGAGCAGTTTGAAAGTACGCTATTTTTTCAACCACAAGACGGTGTTGTATTTGTAGAACAGATTATTTTAGATAATTGAAAAGAACTGCAGGCTTCCACCCAATATATACGGATCTGAACCACCAAGAACATAGCCACCGCTATGTAGATGGATAGCTAGCCGCTGTGGTACTGGAAGTTAATGGTGTGAGATGCCAGGCTGCACCTATTGTGATGAGATGGGCGATATACTGATGAAAGATACCACGACATGTCGAGAAAATTGCAAGAGTAAGCTGCAAAATAATGAAAGGTCCTCTCAAGGTCAGGGATTTGGTGGTGCGGTAACAGAATTTCGCATTACAACGCCACCAACTGAGAAAAACATACAAATCAACAGCTGAATCGTGGCTCCAGCCACGAATTGTAATGATTTATCTTGGAATTTAATGAAGAGAAAACGAGGTCAGTCAAATTGTTAATGTAATGACCAGGATTCAAAACGTGATGAAGGAGTTAGCATACCCAGAGATAAAGTAAGCTTCGCAGCTGATGCGGCGGGAATGATTACCAAGTTTCAAGACTTGTTAGCGAGTGATGGTTTACGCTATGGGTTTCTATAGATGGTGACCCAAGTGTCGTGCTAAATCCTTAGCTCCAAGCTTCAAAGGGGTTTTCTCAACCTTAATCCTTTCTTCAGTGGAGCCACAGCCAGCTTCAATCAGTTTAGTTTCATGGTCTTTGGCTCAATATTTTAACTCAAAATCTAGCAGCGATCTACGCATCTAAAAGTACCATTGATATAATAGCCCCTTGCTCAAAATATTCCCCCCAAAAGACGCTCTTATGATGAGATTGATATTTGGCCCAACGTCTGCAGATCGAGACAAGTTTATCAAAGTCGACAGTTGTCCTTCGAATGTAGATTTGAATTTGTTGGCTTAGGCTTAAGACACAGTGCTGGATGTCCATTCTTAGCCCTCGGTGCGGGGTTTGTTATTCAAGCTGGGTATTTGCGCAAATACTTGTAGGGAAACTGATCAATACTTTGAATGAATTAGATTCAGTCTGTCAACGGAACTAGCATCTCTGGAATCTTTTATTGGCTCATCTGTTTCAAGCAGATGTGACTACAATCAAATGGCAATGATGACATGCAGGTAACTACATGATCACGGGTCCCAGAATTCAAAGAATGCCTATCAATCGGGCTCCGAAGAGAATATTCACATACTTGCAGATTTGAAAATAAGAATGATCCACGATTATCGGGTAGAGAAGGCGAATACTAGTGGGAGTAAGAGTGCTTGTACTAGTAATTAAGTAATACGTGTAGGCCAGTAGAATTCCAAGGATTGAATCAAGTTTACGAATGTAATGAAGGCAGTGATTGTCAAAATGGTCACCCTAATCCGACCTTTAAAAGAGCGGGGGGCAAAGCGCACTAGTTATCAATGACATCGGTTGTGGTTTCAGGAATAGTCGCTGAAATATTGTCTCAACACCGAGCTTCTTTCGAATACGCGCTGGAGAATGGTGAAGAAAGCTGGCAACTTTCCCGAAGGAACCCTTTGACAAAAGCGAAACTATACCTATGGATAAGAGGAATCACATTTAAATTATTTTGGAACTTGACAAGAGACTTGACAAAAAGCTGTAGACTACGGACCACTGCTCAAAACCTATAAGATTTCATATTACAAGATGGGGAATATCAACAGCCCCCAAAAGCGGCTCGCTTTGATATCCCCAAATCTGTGCTTCGAAAGATCGAGATTTAACACTCATTCAGGTTCTGCAGTCACTTATTGGTATTCACTAAATACCGAGGTAATCATTCGCATGTAGTTCTTTTGAAGATGAAGATTTCTTGATTAGTCACACAAATATTGTAATGATTTTTCAAAGAGCAATTATAATAGTTGGCTGCCGAGGTGTGCTGGCTCATCTGGAAAAATTCACCCTCAAATATTGAAAAACTTGCACGAATTTCTCAGAGCCGTTTGAATTGCAGTATAGTGAGAAGAAGCGTAATGAAGGGCCACGAATTTGTTGACTCTAAAGATATTTGGGGCTGTAGTGCCATCAATATAAGGAGTTTATACTCCGCTAAATAGATGTAAAACATGCAGACAGACTAGACCAAGAGAGATCAGCTTTGGTCGAAATTAAAAGAAATATGCTTCTGTTTAATCGATGTCATCTTTAACTCTTTTCACTTCTAAACGACTTCGAACTTCGATTACAGCAAAACCGACACTAGAAAACATGACGGATAAGCCAACGCTGCTACATGTCACATATATATATATATATACTTCAGAAATTGTTTTCCTACCATTATTCTTCTGGCCATCATTTGAGACAGATTGTATCTATTTGACTCCGATATCGTCTCTAGTAGCATAGAAGGGTTGTTCAAAATATCTACCAGCCTTGGAACATTAAGCGAGTATCGTACTAGACATTCGTCTAATCTCGCGATGTCACATAATGAATACAAAGTCAGAGCTCACTGTCATCCGAAGTTTACTATATCACTCCGCTTTGTTTCCCCCCACAAGTAAAATGAGTCAAGGCTGCTGTATTTGCAAGTATTGTCATGGAAATGAAGTTGTCTGAGCCCCACATTGAAGGCTATTCACTATGCGACGATGAAAACAAAGTGAGCAAGTTTCTCTATTCACAGCTTCTCTAATTACACCGCGATGAGCCGCATGTGAGCCGTAGATAATTCACCTACAATCTCACTAGCGCGCACAATCAGGAATGGAAATATACACTTAAGGATCTTCAAATTTCGACAACTTCAACAACTCCAACATCTTCCAACTGTACGAACCACGAATGAACCTTCATATTCATCAAAATCTTTACATCAAAACATAAACAACGTTTTTCAAAGCTCTCCAGATTATCAAATCTTTAAAACTTGCGTCACCTCAAGGATCCACTGTCACAGGTAAGTTTCTCAATCAATCAACGGCCACATGATATTCATCGCGCGTTTTGCTAATTGATTCCATTAACAGAGAACGGTTCCAAACCATAAAACTTTCAAATTCTTAAGCTTCACGACTTTCATCTTCTTTACCGACATAAGAGTTTCCAAATCAAAAGTTGAAATGTAATACTATCAATATGTCTTCGGCGCCCAGAATGCTCTGTGTAATTTGCTAATCGATTGTTGATAGCTTCAGTTATGTCCAAGAACAGTCTAGACAACGTCGCACCAGCTGTTAAGCCCACGCTTTTCGATCCACGTAAGAAGAAAGCCCCACAACAGCCGTCTCTGAGCCAAATGCTCACCCAAAAGCAAGCCACTCAAAAGGAACCGGCAACTCAACCGCTCGCAGATACTGCGATGGCCAACTTCTCAGTAACAGGTATGATAATCATTACAAGTCCTTTATGTGGGCTGTACTAATGAATCGTAGCATCTGCTGAGCAAGCTTCCCAAGGAATGACTCCAACTCAACCCTCAGCGGAGACGGATACGGCTGTAAATTTCGGCGCAGCAATGCCAACATTCGGTGCAGGTATGCCAGCATTTGGTGCGGGTACACCAACATTCGGTGCAGGTATGCATAATTCATGCAATGGTATGATATCCGGGTTTCAAGATTTTTATGAGCTGAGCTAATGAATTGTAGTATCCGAGAATGCTGAACCTAAATCAAACTCATCTTTCAGATTTTCGATCTCCCATATGGTTCCCCAATCAATTGACAATGCGACTCTCAAGCAAGAGAACACCGATCTTCGTTTGAAGTTGGAAAAAACCAGCAAAGAGCTCAATGATGCTAGAGAGAAGGTTGTTGCCCAACAATCTGGATACGAGAAGATGGAAACTGAGCTTGCACAGAAGAAGGTACTTGCAAGTCAATCCGCTTGGTACAAGCAGCAGTATGAATCAATAAAAGAAGAAATGGAAGAGCTTGAAGCTTCCAATGCCGGATTTCAAATGGATGTCAGCCGTTTGAATACAGAACTTGAAGAAGCAAAGGAGAGCAACGATAATCTAGAATTTGAACTTGCGCTTTCAAACGCCATGCGCGACGAACTTGAAGCGGAAGCCCGAAAACTTGGCTACGCCCCAGGATTTGGAGGCCAACCTTTGAACAGTGTGGTTCAAGAGAAAGAAGATGAAATCTCGGACCTCAAAGGCAGAATCGGTAGGCTGAATGATGAATTGGAAAATACCAAAAATGAATCCAGTGCGGAGTTCGACAGGCTTAATGGGAACATCACCAAACTTCAAGATGAGCTCCAGCTTGTGAATGTCAAAAACATCGATTCGGAAAACTCACTACAAAAGTATCGCAAGGAGTATGTGAGGTCTCACAATTTGAAAATGGAACATGAGTCAGAATTGCAAGTTGCGTTGACAGACAAGACCACAGCAGAGAACTTGGCCAGTCAATATCATTCAACCATTCTTCAACTACAAGCAAATCTTCAAGAACTCCTATTCAAACAGACACAGGAGAAGTCCAATTTCGAAGACATTATCAACCAAAATATTGGCGAAAAACAACAAATGCAACAGCATCTTGACCAACTTCAACATAAGTACCAGAATCTCAAGCTCCATGCAGAAAAAGCAGCCAGTGACCTGAGTGCTACTGTTGCCAATGGAGCCAAAGTTATCGAGGAGAGAGATGATGTTGTTAGTGTTGCAGACAAACTTGCCAGAGAAAGGGATGCTGCTATCTCATTTGCAGACAAAGTTATCGAGGGAAGAGATTCTGCTGTCACTGAATGTTTAAAGGAAAGACATACCACTGGAATCACTGCCAAAAAACTTGATAGCGAGAAGCCGCAAGGTACTGACTCAGCCACGCAGCAACTGAAGGATGGTCTTAAACAATCTCGACAGCAAATTCTGAAGCTGACCGTCGAAAAATCACAGTTGGTCGATGCGAAGTCAAATCATCTGATTTTTGAAGAGAGTGATACTCGCACGATTAGACAGTTGCGAATTGAGCTAGGTAGCTTGGAGTTACTTCATAACACTTTGAAAGAAAATGTAACCAACCCTACATCTGTCGAGGCCGTCGAAAAAGTCAAACAACTGGAGATTGAATTTCTAAGATCTCAAAAAGATGTCCGATGTCTGGAGCATGAGATCAAATTCATTGATGAGCATTCCTCCCGAACCTCGCGGAGACTCAAGGAGAACATTTCAAGTCTTCAATCAAAGATCTCAGAGCTTGAGAGCTCTTTATCAGAATGCACTAGTATCAAGGAAAAAACTGCTGTTGCTCTTTTCGAGTGCCAACGCAAAGCAGAAAGTGATCAAGAGATAAAGAGAAGTTACCAAGATAAGTTATCCAAAAAGATTAGAGAAGTCGAAAGAGTTGCCGCAGCTCTCCAAAAATTGAAGGAAGAGAATTCCACACTGGTGGTTACAACGGCTCAAAATCTTGATGCTGAAACCTCAGCTCACAAAAAATCTTCTGCTGAGCTTCATTCCCTTAAAGAAGAGTTCACAAAGCAGAAATCTGAGTTGAGATGGATCAAGAAAGCTTTCAGAGACCTTAAGTCGGTTCCTCTTTCTAATGATGACACTGTACCTGGCAGTCCATCCTTGGGTCTCTTACATGGAAATTCGGGCATGAGAAAAAATTTGATTTCGAAGAACACCGACAAGGAGACCATAATCAATCTTTTATCCGAATCAGACGAAGGACTGATCGCTGCTACTAGAAAGGGGTTCCATGAGCGACAGGAAAAGATCAGACAGACAAAGATCGAATTGGAAAAAATCGAAAAGCCCACCCCTACCAAACAGATTCCTGTCAGTGGGGATCCTGCAGAAATCGTCTCATCCGAAACTCCCAACAGTTCCACATCTGTACCGGAGTCTACCGGCAACTCTTTCCCAGCCCAGGATATCACGACAATTGATGAACAAATTCCATTACAAATGGTTGTTCAATCACCAGCTTTACCTACTCTTGGACTTGCACCGAAGTTTGTGAATGAGAATTTCTTAATCATGGAATGCCCAGAAATCGCCGAACAGACTACAATCCCTGCGATTGTTGTGGAGCCGAAATATTCTCCTAGGTCTAAAGCTGCTTACTCTTTGTTAAAGATTTTCTTCATCGTTTTCTTGACAATTTGTTGGGTTGGCCACATGTGGCTCTCTACCAACTTGTTTACCCCAGGTATCATTCACATGATCGATGCACCAAGACCAGCAAGTATTCCAGTGGCCACAATGAACTTACCTATCTTTGCAACCCCTACGACATTCCGACTAGCGGTAATACCAGAAATAGCAACAGAAACAGCTTCTGTACAAATCCCTCAGGCCACAACCGTTGCTCTTCTTCCTAGATACGCCGACTTCTTACCCCAGATATTATACCCAAGGAAAATAATCCACCTGCACCAACTCGTCAAGGTCAAGTCAGTCATTTTCTGGGACGCTTTCAAGACCTCTGTTAGACGTGTTGTGAGAAACTTTTCTCCCAGGCATTAAATCTCAGCGGATTTCGACAAGACCTTACTGTACCATACTTGCTTTAAGCTTATGGGGAGTCAAAGAAGTTTGCGTTTCTATATTTGCATATTATCCTAGTTTTTTATTCCTCGGGATCAAATTTTTTCTTTGCGACGGCGGCGACCCATCCAAATTGTCCAATCAACACTTCGAATGTCACCCATTTAACGTACTCTACCATAACGAGAAAACCACAAATCCTCTCCCAAGACCAGTTGTTCCAAACAACCCCATGGAATGAGATCATCTAATCATGATAATTTGCATCGAATTTGCATGAATTTTCCTGAGAAGGCGGACGCGTCTTCAATAATGGAGTATTTGTGTAACTTCCTTGTAAAATATCTTTTCTCGATGATTTTCATGACAAGTTCTCCTACTTTCTAAATTTCAAGGACAACTCAACGAGCAATCATTCTCATAACGTCTGCACACTGACAATTCTTTTCAAATTTCATTTTTCTCCTTCCAATACCCCACCACCAGCATTTGCAAGACTACGCACGATGGTTAGGATGAATGGAGTTAATTGTTAATCATCCCCCTAGGCAAGGGATGATTTAACATACTTTGTTCTCCTTTCTTAAAGGTATGATATGAGGGAATGTGAAAGATGGATGCTTCCTTTGGCGAGGCGGCACTCATTCTGACACACCACTTTCTATCAAAAACTTTATCATGCGGAGGCAACATAGCATAAAGTACTCCCTTAGGCAAGGAGCTACTCTTATGCTATGATCTTACCTGAAATGCTTATGACTTTATGGTGAAATGAAGGAATGAAGAAACTTATGACTGGAGGAGTTGGAAACTTTGCAGAAATGATTGCTTTTGAGCTGGAGTTCTCGAATGGTTATTGCAATTGGTTTATGACATTGTGGTGGAGTTGTGGCGATAAGATTACTCAGAAAATGGGAAGGGCTTTGCGGTTTGGAAATGGGGTCTGAGAAGGGATGACTAAAAAGGTAAATGGATGATGGATTTGAAGTCGATGGATCAAAAATGGTGTAAATCCTGGCAGAAAGTAACGAATCTGCAGGTATCGGAGGAGTTATTCGAAGGTCTGATGTTTTTTCTGATCTGGCTTTTACTGACCCAGCTTTCGCAGATATTGGTGTTCCGTATCTTATTTCAAACTTGTTTTCTTTGGTATGGTTTTAGAATACTTGATTTTTCGGCAGTCTTGATAGACGATGTAGGATCACGATCTTGATAGTACCTTGGAGTTGAAACTGCCGTCGCAGGACCCTAATGAGAACATCCGAAATTATTACAAAATCAACTTGGTGCTGGTGATGTTGAAATGAATGCAATACTGCAGTAATTCTTGTAATTTCCCATGCTCGTCGATAGAAACGAGCTTGCCACCATCCTCGTTGACCAATCAAGGTCTGTCTGTGGAGGTACTGATCAACTAGCCCGCTTCTGTTAAATGCCAAATGATTAAATTGATCCAAGTATCATTAGGATTCAACAAGATAAAGAGCAAGTTGCACTATCATAATAAGAGCAGCATCGTTCTACATCTAGGTAGTCCCTCGAATATGAAATGGTGTCGTCGGATACAAACCGGGAACGTGCATTTCGTGTGCCGAAATTTGGCCTTGATGGCCTTTTCCTTTTGATTTCCTATCCATTCCGACCTTGAACTTTCTTCAACAGAGTTCCATAGGGAGAGAAGTGCTTTCTAGGATTTCAAACTCATGGGTTCATGTGGCTTTGCTTATGAAGGAGCATAGTATGCTCTTCAAATCGGTAGAGTTGACTGTCTCACCTTTACTCACACACACACCTACACACAATGTTTCAAGAACCAAATCCTAGAGGTAAATTCAAAGACATGAAACGAGCGACTTTATATTACCGACATGTTACTTGAAATAGGTGCTTACGCATATTAAGTCACCTCTATCTAGCAGATAACAAACCCTTATGCAGTGATTTATCTTGATATGAATTGTTCAACATTTATGCAGTGCGCCGCATCTAATCCTCTTCGTATTGTAAGATGTAAGGGTATCCATCGGAGAATCTTGCGCAAATTTTCGTATGAGTTTCGCGTTTGAAGCGTCAACGACGGTATCATAATAAAAACTGATCAGAATTACTTAGGAATAACCGTAACCAATTTGGTTCTATTTGTTTGATCTAGATTGATCAGGAAAAGGTCGTATTCAAAAGGAAAAGCTTCCTCCAAACGTAGTTGTGTATGTTGAAAGATGGATTAAGGTGTTGTTGCTACTCGTTACATGATACCAAAAGATGGATGCTAAGCAAATTAAATATAATCGTTTGGCGAATGACTTTCACCCTCACGACCTGCCACAGCCATTCCCCAAAGTTTCTCAACAAAATCCCAATACCCCTTTTCCCCACCATTGCCCTTAAACAACTGCACGTGTTCAGCTTCCTCGACCATCTTCTTTACCACTTTATAACCTTTGTTCTCTGCCACCGTAGCATGTTTCTCAATGTCGTTCCAGTCCATAGCTCGATCCTCTTTGCTATATATATAGCCTCTCACACAATCTAAAGGCACGAATTTCTGATCATTTGTCCCGGATGTTGGATTCCAAACCAAATCCCCCCAAACCCATTTCGGCTTCCAATTTACCGTCACGAACACCACTGAGACAATCGCTAGTGACACAAGCATATACGACAGCCACAAATATAGAGGCCATTTAACGACAGACAACGCAAGAGCGTGCATATCGCGACGAAATTGTGGTATCCCTGGAGCAGAATCAAGGACAAAGGCTTTGGCAGGCATGGATTTTCCTCTAAGGGCTTGATAAGCTCCAGCGACTGCGTACATACACTTAGTACCTCCATTGCTGAGCGCATGCACGAAGAGTCTCTCACTGACTTGATCCGGGGCCAGGATAGCGCTCACAGCTTCCTTAACATCCGCACGCCGGCGAGCCCCAGAAAGAGAAATTCTTTAGTGTTTGTAGTTGCTAGAATGATACGGGCGGAGGGATAGAGGCACATATAGGTCTTACAATAGTAGTCAATGTGCTTGGGCGCTTCGTTCATCCAGGAGCAGAGAAGAATGGTTGTCGAGCCGTGAAAGGAGCCGATATTAGAACTGGATTTTGGAGGCGTGTAGACGCTAACTTTGGGCGAGAGACGGGTGAACTCTGAGAGAGGCTTACAGTGATTATAGAGAGACAGATGAATGACTAGATCGATATTCGGAAAGTTTGCGGAGCCTAATGGATCTAAACTTCAGAGAAAGGCTAATTTGCTTGCGTTGGAGTGACTAGCGCCGTGTTATGCAAAAATACATCACGAGCATTGAAGAAAATGTTCAAATTCTGTCTTGTTTATTCCACAACAAATAAGTCGTGGATAATCTACCAAGATCATATTTGCTCTGTGGGTGATCGTTGCGCTGACTATCAATAGTATTAATGATAAAAGCCGGAAGGTTGCGGACCACTAGGTCAATTAGCTCTTCTGCAGTAGTAGCTAGACTCCACGTGAATGAAAAAATCAGCACACTCAAAAAGTTCTCTCTTTCAAAAATATATATCAAATCAACTTATCAGTATTTCAATCTCGAAAAATAGGGCTGATAATAGAAAGCTATTTGATTCTGTAAATATTGAGGTTTTATAATACTCAGTTGACTGTTAATGATATTATATAGTATCAAAGTACAAGCAGTTTTACTGGGTTTCTAAATTTCGGTGATTTGGTGTGCCGTTTTTTTTGTTCACGTGGACCTAGACTTCGAAATCAGTAAGGCGTCAAGAAAGTACGGGCAAGCTTCTTCCACACTGTCTATAACTTGTGTCACTTGGATCATTTCGCAATTGAATGCATATCCGTTTTGGTAGGAGCACACTTTAATGTTCTTTTTTGCAATACCTCACGTGAGATATCAGGCCCCATTCCTATACTTAGCTTCGCAGACAGGCACGTGATACGGTGGGAATATCCTCAGGTATTATGGGTCCCATCGAAGAAACAGGGGTGTTAAAGTGATCAAAATTAGTTCGGCTGCCTGTAGATGGAGCGGATGCAAAAGGCGTATTTCTGTGCCAAGATAGGGTTGGCCGATCTTCTGTCCATATTTTCTTGGTACGATCACTGCGCCAAGGCGTGTCTCCAATTTATCCTTCAAAAGCTGATACTGTGGGCATTCGTAAAGATCAGATAATTGAAACGATGACATGAGGCGGTGCCTTGATTTCTCGATACTGGGGTTATTTTGGGAGGCATGTTGTTGTTGTACTCGAAAGATTTTAGTTGAATAGGTTTTCTGTCTTCTTAGATAACTGCTTTGTATTTACCATTATTCAGTGGCATCGCATGCCACCGGTATAGGTCTCCTCTAAAGGTTTGGAACGATGGTTTCATTCAATAGAGGTGCTCAACACCGGGATATAGATTGACTCACGACTTTCGCACTTACAACCTGCACTCATACTAGTTCAGAATGTTCTTCCCCGCTCCCGCTGTAATACCTCGCGCAATTTGAAAGCGGGGTAATTATAAACTCTTGAATATTCGTGCGTATGTCGAGTAAGGCTTCGTGACAGATATAAACGATGGCAAGTACGTCTGGAAAACAGCACACCATCGTGGTGAACTTGTGTTACTGTCTATGACAACAAATCAAGGAATTGTGATGATTACTTTACCACTTCGGAATGTGCATGCATAATATGGCATCAGGGGCGCTGGACTCGTTGTCCATTCAAACCGAATATGATTAGATTGATTAAGCTGTAGGTGTTTGCAGTTTTGAAGACCTAAGAATTGGTACGACTCGCACTCGATTTGTACGTCACTGTCGGGGCGACCTTGGTTTCATTTTTTCAATATCTTCAATCATATGTACACCATGCAGGGCTTGAAATGCAATTGTTCAGCTGGTGTTCAATTGCAGAATGGCACCACTGACTCGCTGGTTCTTCTGTACTCCTTTCGGCATGAAATTATCCGGTTTTCACAAGTGGGATCTACAGAATCTACTGGAGTTCAATAGTTTGATTATCTTCACAGTGGCTTCCAAAATAATTGTGGCCGAGGAACTGTTTCCACTTTTTTTCACTTATATACCATTGAGAACTGCTATGGACAGAGCGAATCTTGGTTCTCGTTAACTTAGAAGAGATAACATTCGGTTTCATATCTTATACCGAACCAAAAGACTTCAATCATTTCAAGTCATGGCTCTTCCGTTCCCTGAGGGTGAATGCTTCTTCAATCGATCAGGGATATCTGGTCCTGAAACGCCCTGGTATCAGGCAAATTTAGCTGAACATTTCTATAAACATTTTCTCATCGAGTATATCTGGAATGAACCATTTAATTATAATACTTCAACGATCCGCTCACATCCTCGTTCTGACTGGTCTCTTTTCAAGTGGAGTGGAAGCAAAACCCAATTTGGCAACTTCACTCACTTACCTATCTCTTATGGTCCTACCCCGGATAACATCAAAGGGAGGCGTAGACACGAACTGTGTCTTGATGGAAAGAAATTTATGATAGGTTTCGTGATGGTGCAGCTGCTGAGGTAAACATCCGAGACAATTCCAAGGAGGTCACTACTAATTATATTTCAGTCTTGGTTCGCCCACTTTAAGCTGCCTACAGCTGAAGAGCGATGCATATACATCGATGTTAGTATTTGATTCTTGATACCTTAATTTTCTAACCGACAATCAGATGCTTGCCAACATCCGAGCAATCTATCTCCCACTGTCTCAATCAGCTTGTGAAGCCTATCCAAGTTTATGTTCTTTTGTTACCATAAACTTTGCTCATAACGGCAAGCTTCAAATATGGGACAGTTCAAAATATGTTGAAATTCAATGCGATCCGACATTTGGTCTTCGTGCCAACAGTGGTCGTGTTCTTGCTATTGACGTCTATGGATTATTGAATCTACTTTCCCTTCCAAGAAATATGCGATCGCAGACTCCATATAGCGCTAAACTTCTCCAGTGGACTACATGGGGCAAGTTGCAGACTGTTCCAGTGCTAGGCACTTATCTGCACAGAGTTGACTTTGACTGGATTGCTGTTGCCAAAGCGAATCTTGGACTCTCTTTACAATGGGTACCAGCAAAGCCTGCATCTTCACCGTGGTGGAAAGGTTTCATTAAAAATATTGCAACTATCGCAGTCGGCTTCGTTCCAGGAGTTGGTCCAATTCTTGCAGTTGGAACAGCGTTAATGGTAACATGGGTTCTAGATCCCGACAAATTTCTTGCTGAGCTTCGGGCTCAGGTTCCCACGGTTGAGCTGGGTGAACAAGTATTCAATAAATTCCGAAATGATGCAAAGCAAAACCATACCGAACAAATGAAATACGTTAATTCGGAATGGAAAAATCTAGTCGTCAGCTCACGGTCTCTTTCTGAACCCGAGTCTGAGCCCGTGGAAGATTCATTGGAAGATAGCCCAGCTCTACTCGCTGTTCCGGTTGATGATATTCCCCCTAGCACGCAGTTCATTAGCAATGGCTATACACTGGCCTCAAGCGTGAGAACCATTTCAAAAGAAGAGATTGAGGCGGACAGAGACGATGGAGCACCTGCGCAACCTATAATCAATCCTAGTGAAAATTCAGATGATGGTCATAAAGAACCATATAATATGGATCCATCAGAAATTCCAAATGAATCTGGGCTGCTTTCTGATATTGATTGGATTCAAGGGTACACCAGTATTCAGTTCAGAGAGAAAGAGATGTGAGATGGTTGCGCGAGAATTGCAAATTGATGAGCAAATGTGTCGGACACCGGTTTTCTTATTCTTTTAATTTGAACATTGCTTCACCACTTTCTTTTTAACAAGAATGACGAATCTCATTGAATTCAAATGGGGACAGGATTGAGATTTGAATCGTCTTGATTTTCCTGTCGGATATTGGTCTTCAACAGACAAATCGGGTGAGGGATGCAGTGGGGAGAACTTGAGGAGGAGTTTGATCAAGGAGCATTATTTCTTACCGGGTTTAAGGATGAGTATATTCATCTTTTGAAAAGTGCCTTAGCACTTTGACTTCATCTTGAAACAAATAAAACAACGGCTTCCATTGTCTACTCTATCCCTATCATTAGTTTCTTGAAATTTGGTGATCTAATGAAAGGTCGAGTGACGTTTTGTGGTCAAGGCTGTATGACAGATCATAATCATTAGTCTTTGAATATTGGGCGTGTTGGTATCACCATGGGGATAGTGAAGACAATATAGTACTATAGTTTACACTATTATAATATTACTTAAGATTCTAAAAGCTAGGGCTATGATATGTTTATATTATAATACTAAAGCACTAGCACAAGTGCTAGTGTAATCACATAATCCCTATCCCGATATTGGTAATTCTTTAAAGTTGTTGGATTGTATTCTTCTAACTAATATCTCTTTATCCGTATAACTATTTATCCTTCTAATCTTTTTCAATTTATTTTGTGATCTTAATTTTTATAGTGTTGTTATTAATCAAATCCTTTAGAGTTTAATACAACTTAGATTTAGTTATTACATCAACTAGATTAGATTCATTATCAATCCATTTGATTTTTATAATCTCTTGTTTCTTATATGTTTTCTGGATAGCTATTATATTAATCATTAGTCTCTTTTTGGTAGTTGTATTGAGTTTTGTAAGATAATTGTAAAATGATTTTAAATTAATATATATAATTAATGGTATATTACAATTTGAGAAAATCTTATCAAGTATATCTTTGATTGCTATACTAATATCAAAGTCCAAAATTATATTATAGAGCTTTGATACTAGTATGCTTTTAGTAATTCTTTTGCATTTAATTGATAACTAATAAATAATATTAGTTTTGTCGAATTTGTTTTATAAAACAATAATATATTTAATTTGGAAGAACAAATCTTTATTGTTTATAAAGAATGTATTTGTGAATATAATTAATTTAAGAGAATTTATATCAAGTGGGACAAATTGTAGTTCTCTTTTTGAGTTGTTGATTTACTATTGGATATATTTATTAAAAGAATTAACATCTTTTTTCTTTAGATTGATTATTTATATAGTATATAACAAATCAAAAGATACTTTTAACTGATATATAATTGTTATATATACTCCTCAAGTACATTATATAACATATTGATCTTTTACTGTTACTAACTTTCTGAACTTGTTATATGTGTTTTGCATATCAAATGATTCTGATTTAATCAAACAAAAGTTTTCGTATTGTTTTTCTAATTAAAGTAAATCATGCTATTGTGTTGTTGAGTGATTAGATTACTATTAAATTTAAATAATATATTTGATATAAATATTTCACACTCTTTTACTATAAAATTTGTATTTTTGAACTCAACTTACTTACAATCTGCAAATACTTTATTAGCTACAATAAATATATCATCTATTTGTAATCCAATAATACCAAACACTATATCGTCTTTAATTATATGTAACAGATATAAATCATAGATTGATTATATTATCTTGAAAGTATTAGTATGGTGCTTATGGTAGGTGTTAAATCAATGATTGCCTACTTCTGGGATGCTATATAATGGTTATATTATTTGCAGGATAAAACTGTTTGGGATATTTATTTTTGTTGAGGGTTATACATAAAATTTTCGAACTAAATTCAATATTGACTATATATATACTTGTATAATATCACAAATACTCATAATAACCTCATTCTTAAATAGCATAGTTATTATTATTAGTATAATATGTTGGCTAATGTATTATATAATAAGTGATTATATCAAAACAATACCCTTTCCTTAATCTTTCTATACTTATATTACTAATCAGGATTTTGGAAATACCTTATCAATTCCTTCATTCTTAATTTTATCAACAAAATGTGAATTGAATATTTTAATATCTACAAATATATCTATAAATTTTATAAATTAGAATATACCATTTTCTATTAATTTATTGATTTTTTTTTGTTTTGATTTGACAAAAATTATTAATGCTTATATATCAACAAATGTTATATAGTATTTAATATATTTGTTATTGTTTGGAAAATATATTACTAAATTGAATAATACTATAAATTCTATAAAATATACATTCATATCGTTATTCGAAAAATAAATTCGAAATACAGAAATTACAATTTGGGGAAATAAATATTACTAATACTATAGATCCTTAAATATATCCAAAAATATCTCTTCAAATTTTCTACTACAAATAATAATAAATAAAAAAAAAGATATAACCTTACCAGATTTTGGTAAAGTTATTTTAGCTATATTCCTAAATATATTTTGTATTATCTGATTTATTGCTTGTATAGATATAGCAGCCTATCCTTGTTATATTAATTATATTGCTTGTATAGATTGTATAGATAGTATTGATTATATTAATTCAACAAATTGTTTATTTTGAGATTGATTCTGAGATTAATCTTAATCCTTTTCCAAATACAGCTTAACTTGGGTGGTACGAAATTCTGTTGGACTATTTATTAGTTATATGGTATATATCTCATCCTTTATACTTAATAAATAATATAAATCTGTTTAATCTTTATATTATTTTTATATTCAAATCTTTAAATTGATAAATAAATTATATAAAGCTATTATGGATAATCTATTACATTAATTTAAAACATTAAATACTTGTTTTGTAGCTTATAATTTGTAAATCTCAGATATTACTTTCTTGATTATTGCTTAACATTATAGAATTATAAATACAGATAAATTGGATTCGGATATACACAAATATACTTCAAAAACTAAAAATATTAAAACTAATCCATCCAGTCCTACAATATCGTTTACTACTTTTATAGCCATTTATAATATCATCTTCTTTGAAATAGAATTCTCTAATTCGTTTGTAATAATAGTATATACTCTCTTAATAACTATATAATATTATTCAACCATACCAATTGACCAATAAACTTCAATTAAAATACTCTTTATTTTTATTGATATAGTTATTATATATTATACAAATTCCTTATTAACAAAATTCTTTCTGGTATTATATATAATATAATCCGAAAGGCTAATATAAATGTCCATCTAGTATTTTCAAAGAATATTAAAGATATATCTTATAATAATGTTGTTTAATTATTATATAATTTGGAATTGTATACCTTCATTAATAATATATAAAATGAAATTAATATTGATATACATCACATTAATTATAATTAAATAATTGAAATCAATATTATTTTACAAATTGAACTTAAATCGATCTAATGATTTACTATACTTTTGATAATACTAACAAAACTTAATAAGTTTATTAATCTCAACTTATAAAACATTATTATAGCCAGCTCATTACAATACTTATAGAAGTTTGTAAACTAAAGGATAACCAAAACGATAATATAAGCAACATAATTCTATAATAATGAAATAATATTTATTATTATCGATAATTTGCTATATAAATTGTTATACATTTATATACCAAAAGAATACTATATACTTATTGCAATAAATATATGGGTAGTTTATTTCTATATATTATACAATAACTGAATTAACAATATTATTATAGTATACACCAAGTTTGTTTATATCGTTTAATAACAATAGAAATAATATTTCTGTATTTATAATATAGAATTCAATAATTCCTAATAATAGTTTGAACTTGATTGATCTAATTAACTCAGCTTTTCTGATTCCGAATATTATATTTGCAATTTCTATTTGACTTATATTTAATAATATATTTTCGATAGTTATCTTATATACTATATATTGTTTATAGTTTATTATCAATTATTATACCGCGGTTATATTAATAATAATTCCTTGAAATTCTTTTGCATTGTATCTACTAATGTATACTATACTATAGACTTGTGTTACGGAGATACCCGCACCGCAATATGGATTATAAGATAAATGCAAGCCTTAATATTGTGACCTACAAAAACAATATTATAGGAACTATAAAATTAAAAGGTAATTAAAAATAAAAGTAATTAAATAAATAATTAATAATTTAGAAAAAATAGATACCTATCTTTATTAATATTTATTCTATAATAAATATAGAATAATTAAGTTATAGGTTATTTAATAAATATAAATTAAATAAATAATAGGATTATTAGAAATTATAAAATAAATATTATATAATGAATAAATAGGATAGATGGTTATTTAAACTATCCATAAATAGATAAAATAAATAAATTATTTAGGTTATTCTACAGGGATAAAGATTTATATTAAAAAAAAGATTTTATTATAATATAAAGCTTTATATTTAAAACAATTATTAATTTTATATTATAATTATAAGAATTATAATTAATTATAACTTTATTAAATTCCTATTTGAAATTTAGATTAAATTACCTCGAAAGATCTCTAACCACTTCCATATAACTCTAGAGACAGTTTCCATAACATTTTGAATATTTTCTCTACTTCAAGTATCAATTCAATATTAAATTACTAATATAGTATTCATTAGTTCTTTTAGAGGACAATATACCCCCATCACTAATGTTGATGATGTTGAAATAACTAATGCTTTTAAGAAGATTATTATCAATAAAATACTCAAAATTGTCTTACCAAACAAATACCAAAAAAGTTGATAAAAACTTGATATATTCTTTTTACAATTTGAAATCTATTTTAGATTTAATAAGAATAAATTTATCGAAAAGGAATCTAAAAGCATATAGACTATATCATATCTCAGAGGCGAAGTAAACAAATGGATTTAGTTGTATTTACACAACTATTTTGAATATAATAATAAAGAACATATACAATCTACCAAAACTATCTTTAATAGCTTTAAAAGATTCAAAACAGAGATCCATAGAATCTTCAGAAATTCCAATAAATTAAAAATAATAAAAAAAAAGATCTTTAATTTTAAATAAATAGGATCAATATTAAAATATATTATAGAATTCCGAAAATATATAAAAACCATTAAATAAAATAAAATTATTATTATAAATTATTATTATAAAGAACTTAAATCAGAAGTTCGCTTGGAACTCAATTGGGAAAATAAGGATCACAATTTGAATAAACTAATTGAAAGTTTTATTAAGGTTAATAATCAACTATATAGATATAAGTAAAATCAGTGATCCTATAAATCTCAAATTAATCAAAAATAAAAACGATATTGTAAAAATGAGGATAAATAATATTATAATTTATAAAGATATAAAAACCCTATGGAACTAGATATTATATATTAAGCATTTCGAAATAATAATTAAGAAAAGAAGTATAAACAAAAAAACAATTTATATTTTGAATACAGAAAAGTAGGGTATCAGGTAGCAGATTATTGAAGCAAAAAGATAGAGAGTAAGAAAAGCAATTTTAAGAATAAGTTTGGCAAAGATTAACTTAATGTTATTTTCATATCTCAATTATATACCATTAATATAATCAAGCTAATTATATTATCATTAGTTTATACAAAAAAGCTTAAAAAAGAAAAAAAGATTGAAAATCTCTCATAGATATATAAGGATTCATAATTAGAAGAATTATAATCCATTCAAGAAATTGATTAATGGAATTATTATATCTAGAAATTTAAGGATATAAATGAGGGAATTATTAATAAAGATCTTAGTATAATAAATATTGAAGAAAATAAAATCTATAAAGTTTGATATATTAATTAATATTAAATTCTATGGTTCAGAATTATTATAAATATATTCTTTATAGAAAGAATTAATAGAAAACATTTTCAATGATTAGATTAAAAAAAACTATAAGAAATATTCTATTAATATATATTAGAACAAGGTGAAAATCAGAATTTGTTTCTATGCAAATAAATTGGAAAAGAATATTATATTCAAGTTTAGGTTATATTACTATTATTAGTTATGGATACGGTAATAAAAGTTATTCAAAAAAACTATAGATATATTTTGTGGAAGGATTTATTTGATAATAAAACTAAATCAGGGATAAATACTGCTTATTTAAAGAAAAAAGAATCTCAATAAGTAACATTTATTAACAAGAATAAACAAATTATATTTCAATTAAATATTATAGGTTAAGTAGGATAGATATATTGTAAGGTTAAGATAAATGGATAAATATAAATAGTTATAATAGATTCAGGGGTTATAAAAATTTTTATTATATTAGAAATAGTTAAGTATTTGGGAATACAATTTTAAATGAAATAGAAATCCTATTGATTATAATTAGTTGATGGATAATTAATAAGATTTGATAAAAAGATTTTGTAGGAGATATAATTAATATAAATAAGTATATTTTAGTATTTGAAAATTATTTAATTTGATATTGTGTTATTAGATTAATAACAAATCATTTTAGGAATATTATAATTAAAGGTATATAATTTTAGAATAAATTAATTATAAGAAATAATAATTATTGATTAATATAAGAATAATTATAATAATATACTAAAAACATTCAAGAAATATAATATATATTAAGGAGAATTAAATACAAATAATATTAACAATATAGAATATTTTATCTAAAGTTTTCTATTAAAAGCAAAGGCTAGTATATCTCCTTTATAAATATAAAAGTTAATGATAAGACAAGAAATTGCAATTAAGGTAAAGAAGCCTATAATATTAAAATAGTACAAGAAATATAAATATATTTTTAAGGAATTAGGAATCTATAAGACTTTATTAGAATACAAGCTATAAGATTATAAAATAATATTAAAGGAAAACAAAATGTTTATATACATCTCAATTTATTTAATATCAATTAATGAACTGAAAATACTTAAAGAATATATCAACAACAATTTGGCTAAGGGATAGATTAAAGAATTCATGTTTCAAATGGCAAATCCAATTATATAAATATTTAAGAAAAATAATATTAAAAAACTAGTTATGGATTATAAAAAGCTTAATATACTTATCAAAAAGGATTAATATTTATTTTTATTAACTATAAAATTAAGAAATCGATTAGGTGGAGTAATAATATTTATCAAAATGAATCTATATAATAGTTATTATTTAATTAGAATAAAAGAAGACAAAGAATAGAAAACCGCTTTTAAAATTAGATATAGGTTATATAAATATCAAGTTATACTATTTGAATTAATTAATATATTAATTATTTTTATAAGATTTATAAATAATATTCTATTATAATATTTGGATATATATTATATATATTATTTGGATAATATTCTAATATATTTGAATAATGAGATTCAATATATTCAAAATATTAGTAATATTTTTAAAAGTTTAGCCAAAACAGATTTGCTATGTAAATTAAGTAAATATAAATTCCATATTATTAAAACAGAATTCTTAAAATTTATTATATTAAATTAAGAGCTTAAAATAAGTAAGAATAAGATTAAGATAATATTTGAATAAAAGTAGTTTATTATAATTAAAAAAATATAATTATTTTTAGGATTTGTTAATTTCTATAAAAGATTTATTAAAGGTTATTTAGAAATTATTATACCTTTAACTATATTAATTAGAAAAGATTAAGGAATCTTTAAATAGATTATTAAATTATAGGAAGTATTCAAGGTGTTCAAAAAGGTAATAGCAAAGGAATTTATATTGTTAATCTTTAATTCTAAAAAGCAAATCATAATAAAAATAGATTCTTCAGATTTCGCTATAAAAACAATTTTGAGCTAATTAAGTTCAAATAAGAAATACTAATTAATTATATTCTACTCTAGAAAGCTATTATTAATTAAACTAAATTATAAAATATATAATAAAGAATTATTAATAATAATTAATATATTTAAAGAATGGTAAGTATATTTGATAGAATCAATATATACTATATAGATGTATACAAATCACAAGAACTTGATTTATTTTATTATAATAAAATAATTGAATAAATGATAAGTCAGATAATTAGAGATTATAGCTGATTATAATTTTAGGATTTTATATATCAAAGGATTAAAAAACATTAGAACAAATATTCTCAGCCGAAAACCAGAGTATCAAAAAAATAAAATATATAAGTTATACACCATTTTTAGAAAGAAAAGCGATTTACTAATTTATAATATATTACAATTTATAGCTATATATATATTAGAAAATAATTATTTTAAAAAGTAAATCCAATCATATTATAACAAGAATATTATAACTATTTGTATATACAAGATATTAGAATTAGGATTTATAATAAAAAATAATACTATATACTTTTATAGAAAAGTATATATTCTAAATTAAATGATTAAGGAATTCATAATAAAACAATATGGATTACTAATATACAAATATTAAGAAATTGTAAGAATATTTATAAAAATATAAAAAACAAATTATTTTTTATAAATGAAAATAATAATTAAAGAAGTTATTGGAAATTATAATATTTGTATATAAAATAAATTATTATGATATGTTTTGTATGGTTAACTTTAGATTTCAAATATATTTTCTCAATTATAGAAATCTATTATATAGGATTTTGTAATTAAACTATTATTTTTAAAAGATTTTATTATAAAAATTGAATATAATATAATATTTGATATAATAAATAAATTAACAAAATTTATATATATAATATTATTTAAAAAAATATAAAATATTAAATAATTAGTATACATATTTTTTAGAATTATAATAAATATATATAGAATATTAAATAAAATAATTTCAAATTAAAACAAACTTTTTACCTTAAAATTCTGGATTACCTTATTAGTATTAATGGGTATTAAGAGAAAGTTATTAATATTTTTTTATTTATAAACAAATGGTTAAATAGAAAGAACTAATCAAATAATAGAAATATATTTTAAATACTATATAAATTATTAATAAAATAATTGAATAGAATTATTATTTATGGTATAATTTGTATATAATATATTGAAAACAGAAATCATAAAGATAATATTAGTAAAAACCAATTTTAGATTTAATTTTTAAGCCTATAAGATTTTGATATTATAAAAAATTAATACCAAATCAGTAATAATATAAGTCAAATAATTAAAAGATTTATAAAAATAGCTTACTTTTAATCTAAAATTTATATTATTTAGAATAGCAATGTATTATAATATAAAATATAATATAGAATCTATATTTAAAGAGGGGAATAAAATTTATTTGTTATAACAAAACATTGAAATCAAAAGATTAAGTAATAAACTTAATTATAGAAAACTTGAATTATTTAAGATTAATAAGGTAATAGAAATGATTAATTATTAACTAAAATTACTAAATATAATAAATATTTATTTAGTATTCTATATATTCTTACTCGAATTAATATTATTAGAAACACTAAACACACCATTCACTAAAATCGAATTAGTTAATTCTAATATTATATATAAGATCGAAATAATATTAGATTACAAATATGTTAAAAACAAAATCAAATATTTGATTAAATAATTAAACTATTTATATTTGGAAAATATATAGGAATTTAAAAAAGATTTTAGTTATTCTAAGAAATTATAAACATTTTATCTGAAATACTTATATCTATTTATAAAGCTTTAAGTTTAGTATTAGATAATAAAAATAATAAAAAACTGAAGAAATTAAAGGAAAAGGAATCATTAGGAATAAATATAATAATATTTATTATTTCTTTATCCATACATTTCTTTTCTAATCTTTTCTTTTTTTTAAAGTATTAAACTTATTTATAAAATTAAAATTAACAATAATCATTTTCTTTTTCTGTTTATTTAAAAATCATTATTATTTATATAATTAAAGGATTTTAATTATAATCTTCTTTTTTTTATTATAAAGATACTATTGTTAATAATTGATAAACTTTTAGTCCAATATAAAAAGTATTTGATTTTATTTTCTTATATTATAGATTTTGTTCTATTTATAGTACTTAATATAATAACCAATATTAAAATCAATTTTTATTTCAATATAATATTTATTTGATTTTTTATAATATAAATACGTAATCATTTCGATTTCTAATTTTTTAATTTATTAATCAAGGAATATTTGCTCTATTTGTTTTTTGGTATGCTTAATGAGTATATTGAAGGAAAAAGCAATTAATCAATTATTAAAATATTAATAAGAAAAGTCTTATTATATAGATATTTGGGATAAATACTAATTTAGGAAAAGAATAATGTTATAAAGATATTTACATTGTAATATGGATTATAAAATAAATACAAGCTTTAATATTATAATTTATGAAAATAATATTATAGAGATTATAAAATTAAAAGATAATTAAAAATAAAAATAATTAAATAAATAATTAATAGTTTAGAAAAAATAGGTATCTATTTTTGTTAGTATTTATTCTATAATAAATATAGGATAATTAAGTTATAGATTATTTAGTAAATATAGATTAAATAAGTAATAGAATTATTAGAAATTATAAAATAAATATTATATAATAAATAAATAGAATAAATAACTATTTAAACTATCTATAAATAAATAGAATAAATAAACTATTCAGATTATCTTATAAAAATAAAGGTTTATATTAAGAAAAAGGTTTTATTACAATATAAAGCTTTATATTTAAAATAATTATTAGTTTTATATTATAATTATAAGAATTACAATTAGTTACAATTTTATTGAATTCCTATTTAAAGTTTAGATTAAATTATCTTAAGAGATCTCTAATCATTTCCACATGACCCTAGAGGCAGCTCCTATAACAACTTGATATATTAGAGTATATGTGAAAAATTTATTAATTAAATGAAATACAATCTTTTTACCATTAATAAGTCCACTTTGGATAAGGAAACTTAGATATAATTTTTGTGCAAATGAATCCTGAAATTCGAATTATACAAAATAAGTTTCAACCTCTCCATTAATATTAGAATCAGATTTTTCAATATGATTTTAATTAAAACCTTCGTATTCAACAAGAAACTGTTCAAAACCCTTATCAAAACTATTACTAGTGCCCTTAAATTGCTCCTTGTATTTACATTGCAATTTGTTATGCTTTTTTTTGTTGTGTTAAATTAATCAATAATTATCCTTTTTATAAACAAAATACTTTTTTTTATTTTGTAGTTTAAATAAATATCGGTTGTTTTATCCAAAACCTTTATTTTAATTATATCCTTCTTTGCATTGATATTTTTGATTAATATAGAATATTGTATTTTTGTTTAGGTAAGCTAGTTTTTATATTATAATGGCTAATCGAAGTTTTTCAAGGAGATTTAGTATATTATCAACTAAGTGAAAATAAGTTAAAAAGTATACTTGAACTAATATATATATATTAACAATCTTTTGATAAAATAATTTATTTGTTTGAATAATGATATTAAGTTTTTTATATAAATGATATAATCTTATTATTATTTATTGTAAACAATAAATAATCGATTTTTTATTGTTTTCTAATTTTGTTATAATATTTTTTAATATAACAATCTCCTATTATTATATAATGTTTTTTTTATATTTGAAGTTTTCAAATGTAGCCTCAAATAGATTGCGAATATTCTATATTATATTTGATATAATTTTTAAATTTGTATAATAAAAGTCAAGTGTTGTATTAATAAGTATAATTGAAAATACTCTTGGAAATAGATTTTCAGATATATCAATATATTAGCAATTATTAAGAAATATGTTATATTTGTAAACGAAATTGTTATCTTGCCTGTTGTATTTATTATCTTTGTTATAAAGTTTTATAAGATTTTCAAAAAGTTGACCAATATTTATAACTCTTAATAATAAATTTAAAAAGATTTTTGGAATATTTTGATTATATCCTAAATTATCTTTACCACTTTTTTTTATACTACCTCTTCTTCTATTATTACCATTCCCACCATATCCTCCTTATAAAAAACCATTTCTTTTGCTTCCTTTGTTTTTATTAAAACTATTATTATTCCTATACAAATCATTATATAATTAACCACCTCTTTTCTTTAATAATAATAATTATAATAATAAAGAATTAATTTGTTGAAAAAATAATCCTAATTAGAATTGTCCAAAATAATACTGAATAGTTTTTGAAAATAATAAATTCTTTTGATTATAAAATAAGTATACAATTGATTTATTAAGTTCATTATTCTCTTATAAAAGATTAATATTAATTTAATAAATAAATCCAAAATACAAAAATACTTACAATAATACTTTTTGTTTAATATCAATACTTTTTCTTTTGTTATTTAAAAATTTGAATCCAAAAACAATTGCAATCTCTAATAAAACACTCAATATTTATAGCAGCTTATATTAATTAAAATCTAATAATTCAGACTAACCACTTACTTGAAATATTTTGGGTTCCTTTATTGATATATATATAGATGCTCGAATATCTTTTGCAACTATTTTGTACTATATACTCTTTGATCAAAACATAAATTCCTTATCTATAAATATATCCACAATTTCTTTATTGGATTATTTTCTATATAATAATCGAATTATATTAATTAAAACATTATAAATAACTCATATTATACAAATCTTATACTTTACAACAAATAAACCATATAAGCATAACTCATACCTAAACTTATATAAAAAACATATACCAACTATCTGAAAATGTTTTAAAGTAAAGCATTCAAATATATTAAAATAATTCGATTATAGCTTATTATTATAGTAGATCAATTATTGATATTCATATAATTTATATTTACAAAAATCCCTAATCTTTTTTATATTTATTCCTTTTATAAAATCAATAAAATATTTTTACCATCTTATAGCCAATATATTAAAATCATTAGATAGAATAATTAATAGTATAACCAATTCGGTTATATTTCTAATAGTATTACTGTATTTGGGCTTGTATTTTATGGAATCGTTTTTATATAATCCTACCATATTAATGAATAATAAATAAATAATAAGATAAAATAATTAAATATAACTTTACCAAAATCTGGCAAAGTTATATTTATTCGAAAAAGAAAGTACTTAGCTCGAACTAATAGCTACTAATTTATACTTTTCAATATACATTACTTTAAAGAATAAAATGTAAACTAAAATTGAATATAAGAATCATTACCATATTACCAATTAATCTCAGGTTTTATTAATATCAAATTATATTGGATTAATACTTAATATAAAAACTACCACCATATTATTAATAATTCTTATTCACACAAGAGTAAATATCAAATCACATTGAATTGATATAAAAACTTATATCTCTTTAAAGAAATATTAATTTTAGTTATAAACCCATATTACATTTGAAATTAAGATGCCAGGCTTCTGATCTGTAATATTACTAATTAGTATTAATATTATCATAAGGATAATAAAGATAATATAGTATTATAATTCACACTATTATAATATTGCTTAAGGTTCTAAAAGCTAGGGCTACAATACATTCATACTATAGTGCCGAGGCACTAGCGCAAGCGCTAGTGCGGTCACATGATCACTGTCCCGACAGGGCGCATCGACGAAAGCAATTAAGGAGATCCTAGACAGTCACGGTTACCCAAATCAATTTCCTACAAAAGAAATCTAGTCCAATTCACCTACCCACCCCCTACTCAAAAAAATGATAACACCAACCCTATCTTCTCAGAAAAGCACCAACGACCAAGCTATGACTCATGAAAGTCAAGTCGATGACCCATTCAATGAAGAAATGCTTCGTCTCCGAGCCAAGTATGAGCACCGTCGCGTTGCTACCAATATTTTACCTCATGGCGGTCGATCAAATCTCAAAGCGGAGCTCTAGGGTGGCGATAAGTCCCATATGACTTATTGGTTTGATGAAGGCACTGAGTATGATCAATGCGTGCGTATATTAGATGCTCCTGATAATTTCACGGGTTATATCTTACGACTCTATCGCAATTTGTTCGCGATGCAAGGTCATTTTGAAATATATGGGAACGAGATAAGTCCACTAGAATGTTGTTTGGAGGATCCCGATCTCATAGAGGACGACTCCAAGGACGTGAGCGAGCTCATTTTCCAAACTGCCTATTGTCCGTATCGATCGAGCGGAGCGTTCTGTCAAGAATGTCAAGTACCGAATCGAAATCGAGAATCTCATCAGGTGCCAGGGCGGCTCTGTACCAGGGTGTATCCTGTCCCCGCATGTAATCCAGTTTCTAGGCAGGTATATCAAGGGTCAGATCGTCTTCGAAAAGCTATCGTCTAGCGCGCACGCTTTCGGTCGCTTCTCCTACTTGACTGTTTGTAAGAGCTGGATTATACAGCTCATTGACACTTTGTGTTGTCTTTAGTCGTTTAATAGCGCCAATCGCGATTTATGCACCAACAACCTGCTTTGTTAAGATAATGAGAAGCGTTTAGTTGTCTACGATCTCGAAAGCCGCTGGGGAGAGCGATCAGTGCCGGAGATAACCTTTCAAAGGGGCTTGGAAGACTCAGGATGGACTCCCAGATCATACATATGCCAAATTGAAAACTGTATCAAAAGAATGGTTTATCAGAAATGGCGAATGTTTTATTGTTACTTGTGATTGAATTTCCCACATTAACAATGTCTCGACACTAGGGCAGCAGTATCGGTAGCTTTCAAGGTGCCCTTACATATAAAGAACTGGCTTTGTTCGCGTTCTCGAAAAGCTATAGTCTTCTTACTAATATTGCTTATATTCTGTATATTAATTCGTATAGTGGTATATGTTGATTATTTCGATAATATTTATAATGATATCTTGTGTATTGAATATCTCTTGGGGTACAATACTGGAAATCATGGGGAAGCTATGGTTACTAAAGATCAAAACAAAAATGCGTTGTATTGGATCCATAAGCTCAAAATGTAATGTTCAAAAGTTGTCATATTTTGAAAATTGAGTGACTACAAAACTGAACCTAACTGGAAATGTAGTCTAAACCCTCAAAAAACAGGCATATAATAGAAAGATCTCTAAGAACGACCAATATACGCCGACAGAAATTCAAACCCCATCTCTTTGTCATCAAATATCTCTTTCGTTTGTACACCTTTATATGAAAAGAAAATCTAAAGGAAATAACAGATGATACGCAGAGAGAAAACACGCAAAAGAACCAATGACCACCTACTTGAAGTTTAGTATAAACCACCTTGAAATCAAAGCTCTTGCTACTTCCACGTAACCTGAGAGGCCGTCTCCATAACAGAACAATCACGTATGTGTAATTTCAGGGCGGGAAGATTCCTGCTTCGTGCGTTTTCGATTGCCACCTTGGACAATCTTCGCGGGTAAAATAGGCCTCTTACGTATCCGGAATCACTCAAATATAGTAGATGCTCGGAACCGAAGATAAAGTCCGAGGAGGGGTATAGAGGAGAGGGAGATGTTTATGTACAGGTCTTGGCACATATACGTATACCTCTGCTGTATGGAATACATTGAGAAAAAGCTTAATTCCACGTCCCCACATAAAATTGATACGAGTCATGAGGGAGTTTTCCCCAAAGGGGTTAAACTAATATTGTTCATATTAGGTCTTGTTCATATTGGGGCTTCACCCTATCATGCACTGTTAATCATTCACAACTCTTTTCGTTACTCCGTACGTATATTGAGACCTCTTTCTTTTACCCAACTGAGATATACCAACCTAAATATGTCGACGCCAAGTAAACAGAACCATTTTTCAATTCTTGCAATTTCCAAAGCCTTGCGTGCATACGCCGATGGCTGCGTAACACCGGTAGGAACGTTTCTTGGCTGTCCATGAACAGTTTTCATTTACCATGAGAGAACTCTAGGTTTAACAACATTTTTATTATATAAGGAAGACTATGTATGTTCTATTCATGTTGATTTCAGGACAGCTAACTACATCTGAGTCTTTCTTTCCCGTTTGCATCTTCTACTTGTCTTCACTGTTTATTTTCATCTACTTTTTTGAATCCGTCAAATCAAGAAAAAGCTCTTACAATGCTTTTCGGACTTTCTCTTTTTGCTTTGTGCACCCTAGTGCAATCACTTCCCTCGAAGTCGCACGTAGTTAAGCAAGTCGACGAGGGTACTACTCAGTCAATGGCCATTGTCGCCGCTGCCAACACTCTCCTAGGCCTTCTCACCGCGGAGCAGAATGCATCATTGGTGTACCCTTACGAAGCAGTAGGGAACGCAACCCCCGTTTACTTCCCAAACACCACCAGCGGCCCCATTGCTGGTGAGCAGTTCGGTCAGGCGGTGTGGACCAACTACCCCGTCGGCATCGTGGATCGCCCTGGTTTGCCCCGGGACAACTTCACGGCCACGCAAGATGAAGCGGTTCTAAATTTGCTACGCGTTATGCTTAGTGAACATGGTTACAACAAGGTTCAAGAGATCATGAACGCTGACCAGGTCGAGGAGGACCGTGGTGTGGGTTATGAAGCTGGGTTGGGAGCATTTACGCTAGGCTTTTTCGGGATGCCTAGTTTGACGTCTCTTTGGATGATTCAGTTTGGCGGACATCATCTTGGGATAAACTTGGCCATGTACGGTAGTGAAGTCGTCATCGCTCCACTGTTGACCGGCTGTTTGCCAGCCATCAACAACGTGACGAACCGCGTGCTGGCCGCAGAGAATGATATCGCATTTTCTCTAGTCGAGTCTCTTGATGCTAGCCTTTTCGCAAAAGCCAATATAACTCACGACGTGAGCACCCTCACTCTTGGGCCTGGTCACGATGGCGAGGATTACATTACAGAAGGTGTCAATGTGGGACTTTTCACCAAAGCCCAGCAGGAATTGGTTGTCGATCTCGTGTCTGAATGGGCTGGACTTCTCAACCCAATCCACTACGCGCCCCGTTTGGCTGAGATCAAAGCTGGTCTGAACGAAACTTACTTTGCGTGGAGCGGTCCCACTACAAAGGAGGCTAACCAGAATGGAAAGTCCTATTTCCGCATCAAGGGCCCAGATCTTTGGGTGGAATAGTAAGTAAAATTTCATCCTCATCATGTTCTCTGTATTTCAATTATATGGGAATATTTTCTTGGAAATTTCTCAATTCTATCACTTCGTTGTCTGGAGCAGGAAGCTAACACTCGCAGCGCACCACAAACCAGTGATGAATACGGGGATCTGAGACTTCATGCACACACCATTTACCGAGATCAATTGAGGGGTTACGGACGTACACTCGAAGGATAAGCTATTGTTTACGGGACTCATCATTATGTCCGTGAATAAGTGAAAATCCCCTAACTATTATTTTACAGATCTCTTTGATGTGTACTGTTAGTAGTTGTATCAATTGAAAGAGGAGTAGTAGTATATATTAAAGAAGGGATTAATACTATCAACTTAAATTAGATAAAATATTACTTTCTTTGAAAACTTTGAGATTAAGTAATATAAAGAGTTGACTAAATAAATTCTAATTATAGTAATTAGAATATTATTGTTGATTTGTCAGTTCTAATGTCATTAAGAATCAATGTAAAATCTTACATAAACAAAAATATTATAAAACTCGTCTATTTTTTTTACAGCTACTTAATATATAACTAAAGTTCCATTAATTATAGCGACTGGGATAATAAAGCTGATTTTAATGTTTGAGGATAGTATATTCGGCAAATCGTCGTTGCCTGACATTGGTAAGCTTCTTTACATAGCTCTGCAGCCGCAGTGTACTTCCTTCATGAATTGTGTGGGCATATCGTTCAACTGGTTAATGCAGCGACAACAGTTCTCTTACTATCAGTGGTGCTTCTGGGATCTTGGAGATCTTGCCTTGTGACGATCTGGTGAAATCACCCTGACCTGGTCAGTTTGACATGGAGAATCGTAGAGATCTTCTGAAGGAGAGCGAGATATACATGAAACTAGATACGCACCTTGGACTGCTCAGAATCGTTGATTAAGATCTTCAAACATGTTACCTCAACAAGGAATACATGCCAGGAGGTAACTTACAAACATTCCTCCTCATCGACAACGATAGGGTCACGGACACAAAAAGATTCTGCTTGATCAAAGAGGTAGCCGAAGGTCTCCATCTACCGCACGCTGCCGAAGTTATTCACTGAAATGACAATTCCAAGAGTGTCCTACTCGATGCACAAATCGGTCTTAGGATTACAGGATTTGGGGGCTCTTCTCTTGCGGACTCTAAGCCATCAGCCTATGACATAACTCGATTCGCAATACCTGATAAACATTGGCGAGATTTACCCACGATACACCATGATGTCTTTACGCTAGGTCCTACGATTTACTCTATAATGACATGCCAAATTCCCTTCCCAGAGCTCTCTGAGGAAAAGGCGGAGAAAAACTACAAAAACCGCAGACTTCCTGTGTGTCAAAAATAATCTGTGGATAGCTGATCAAGGAGTGGTGCAAATTGCAGATCTGTGTAAACGTAGTGAATGACTTCAATTCTATTAGCTGCTGTAGTAAAGCCTTAAGCAAATGCGAAAGAGACTAGCTCTTTCAGTAGGTCTATATAAGACCTACTACTTCCTGTACATAGCTAGTTCTTTAGGCAGAATACAATCAGACAATTAGGACCTACGCAATCGTGGGTGCTAAGTCTTCCCTTTCCTTCTCATACAAACAAGATCGCTTCTGAACAAGCCATTTACGAACTTATCCGAAGCATTACATGGGACACTGTCACCAAAACTCAGTAAAGATCTGAATACTCTGCCGAATTGAATTTGAAGTTGCCATTTTGCTTCTAGTGACGACGAACTAGAAGGTATAGGGGCTTGAATGGGTAAGGTGGATGTAAATTGCACTTTGAAAGACGAACGTCTTAATCGAAGCATAGACTATACCAGTTAGAGGAGGCATTTGTCACCCAAGATCAGACTTTTGACTCAACAATACTAATTTAAAAGGAAATGTTATATAGGCACTTTCCCGTCACATAACATCAGAATGAAATCAAGAGGACAGCGCACTAGAAAGCCAGCTCTAAAAAGCAACAAATTCTTAGCATCCAAGACGAAGACTCAAGAAGATTGAGTTCGAGATAGCTAGCTATTGCATCTTAGCTCATGCGATGTCACTAGCGATCATTCCACTTCGGTCATAGCTGTGAGCTTTCTTCTTCCATCAATAAACTTGACCTCCCAGATTGCCAAATTGTTCTTCTTTGTCTCTACGCCTGTTGCATTATCCTTGATCCTCCATTTTGTAGATATCGCCACAACGCCATCCTTCTTTTCCGGGTCTTGCCATTCGTGAAGCACATCCCATGTGTCTTTGAACATTGTTGTAGTCTTTCGTGCTTGTTCAACGAGTGACACAAACTGACTATACAAGCAGACAGTGTGATTGATTCTGGCAATACAACTCTATTAGCTGGGCTTCAAAGAACTTGTAAGATCCGAGTTAGGTACTTCATCACGAGACTGGAATCCACTTGCTCAGAAAGCGCTTTGAGAGCAACTTCGGTATTTGGTTGCATGAAAAGGATATTGTTGAGATCTGCTGTCCACTCGCCAAGAGTTTGATTTGGGGTAGACATAGTGTATTGCTTGCTTTCGAGAAAGTAGAGATCTGAAATTCGGAGATGTTTTGCAAAGGTTGAATTTCCGATGAATGGATATTGTTTTCGTAGAAGTTGGAGCAGCAAACGAATGTCTTTATATGTATTTTCCTCTGTGAGCAATGTCTATTCACCTTAGACTAATTGGTTTCTGACTAGATTCGACATCATGGCATTTGCGGAGTTGCGGATTTCCATCCTCGTCTAAATTTCATCCTTTGAATTATAATTTAAATCGACACTTATGTCAACTACAGTGTATACTACTTTCTGGCCACCCCTGTTTTGGGCTATCTCAAAAAAGCTCACCGCTGCAGGAAACCTACTTTCTTCCATCCTGAATAATTCCACGATACTCCAATCAATCAATAGAATTTTTATTATTATTAACGTTTATTGGAGAAATAACACCATTTAAAAGCCCTCAGTTATATGAATAAGTATGTCTATTTCAGTCTCATTTTATCCTTCATCTATAGCCACTGTACTTATTTTTAAACCTATCTTATTTTGATGGTCCTAATTTTGAAGGCACAGACCAGACGCACAGGCCTTATTTACTTTTCTCGACCGATCAGCTTCCAGTTATGAAAGCAGTTTTAAAATATGTATTAAATAAGTAGATAAATAAAAAAGGAAGACGATAGAATAGTATAAGGTTTAGGATCACAATGGGGTAGCTGATTTATGAGAGAACGCCAGATCATGCAAGATTTTAGTTTAAACTACACGCTGATAAGAAGTAAGCACTGACCATGGCTCTAACGTACACTTTTGGATCCCTGTATGATTTACCCAAAAAGATTTCTCCAATTGAATTATGCGACTTGCGGAAGACGCTAGCGGAGTTTCAAACTATAATACGATTCCGCAACCCCATTCTTTAACCCCTCATGAGATCCGAGGAAAATTCGCAAAACCAACAAACAGAGCTCATTGTGACCTCTCAACCGAGGAACGATGAAATGCAATGTCGAACAGATTGCGTCACAAGTCATGCGTCGCATGCGTCCAGATGAAGCGGAAATGTGATCGAGGCTTACCACGCTGCCAGCGTTGTATCAAAAGGGGCTCGGAATGCCACTACATCGGCCAAGACTGTAATCGGCAGCAGCGTACCATCGATAATGCTATGCAGCCGCTAGTTTCTGGCCAAGAGCAGTTTCTTGGACAAGCATCAAGTAATTGGCAAGTGGAGCAATATCATGCGGAACCTTCCCCAGCAGTTGCACCATGCTGGGACGGAACGCCCTTACAACTTACAGGCAACTTCAACGTCGCTGGTCTCTTTGACAATAACAGCTTCGACTTTCCTGGCGTACAAACCTCTACTCAGCAGATCTTGAGTAATCCCGACTTAGGCATCGCCCAAGCCAACTCAGATGCGGGACTCCTGCCCCGGGTGAACTTCATGGCGAAGCGACTTGCTATGATTCCGAGAGCATTCGCGCAGCATGGCCATACTATCTTTATCCACAGGATGCAGTTCCAGCAAAACCCATCTGTGGCTTTGTATGACGCAATGAGCGCGTGTGCATTGTATTACATGCGAGGTGCAAGGAATGAAGCATTAGTGTTTGGGAATTTGGAGCTTAAATGCCAGCAATTGATTTCCAGTATTAACACTAATATATTATTCGTCGCCAAAACAGAACTTCTTGCAGCTCTGCAAGCACTTTTACTTTACCAAATAATCCGGTTCTTTGATGGCGATATTCGTTTAAGAGCACATGCGGAAGTCGATGAACCGATTACAACCTCATGGGCAGCGCAACTCAACAACATGATCTGCCATGAGCACCAGAATTTGTTTTTTGATCCAAACTCGACAGAGATGAGTATCGTCACCACAGGTAGTGATTCGAATTGGAATTCCTGGCTTGTGAATGAAAGCATACGACGGACCGTCATAGCTACATTCATGCTGAACGGAGTTTACAATTTTTTGAAACTTGGTTATTACGTCCCAACGAAAATGCACCAATGCTTCACCGCTCAGGCAGCACTCTGGGGTGCACAATCCGCTCATGATTGGATTAGAGCGCAAGAAACAACAGCGAGACTTGAGATATGGGTTACGCGTTGGGATGAGACAATAGTGAATGTAAAACCGGCAGATTTAGAAGAGTTTGGTGTGTTGGTTATGATGATGCTATGGGGAGTTGAAGCCACGCAGATCTGGTTGGGGGATTCGCATGCCGAATATGGGTTTGAAGACAATTTAAGAAAATGAGATACTCATTCTGACCTTGATACATATATCATTGAGAATTCGTACGTGTCTAACTGTTGATATGAGACATGCATTCACTACGCACTGTTGTTTAATCCCTACCATTTTTTTATGAAAAGAAAAAACTAATATCTATAGCACGTCAATCATCTCAAATACTTCACACTAAAACTATTCCCAAGTGTAGTAGGTAGTAAACAGTTTTTAATATACAAAATATAGCTATATAAGATGTCTACAGAATGATCGTGGCAAACAGATGGGTCCGTGACCTCAAATGCCAGATCTGACCTACGCATTTAGCGCAGGTGTATCTGCAAAGCATTGATCTTTCATAACATCAGGATATCGCCCACCGTGAACCTCGGCAGCATCGACTAGTTTTCTGATCTTAGCTTCCTCTTCCTCACTTAGCTTCAACTTCAAGGCACCCAAATTCTCTTCCAAGTACTTGATCTTCTTGGTGCCTGGAATAGGGAAGATATCATCTCCCTGAGCTAGTAACCACGCCAGAGTTAGCTGACCAGCAGTCACGTTCTTCTTCTTAGCAATAGCTTCCATGCTGTCGACAAGCTTAAGATTCTGCTTGAAATTTTCAGCTGAAAAGCGAGGAGCGTAAGCACGGAAGTCGCCCTCTTCAAAATCGGCTGGTGACTTATAGGCACCGGTGAGCATTCCACTAAGATATTATTAGAGTGATGAGTTTCAGGCAAACAGATCGACTAACCGGCCAAGAGGAGAATACGCAACGATTGCTACTCCGAGTTCACGACAAGTCTTCAACAGATCTATTTCAGGGCGCTCAATGTCAGTGCTGAAAGGAGAGTATTCAATCTGTACAGCATCGATGTGGGCGACCTTGTTGGCTCGACGAAGTGTCTCCGAAGAAATCTCGCTAAGCCCGAGATAATTGACCTTTCCCTCTCTATACAATGTTAGTGCAAATCTTACCAAATGATTGAAATGGGGCTGACTTCTTGAGCTCGGCCATGGCCTGAACGGTTAGCTCAATTGGTGTCTTCCCGTCCACCCGGTGGCAGTAATACAGATCAATCGTATCCACACCAAGTAGTTTCAGACTCTTTTTACAGGCTTCTTTCACATATTTGGGACTCGAATCGAACATTGGCCCCGGCTTGTCCCCCGCGTGCACAAAAGCAAACTTCGTGGCCAAAAAGATATTCTTGCGCTTGTCTGGATTCTTTGCTAACCATCTTCCTACGAGCTCTTCATTATCTCCGTAGACATCTGAGGAATCCCAGAAAGTTTCGCCTAGTTCGAAGGCACGATCAAGAACTTTGAAGCGTGCCTCGTCCGATTCAGATTTCCCGTAACCAACCGACAAACCCATCAGTCCGAATCCAAGAGCCGGAACTTGGGGTCCATTCTTTCCGAGCTTGCGGGTAGGAAGTATAGGTGGCATCTTGACTTCGTGTTTGTAAAAACGATACTAACAAATAGGAAGGTAATATGTTTGGCTTTTGCGTCGGAGCCCTTTTGATTTTAAGAAATTTGTAGTTGAATTGACTTTGCTTGCTTTTCATAGGATTTGTTTTGAAGGATATCTTGGGTTTATATAGTCTTTGATGAAATTCTAGTAGGCTTTATGCTTACAGATAATATAGATTTAAATTGGATCTTATAGCATCATTTTCTATAATATGAAGAAATTACAACCAATCAAATTGAAGAACTATCCGCATTTTTTCTTGTGAGTACATTGTAAACCAATTTATCTCTTATCATAAGATATTAGTAAGTGTTATAATATCATTATTACAGGTTTTCATACTAATACTCAAAAAATTCCAGGCCAGCACGCCGGCTCGTGAAAATTCCGATGGAGTTAACTTCGGAGACACGGATTTAATGCACTTGGCATTTCCACAAATGGAGTTCAGCGAATACGTCACTTTTAGAGTAAATATTTGTCTTTTCCACTTACCAAAGTTGCGCTACATACTTGTTCAAACCCTTGATACTCCGTTTCAAAGGAAAAGGTAGACGACACAGCTTGTGCGACTAGGCACGCGAATACGGTAAGTACCTCAGTACACATTTCTTTTACAATCGGTATCCACTCTGATGCACAACAACGGTCTCTACTCAACTGTCGCGCCCAACATTTCATAGAAGCAGACTCCCCCAGTGTAACTTCATCATCCGTGAGCTCCAGTTTTCTATAACATACACAGAACACTACCACGAACAGCTAGCCACCCCACAGTAAACAATATCCATGACTGCCCCATAGAATCATGTGGTGTATGAAGGCTGCATCTAGCATAGGGGCGATTACTGCCTCGAGTTTTTTTGTCATATTTTCACTGAACTCACTTTTGTAGTGTGGATGTTCGTACACGGTCGCGTATTATCCTTCGCTACAAGTAGGTCATCATATGAGGAATGTAGAATGTTCCTGTGAAAAAATCTGTTTGTCAATCGCAAGCTTGCTTTGGCATCGCACAGGAGCCTGACTGTGATATAGAGGTGGATTCTGCCTTCAAGATCGCTTAATGTGATTGGGGTTTTAACGAAATGTTACGGAGGTACCCGCACCACAACATGGATTATAATATATATGAGAAACTAGATTATAATTCAAGATTTTATTAAAACAATATAATAGATTCTAGATTATTATATTCTTAATGATTTTAATTAATTGACATCACAGAGGATAGCTACGTCACTTGGTCACTTGGAGTATAGGATAATAAGAATAAAATAGTAATATACTAGATTGACTTGGGGATTAATTAGAAGGATCAGTCCTCATATTTATACTCAAAATAGGCGATGGGGTTGTCTATTTAGATAGTAGTGATCTCCTTGTAGACTATATAAGTGATCAATTGAGCGGAGCTCTATTGTCTTGTTTTAGGTAAGAGTGTATATGTTTACTTTAAGAGAATCACGTGAGTTACATGTGATATGGGATTTTCCGTGACAATTGATTTAATAATTATTGAATAATATGAAATCGAAGATGTCAATTAAGATGAAAGTGGCCACTTAATGATATGATTTATTCGATGATAAACTACATTGACTATTTAAGTTATATCACAGAGGATAGCTACATCACTTGGTCACTTGGATTATAGAATAATAAGAATAAAATAATAATATACTAAATTGATTTAAGGAATAATTAATATAATCAATCCTTATATATATATATTCAAAATAAGTAACAGAATCTTTTATTTAAATAATAATAATCTTCTTATAGATTATATAAGTAATCAAATAAAGTAAAGCTCTATTATCTTGTTTTTAAATAAAAATATATATATTTATTAAAGGAATCATAATAATCAATACATATGAAAATTATATATATTATATATATTATAGGATTTTCTATAATACACCCCTCAGATCAAGCAAATCTAATTGATTTATATATTCAAATAAATAAACAAAAGGAAATCTCTCAAATAATAGCTAAACTATAATTAATAATAAATTAATTGAATAAATAAATAAATTAATTTCTTTTGCTTATTATATAGAAAAAGCAAACAAAGGAGAATAAATAATATAGAATTGAATAAGAGAAGTTACTAAATGAATAATATGAATATAGAAAAGTGTGTATTAGTATATCGATTCTTGAATAAGTAATTTGATATCTTGGGATTTTGTATATAGAATTGATTTATTAAAATCAAAGTGTAATCAAATATATTGTTTCTGAATATTGATTTAAGAGTTTTATATATATAGTGGATTTGTAGTTAAGATAATATTAAATGATTTATTATAAATGTGAAAAGTTTTCGTTTTAATTATTGATATATAGGTGTAATAAGAATAAAGAAGTTTTTATTTGATTAATTCTGATTTTGAATAACTTTAATTAATTTTTTATTATATTTTTTTTAATTAGAGAATCAATATTTAAGAAAATTATTCTTTTTTCTTTTTATAAATATTAATCTATTTAAAATAATCTTTTTCAATTCTTTTTAATATAAATAATTAATTATATTAAATCTTTTTATAGAATTGATTTTTCTTATATTTTATATAATCAATTCTTGTTTCAAATTTTAATATAAAGTAATGTAATTGTAGATCTATCAAATATATCTTGAAATTCTTATAGAATATCTTTTATTAATAAAACTTATTCTCCTTATTCTAAAAGTAAAAGATTTATAAAAAAACCTTCTAATTTTGAATTATTTATAAAAACTAATAATTGTTTAAAAAGGGTATATAAATAAAAAGAGATACTATAATTTTTTAATAAAAAGAATAATCTAATGTTAATTATTATAATAGATTACAAAAATCCTTTCCTTTTTTCTACTCTAAAGAATATAGGATAGTATTCATTTAATAATAATATTACAATCTTTTTCTTATTTAATTTTTCTTTTTTCTCTTTTTTTTAAATCTAAATTTAAAAATAAAAATTCTTTTATAATAATATTGATATAAAAAGATTAATAAAAAAATATTGTATATAATATAAATAATAAGAATACTTAGATTATTATATTTTGTATTTAATATATTCAATCCCTTTTATTCAATTGTTATAATCGATAGGATTAGAATATTGTTAGGGTTAGGGTTACGGAGGTAGGGTTATTGGGTTAGGGTTAGGGCTT